>CM076994.1:139730471-140380445 GCA_039090855.1 Macrothele yani
ACATAATTATATACAAAAATTTGTAGAAACATTTTAAATAAATTTAAAAATGAGATTTTATGTCTCATTACCTATTTAAATAGGAATTTTATTATTTTTGTAGAATCGAAAATATGTCGGTTGGTGTTTATTGGCGCAACGGCTCAATGGATGAACGAATGCCAGGTTCCACTGTGTTCAACAGTAAAGAAACAAATCGAAACTGAATATAAAAAAGTATGTTCCAAAAAGAAACGGTGTAAAAGACCGTCAAAAAGACAACGGACTACACAAAACGAAAATCACAAATATGTAGAATATGTAGACGTTCTTGATAAGTTAAATGAACCGAATCCTATGTCAATTCCAAACAAGGGAGGTGGTCTCAGTTCTGTCTAGTTGACGTGTGTGTGTGTAAATTTATCTCCAAAGGTCCTACTTTCCATGTGAAATTATATACATTTATCTGATTAAATTTTCATTTAGAAAAATATTTCACAACTTTTCATTGTGTATTCAGTAGAAGGTAAGGATGAGCGAAAAAAAAAGCAATCTTGCAAAATGTTGTAATAAATTGCGAAACATATGACTCGTGGTTTTGCTTTTAATGTGCTATTGCAGTTGCATATGCAACTGTTTTACTACTGCTTGTTAGAATTGCAACAGCTCTTCATTTTTCACAAAGGGCAATTTGCGGAGTATTTAATGTTCACCCGGAAGTTGATAGTGTGACCTGCGGCTCTTCCAGCAATAAATAAACAAACAAACGATTGAACTGTTATACTACAGTCAGGTGAGGAATTGAAAGCAAGCTTTGTTGACACAGATAAAGTAAAACATAAATAAAAGCTTATAACTGCCTCTTTATTAGTATGCAGCTCACCAATTGGTAACTACTTTTATTTCTTTTTTTGCGAGAAGCGGTTTCTATCTCTTCCCTCCCTCTTTTCTTTTTCTTTTTTTTTCCTTGTTGTTTTTAATCTTGCATGTCTAGAATTATGCAAAAGCAGCGAAAGAAGAGAAAGATATCATTCGTTCTAAAGACCTGTTGAGTTTTCCTGACGTAGCTCCATAACAAAAATATTACATTTCGAGGGGAGTCATCATCATCATCATTGTCAACCATTATCAATCCACTGTTAGACGAAGGTCTCCCCAAGTTTCCTCCACAACGGTCTGTCTTGTGCCAGTCTCTTCCATGTCACTCCCGCATACTTTCGAATTTCATCCACCCATCTTCCATGTGGTCTTCTTCTGGGTCTTTTCCTGGCCCTTGGAATCCAATCTAAGATTTCGGCTGTCCATCGATGGTCTGTTCTTCTGGCAGTATGTCCAGCCCATTGCCATTTCAGGGATTTAACTCTGATCATGATGTCCTCCACTCTTGTCATTTTTCGGATCCACGTGTTCCTCTTCTTATCTCTCCTGGTTACACCAAGCATGCACCTCTCCATGCTGCTTTGAGTTGTCTGCAGCCTTTGTATGTCTCTTTTAGCTAAGGTCCACGTCTCTGCACCATACGTAAGCACTGGAAGGATGCATTGATCAAACACTTTTCTTTTAAGACATAATGTCATATTGCTCTTGAAAATTATGCTGTTTCTTCCAAACACTCTCCAGGCAAGTTTTGTACGCCGATTAATTTCTTCACCAATGTGACCCTTACTTGATATCTGCTGTCCAAGATAAACGTACGTGTCTGTTATCTCCAGCTTTTCTCCATCAATCGATAAATCTTCATTTCTTGTAAAAGCATTGAACATCACTTTTGTCTTCTGAAAGTTCATTTTTAATCCCACTTCTTTACTCTTGTCAGCAAGTTCCTGGATCATACTCTGCAGCTCTGATGGGGTAGTTGCAAAAATGACTATGTCATCATCAAAACGAAGGTGGGTTAGATAATCTCCATTGTTCTTTATCCCTTTGTTTTCCCAGTTCAGTGATTGAAAGACACCCTCCAATGTGGCATTAAAGAGCTTCGGAGATATGGTGTCACCTTGTCTCACTCCTTTTCCAATTTCTATGTGTGTTGTATTTTCAAACAGCCTAATCTTTGCACTTGCATTTTCATAGATGTTATTAATAATATTAATGTATGCATCTTCAATACCGCAGGATTTCAGAGCCATTGCAACTGCTGATGGTTTCACCGAATCAAAGGCTTTTTCATAATCGATAAAAGCCATGCACAATGGAAGTTCATATTCCCTCGCTCTTTCAATTAGTTCTCTCAGTACGTGGATATGATCTATTGTGCTGTAGCCACTCCTGAATCCAGCTTGTTCTCTCGGTTGAGCCATGTCCAGTGTCACCTTCAAGCGGTGTGAAAGAACTTCAGTGAAGATTTTATAAACCACTGATAGGAGGCTGATAGGTCTGTAGTTCCTGAGATCCTCAATGTCACCTTTTTATGTAGCAAGATCATTGTAGCGTTGTTCCAATCCTCAGGAATTTTCCCTTCATTAAGGCATCGAGTGAAAATTTGGGCGAGTACTGTTTCGATTTCTCCACTTGCTTCTTGTATGATGTCTACAGTAATTCCATCTTCTCCTGGAGCTTTCCCCCGCTTCATGTTATTGATTGCATGTGCAACTTCTGCTGGAAGGACTGGAAGAACTCTGCTACCTTTCATGATGTCTGGAGTGCATGTATCATCCCTTTCATATAATTTGGAGTAGAAATCTTTCACTCTTGTCAAAATTTCACCTCTATTTCTTGTTACAGAACCATCTTCTTTTCTCAGTGCCATAATCTGTTATTTTCCCCTTACTGAGATGTCACTTTGCTATCTTTAGGCTTTGGTTGTTTTCAATTGCTTTCCTTACTAGTTCACAGTTACATTTCGTTACGTCTTCAGTGATACTTTTTCGTACTGTCTTGCATACCTCTATATATTCCACTTTGGAAGTCACATCTTCTTTAGTTGTCCTCATCACTCTTCTTTTTTGCATCAACATTTTGGTTTTTCCTGATAATTTATTCACATGCAATTTGTTCTTAGACCCAGCTAATTTTGTTGCTGTTTCCATAAGAGCTTTGGTTACTTTTCTGTTAACTTCAGAAATATCCACTTCTTCCAATGTTAGGCCTTCTAAAGCAGAGAATCTGTTCTTCAGTTCCAATTTGAAGGTATTATGGTGTTTTTTAAGGTTGGTTATGTCAATACATTTTGTTTGTCTTATGAGCTTGCTACGTTCGAGTTTAGTGTTGAGATGCATCTTACATCTCACCAATCTATGGTCACTGCCTGTGTTGAACTTGTTTAGCACACTGCAGTCTTCTATGACGAATTTTTTGTTACACATAATAAAATCAATTTCACTTGTCGTCCCATTTGGATGTCTCCATGTCCATTTCCTGTGTGGCTTTTTCTTGAAAAAGGAGTTCAAGATGAAAAATCCTTCTGCCTCTGCAAACTCAACGAGAGTATTTCCACGCTGGTTTCTGTTGCCGTGACCGAATTTACCTACTGAAGTTTCATTCTGTTGCCGTTGCCCTATTTTTGCATTGAAATCTCCCATAATTATCTTCAAGTGCTGCTTACCTTTATTATTTAGATGACGAATTTCCTCATAAAATTCTTCAATTTCTTCTTCAGCATGACTTGTGGTGGGTGCATAAGTTTGAATGATCTGAGCCTGGTATCTTCTCGAGAGTTGGATAGCGAGTCGTGCAGCTGTGTCAGAGGAACTTTCAACTTCTACAACTTTATCCTTCAGTTTCTTGTTTATTATAAATCCAACACCACTAGTTCTGCCCGTATCTGTCCCACGATAGTAGAAGAGATGTCAACTTTTCAGTTCAATGAGATCTTTTCCTTTTCTCCTTACCTCCCTTAGCCCGACGATGTCCCACTTGATCCTTTGTAGTTCCTCTTCCAATTCAAGAAGCCTTGAATCAGAAGATAGGGAGCGTCCGTTATACGTAGCCAAGGTCAGCATCAGATGGCAGCCTAGTCCGGTTCTCCGGGGATTCTTAGCACCCTCTGCCTTCATGTCGCACTGGCCGCTGCCTTGGCCAGGTACATTCCAGCTGCCGGAGACTGAGGGCCAAGATTTAAGAGGCGAATATGTAGAGAAAAATCAGCAGGAAGGAACTGAACAGCGATGCTGTTTTTTTTTCTTGACGTATTTGAAAACCATGTGAAGCATGGAAACAAAAGTTGAAAAGAATAAAGCACGCATTCATTATTTTCTCTCACCTTAAAAATTTGCGTTTTGGCTACTCGATTTCCTAACTTCGCGTTCATGCGACTTTTTAGCAGTTTTTAACAGGTACACTGGTGTGCAAAAATTAAGGTCGAAGAGGAGAAAAAAGCATAACAACGGAACGAGCAGGCAGAACAGACCGAAAGACCACTCAGGAGATAGACTAGGGTCCGGTACGGTAGGGCATGCGCATATATGCAGCATAACGTAGGGGGGTCGGAAAATTATAAAGCACACGGACGGTGTACGCTCAGCAATTCGGGGAAAGTTATTGAACGGTGTACATCGGTTTGAACGACGTCGAGTTGCTGCCACCGTGTGATATGGCCAACAGGCAATCCAGTAGACGACATCTGGATGACTTTACCCAAGGTCGCGTCCTTGGGAAGTTGGAAGAAGATCGAAGCGTGACTAGTGTGGCCTAGGAGTTCGGGATCGCTCACAGCATCGTTTCACGAGCTTTGAGAGCATTTCAAACGAAAGGAACAGCTGTCCGAGAGTTTAGCAGTGGTCGTCCACAAGAAGCCACGACGGCGGACGACCGATATATTGTCCTACAGGCGAGAAGAGACAGATGGCAGACAGCGGGATAAATCTCAAGGCACATATAACAGACAACTGTACGTCCGTTATCTCGTTTTACCGTGGCTAAGAGGCTGCACAAAGGTTGTCTATTTGCACGACGACTAGTACGGTGTGCGCCATTAACGCCTGCTCATCGGAGACGGCGGTTTCTGTGGTGTCAGGAACACAAGAACTGGACACATCAGCAATGGGGTCGAGTTCTCTTTACAGATTAGAGCTGATTTAGTCTGACGAGCGATTCTGGACGTATACACATCTGGAGAGAGCAGGGAACACGCAATTACACCTCCAACATTACCGAAAGGGACCGGTTTGGAAGTGGCGGAGTTCTCGTTTGGGGCGGTATCATGCTTGGTAGCCGTACTGAGCTCCACATCTTCCAAGGAGGTTCAGTAACTGGTGTCCGCTATTGTACCAAGGTTCTCCTGCCTCACGTGCGTCTGTTTAGTGGTGCTGGGGGTCCTGAGTTCTTCTTCATGAACGACATCGCTACACCTCATCGTGCAGTGGCTGTCACAGAGCTGTTGGAAAGTGAAGATATTCAACGCATGGATTGGCCCGCAAGGTCCTCGGACCTAAATCCAATCGAACACATGTGGCACCTTCTCGTGAGACGCTTGGCAGCACGTCACCAACCGCCAGCAAGGATTCCGCAGCTGCGATTGGCGCTACAAGAGGAATGGGCCGCGATGCCTCAACAGCTCCTTGACAACCTCTCCCTCAGCATGGACAGACGTTGTAAATCATACAACGCAGTTAGGGTAGATCATATCTCCTGCTAAAGACTGGATTTTTCTTGGCAGCCGCCTGTCACATGGACGTTTCTGTCTTCTGCCCAGTTGTGCTGGAAGCTACCTTTTCGATAAAGTGCCTTTGTATCCTTTGGGTTCCTTGTTTGGACGGTTTTGCTCACTTGTCCCATATTCTTAGATCTTTGGGATCTTATGGTACGATTTGAGTCGATGTGGAGCACTTCTGCACGACGTTACATTCGAAAAACCATCTCGTCCTTAATTTTTGCACGCCAGTGTATTTTGAAAACAGGTACGTACTCATGATATCACTTTTTACGTCTTTCTGTAGTGCACCGGACAGAACTAACAATGAAGATTATGATTCAGGTATTTTCAAAATTATGTTATATATAATTGTCTTTATTTAATTTAGAAAACAACTGTTGTTGAATACAGTATTTATAATATAAAGTCTACTACATCGATGAGCCACTACATTATGACAACCTACCTAATAAGTTGTAGAACCCCCTTTAGCCCGCAAAACAGCGGCCCCTCAGCGAGGCATCGATTCGATGGGGTGGCGATAGGTATTCTGAGGTATCTTGTACCATAATGTCAACAGAAGGTCTTCCAGTTCCCGTACATTTTGTGTGGTGGTGATTTAGCGCAAACCCACTTTTTCAAGTAGAACCACAAATGTTCGATTGGGGTCATGTCTGGTGAATTTGGAGGCCAGGGCGTTAACAGAAAGTCACCAGGATGTTCCTCGAGCCACTCCTTGATGATTCTGGCAGTGTGACGTGGCGCATTATCCTGTTGGTAATGGCCATCACCAGAAGGGAACACAGTTGCCATGAATGGGTGAACTTGGTCCGCAACGATGTTCAGATACCTGACAGCCGTCAGTGATGGTGCTATTGGGATAATGAGGATTAAAGTGTCCCAAGAAAACATCACACACAAAATAACACCGTCGCCGGCCTGTTTCCGCCCAAAAGTGCATCCTGCTGCCATAGCGTTCGTTGACAAACGGCGTATAAGCTCTTATCCGTCAGCATGACGCACCAGAAATCTTGATTCGTCAGACCTGGCCACTTTCTTCGGATCATCCACGGTCCAATCTCGATGATGTTGTGCCCATTTCATGGGGTTTTGGCGATGACGTGCAGTGAGCATGGGGCTAAGCAGGCCCATGCGTAGAAGGCTGAGATGAACTGTGTGTTGTGACACATTGCCCTGTTGTAGTTGCCAGTGATTTGTCGCGCTGTGTCCCTACGGTCGCTGTGAAAAATACGCGACAGTCTCCGCTCCCCTCAGGCATCAGTGAGCTGTGGACGACACACGTCCAAACGACGGTTCATCGTTTGGCCATCTGTGCATCACTTTTGATACGTACTGAAAAACCCGCAAGCAGCGCCGTTTCCGAGATCGTAGTTCCGAGGCGCCGTGCCATCAGAATTTGTCCTTTATCAAATTCCTAACTGAAAGCCGGTCCTCGAGTTGTGTATATGCTGCTCTGTGAACTTCACCTGCGCCACCGTTCGGTCTCCAGGCGCATTCATTTCTCTAGGCTGGGGGTGGTCAAATTTTAATGGCTCATCCATGTATAAATGTATGGTGTTATTTTAAAAAAGACTGATGGTATGTGCCATCAAACCTGAGAAATACAAATGTTCCTAAAGCTTTCCACAATTTTAGCCACTAGTGTATATGATAGGTTTGAGGTCACTCCTTTTTTTTCAAATCTTCTTGTGCATTTCTATTAAATTTCGACACATATAAGTTGAGGTTAGAACTCTAACTAATGTTTCTCATTTTTAGGGAAATTCTTTGCTTGACTCTTACATCTCTTCCCATCCTGTTTACTGTTACATCTCTTCAGCCGTAAAACTACATTTCCGGAATCACTGAAATTAAGGACATATTGTTTCAGTCCGTTTGAAAGATATTTTTTGCTTGTTGTTCCAGTTCAACGAAGCGATTGGTTGGTTGTCACGAATGGCCACAAAAAGTGACATTTACTTCTTTTTAATTAGGTTTTCGTGATTTATGTTCTCTCTAATTTCACCATGCATAAGTGGTTGGCCATGAATACATAGACGAGCGTAAATGCACATTTTATTTACTCACGGTATAAGTTGCACAAGTTGCCATGATAGCTAGTAAAACATTTCTTTTCACTCCATGTCACTTTAACGGATTAAACTCTTTTCTTTCATTTTTTTTCCTATGTTGTTCATGTTCTTTACGTTGCGCTTTTCTGCATGGTTTAATTCTTAACGTTCTCAACAACCAATATCGTCGGACCAATGTGCGCCTTCAGAGTAGGATCATTTACATGCAACAACTGTTCTCTATTTTTGACATTGATTTAAATTCCTAGAGCTCCGTACTTCCTATAGCATTCGATATCATTCAAGAACCGAGATCTACTTTCGCTCAGAATAATTCGGTTTCTGAAATAAATAGCTCGCCTAATCTGCAAGTATTTTAAAATACCTTATTAGTAATGTAACTGGATCAGCATTATTTTCCCTTCGGTTCACCAGTGAAACTTTATTTTGGTTTCACTGTCAGTGTTTTGTGTAGTGGAACAGAAAATGATGCGATTCTATGTTTTGGCTGGCAAAAATAATAAGAGATATACGGCAGAACTCATTTTGTGTTGAAATTAGAAATTAAATCACAACTGATCATGTTAAAAAGCATTTTTGTACATATAACGGAAGAAATGTGAATGCACTCATGGACCAAATCATTGTACCCCCCCTGTCACCACTAATGGATGCGCCCCACACGTAGCAGTGACGTCATCTAGTGGCGTGAAATATATAAAGACGGTACAGGCAGGGCGTGCTAGTTCGTAAATACCTGGGGCTCCAAATAGATTGTCGACTTTCGTGGGTAGCGAGCACCTACTACCACACGAATAAAACTAGACGATGCCTTGGGCAGTTAGCTCCATTGCACCACCGGAGAAGCTTCCTTACAACACTGCAGAAAGTTCTGTTGTATAAGACGGTCGTCAGGCCACTACCCACCTACGCCTCCCCAATCTGGATTAGTAAGAGTCAGCGAGAGAGAATCGAGAGGGTTCAGAGCTGAGCACTTCGTATGATCACTGGGAATCCCATCTGGAGCCCACTTCGGAACCTGAGGAACAAACTTGGAGTTGAAGAGCTACATGAGTTCTCCACCAGACTCACCAAGAAGTTCTGCAAGAAAGCGGAAGTCCATGCTAATGAACTGCTTAGAGGTGCGGTTGATTACGATCCGAGCGAAATCCTCAGGTATCCCAGAACTAAGGAAACAATCGTTGCCGCCCTTCCCCGACCGGGACATGAGGAAGGGCAGCATTGTTTCCTGAGCTGGAGTCCTTGGATAAGATGGAGGACAGGATCAGATGGATAGTAAGAGTCGAACATTAGGTGGGTCTTAGGCAAACCACCACTTCCTTCCTTTTTCAGGTTGCGTGAGACGGTGAGTATTGATAGCTGTTCCGGCATCCGGATGAGGTTTCTCATGAGCTTCATCCCCTGCCCGTCTACCTCCGGAGGCTTCGGCGGCTGGGTTGTCGTGGTGTCCTGCGATGCTGGTCCACCTGTGGAGGTTGCCCCCCCCCCCCCCTCTCCAGACTGGTGTCGCAGTTTGCTCAAAAGATCAGCTCTCTTCTCCTATCTCTAATTCTCCTGTTTCTCTTTCTTATTGAGTTCGCTTACTCAAATATCATAGTTTCCAATTTCCAAGGGTAGTTTTAGACCTGGGGGTCAGACATTCCTTTCCAAAAACTACTTCGAAAAAGTGGCAAGTGTCAATTCGCCAGTACAAAGCCAATGTAATGAGAGAAAGGGGGACTTTTCAGAGTTTGAGCCGAGAATCACTATCGACGCTAGGAAGGATCTCACTGTAGAGAAAGGGAGGTTGGATCATTCAAAGAGGGTCCAACCTGACTAGTACGATTCGTCCAGGGAGATAATTTAATGCTGAATTCATCTGAATTTCGTCTATTGCCGATTAATTTAATGGTGATTCATCATCGAAAGGAGACAGTTGGCCCAACAGACAATTGATCCAAAGGTAATATTTGTCCAGTATTGCAATTGGTCCAATGTCAATTCAACTAATATTATGATTGGTCCAATACCAATTTACCAAATGGTACGATTTTTTCCGATTCGTGCAAAACGAAGATCGACCGTTCTTATGCGGTTTTCGCTGTCTTATAAATGTATCAGTAATCCAAAGAATGTGAAACAATATTACCTTCCATGCGTAAAATTGTGTTTTCAGATTCTTTTTTTTTTTTTTCGGATTTTTTTTTGGCTTGATTTCTTTTTAAGAAAGAAAATGTGCTTGTTCTATCTTCGCGCTCGTATGAAAGTCATGGTATACGAACCATTCAATTGACATCGTTTCTTTTTTGCATTAATTAATGGGAAAGACACGTTTTCTATTTTCGTTTCGGTGCACAGTTAGTAGCTTTGGAATTAATGAAAACATTCCTTTTGTAATTTTTCCATAAAATAAGGAATAGAGGTCTCGTTTTTGCACGTTCATATCTTGATTTCCTGAGCTTCAGCAATAAATGGGGAAGGAGTTTCACAGAAAAAAAGCTTTTTCTACTTCAGTAGTGAAATCAAGATATGAAAAAATTCTTAAAAAAATAATTGTTTTTTTTTTCGATTGACCTGGAAGTTGGGCATGTTTTCTCTTTCTCTCTGTATGTCACTACCCTCCTAGCTATGTTGTTGTTATTGTAAAGATTTTGTTTTCCGTTTCCTCATAAAGTTTCTATTCACAGCTTACGGAAATAAGAATATTTTACTATCATGCAAATAACGAACTTTTGAATATCCGTTGCAGTGCTCAGAAATGAATGAACTCAGTGCATGAGAAATGAATAAACTCAGTGCATGAGAAATGAATGAACTCAGTGCGTGAGAAATTAATGAACTTAATGCGTGAGAAATTATTGAACTCAATGCCTGAGATATGAAAAAACTCAGTGCATGAGAAATGAATGAACTCAGTGCATGAGAAATGAATTAACTCAGTGTATGAAAAATTAATGAATTAAAGAATGCACGCGGGGTAATAGAAACAAAAAAATCACGTAGAATTTATTTGTGTGCTACAAGATGCTACCATTCACTGTGTTTACAAGGAAAACAGAGTATATTACTATCAATATGGTATACTCAATGCACATATGGTTATTTAAACTTCTTTGTTTGCAAGTTTTTCCTTTGATTATTCAGAGACAAACTCCATTTTGAAGTTTAATGGAAAAAAAATACTCGTTACGTTACGGAACCTTTATTTGCAACAATGGCAACAATTCCACTACAAAATAATCTTTACTGTGTGTTTGCGTTTCTATGCCTTTTAAATTAATTGCAGAAAATTGGTGTGATATCTTTTAATCTCTTGAAAAAGTTCTGTTTTGTATCAGATATAGTTAACTATGCGAAATATTTGCTCGTATTTTGCACTGTAGCAGAAGTCATTTTTTATAAATTTTGAGAGATATGTAAAGATATCAGAAACCCTTTACTATTACGCATGCCAATAAATGTTTGAATATTACGCATTTTACATTATGGCTCTTTCTTTGGTGAAAAAGACATGATCATTCTACTAGAAAATTACGTTCCTTCATTGTCATTTATGTGAACTTGTTACATTGCCTTGAAAGATGTGTTTATTCAACAGAACTAGACTAATTAATGAGATTAAAACAAGAAAAAGTAAAGAAAGAGAAAGAATAACAGTAACAAATCCTTGCTTAAAGTGGTGTGCCTGTCTGATGCCTCTGGCTCTTCCTCTTCCCTGGAATCAGTGGTCCCGAATTTGGGACGGGGAACTGTTTACAGCCCTTAGAGTTGTTCCTGGTTGGTATTAAACTAAATAAAAAATGATGGCAAAGCATTTTATTTGGCTTCGCAGTTTCGACACTTTCGAGTAACATGTCATGCATTACGTATACAGGAGATATAATAGCTGTCACTTATTACGCATGTAAGATTTATAATAGTTAATTCGCTTGCAGAAATTTTCAGCAGGTAATCAAGCTAAAGCATCTAAAATGAAATATTTCTTATTCAAGGAAACATTTCAAAGACATCACTGGTCGTACTATCGAGTCACTTGATAAAAATTAAAAACACAATGCAAGTAAGGAAGAGAAATGCTAAAAGCGGGCACGGAATTTGTATGAAAAAGCAAAACGTTATTCGTCTTTGTTCTTATAAAACAATAGTAGTTCCGCAGCATAGATGTGGTTTTGTGTTTGAATTTCAGAAGAAATTTGTGGCGCAATGAGAGATTCTTGTTTTTCTACAAAGTTGTCCCACTAGAGAATAGGAATTTTTATTGTGCCACGCCTGCGCGTGAGACCCAGTAGAACGGTAAGGTGTGGTTAAAATCATACCTTTAAAGACAGTAATTAAAGACAGTAATTTCTTGCAAATCTTTAAAGACAGTAATTTCTTGCAAACAGCAATTAAATATCTTATGTTCTGATAACCGCACATGTGTAAAACCTAAATTTCTTATAATCATGTTAATCATTGTAATTTAATGCTATATGAATAAGTTCAGTTTCTTGGAATCATAAATTTTGTTTTAGAAGTTGAGTTAGAAATATGTAAGGACACAACATCCCTTTAAAAAAACAGCATTACAAATCCTGAAAGGTATCTTATTTTAGCCTAAAATTACCTTTGCTTTAAACCACTCTGCTTTTTAAGAGTTCGGATAATCACGGGAGAGGGCTCTTGGCCAGCCGTCAGAGATCCTCCTAGGCACGGGCCCCTGTAGTCCCAGGGGCCCTATTTCTCCTCCGTAAAACTAAGGGCATATTCAACAAGTCAATCATCTGCTTGGAAGGATTATCCCTGGAAGTATTCGCAAAACTGGGCCAAATAGATAATTTAAAATTAGAATACCATGATTTCCAGAAGGTCCATCACTCAATTTCTAGTGAAAGCAGATTAATTTTTTTGAACGAGCTTTCAGTAAAAGTAGGTTTTAATATTTGTAGTGTTTTAAAAGATCCGCATCAGAACAAATAGTTGCTTTACGACAAAAAACACGGGATGTCAGTGAACACAAGTATCATCCCAGTTGAAAATTTGTCACATTTGTGTGTATGTGTGTGTGTGTGTGTACGTGTGTTAGAGCTGAGTTCGGAC
The DNA here is from genome assembly GCA_039090855.1 of Macrothele yani. Taxonomy (NCBI): domain Eukaryota; kingdom Metazoa; phylum Arthropoda; class Arachnida; order Araneae; family Macrothelidae; genus Macrothele; species Macrothele yani. The sequence goes on from CM076994.1 coordinate 139,743,174, forward strand.
TCGATTTTCGGAGCCCGAGCCCGTCCAAGCCCGTGGTATATCAGCCCAAACCTACCCGAGCCCGAATTTTACATTGCAAGATAGAGCCCGGGCCCGAAAACTGGCTAACCTGTTCAACCACTAATAAAAAACATCTCCTTTTTCACACTTCCACTCTCTCCTCCTCCTGAAATTATTCAATGTATTTCTCAATTGGGGAGTGGGGAAGGGACCTCTATCTATATTTACAATGTAACTGTACGATTTCCTTTGACCGTTCGTTTCCTCTTGAAGTGCTTCGGACGGCCGGACGTCCAAAATGATCGGGCGGTGCTGCAATTGTATGTTGCTCAAATAACGCTAATACGTATTATCACGCTGCGATATGTATGTTGCTAAGTAGAATTAGCACGGAGCTACTGTGTGGAGATAGGGGCGTAAATTATTGTCGGCATGCTATCAAGTATCGAATATCTGTAATTCTTGAAAAAGCTTTTTCTTCTCTGCAGGAACGCACTAATGCGCGGCCTATGGGATTTTCTACCAAAGCTGGGATTAAATAGCCATCTCGAACGCTCGCTGCCACACCAGAACCAGTTGCCGAAGAATTACCAACTATAAAGTGTCTCATTTTTCAAATCATGTAAAATCACATTTATATATATATATATATATATATATATATAAGGGATGTAAGGTCAGGTGATGCGTAACATCACAGCCTCTCCTTGACAAATGTCAACCCCGCCTTCTCGTGGTGCATCCTGTTCCCACTAAAGGGGCTCTGACGACCGCAAATAGCGGTATAACTATACCATCGGGATCAGAGGAAATGCTATCCCACACTCACCAACCCGCTTGGCCAGCGTGGTGAGTTGTGGCCAAACACCTCCAAAATGACTCTACAACTTAAATCTTGGCCCTCAGTCTCCGGCAGCTGGAATGTACCTGGCCAAGGCAGCGGCCAGTGCGACATGAAGGCAGAGGGTGCTAAGAATCCCCGGAGGACCGGACTAGGCTGCCATTTGATGCTGACCTTGGCTACCTACAACGGACGCTCCCTATCTTCTGATTCAAGGCTTCTTGAATTGGAAGAGGAACTACAAAGGATCAAGTGGGACATCGTCGGGCTGGGTGAGGTAAGGAGAAAAGGAGAAGATCTCATTGAACTGAAAAGTGGACATCTCTTCTATTATCGTGGGACAGATACTGGCAGAACTAGTGGTGTTGGATTTATAATAAACAAGAAACTGAAGGATAAAGTGGTAGAAGTTGAAAGTTCCTCTGACAGAGCTGCACGACTCGTTATCCAACTATCGAGAAGATACCAGGCTCAGATTATTCAAACTTATGCACCCACCACAAGTCATCCTGAAGAAGAAATTGAAGAATTTTATGAGGAAATTCGTCATCTAAATAATAAAGGTAAGCAGCACTTGAAGATAATTATGGGAGATTTCAATGCAAAAATAGGGCACCGGCAACAGAATGAAACTTCAGTAGGTAAATTCGGTCACGGCAACAGAAACCAGCGTGGAAATACTCTCGTTGAGTTTGCAGAGGCAGAAGGATTTTTCATCTTGAATTCCTTTTTCAAGAAAAAGCCACACAGGAAATGGACATGGAGACATCCAATTGGGACGACAAGTGAAATTGATTTTATTATGTGTAACAAAAAATTCGTCATAGAAGACTGCAGTGTGCTAAACAAGTTCAACACAGGTAGTGACCATAGATTGGTGAGATGTAAGATACACCTCAACACTAAACTGGAACGTGGCAAGCTCATAAGACAAACAAAGTGTATTGACATAACCAACCTTAAAAAACACCATAATACTTTCAAGTTGGAACTGAAGAACAGATTCTCTGCTTTAGAAGGCCTAACATCGGAAGAAGTGGATATTTCTGAAGTTAACAGAAAAGTAACCAAAGCTCTTATGGAAACAGCAACAAAATTAGCTGGGTCTAAGAACAAGTTGCATGTAAAACAAATTATCAGGAAAAACCAAAATGTTGATGCAAAAAAGAAGAGAGATGAGGACAACTAAAGAAGATGTGACTTCCAAAGTGGAATATATAGAGCTATGCAAGACAGCACGAAAAAGTATCACTGAAGACGTAAGGAAATTCAACTGTGAGCTAGTGAGGAAAGCAATTGAAAACAACCAAAGCCTAAAGATAGCAAAGGGACATCTCAGTAAGGGAAGAAAACAGATTATGGCTCTGAGAAAAGAAGATGGTTCTATAACAAGAAATAGAGGCGAAATTTTGACAAGAGTGAAAGATTTCTACTCCAAACTATATGAAAGGGATGATACATGTACTCCAGACATCATGAAAGGTACCAGAGTTCTTCCAGTCCTCCCAGCAGAAGTTGCTCATGCAATCAAGAACATGAAGCGGGGGGAAAGCTCCAGGAGAAGATGGAATTACTATAGACATCATACAAGAAGCAAGTGGAGAAATTGAAACAGTACTCGCCCAAATTTTCACTCGATGCCTTAATGAAGGAAGATTCCTGAGGATTGGAACAATGCTACAATGATCCTGCTACATAAAAAAGGTGACATTGAGGATCTCAGGAACTACAGACCTATCAGCCTCCTATCAGTGGTTTATAAAATCTTCACTAAAGTTCTTTCACACCGCTTGAAGGTAACACTGGACATGGCTCAACCGAGAGAACAAGCTGGATTCAGGAGTGGCTACAGCACAATAGATCATATCCACGTACTGAGAGAACTAATTGAAAGAGCGAGGGAATATGAACTTCCATTGTGCATGGCTTTTATCGATTATGAAAAAGCCTTTGATTCGGTGAAACCATCAGCAGTTACCACGGCTCTGAAATCCTGCGGTATTGAAGATGCATACATTAATATTATTAATAACATCTATGAAAATGCAAGTGCAAAGATTCGGCTGTTTGAAAATACAACACACATAAAAATTGGAAAGGGAGTGAGACAAGGTGACACCATATCTCCGAAGCTCTTTAATGCCACATTGGAAAATGTCTTTCAAGCACTGAACTGGGAAAACAAAGGGATAAAGATTAATGGAGATTATCTAACCCACCTTCGTTTTGCTGATGACGTAGTCATTTTTGCAACTACCCCATCAGAGCTGCAGAGTATGATCCAGGAACTTGCTGACAAGAGTAAAGAAGTGGGATTAAAAATGAACTTTCAGAAGACAAAAGTGATGTTCAATGCTTTTACAAGAAATGAAGATTTATCGATTGATGGAGAAAAACTGGAGATAACAGATACGTATGTTTATCTTGGACAGCAGATATCAAGTGAGGGTCACATTGATGAAGAAATTAATCGGCGTACAAAACTTGCCTGGAGAGCTTTTGGAAGAAACAGCATAATTTTCAAGAGCAATATGCCATTATGTCTTAAAAGAAAAGTGTTTGATCAATGCATCCTTCCAGTGCTTACGTATGGTGCAGAGACGTGGACCTTAACTAAAAGAGACATACAAAGGCTGCAGACAACTCAAAGAAGCATGGAGAGGTGCATGCTTGGTATAACCAGGAGAGATAAGAAGAGGAACTCGTGGATCCGAAAAATGACAAGAGTGGAAGACATCATGATCAGAGTTAAATCCCTGAAATGGCAATGGGCTGGACATACTGCCAGAAGGACAGACCATAGATGGACAGCCGAAATTTTAGATTGGATTCCAAGGGACAGGAAAAGACCCAGAAAAAGACCACATGGGAGATGGGTGGATGAAATTCGTAAATATGCGGGAGTGACATGGAGGAGACTGGCACAAGACAGACCGTTGTGGAGGAAACTTGGGGAGACCTTCGTCCAGCAGTGGATTGATAATGGTTGACAATGATGATGATGATGATGATATATATATAAACATTCTTTCGCTCTCCCTCTCTCTAAGAGCCCGAGTCCGCCCGAGACCGAACCGCAGTGAATATTCTACAGCCCGAGCCCGATTCGGGCCCGGGCTCTGGCGTGTGTGTGTTGCAACATCTAATATGGAAATGAATCTTTCAAAATACGTTTTAAGAAAATCCAGAAAGCAAGATACATTAGGGTGTACAAACAAGTTTTAAAGCGTTTTTTGTGTGACGTATAACGCTAATTTACACATCCGACCTTCTCCCGCGCTGTTGTCATGTGACCGTAACCTGGTCCAGAGTGTAAAATGTGACACAGGAGTTTGCCCAACACTCAAACGCACTTGCACATCGGTACGTGAAAGATGGCAAGCGATGCTGCATTTATTCAAGACTGCATTTGTCACGAATTCCAACAACAAAAAGTGCTACAAGACCATGTGCATCGATCTCTCTGTTCTGGGAGAGAATATTGTATCGAAAAGCACCTGTGAGTTTTGGTTTAGACAGTTTAAAGCAGGGGATGTTGATGTTAGGGATCGAGAGCGTAGCGGCGCCCCGCAGAAAGTTGCACATGAGGAACTGCCAGCATTCCTGGATGAAGATTCGTCTCAAACGCAAAACGAACTAGCTGAACAACTGGTGGTGACTCAACAAACCATTTACAATTGTTTACGCGCAATGGGAAAGATTCAAAAAGAAGGAAAATGGATGCCACATGACCTGAGCCAGAGGAACAAGGATGAGCGTGTCAAGAAGTGTTTGAATCTGTTGAATAAACAATACAGAAAGTCATTCCTGTGGAAAATCGTTACGGGTGATTAAAAGCGGATATAGTACGACAATTTCAAACGCAACAAACACTGGGTAGCCCCCGATGACGCAACGACTTCGACACCGAAACGCAATATTCACTCCAAGAAAGTTCTGCTGTGCATCTGGTGGGATATGAAGAGTGTGCTCTATCATGAACTATTGGAACAGGGTCAAACTGTCACTGCTGATCGATAGAAGCAACAATTGCTGCGATTGAACTAGGAAATCTGTCGGAAACGTCCATTCACAGGCAAAGGTTTGCGCCCCGTGAAATAATGCATGAACACGCTAGGCCGCTTATCGCGAAATCGGTCAAGGAAACGTTATTGACGCTTGGCTGGGAAGGTTTGGAGCAGACGGCGTAACGACTTCATCGCGTCACACGACGAAGTATTCTTCATGGCTGGAATCCGTCAGCTGCCCGACCGATGGTGGAAGGTGAAAGATAATGACGGCGCATATTTTGATTCGTTAAGGTATTGTTATTTTCTCTCAAATTACATGTAGCGTTGTTTTAAAACGCTTTAAAACTTATTTGTGCACCTAATACATAGAATTTATTTATTTCGCGCTGCATTTCGCTTCTTGACTTGAAAACATCTAATACGAAATTTGCTTGGTTTTTCACATTTAAACATTGATAAATCAACACACATCCGTGAGAAGTTTTCTCTGCTTCTGGGGACATCTAACGTACTTTATTTGACACACACGCGCACGTCAAAAAGTGACGTGCTTAAAGTACTTTTTTTGCCAGTGTAAATGTGGATGCCATATCTTGATGTTTAACTCTCGAACCGTAAAAATTCGTTTTGGATAAGATAGCTGGAATTATGGGATTGATGAATGTTGAATGTCTTAGCTTGCATGACATAGAATTTTCCTCACTAGCTGGCTGAACCACAGTGGAATTGAATTTCTTCACCATGGATTTAAAACAACCTGTGCTGCAATTTAAAACAAGAAATACTAAAACGAATTCTCAGGTATAACGAGCACTTCTTTGTGAAAACAGGAATTTGTCGGTGATGGAGATCGAAATCGCGTCTTCTCGCTCCGGAGTGAGTTGCTCTAACCGAATAAGCTACACCGACGGAATGTATCGCTGCAGATTTTGCGTCTGATACATTCGTCGGTGTAGCTTACGTATTTCACCTGTGTAGTACGTCACATCTTTTAAATCATTTCCGACACAGAAAGACTTTTCCAGAGCAGATTTTTAGAAAAAAGAAGGAAATTATAGATAAAGAAATTGCGATTACACACTTAGCGGAAAATTGTTTATCATTTAAAATGCACCATGTGCGCAGTGTTCTTCATAACGAATTGTGCTTGTGCTCAAAAAACTTTTCCAACCCAATGTATTGAATCAATAAAACACTTATAAGTAGGAATAGGAAGTTTCTCTGGGCGCGGAAAACTGTCTTATATGATAGAAATTGTGTGAAAAACATTTCTCACAGAGGAAGATATCCGAAGAAAGACTAATGTTTTTAATTGGTATGGAAGAAAACCGATTATTACTTTAAGACCGTAGCGGGAACACTGTGGTTTATCTGAAAGTGAAAATGGACGCAAAGTGTTCTTCGTAGCCAATAGTATCGGACTTTGTTTTCTCTTTTCAGTTGGAATTTTTGTAACGGAAATTCTAATGAATTCGCAATAGACGCTTTTGTCTCAAAGAAGCGGAACTGTGCATTATGGAAAAGCAAAAAAAAAAATTTATGCAAAATATTCTTCATAGTATAAACTATGTGATGAAAAAATAATTTTTCAAATGCTATTTTTAGAATCACAGATAGCAAAGGAACTAATTATACATATGAAATGAAAGGAAATGCACAGTTTTTCCTAACAGGACAAATCAAACTGCGTAATGTAAACAATCTTTACTATAAAAAAATAGCATATTGTACAAAAAGAACTTTTCCGGTCGGATTTTTAGAAGCGGAAATACAATTGCCAACAGAAATTCACACGTATGTCATTCAGCATAACTATGCATCATAAATGCAATGGCATCTCTATTTAACGAACCTCTCTCTCCTTCGCGATTCTCCAGAATTGTTAAAGATGTCAGCCCCGGTTTTAATGTCGTCCGTTACTTTCGTTATCCTTGTAATTCCAAGTTTTATTATTTGCAATTTAAATTCTGGGTATCTAACTTTAAAAACCTCGCATATGATCTATCCTTTGACAATTGTGTATTCTTAAAATCTTATCTAAGAGTAATTTGCTCTATGAAGCCGAGCTTCCAGGCTGTTTACAGCACGCATGATCTCCAGAAAAAATATTTCTTCTAGTTAAAAACGTACTAGCAAATTCGTAGCTGTGCCTGGAAAACGGGTCAGCAAATATAAAATGCGAGCACTGCAAGCTACTTCTGGTAAAAAATTACGAAATGAATCGAAAGAAAAGGCCGCGGATGGCCTAGTGGTAAACGTTCGTAACTGCCACAGCAAAGCCTCAGGTTCGATCCCAGGCAGGTTCGAACGCTCAAACCACCAAATATCTACCGTGCGTCGGATGGGCACGTTAAGCCCTCGGACCCCGGGTACTGTACCTCCAATAAAACATAAGAGCGTCTTACTCCCCCTTTGTAACTCGTTTCCGTGTCACTTTCCTATCGGGGACTCTAGCCCAAATCTTCTAGCTTCCTCTTTGTAAGGGTTGTTTAAGACCTGGGATCAGACACTACCTTCCTAAAATCCTCTACAAATGATCTGATCTAGTTCTGGTAAAAAGTACGAAATGAATCGAAAGAAAAGAATGTGTTATAAGTTTGCTACATGTCATTCCTTTCAAAAACAAGTAGAAGTAACTGAAAGAAAAAGTAACTTGTAACTGTTTCCATTTTTGAGAGATAGCAAAAAATTCGGCTAACAATACCCACAAATTTGTTAGCAGATTAAGAGATTCACTCAAATATTTGGAACACAACTTTTAATACATTCTTTAGTGTGGATATATTTTTAACCGCATGCGCAGATTTCTATGTCAAAAAAAATATAAAGACTCAAGAAAAATTTTGCTAATGAAGTTGATGAGGAATAAGGTGGAAATACGGAAGAGAATGCAGTGCAAAATTGGCTCCCTTGAACCGATTTGATAAACCATGAAAAAAAAAAAGAAAATGACTTTCGTTTATCTCAAAAACTTGCTAATAGCGAAAAAACCTGGAATGTAAGTGTCCATCTTAAGAAGAACAATCGCACGATAATTTCAAAATTTATACTCATTAGAAATTGAGTTTCTCAAACCTGTTCAATACTGCAACAGCAAAACACAAACGCCGAGATTTCACGCGTTAAATGGACGGCTTTTTCATGGCTATTAATTTGACATACTAAACAATGCGAAGGAACAGACAAACCGCTTAGGAATTTAAAATTTGTAGCTACTCCTCTTGATTTATCATGGATGCTGTCACATTGTTTCCGTTCCGCCTGAGATGGAGCGTGAGTTCATTGTTGAGTCTGACGTCAAACTATTTCTTGTTCCCATTAAATGTCTCCAAACTGATGGCAGCTTGCTTGACTCACATCCATTGTATACTCTTGGCATCGTCAGAATTTCTGTAGTTTCTCTAACTATTGTTTCCTTCTGAGTGAAGTATCTGGTAATGGTGTATGCTGATTCCGAGAAGCAGGTAATCTATACCTAGTTGTAAATCGAAAGAATGCAGATACAAACACATTAAAAGATTCGTTTTACCACAATATTAAATTTTGCATTGCAGTTGAAGATTTAAGACCGTTTTAGACAATGAACACCATAATATAATTATGTATAACAACTGATTTGCATACTAATTTACACAATAACTAATTACATTCAGCAACTTAAACATGAATTGTAGAGGTCTCGTTTGGGCCAAAACATTTTCTATTATAGCGTTATGGAAACTGAACTGGGGATCATTTCTCAGCTGATCCAGTAAGGCCATTTCTATACTGAGGAAAGCTTAATCACTAAGTCTTTCTTTGCTCCAGTGTTTTTTCCACACAGTTTTTTCCGAGCTAAAAAAGCCAAATTTATTTACATTTGATAATCCTGCCAACCACGGAGATTTAAAATAAACGGAATCGGAAAAGTGCCTAGTGTATTCACGATTTTTATCTTTGTATTTTGCTGTAAGACTTAGTTCAGGGTTTGGTCTCTATTTATAATACGTTTTCCCCGTAATCTTTTTTTTCCGAAAGAACATCCCCTTCAAGTAATCTATAATACATTTGTGCGATTCCATCACGCTTAATATAAAACTATACGCTCAACTTATCAAAATTTCAACTTAACTGAAACGATGAAAAACAAAAAAATGTAAGGATGGTGAAGTTTTGTCGTACGGATTTTAACTCTGGAACTTTTAAACACCCACCGTCCGCTTTAGTCCATCTCCCCTCATGGAGATGAACTCACCTCTTCGCTTTCCCGTTTGTTGTTCAGTTGAGCATGCGCAACAACCTCGTTTCTCGTTTTCAAGGTTAAACCTTGGCATCTTCGGGATCGCCAGGGAATCTTCGCTGAGCTAAGATTCCTTGCTACTCTCTGGTAAAATTCTTCGAACTTCGAGAGATATCCGTTTGCTTCGCATTAAGAGAGCAACCTCAAATTTCATCATTCCAGAGTTGAGTGGGTATTTAAATGAATGAAAATAAATGTGACACAGAAAATTTCATAAAAAATTTATTTAAGAAAAAAAGATGGTCCATCTCCGATTCCCTAGATCCCTTAAAGTATGCGCCACTGCTGGGTATACGTTCTGTTCCACCTCATCAATTGGGCGGTTGGATTGAACAAGACCTCTCTTTATAGCTTAGTTACAAAGAGCATACACGAACTGCTCCGAAGAGAAAGCAATAGAAGAAGAAATTAAAAATACAGTAAAGCAAGGCAGGTCGGCTGGATACATCCAAAGCTAAAGGCTTAACACACTCAAAAAAATTAAGACTCCCCATCACTGAACACTCAGTCAGCAATAAAACCCCCAAATTTCGTGGTTGCTATATAACTTATATACTGGAATTATCCTAAGGCCTGAAAAACGTGCTCCAGAAAAATAGATTAGGATGATGGAATTAAGTTTCGAAGATTAACTAGAGCACTAATAGCCGATAATAAAGTAAAACACTGTACCAGACGCTGCGCAGTAGTCTACTCCGTTTCCCTGGAATACCAGGATGGGATTATAAAGCTTTATATGGGAATGATCGAAAGATCCATCGGGAGAAGATTAAAGGAACACAATAAGAATATAAAACATTGAAAACCATCCACGTCAATGTCTTCTTGTTAAATAAATTCCACCTACTGCTACAAATATGCACATGTGGAGCTAGAGCATCATTTATGTACCACTAATCAGACGTAGAGTCTCCTGGAAGAACATAAAGGCATGTACGTGCGCCTATTGAGATGGTGACCCAGAACATGACACTGCCTGTATCAGAGGAGTTTCTTTCAATGATATGTAAGAGGCATGGCAATATAATTCTGGTTCCCTCTAGGTCAGTACACGCCGACTCATCAATGAGCAACACCAGCCTCCATTGGCCTTTAGTCCAAATCATCTACTCTCTGCACTAATTCTGTCTCGCTCTTCTGTGTCATGGGGTCAGAGGGACGCATTCCATTGGATGCCTGTCAAACAGGCAATCTTCGTTCAACCTTCTGCGTATGGTGGTTGCAGATACATAAGTTTGCATGACTGCGACTCGGGTAGAACGCAGCTGAAACGCGGTTTTCAACCTCTACCTTGAAGATTTATGTGATGTAGTAGCCTCGTTCTATCTCCTCCGAGTCTTCTGAGAGCAGTATCTCTTCCTTGGAAACATCTTCAAAGTATGAACAGGACAGAATAATCAGCGTTGAGCCATTTGGGCAACGTCTGATTGCATCTGTTTGTCATCAAGCCACTCCCCATCATTTAATATGCAGGTAAAGCATTCCTATTAGTCATCTTTAACATAAACACGATGTCGGTGTCAACGGTAGCCAGATCGCAACGCAAATAAGCTGATCTTTCTGGGTGCTGTCTTATGAAGAACGATGAAAAGACCAGCTGCTTTGCTGTTGTGTTAGCTTGTAAGCGAGTACTCAAATTTGCCCATGAGTTTTTACAGCAGCTTTGTAAATTTCGACTGTCATACAGGTTTCACAACATTCTTATCGTTTGTATGACAAAAATTGCAGTGAATCTATTTGTTGCTTAAGTTTAGGGTATCAGAGTATATCCTTTTCTGGACGCGGAGCATGAACCTCACATGAGGCTTTCGTAATGCATCTGCCCAACGACGCTAACTCCCTCTCACTCCTTTCCCTGACCCAGTGGCCCTAAATTAGGGACGGGATATTGGTTACAGTGTTGGATGCTGTCGGGAGGCGTTCATCTCCTTCACCTCCCAAAAATAACTTTGTATATGTAAAAAAATAAACCATCTAGATTATTCCACACTTTAAAAACTTCGCTCAAATACTACTGTAGATTTCGGAGTTTTGTGAGAAAGATTTGAAAAAAAAAACATGCTTGTAATACAGTATCAGTTTGTCCGTCCGACAGTGAACATGGCATCTCCTGCCGCCCCGGGTGCGCAGTGGTCTAAGCGCTGGCTTCTGATCACTCGTCCAAGTTGGGTCCGGATTCGAATCCCAGTGAAGCATGGCTGCAGTGTTCGTCTTACGGACCTGGCTCTCTACCTTCCCTGAAACCAGTGGCCCTAAATTAGGGTCGGGCGAAAAAAAAAACATGGGATCTCCGTATCTGTAAGCCGGATTCAAAACATTATTTTTTGTCCCAAGTAGGGCTAATCGTGAGAATGATGTTTCATGCTCTTTAACATTTGTATGATTCACAGTTTTCCCGCTAAGTTGCGTAAATTTACTTTTTTATTTGACATTTTTTTTTTGATTGGAGGTTTAACGACCACCGTGAGCAACTCAATGGGCTATAAGCAGTCGCCCGTCCCTAATTTAGGGCCACTGGTTCCAGGGAAGGGAAAGAGCCAGTGCCGTAAGACAAACACAACATCCATGCCTCACCGGGATTCGAACCCGGACCACTAACGGACGAATGATCAGAGGCCATCGCTTAGACCACTGCGCCACCGGGGCGGCATTTATTTGACATGACATATAATTTTTTTTTTTAATCAGATTATAAAAGGCTGATTTAAAAAACAATATTTTAACATATCACTTCAAAACGCTCCATGAGCTTCTTAGTTCGTACCATATGGATTTTACTGCCAGGTGGCGCATGTGTAGACTTTTGCTTTGTAATATAAACATATATTTGCGTGACAGTTCTAAAAATATTTTTTTCGTATGATAACTGCGATTATGACCAATAATTTTCATTCACTTTTGAACTTGTTGTTCCGGTCAGTTGGCGCATAGTAGAATTTTAGTTAAAAAATAATGCATTTCTAACAGTTAGATTGGTAAATTCTTGTAACCATGTTCAATATAATACAAATACTCATTGATTTGTATATGTATTCTATTCCTGACCGGGATATGTTTGCGTTTGGAACTATATCTACACTTTTGAAAGTTTAATTTAAAAAATTATTTTTGCTTCTGATTGTTGCAGATTTTAAGTTTCGTTTTCAATGTTGCAGACGCAATGTTGTTTAGACTTTACGCTCGCCCTTTCGACGATATCTCATCTCAATAGCTCCGACTGGAAAAATTCTGCGTCGTTATTTTATATTTCATGAACTAATCATTCAGGATTAATCATGAAGGCATAACAATTGAAATAAATGTATCCATAACAATGGAATATAAAATTTAAAAATATGTAAGGATTCTATTGTACGTGAGGTTCATAACTGGTCGTTACTGTAAGAGGAAAAGGAAAATAATCTAAATATTTGAAAAGGGAAGAAAAGAGAAAATATATATACATTTTTAAATTTTATGTTCCGTTGTTGTCCATATGTTTTTAACAATTCCCTGGTAGATTCAAACATTCTTCTTACACACAAAAAAAATTAGATAAAGAAAGGAAGAGGGAAAAATACAGTTAGGCTCAGTTCCGAACGTAGGACTACGACTTGCAGATCGGAGAGTTGAAATTAGCTAATGGAGTATGTTTTCAAAGCGTTTATTTAATTTGTTATAGCCAACACAGGTCTATGATATAAAAAGTAGCTTGCATATTTTTTTTACAAATAATGCTGGATACATTACGAACACAAAGCAGATCGATACACGAATTACCCAACGTGGTTCTCTGTCTTCTTGGGCTTCTTACATTCTTCATCACTTGCTCTTGCCTCTCGTTTTGATTTTCTCCACTTTTGCTTGCTTCTGTTCTGCGAATTCCGCGGCATTGTCGAAAATGTTAACCGTTTACACGAAAACAATTTTTAAAAATTTTAGTTTAAACCACTACTATAAGTTCTTTATTTATTTGAATAGATCTCGTCGAGAGCTATACAATAATACCTCGCACTGTCGTTTTGCACTCGCGGTTGTCCAGATAAACTGCGATATTGTCAAAAGTGTTCACCGGTTCACAAGAAAACAATTTAAAAAATGTCCAGTTCTAACCACTGCGAAATGTTCTTCGTATATTTGAATAGATCACGTTGAGATTTTTAAAACGATACCACGCACAGTCGTGTTGCGCTCATGGTTGCCGAGATATACTGAGTCAAACGCGCCGGCACACCCAGAAATGTTGCATTATCTCCTACGTGCTCAGGGAGCGAGAACAGCATCGCGCGAACGATGTATTACGCAGCACGCGAATTGGGCTACATGCTGTTTATAAATATGCTAACACGATTAGTGGGCGGCACTTATTTTTAACGCTATAATGATTTCAATTTGAACCTATGTTTGGCACAGGCGGTCGGCCGTAAGTCGCCTCATACTATCCGCGCAGTTAGACGTAAATCCTACGTCAAAAGGGAGAGAGGAAGTGGAGCTCACGCACATAAATTTGCACATGTAAACTGGTGTGCAAAAAATAAGGACGAAGAGAAGAAATTAGCATAACAGCGGAACGAGCAGGCTGAACGGACCGAAAGACCACTCAGGAGATATACTAGGGTCCGGTACGGTAGGGCATGCTCATATATGCAGCATGACGTAGGGGGAGGGAGTGTCGGAAGGGTATAAAGCACACGGGCGGTATACGCTCAGCAATTCGGTGAAAGCTATTGCACGGTGTACATCGGTTTGAACGACGTCGAGTTGCTGCCACCGTGTGATATGGCCAACAGGCAATCCACTAGACGACATCTGGATGACTTTACCCGAAATCGCATCATTGGGAAAATGGAAGAAGGTCGAAATATGACTAGTGTGGCCGAGGAGTTCGGGATCGCTCACAGCATCGTTTAACGAGCTTGCAGAGCATTTCAAACGACAGGAACAGCTGTCCGAGAATTTAGCAGTGGTCGTCCACGAGCAACCACGGCGGCGGACGACCGGTATATTGTCCTACAGGCAAGAAGAGACAGACGGCAGACAGCGGGGAAATCGCAAGACACATGCAACAGACAGCTGGACGTCCGTTATCGCGTTTTACCATGGCCATGAGGCTGCACGAAGGTGGTCTATATTGACGCCTGCTCATCGGAGACGGCGGTTTCTGTGGTGCCAGGAATAAAAGAACTGGACACATCAGCAATGGGGTCGAGTTCTCTTTACGGATGAGAGCCGAGTTAGTCTGACGAGCGATTCTGGAAGTATACACATCTGAAGAGAGCAGGAAACACGCAATCACACCTCCAACATCATCGAAAGGGACCGGTTTGGAGGTGGAGAGTTCACGTTTGGGGCGGTATCAGGATTGGTAGCTGTACTGACCTCCACATCTTCCAAGAAGGTTCAGTCACTGGTGTCCGCTATTGTACCGAGGTTCTCCTGCCTCAGGTGCGTCTGTTTAGAGGTGCTGTGTGTCCTAAGTTCCTCTTCATGGACGACAACGCTACACCTCATCGTACAGCGGCTGTCGCAGAGCTGTTGGTGAGTGAAAATATTCAACTCATGGATTGGCCCGCAAGGTCCCCGGACCTAAATCCAATCGACCTTTTCGGGAGACGCTTGGCAGCACGTCACCAGCCGCCAGCAACAATTCCGCAGCTGCGATTGGCGCTACAAGAGAAATGGGCCGCGATGCCTCAACAGCTCCTTGACAACCTCGTCCTCAGCATGGAAAGACGTTGTAAATCCTGCAACGTAGTCAGGGGTGATCATATCCACTAATAAAGACTGGATTTTTCTAGGCAGATGCCTGTCACATGAACGTTTCTGTCTTGTGTCCAGTTGTGCTCGAAGCTACGTTTTCAATAAAGTGCCTTTGTATCCTATGGATTCCTTGTTTGGACGGTTTTGCTCACTTGTCCCATATTCTTACATCTTGGGGATCTTATGTTATGATTTGAGTCGATGTGGAGCACTTCTGCACGACGTTACATTCGAAAAACCGTCTCGTTCTTAAATTTTGCACGCCAGTCTACTTTCTCCACGACAAACTGCCGGAAATTTTATTTCACTCGTGTGCGAATTTTATTGCGATAACTGCATTCCGAATTAATTTTAGGTTTCTTCCCTTTTAGTAAGAAAGAAAATCCAAATGCTCCTAGCCTCCCCAGTAGCGCAGTGGCCTAAGCGCTGGCTAATGATAATTCGTCCGAGAAGGGTCTGGGTTCGAATCCCGGTGAGGCATGGATGTTGTGTTTTTGTCTTATGTGGAGCACTTATGCACGACGTTACATTTGAAAAACCGTCTCGTCCTTAATTTTTTGCACGCCAGTGTATGAGTTTTGAAATCCATTTTTGATGTTTTTTCTCCACAGAGTCTTACCAAGGATCTGCACAAGAGAAAATAACCTGAAACACCACATTTCATTTAACATTGTGAACATTTAGAGTCTATCAACATTAGTGAAATGCTTCTAAATTTGAAAATCCGCTGATTTCGTATTACGGGGAGTGACAACGTATTCAAATTTTTCACTCTATTCTCGTTTCTGAACTCCTTATTTTTTTATATTATTTTTTCATTCTATTGCAGTAATCATAACCTTCAATGCATTTTCCAGTCATTTTCCGATGCAAATTTGTACCGCTAACGGATATAAGATTCGACTTCTTTCGTTTGAAAACTAAATAATGCCCAAAACATTGGTGTTTTCTTTCTTGTTTCTCGTTACATTCAGGGATTCTATAACGTTTCTGATCTTCTGAGTGAGAAAAACATGTTGCACGATTGAAATATTTTTTTAATTGTTTTGCAGGTCCATTAGCTGGAGCCCTGAGCTACAAATGGAGTATTCGGACCATAACGTTCGTCGGAATTCTCATAGTCACGATGGGATACGTCGTTTGTTGGCTCGCCTCTGACATCACGATAGTCACTATTTTTCTCGGAGTCGTTCAAGGTAATTGCCATTCAGTATTTCTTGTAACACTACAACCGATTCACGCATCGGAAACGTTGACCCGCTTTCCAAATAAAATTAATTCATGCATGATCATTTCCAGTAAACCTTTACGCTGCATTTTTAATTTAGCGTCACTCATAAAAAAGACCATCAAATAAGCTGATGTGGAGAGTTTTACACACAAAAAGTGAGTCCTTGTGTACACGTGTGTGAAATCTCCCACATTTTCTTAGTTCAAGCTGTTCATGAACCAAAAAAAACATAGGTTTGCAATACTTTCAAACAAAATTACCAGCGTCAAAGAGAACCGTTGTTCTAGATTTTACAGAAATTGGCGAATAAATAAAAGAATTAGC
Source organism: Macrothele yani (assembly GCA_039090855.1). Taxonomy (NCBI): domain Eukaryota; kingdom Metazoa; phylum Arthropoda; class Arachnida; order Araneae; family Macrothelidae; genus Macrothele; species Macrothele yani. Next base: position 139,759,598 of record CM076994.1, read on the forward strand.
TAAAAAATAAGTTTAACTAGGCAAAAAAGCCGTACCGTTAACTTTACTTATTGAAGAGTGTGAACGATGTTGAAAAATTCTATTCTGTGTAAAGTAGTACACAGAATAGAATTTTTAGAATAGAATAGAAAAAGAAAAGCGTCTAGAAAAATTATACCCAGAATAGAAAAAGCGTCTAGAAAAAATTTCAATCCATGTGCTTGTGTCTTAGATTATCGCATAGCAAAGAGCAATACAGCACACTCTAAAAAAAAATTCTTAAATTCACGAGCCCCTATCCGTGTCTCCTTTCGTGAATTAACGAAGCATATTTCTGAAACAACCTTCTCCGGGAAATGACGGAAAGAAATCTGAATTTTACGGATTTTTCGTACGCCAGGAAAATTCGGAATTTTCAGACACCTTTCCTCAATTCCTTTCTTATATGAGGTATTGACGGTAAATCGCCGTTTTCAAGATGTGTTAATGGCAAATTTCTGTATTTTCAGAAACCATTTCCTAGTTCTTTTCGTATTTTAACCGAGAAACTCCTTTCTCACTTTTTCTGTATCCATGACAAAACATTTTCGATAAGAGGAGAGATTCGCGAAAATACTTGAGGTTTAAATAGACGATGTCATCGCTCTGTTCACGTTATTTTATAAACAACGCATAGCAACTGAAAAATTGTTCTTCCGACACCGTTGGACCTGTGTCGGAAGAACAATTTTTCAGTTGCTATGCGTTGTTTATAAAATAACGTGGACAGAGCAATGACATCGTCTATTTACGTTATCTCCACGTATTTGAAATATATTTACCATTTCTATCGCCTTTTGGATTTATCAGCTGTAATTAAATAGCTTGCTCCGTTGAATGTCACCAGATGGCGACACATCAGTTGCTGAGCCCATCAGTGCGAATTTGCGTTGTCAGATGCTGACCGATAAACCACACACAGCGCTCTGAATTGTTGACACCGTAGCGTAAAGCGAACGCCATCGGCTAGTTATCGAGATATGTAGGGTTCGTTCCCAGCGGTGTTGGAAGAACAATTTTTTCAATTGCTATGCGTTGTTTATAAAATAACGTGGACAGAGCGATGACATAGTCTTTTCTTTTTAGTCTGTCGAAGAATCTGATTTTAAAGCCCTGTAGCGAGATCGGACATTGTGGATAGCACATCTCATGAATTTTGGATATTGTGGCACAGGATATTTCTTCTCTTCTCCACATTTTCTGCACCAGTTATTATGTATTACTAGCGGAAATACCCGGCGTTGCCCGGAATAGACATAAAGTTTGTTTTCAAGTAACAACGTAAATCGCACTATAAAAAAATCCTACCATGATGAACAGCGCTCAAGTAGGGCCTCACGCTGTTCCAAGGTCTCTGCCGCCCTAGATACACTGGCTCTTACCCGCTGATCCATAAGTCTTCGATCACGTTGTTCGGTTGTCTCACTCTCTCGAAGTAATTTTACTTTCTTTGCTTTCGGCTGAACTTGTCCGATGGGTAAGCGGTTTTTTTTTTTTTTTTTTTTGAGGCATTTCACCACACTTGATGAAAATTTTATTATAAAAATCACAATTTATAATGACCGTTCTGAGCCCTAAAAACTCGAAATAGCAAACATGCGCAGTAATGCACTTCCTGCACTCCGCATTCAGCTTTTCAGAGTGTAGATATACACTGAAGAGCAATTGAATTAGAGATACCTGTCTAGCAACGTGTAGCACCACCGTTCACCCTGATCACGGCGGCGATTCGTCTCGGCATGGACTCGACAAGACACCAAAAGCATTGGGAAGCCATACGAATCCACGACCCCTGAACAAGCTCCCACAGTTCACGAAGATTTGATGGAGGGGGTCAGAGCCTCGAACATCTCTCTCGATCTCGATGGCATCCCAGATGTGCTCGATACTTGGCCAGCTAGGTCAGGTGACCTAGCTGGCCAAGTAAGCGATGTCACGTTGGTGGAGAGTTCATCCAACCATTCGGATACAATTCGGGAGCGATGGCACGGTGCATTGTCTTGTTACAGGATGAGGTCCCCAGTTGATGTTAAGACGCACAAACGGGAGCAAATGGTCGTATAGGATACCCCGAAAACGTTGACCTGTGAGGGACGATGTCACACGTACCAGAGGTCCCATTTCAGTCCACGTAAACAGTCGCCAGACGAGAATGCCACCTCCACCAGCTTGACGAGTACCCTGCTGGCAAGAAGGATCCATCGCTTCATGTGGTTTGCGGCGTACTCGTATCCTGCCATTCGCATGTACCAACGTGAATCTCGACTCATCAGTCCAGGCAACATTTTTCCACATGTTTAGGGTCCAGTGGCGATGTTCCCGCGCCCATGCTAATCTTTGCACCCTGTGATGTGCGGTCAGCAGCGATACCCTAGGGGGACGATGGCTTCTGTTCCCCATAGCGAGGAGATGGTTCTGGATGTGTGGCTGCTTACACGTTTTTGTGCACCAGCGTTAAATTGCCGAGTGATTTCTTGCACTGTGGCCCGTCTATCCACTGTTACAATGCGAGATAGCCGACGATGACCCCGCTCATCCACACGCTGTTGTCCACGGCTGTTGACCCTTGCAGGGATGGTTTTACCGGATTCGATGTACGCACGGTGCACCCGTGACACATTGACTCGTGAAAATCCCAGTGCCTGCACGACCTCCGAGATGGAGCGACCCATTCGTCGGGACCTGACAATTTGTCCACGATCAAATGCGCTTAGATCCTTCGTCTTACCCATACTACGTCCGACTGTTACTTGTTTCCATCGCATCACTCCTTATATTGTCGGATCGCTGCATACGTTATGTCGTTTCCGTTTACAGGGCCGCCCACAGCACCACATTTGCATAACGCCAGCTGTCTCTAATCCAATTGCTCTTCAGTGTACAGCCTTATCACAACCAACGTGAAAGAAAGTAGTTTACGATAATATGCGGAATTTTTTTACTAATCTCGAAAACGAAATCCGTTCGGATAATTCTTTCACCATTGGGAAGCTTACTTCTTTCCGGTGGGCATAGGCTATTTCTTTTATCTATACTAATACCAATACTATTCTTGTATTTAAATTTTATGTATGAAGAAGACCGTCTGTTTTAACTTCAACTTAACCTTGATGCTATTTGATAGGAACATGCTTATTGGTGGGAATCTGTAGCTCCACCCATATTTGAGACTCCTGCGCCAATTGTTGGGAGTCTAATGAAACCTAATCCTTACAAAGAAAATGCCATGGTAACATAAACAAAAAAAAACTTATGACAATGTGTTCCGCCGGTGCGGTATGTTTACAAAAACCGCTCTTCCCCTTATGCCTGAACCGCGGAAGCTTGGGAGGAGTGAGGCGTCACCAGACGACCGTTGCTCAGACACGCGGAGTAATAACGCAGCAGTCGACTTGCACCCAATCTATAGAGGGCCCCGTAAAAACACATTTGACCCCCTTAGGAATGGAATTTTTAAAAATCGTCTCGCCTGTATTTTAATCTGGGTGATGAAGAGTATGTATGCCAATTTTGGTGCAAATGCATTAAACCGTTTAGGAACGTTATGCAGAACAAGCATACAAACTTTCACTTTTAATATGTATAGAGATGCTACTGTAAGAAACCGGGTACCTAAATTATTATACAGGTAATTGCACGATGTCTATGTATCAATCTGTGGAGTCCTATAGACAAAAGCTATTCAAAGCAAATTTTATATTTAGAAGTTTTGTGGAATAATACTATAAAATAATACATTCCACCTCTTCTTAAAGATAATTTAAAGTTATTTTCAGCCAAAAAAGAGATCTCAAGTACCAAAGCATTTTGTTGTTTCGAAAAGTCACGATGAAAAAAATACTTAATTTGTGATAAGTCCTCCTATATAAAAAACAAAATTATTACAAACGTATTTAAAAAATACAAAGCTCCAACAGAAAATAAAATGACTAAATCACTTGCATTAATGGAAAAAAATCATCATCGCGCAGTTAGTTTTACCTCGAACGTGAATGCGATACCGAAGACACTGTGGCTCAGTGGTTAAAACTCGCGGTTTCTGACTCAAAGCACATTAGTTCGGTCTCCACTACCGGCGCGAAAACATTCTGTGGCGTAAGGGCTGAAAATTTCAGTGTCTTCAATTTTGCGAAATCTCTGCATAAATACGGAAAAACTTAAAACGGACTTTTCTGAAATAAACCAAATTATTGACTACGAGAAATCTGTGAAAGTACGCAAGTTAAAAAAAAAAAAAAAAAGAATTGGGAACTTCTAAAAACAGAAATTTCCTTAAATGTTGGACATCTACCGCCAACTTTAGGTATTTTCAGAAAATAAATTGCTGCACGTTATTTTCAGAAATTTTCCATGGTTCACACCCTTTATTTTTACAGTGCATGTGACAGCTGAAACTGAGTTACATCATCATCATCAACCGTCATCAGTCAACTGCTGGATGAAGGTTTTCCTAATTTTCTACCACAACTTACTGTCCCGAGCTAGGCTCCTGCACGTCACTCCGACATGCTTTCGGATTTGCTCCACCCATCTCCTACGTGATTTTTTTTTTAGGTCGTTTCCTGTCCCTTGTAATCCATCCTAGTTTTTCAGTTGTGTAGCTGAAAAAAACTAATTTTCTGACTCCCTTTTGCGATAATGTACAGGTAACGGTCATATATCTGGCTCATACATTAGAAACAACATTCAGCGAAACATCTGGCAGCGGTTCTGTGTCTCTTCAACGCTGACAAAGCCGCGACATTATGCTGTCTGCTACTCCAAATTCTGTAACGTGGCCGCTTAGAGCTTTCCGATAATGAGGCGTATAGGGTAAAATCACCCCTATGATATCTTTTTTTTTTTTTTTTTTTTAATTGGAGGTTTAACGACCACCGTGAGCAACTCAATGGGCTATAAGCAGTCGCCCGTCCCTAATTTAGGGTCACTGGTTCCAGGGAAGGGAGAGAGCCAGTGCCGTAAGACAAACACAACATCCATGCCTCACCGGGATTCGAACCCGGACCCCTTCGGACGAATGATCAGAGGCCAACGCCTTAGACCACTGCGCCACCGGGGCGGCTATGATATCTGCCAGACATTCTTTTGTTACTCATGAAACGCCTATATAGCGTATTAAATCCGTTTATTTTTGTGGTATAGTAAGCACAAAGATTCTCCAAGCTTTCGCACTCCACTGGGAGGCTTTTTCAAGGCAATGGTAGACATAAAAATGCAGGGAATGATAACACTTAAGGAACAAAGATGATTTTTGAAAATTATATGGGTGGCATCACGAGCATATTACACGAATTTCTATCACGCAATTATACAATATAAGAATTCGTGTAATATGCTCGTGATATCACCCACGTTATTTTCAAAAATCATCTTTGCTCCTTGCGTGTTATAATTCCCCGCATTCTTAGCACGTCTTTTGTAAAAAAAGATCGTGCTTATGTTATCGGTTTGTCCGTCCTTCCGTCTGTTGACACGATATCTCTGCAACTATTAATCCGATTTAAAAAATGTTTTTTACATTGGGAAGCTTGAAATATTCGAATGATGATATTTCATTTCGTTTTCTTTTACGATGTACAATTTCGCCGCTAGGGGGCGTAAATGCAGATGATGTCGAATTCAAAAATACGTTTTATTCCACATATTTGCTTCTAAACATCCGATTGAAAAAATTATTTTACATTTTGATTCCATTTATGTCGAAGAGTATTTTAAATATAGTTACTTTTTCAAATTACGCATAGATTTTCCGCTTGGGGGCGTAAAGGTAAATTACATTTTTCCTGATAACTCTTCTTCTAAAACTCCGATTTGAAAACTTTTTTCTTCAGCGGATACAGCTTCTGATGGAAAATTTTTTGCATATAATTTAAAAATTTTGGTAAGGGTAACTTTGGCCACCAGGGGGCGTAAGTGTTAATTTTTGCTTGTGATGTATTTGCCATAAAATCTGAGCTTCTTAAACATCGATTGAAAATATTCTTTCGTGGACTGATACCACTCGCATCGGTAAACTTTTTCGGAATATTTTCTTCTTAAAATATTCCATAGGTTCTCCGCCAGGGGGCGTAGATGTATATCTTATTTTTGTCAATATCTCTACATCTAGGAATCCGGTTTGAAAATTCCTTCTCTGTTGGATAGTGTTTCCAGTGTGACATGTTTTTCATATAATTTCAAAATTTTCAGGTAAATCATAGGCATTCCGCTAGGGGGCACAAAGGTAAATTGCTTTCCCCCGTACATTTCTGCTTTTAAATCTCCGATTTGAAAATTTCTTTTTGCACCGGATGCAGCTCCTGATGGGAAATCCTTTGCACATCTTTTCTAATTTTTGTGAAAAATTATTTGTCCACCAGGTGGCGTAAGTCTTAATTTCCGCTTTTGATGTATTTGCAGCATAATATGAGCTTCTAAAATCTCGATTGAAAAAAAAAGTCGTTTGTTCACCGATACTACTCATTCATATCGACAAACCTTTTAGAAACATTTTCTTCTTGAAATAATGCATGGTTTCTACGCCAGGGGGTGCTGATGTATATCCTATTGTTGTCAATATCTCTACTTCTAGGAGTCCGATTTGAAAAGTTCCTTCTCTGTTGGATAGCGTTTCCGATGCGAAATGTTTTTCCAATAAATTCAAAATTTTCAAGTAACTCATAGAGTTTCCGCTACGAGGCACAAAGGTTAATTGCGTTTTCTGCGTTATTTCTGTTTCTAAAATTCCGATTTGAAAAGTTCTTCCTGTATCGCATACAACACCTGATGGAAAATATGTTTCATATAAGTTCTAATGTTTGGTAAAGAATGGTTTGGCCACCAGGGGGCATAAGTGTTAATTTCTGCTTCTGATGTTTTTGTAACAAAATCTGGGCTCCTGAAAACTCGATTAATTTTTTTTTTTCTTGGACCGATACCGCTCCTATTGAAAATCCTTTTGATTTTCAATAGGAGGACTTTCTTCCTAAAATAATGCATGGTTTTCCCACCAGAGGACGTAAAGTCACATTTTATTTTTGTCGATATCTCCGTTTCTAAGAGTCCGGTTTCAAAAATTCTTTCCGTGTTGGAGAGCGTTTCCGATGCGAAATGTTTCTCATACTAATTCATGTTTTTTTAACGCACAAGTCTGCAACCAGAGGGCGTAAGCTCACGATTCCGTTTACAGCAATATCTGAGGGATTAAAAACCCAATTGAAAAACTTCTTTCTTCCGTCAGATACTATTGTTTTCCATACCGGTTCCATTGACTTTGAATAGCTTTGATAAATTTAATTTGCGTCAGAACGGATTCAAAAGACGTGCTTATTACACCCGAAAATACGGTGTCATTTTTCTTGTTTTGTCTGCCGTTGCCTTGAAAAAGCCTCCCAGTAGAGTGTGGAAGCTTGGCGAATCTTTCTGCTTACCACACCACAAAAATAAGCGGATTTAATAACTTGAGTGTTCACGGTATGATGTATTTATATTTACGTTCGTTTGTTACCTCAGACGCACGGGTTTTTATTCCATAGCTGACACACATGAAAAACAGAATGAACACAAATGAGACATGACTTAGCTTCATGCTTATATACTTTTTTTTCTTTTTTGGTTGGAGGTGGTTTAACTACCATCGTGAGCAACTCAAAGAGCTATAAGCAGTCGCCCGTCCCTAATTTAGGGCCACTGGTTCCAGAGAAGGGAGAGAGCCAGTGCCGAATGATCGGACGAATGATCAGAAGCCATGGCTTAGACCACTGCGCCACCGGGGCGGCCATGCTCATATACATACCCTCGGCAACTATCACGTGCTCCTATTAATTTATATTCATCATGGAATGTCTTCATTCGTTACACCGCACTCATATGTGCGTGATAGCAAACTCTTTTAGCCCCATAAGGCTCTGTAATCCTCAACTTTCATGTTCGTTCATAAGTTTTGGACAGCAGAATACAATCACTGAAATTTGGTTTGGAAAAGTCCGATCAAACCTTTTAAAACGTCTTTCAAAATCGCTGTTCAGTTTTGAAAAAAAGAAAAATATTTTTTCTTTTAATTTTCTAACACTTGGCACGTTTTTATTTACTCGTGTCGGCACTATTGCCTTAGAATTATTCGTGAAAGATCTTAAAATTCGCGGTGTTCTGAGCAATGATGTCTGATCATTCTTCCGAGATTACTCCGGGTTCGAATCCCGGTGAGGTATGTGCGTTGTGTTTGTCTTACGGCACGGGCTCTCTTCCTTCCCTGGAACCAGTGATCCTAAATTACGGACGGGCGGCTTCTTAAAGCTTATTGAGCTGATCACGGTGGTCGTTAAACCCACAATCAATAAGAAAGATGACACCGAATTTTCGGGTGTAATGAACACGTCTTTTAAATCCGTTCTGATGCAAATTAAATTTATCAAGGCTATTTAAAATAAATGGAACCGGTATGGAAAACAGTAGTATCTGACCGAAGAAAGAAGTTTTTCAATCGGGGTTTTAATCCCACAGATACTGCTGTAAACGGAATCGTGAACTTACGCCCTCGGTTGCAGACTTGTTCGTTAAGAAAAATTTCAAATTATGTGAGAAACAGTTCGCAGCGGAAACTCTCTCCAACAAAAAAATAATTTTTCAAATTGGACTCTTTGAAGAAGAGATATCGATAAATATAAGATATGCATCTATGCTCCCTGGCGGCAAAAACATGCATTATTTTAAGAAGAAAGTATTTTCGAAAGGTTTCTCGATGTGAGCGGTATCGGTCCAGGAAAGAATTTTTTCAGTCGAGTTTTAAGGAGCTCAGATTTTGCTGCAAATACATCAGAAGTAGAAATTAACACTTATGCCACCTGGTGGCCAAACCATTTTTTACCAAATATTAGAAATTATGTGAAAAACATTTCCCACCAGGAGCTGTATGCGATACAGGAAGAATTTTTCAAATCGGAATTTTAGAAGCAGATATATCGAGGGAAACGCAATTTACCTTAACGCCCACTAGTGGAGAATCTGTGAGTTACTTGAAAATTTTGAAATTATGTGAAAAATATTTTGAACTGGAAACATTATCCAAGAAAAATGGATTTTTCAAATCGGACTGTTAGAAGTAGAGATATTGACAAAAATAAGATAGACATCTATGCCCCCTGGCAGAGAAAGCATGCATTTTTTAAAAAGAAAATATTCCGAAAAGGTTTATTGACGTGAACAGGAACGGTCCACAAAAGAATTTTTTTCAATCGAGATTTTAGAAGTTCAGATTTTCCTGGAAATACATCAAAAGCGGAAATTAATACTTACGCCCCCTGGTGGCCAAACCCTTTTCAACCAAAAATTAGAAATTATATGCAAAAGATTTCCCATCAAAAGCTGTATCCGCTATAGAAAGTATTTTTCAAATTTAAGTTTTAGAAACTTTTTTAAAGAAAATTTTTCAGATCTGAGTTTTAGAAGTGTTTTCTTTAAATTGTTTAAATCTGTTTCAGAAGTTGTAAAAGTAATTTGACTTTTATAGAACACACAATTTACTTTTACGCCCCCTAGCCAAATATCTATGCGTAACTTGAAAAAGTGACTATACCTAAAATACTCTCCGATATAAGTGGAATCGAAAAGTAAATGAATTTTTCAATCGGATGTTTAGAAGAAAATATTTGGAATATAACGTATTTTGATTTCGATATCATCTGAATTTACTCCCCCTAGCGTCAAATTGTACATCCTAAAATTAAAAAAAAAACGAAATTAAGGATCATCATTCGCATATTTCAAGCTTCCCAATGCCAAATGAATTTTTCAAATCGTCTAATAGTTGCAGAGATATGGTGTCCACAAGCCGACGGACGGACGGACAGGCGGACGAACCGATAACATAAGCATGCTTTTTTTTTTACAAAAGACGTGCTAAAAATCAAGAAGGCAGGATACAGCTTACTCACCACAGGGTTATTAGCTAAACTTTGTTAGCCGCCTGCATCGATGGAAACTTCTAAACGCAGAGAGAACCCCAAAAGTGGATGCTAGATTCATTTTTGGGGGCATAAATAAACTATACCCGACTAGGTCTGAAGTGGCACGCGAGACTCCGACTGCGAAATGGAAGATCGTCCCCATGAATTGGATGCACTCTTCCCTTTTGCATCTGGCATCTGCTCTGACAATTCAAATCGATTTCGATGTGGCTCATTCATTGGGACACTTTGTTATGAAACTACAAGAAGAATTCCCTTTGAATTTGCAACACGACATGCAATGGAATTATCAAAAACTGAAACTTTATCTCCCAGGTCGTAGTGGAGAGAGATTTTAGCAGATTCGTTTTGAGTCTTTGCTTGATTTTTAGATCTACTCTTCCAACGTATGGACTAAAGGTTTCGAGGAGTAAGATAATGAGAGAACCATTAATACGGTTTCTTTCTCACCGAAATCGAGAAAGAAACCGTATTAATGGTTAGGAGTCTCCATGGATATTACCACCAAAGATTATCTAAAGACATTTTGGCACCTGTAGTGAATGTCTTAGCATTTGAGATCTTCCAAGAAACACTGCAAGGAACTAGTCTCAGTGCGAGGTATTGTAAACGTGTCGAATGTTAAAGATTCAATGATAATACGACGGTTGTACCGAAGGTAACGCAAAAGTAGGCATAACTTTCTTACTAACTGACAGAGGTCATTCAAGTTGCACATATTGGTGGAGTAACTCTTTCTCTATACAATGGTACTACCGCAAGCGATGCGTTTGCGTTAGTATCATTGTTCTCCATCGCAAGCGATGCGTTTGCGCCATCGTTGAACCCAACTCTCGAATCCTCTTTGAAAAAATTCAGGTGAGGACTGTTGTACCCACTTCTTCACAGCCACTTTCACCTCCTCGTCTTTGTCATCAAATCTTTGTCCCCGGAGACTGTCCTTCATTGGATTGAACAGGTGGGATTCGGAGGGAGCCAGATCTGGGCTGTACAGTGAATGTGAGTTCACCGACCAGCATAATTTGCTGATCGCCTAATTTGTTGCCAAAACTGTGTGTGGTCTCGCATTGTCATGGTGAACGTGGATCCTTTTCCGATTTTTGTTCTGCCTTTTCCTCCTTATTGCTTCTCTAAGCTTCTTGAGTGTCTCAATGTATCGCTCGCTGGTCACGGTACGGTCACGTTCCAGAAAATCAAGGAGAATGACACCCTTGTCATCACAAAAACAAAAACAGTCAATATGGCTTTCTGTGCTAATCGTTGGCTGTTGAACTTCTTAGGCCTTGGTGAAGAGGTGAGACGCCATTCCATGGATTGATTCTTCGTTTCCGGATAGTAAAGATGCGCCCACGTTTCATGCCCTGTCACCAGATCGGGAAAAACCGTGTCTTCATTGGCTTCAAACGCTTCTGCTTGGAGTCTATTATTTACCTGTAATGAAGAAGAATGGTTACTTTAAAGGAAAAGTTACTCTACCAACATGAGCGATTTGAACTACTTCTGTCAGCTAAAAAGGTTATACCCACTTTTGCACTACTTTCGGTACAACCCTCATATTATTTTGTGAAAACGGTAAAAGTGTTTAATTATTTTGTAATTATGAGCTAAAACAATCCTCCACAATTTAAAATCTAAAAATGTTGGATATTTTCTTATTTAGGACGTTAAACAAACTAACAAATGTATCAATAATGCACTGCTGTCTATTGAAATTGCAACCCCAAGGGAACAACTCAGATAGGACGGAAAACTTGCATGAGGACGTATGGTAGGGGATGTAAATTGTTATAGCAGCAGCGCATACGCAAATTTCATGTGTGAGCCATACTCTCTGAGCGGATCGTATGTAAGTTAAAAAGAAAGCCCCAGATAATGTATTTCCTTCATTCCATCTCTAGAATAAAGGCAGTGTGGCATTACCAGCGTATGACCATGCATCAGCAAAAAAAAAACAGTATTTTCAGTTGTAAGGCAGAACTGTAGAACTGCAGGAGTCGTATTGTTTTTTCGTAATATCGCAGACTGTGTCGAAATAAAGTGCAAGTACAGTGACACGAGTATGACGGCAGTGGGAATGGGGAGGGTAGAGTATGAAGCGTAACGTCACAGACTGGAACCTGTACATTAGGTCGTTCAAGGACCGCCGAATCACGTCCTTCGCAAAAATACTTGAGGCTTAAATAGACGATGCCGGAGATCTCTCACATGTCTGTAGATGTCTGCAAGTTTTATTCAACGCCGTTAGCTGCAGAGAGGACTCGCCGCCCGCCGTCCGTTCCTGAGACTTCCATCGACCCTATACCACCGACGTTAGAAAAGGCAGTGGGATCAAGAATGGACACACTGGTGTGAAGTATTGCACCTCATAGTTTTAACAGAGGCGTAGCAGTTTAACTTGATATCCTTGTACGGAGACGCTTTTGTGAACGGCTGCTGGAGGAGTTAATTTCGGTGCTTCACATGGCCCACGACAGGACCGTTACGGTATGGCGGCTATTGGGTTTCGTTCACGTTCCCACTTCCACGCTTTTCCGGGACCTCGGACATCCAGCAGCACATCAAAGGCATTTCAGAGGCTGAAACCCTACCGTATATGTAGACAGCCCATGGCTTCCAGCCACATGTTGCAAGGAACTTGTTACATCTTCTGGATGGTGGTATCGACCCTAATCCACCAACGTGAGAGACGGCAGTGGAACCAAGAATAGAGACACTGGTATGAAGAATAGCACCTCATAGTTTCTACAGACGTGTCGCAGTTTAACTTAATACACCCCTGTACGGAGACGCCCTAGTGAGCGGCTGTTGGAAGCGTGCATTTCGGAGCCCAATATGACCCCGTACAGGGACCGTTATGGTATGGGAGGCTATTGGGTTTTGTTCACGTTTCCACTTCCACGCATTTCCAGGACCTCGGGTAGCTGGCGATACATCGAGTGCATTTTAGAGTCTGATGCCCTAACCTTATCTGCAGACTGTCCCTGGCTTAACGCCACATGTCGCGAGGAATTTGTTAGATCTTCTGGATGGCGCCACATGTCGCGAGGAATTTGTTAGATCTTCTGGATCAACCCTAAACCACCAACGTGAGAGACGGCAGTTGGACCAAGAATGGACACACTGGTGTGAAGAACAGCACCTCATAGTTTTAACAGGCGCGTCGCAGTTTAACTTGTTATCCTTGTACGGAGAAGCTTTAGTGAACAGCTGCTGGAGGAGTGTATTTCGGGGCGTCACATGGCTCACGTCCGGACCGTTACGGTAAGGCGGCTATTGGGTTTCGTTTATGTTCCTACTTCCACGCTTTTCCGAGACCTCGGACAGCCAGCGGTACATCGAGAGCATTTTGAGGCTGAAACCCTACCGTATCTGCAGGCTGTCACTGGCTTTCAGCCAGATGTCGCAAGAAATTTGTTAGATCTCCTGGATGCCCGACAAATGCTATTTCTTCCTTTGCTGCACTCTCGCCAGATTTATTGCATATTGAATATGTCTGGGATACGGTCGTTTGGCGATTGACACGTCAGTGCAGCCCGAAGTCTACGGAGCGTTACCATTGGGTCCGAAGTTGGGGCAGAATAGCAGAACATTCCACAAACAAACATTCAGGCCCTTTTCAGTTCAATGCCAAGCCGCGTAAACGCCGTTATCACCAATCATGGCGGGTACATTGAATACTGAATATTGCATCTGCCTATGCACGTATAGCATTGCACTTCAGATCGGCCATCTCTTGTATCGAAAGTAATCTCTCATAGAAATTTCCACTTCGGTTATGTCGTGCCTACCATGGTGTTGCGAATTTTTTAAATAACAGTGATTTCTGTTGTCGTTGCCGTTACTTTAAAATCATACTTTTTTCATTTTTGTTTCCTTTGTATACACACACCGAAGAACCAAAACATTACGACCAGCGCATCTTTATGCAAATCGAGGCAACTGAAGATAAAGAACGTTGCGTGTGAAGTTCATGAAATGGTATAAATAACACCTGATATTGAGCTCTGTTAATCAGTGTTATTCTTGTTCTTCAGATGCGAAAAGTAGCGGACTTAACGAGTTTGACAAATGCCAAATTGTAATGGCCAGGCGACCGGGTCTGACGATTTCCTTGACTGCAAGCCTTGTGTGGTGCTCACGGTCACTCGTGGTTAGTACCTTCAAAAAGTGGTCCGAGGTGGAAAAAACTGCGAACCGGTGGCAAGGTGTGGTCCGATTAAGGTTCATCGATGCTGAAGGTCAGCGAAGGCTACCTCCATGTGGTACGAGCCAACAGAAGGAATACTGTGTCACAACTTGTTAATAATTTAAATCATAGTGACGGGAGTAATGTGTCACAACCACAGCACATCGAACCTTGCTAAAATTGGGCTGCGTTACCTCAGGTCGCTCCGAGTGCCCATGCAAACCTGAGTTCACCGTCGAAAGTGCATACAATGGGCACGCGAGAATCAGAAGTGGATCTTGAATGATTAGAAGAAGGTCGTCTGGTCCGATGAATCTCGTTTCCTCTTGCACCATGCGGAAGGCAGAGTACGTGTGTTTCGTTTAGCTGGGGCACCAAGATGCACCGTAGGACAGAAGCAGGTGGAGGAAATACAATGCTTTGGGCAGTGATCTTCTGCAAAACTGGATCCAGTATTCATGTGCAGGAAACTATGAAGTCTATCACCTACTAAAGCATCATGGACAAGCAGGTATAGCCTTTTATTGCTATGTTATTCCCCTCTAGTAGAGCCTTCTTTCAGATGAAAAACGTGCCATGCCAAGCTTCCCAGATTATTCGAGAATGGAACATGAGAATGACTTCCGGGTATTGCCCTGGCCTCCAAATTCCCCAGACATCAATCCATTTGGGCATCTGTGGTTTGTGTTGGTACAGCAAACATGATCTGCGGTGGCTCAACCACGTAACTTGCAAGAGTTAACAATTTAAACGGCCAAAACACCTGAACCATATAGTGCCCAAAATGTTCTGCACTTTCCAAACAGAAATGTTCCCGAAGCGGCAGGAATTTACGAAAACTATGGCAAGAATATTCCCTTCCCCCTACTCATCTCAACGGCATGGACCATAAACCTGTCATTCGGGAGAAGATATCCCCCTAGTCTTATATTCTCTGCTCCATGACTTAAGACATGATGGAGAAGGGATAGTCCCTCTGACACAAAATCATGCCAATGGGCAAAAACAAGTGACTGAAATATCTCTCATTTGGTAGGTTTGTCACCATTGTTATAACCCGTTTAGTAGGTAATCAGTCAGAAAGGATCAGGATGAATCATCCCCGTAAATGACCGTTTTCTTTGAACATGAAAACTAAGGGAAAGCAAAGTTTTCTGGCGCGCAGGTTCACTTGTTGCAGTCTCATTTTAGACAGCGAAGATAGTCATTGGAGCTGATTTCAGCCCATTTTGATAGCCCAGAGTTAATTCGTTCCAGCCGGTTAAAGGGTTAAAGGATTTGCTAGTAACGTGTTGTACAAGATAACTACAAAACACTTTTAGAAATCTCGTAGCGTTCATACCTCACCAGGTAAGAGCTGTTTTGGCGGCTTCTGGAGGACCAACATCATATTAGGCAGGTGGTCATAATGCTTTGGATCTTGGGTGTATGTTTGCCTTATTATATTTTTTTCTTGTGTATTGAATGTTATGAAGCAATTACATTAATCTATATCATATTTTACTTTCTTGCAGGCTTTGGAGTAGGAATTTCAGTAACTTTGATACCTGTCATAATCAATCAGTACTTTTCGAAATACAAAAGCACGGGAGCTGGCATTGCTTGCGCTGGGGCAACTGCTGGGTCCTTTGCACTTTCCCCTATTGTGGAGCTTACCATAGAAGAATATGGTCTCAGCGGTGCCTTCCTTATGATGGGTGGCATGACATTGCATGGAATATTGGGAGCTTCACTAATGAGGCCTGCTGAATGGCTCAAAACTACACCTCAGTCATCATTACAGAATCACTCCAAGATCAAACAATACGGTGACTCCTCAAATGGAAACACAAAGCCATGTTTGGAAAATAAACCCTTTCTAGGAAAAGCAGATGCGGGTTCTATAAATCTGAGGGTTTTCAGTTCTCCGCAGGAAACTGTTTTGAATTGTTCAGATGATGAAAGCAAAAGTGTGACAGTTGAAACATTTAAAGCCACTGAACGTTGGGGTACGTTTACTCATTTACCTGAAGACAATCGACTGGGCACAAAGGATGTAAATTTATCGCCAAATTATAAACAAAGTATGAATTCCAATATCAAGAGTGTAAATGATTGTCCCCTCCAGGATGGGCTAGAACCACAAAAGGGTGAAGAGGTTAGTGATGCCACTTGCTTACTTTTGCCCTCAGAAAGATCTGTATCACCTAAACCGTTTATCAGTAGAGTATCTACAACTACAAAATATGAAAGTCCCAGCGAATTTTCCAATGGATTGGGTCTGCTATATCAGCAAAGTGAGGATGATATAGTTATTAAAGGTGGTCTTCTTCAGTTCACGAATGAAGAGAGCAGTTACAATCCTCAAATAAACATAGTACCTTTGCGAAAACAGCAAAACTGTGATATCACCAATGGTTTACTTAAAAAAAATGGTTATGAACACGAGTCCAGCTCAAACGACATTCGTCACAGAAGTGGAAAGCATGCGAATTCGAACAGCGCCATTATTTCAAAAAAGGACTCCAATAAATTTGAAAGATGTCCCTGCAAACTACAATCTAAATTAGGTGGTTTCTTGGAACCTGCGAAGGCCGCGATTTCTGTGCTGGGTAATCCGATATTTCTTCTCATCGCCTTTAACTATTCTGTTTTCTTTCTGTCTTACATGACGTATTTAATTGTGATAGTTGACTACGCTCTTGATCTTGGAATCTCTAGAACTGATTCAGTGTTCTTGGTGTCGACGTTCTCCATAAGTGACCTTTGTGGTCGGCTTGGGTCGGGATGGATCACAGACAGCGGATTTGTGAAAAGAAAAAATCTCCTAATGATCAACATGACAATCGTGGGTTCCCTTCTCATTGCAACGTCTTTCTGTGAGAATTACATGGCTCTTATGGCTGTGTCAGTCTCAACAGGTCTGGTAGTCGGAGTGAACCTTATCATATTTTATGCACTTCTAGAGGAATACCTCGGACTTCAAAAGATGGCTATGGCTGTAGGATTGATGAATTTCTGCATTGGATGTCTATCTCTGATCACACCTTTTCTCACAGGTAAATAATGTTTTTATTTGTCTGGCTGTTTTGTTTGTGTATGACGTTGCCCTACTAAAAGTAATGAACATGCGCTGCCCCGATGGTTCAGTGGTCTAAGTGCTAGCTTTTGACCATTTGTCCGAGAGGGGGATTCAAATCTCGGTGAGGTATGGATACTGCGTTTGTCTTACTGCCCTGGCTCTCTCCCTTCCCTGCAGCCAGTGGTCTAAATTAGCGACAAGCGATTGTTTATAACCAATGGACTTGCTCACGGTGGTCGTTAAACCCCCAAACAAACAAAACGAGCATGTAGATGTTAATTGAAACAAGCAATGCCTGGGTAATATATAGTCATATTTCTGTAACATATCCGGATAGATCGTTTTATGTAGGAGATGCGGAAACTTAAAAACCCTTTTATGGTAGTGATCTGACTGACTCGTGAATGTTCGGAGCCTTTCACGCTGTGCTCATCACTCATTTATTAATTGAAAGCTTGAGGAAGGCATAATTTGTCGTCGGCCAATTCTGAACTACAGAACTGATTACCAATAACTTCCAGTTATTCTCCGCAGTTGTCACCTGTGTCAACAGCAAGATTAAAGACCGTCATGTGGAAGTACTGCTTTTTTTTTACGTTGGACATTCATGGCGAATCTAAGCGTCTGAACGAGCCATACTGGTGGCTTCTCGTTTTCTCAGAAGTGACTCTATACATACCGGCTCATTCCGTCGGTAGAAAGTCATCCTTCTCGGCAGAACACTGTTCAGGCACCAGTGATGATACACCTGGGTGTGTCTTTCTGCGTTCGTCTGAAAGGAAGCAGCAATCCCATTGAGCGCACATTTTTTGCCATCTCAAAGACATTATCAGCTCTTGTGTACGGTGCGGTGCCTTATTTTAAGTACTGCTAATTCTGTGGTAGCGAGACACTCCATGATACGAGCAACAACCTAGTATCTGTTGGCTACGCTGCAGAGGATCTCGGTTGATCACAGCAAGTTGATTGGAGATTATGTCAATGTTCCCACTTTTATTTTTCAGGGTAGAAGAACCCCAATTAGCATCTAAGAGTATAAGAAGTCGTCTGTCCCTAATTTTTGGACACCTACCTCACAGGTGACGTACATGTAAAGATGGCAAAGTTGCAGGAACGAACTTCGTCGTTGTAGCTAATTGGGAAAGCATTCCGCTCAGGAGCAGAATGCTTTCCCGTATTCACTTCGCCACATGTGCGCCATCAAATCGATTTTATGCTATACGTTAGTAACTCGATGCGCTATAAGCAGTCACCTCGTCAGTGCCGTAAGATAAACACAACGTCCATGCCTCACCAGGAATCGAACCTGGCCCCATCTCGGATGAATGGTCAGAAACGAGTGCTTAGTCCACTGAGCCACCGGAGCTGCATGGAGCTGATGGTATTATCGCTTATGGTATCCTACTGTCCACTATAATCTAGCTATGCTCATTTAATTTGGTATGGAGCTGCTTATCAGAAATATTCTTTGTCACTCATTCATGCATAAAAATGGTACTTTTGAAAGAATTATTTGTAGTATACAAGCGTAAATTAGTATTTGCCAACATTTTTATTTGACCTAACATGTTTGTGATTTGTTGAAAATCGATATAAGCACTGGTGGCTTGCATTGCGGGCAAGCACTGCATGCCCAGTTTATTTTAGAAATCCATATGTACTTCTACATATATTTATTTTGAATTACAGTGGTATTCTAGTTCTTTTCTTCTTTAAGCGCAATTTGTAGCTCCGTTTAGAGCGCATCAATTCCTTTTCTCTCATATTTTGTGGTCATCTGCCAGCGCTGCTTTCGTAGGTAAACAGAAACGACACCACCACATTCTGGCGCATGCGCATTCACCGCGTAGTTGTGATCATCCTCTGCAGAGGCCACAACGGAAAGACTTTGTTTCGCTGGATGGTGAGGAAGTGGCTGACTCATGCGCACGGAACACGTGCATTCAACAAGCACAGATTCTTCTGCATAATCTGACTCGTCATCTCTGTCTACCCTTTAAGAAAGTTTTTGGGTCATTTTTTCAGTCTGAAATGTGAGAGCTTGTAACTCACTAATGCACTTGCCATTTTGTACGAGGAAACAGTACTTCCACAGTACACTATAATATCTTCGCCCTGCGTTCATCCAATGTATTTCTTTTTTTTTTTTTTTTTTGATTGGAGGTTTAACGACCACCGTGAGCAACTCAATGGGCTATAAGCAGTCGCCCGTCCCTAATTTAATGTAGGGTCACTGGTTCCAGGGAAGGGAGACAGCCAGTGCCGTAATACAAACACAACATTCATGCCTCACGGGGATTCGAACCCAGGCCCCTTTTGGACGAATGGTCAGAGGCCATCGCTTAGACCACTGCGCCACCGGGGCGGCCCAATGTATTTCGCTAACGCTGTCTTGAGCTTTAATGGTACGGTTTTGCAAACGAAATAGCGTGTTTTGTCCAATGTCTTTTTTGCAAATGACCTTATACATTGCCCTATCATTAGTTCCAGACACCACTGTAGAGACATTCAATTCTATCCTACTCACGCACCACGTCACACACGTAATTATAAATGTGCTCATACCGCTACAATGGGACTATAGCAGGAATATGAATGTAAGATGATTCGATGGACAGAGTTGGTTAACTCTGTCCATCGGGTCATCTTGCATCGCGCAAATTGTGCAGATTGCTACATAAGCAATCGCTCCTTACGTGACTTTCAGCAGCACTCAAGATCCCAACGTCGAAGGTTGGTGATACTATATGTAAATGGAAGCAACAGAGGCTGCATCTATCAAAAAAAAGACTCAATAGACCTCCGAAATGTGACTCAATAGGCCTAGCAATGACTCGATAATTTTACCAATGACCCGATAGGCCTAACAATGACTCTATGGGCCTATAAATATGTCTTTATAAGCCTAGAAATGACTCGATAGGCCTAGAAATGTAGAAATGTGACTCTACAGGCCTAGAAATGGGGCTCGATAGATCTAGAATGACTCGATAGGCCTAGAAATGTGACCGGACAGCTCTGCAAAGGACTATCCGTTCAGAATGCAAATCAACATCGCCTGAGATCCCCCAATCCCTCTGTGAGACTACAGGGATTGATAGTAGCACTAGTAAGTACTGTGCTCAGGAAGACCATGACATTGGGTTACCACCGTAAAGCAGTCACCTAGAAGTAATTAATCACTTCGACGAATGCCTCGTGCCGATTAATGTAGTGTAAGGAACATCGATCTTAAACTATTCATCAAAGGAAGACGGCGTTTTAAACTTATGAGCCACAGTGCACAGTCCACTGGTCTGATGTTCGCTTCTTGATGCGGTGGATGCCTTATCGAATCATTGTTTGTATCGACCAATCATTGTTTGTATCGTCCAAACAATGATTGGTGAACGCAACGTGATCTTGTGAAACTATTTTCATGGTTCAGCTTGAGCCAATCAGTCGTTTTGAACAAAACCATAAATTTCAAGCTCTTTTTTTTTTTATTTGAGGTTTAACGACCACCGTGAGCAACTCAATGGGCTATAAGCAGTCGCCCGTCCCTAATTTAGGGTCACTGGTTCCAGGGAAGGGAGAGAGCCAGTGCCGTAAGACAAACACAACATCCATGCCTGACCGGGATTCGAACCCGGACCCCGTTCGGACGAATGATCAGAGGCCATCGCTTAAATCACTGCGCCACCAGGGCGGCTTTCAAGCTCTACCTAGATGTCCTGGACAATTATTCACTGCCAGTGTTGTGGCAGTATTTTAGTGAAGGCACATACCTGTATCAGCAGGGCAATACGTCATATCATATTGCTCGCATTGTTACAGATTGGTTTGAGGAAAATGGGCATCGAGCAGTTAGACTGGTTAGCCCATTGTCCTGATCTGAACCCTATGCAGAATCTCTTGGAGGAATTCAATCGTCGGGTGAGTGGAAGAAGAAATCTCCCAACGAACAAACCTGAGCTGGTCAGTGGTCACTGCTTTGTAAGTCGAATGGCTGAGTATATCAGTTGGCCGCCCCGGTAGCGCAGTGGTCTAAGGCGCTGGACTATGATCATTCGTCCGTAAGGGGTCCGGGTTCGAATCCCGGTCAGGCATGGATGTTGTGTTTGTCTTACGGCACTGGCTCTCTCCCTTCCCTGGAACCAGTGACCCTAAATTAGGGACGGGCGACTGCTTATAGCCCATTGAGTTGCTCACGGTGGTCGTTAAACCTCCAACAACAAAAAAAAAAGAAAATATCAGTTGACATAAAAAAAACTGTTCAAATACTAGGGGTCGTCACAAGGGCCTGTGGTTTCAGCATACAATGCTAAATTTTCTGTAAATAAAAGTTATTTGTGGACATGCAAGTGTCTAAATATTAATGGTAGAGCAGTGTATATACGTATGTGTACTATATATATATGTAGTGTATCATCATCATTGTCAACCATTATCAGTACATTGCTGGACGAAGGTCTCTCCAAGCCTCTTCCACAACGGTCTGTCTTGTATGTACAAAATATGCTGTCTATACATGTGATAAAAGCAAACCACGTCTTCAATGAGCAAATTAAAATCAATTTATTTACAAATTAAAAGCAGTTAATATATACCATTCCATGCGAAACACATATACCATTCCATGCGAAAATATTTCATATACCATTCCATGCGAAAATATTTCCTATTTCGGTCTGTCTTGTGCCAGTCTCCTCCATGTTACTCCCGCATACTTTCGAATTTCATCCACCCATCTCCCATGTGGTCTTCTTCTGGGTCTTTTCCTGTCGCTTGGAATCCAATCTAAAATTCCGACTGTTCATCGATGGTCTGTCCTTCTGGCAGTATGTCCATCCCATTGCCATTTCAGCGATTTAACTCTGATCATGATGTCTTCCACTCTTGTCCTTTTTCTGATCATGATGTCTTCCACTCTTGTCCTTTTTCTGATCATGATGTCTTCCACTCTTGTCATTTTTCTGATCCACGAGTTCCTCTTTTTATCTCTCCTGGTTACACCAAGCATGCACCTCTCCATGTTGCTTTGAGTTGTCTGCAGCCTTTGTATGTCTCTTTTAGTTAAGGTCCACGTCTCTGCACCATACGTAAGCACTGGAAGGATGCATTGATCAAACACTTTTCTTTGAAGACATAATGACATATTGCTCTTGAAAATTATGCTGTTTCTTCCAAAAGCTCTCCAGGCAAGTTTTATACGCCGCTTAATTTCTTCATCAATGTGACCCTCACTTGATATCTGCTGTTCAAGATAAACGTAAGCATCTGTTATCTCCAGCTTTTCTCCATCGCTTGTATATAGTGTATATATGTATGTGCATATATAACAGGGTGATTCTCTCGCTAGGAAACCCAAACATTCCTCAAAACGTTTTTATTTCTGTATGGTTCCCTATGAAAAATGACATGTACTTACCTTGAATCTTGCAAAACCATGCATTCCTAAAACATATGCTGAAAATGGCCGCCTTCAGCATCCTTGCAGTTTTGTACGCGAGTCTGCAAATTGGTGAAGTCATGTGCTAATGTGACTTCGGTAATGATAGCAACTTCCCGCCGTATCTCGTCTTTTAAAGCTTAATGCGGTATCATCGGCCGAGATTACTCGGTCAACGAAATAACATTCAATTTCAGTCATGCTTGCATTAGACATGTGAAACGTTGTGCCGTCGTGTTGAAAGTAACCTCTCGTTTATTCGTCATCTGTTCATTGAATTACAAATTCACTGAATATGTTCAAGTGCACCTCCATGGTAACAGTTCGATCGAAGAATATGGGACCGATAAATCGTCCACGGGACAAGACACACTACACCCCGATTTTCTCCGAATGTAAAGGCTTCGTATGAATGTCATGTGGGTTTTCTTATGCCCATATATGCGCGTTTTTCGAATTCATGTAGACACTCGGATGAAACCAGGCATCATCCGTAAATTCATGTAATGTCCAAAATCCCAAGATTTTTTCCAACGGAACGTTGGAACCATAAACAAAATTGTGCTGTACACGTTTGTCCAAATCCTTTGGAACCAACTCTTAGACTATGGACACACGGTATGGGTGCAGTTTCGCTTTTCTTGTCAGGTCTTTGACGAATTCGTTCGCCAGTATTCACAAACAATAGAAACGCTGTTTTCAACTGAGTACATGTTTACAGTAGACGGAATCAGTCTACACTGAGTCAAACACCTGGTCGATGGTCGCACGTGTCAAGGTACAGTCGACTTCGTTGTTGGGTGTGATGGTTCTGCTTCGATTGACGAAAGCTTCGTCCATGTACATTTTCCTAGGAAACCATCGAGCGGTGAGGAAGTTATTGACGTGTGGTTGGGTTTTCTAGCGAGAGAATCACCCTGTATAATGTAATATGTAGGAAAATAGATAGATATAATACAAATTTGGAAGATGTGAATCCGTTTATTGGTGTAAATATGACATGAATGTTAAGTCAGGTAATATCCGAAAACTTGAAAATTTCGCCGTCCTGGAGCGGGAATCGAATACGCGTCTCTCGGATAGCGCTCGAGTATGCTAACCACTACACTACCCAGAACGACAAAGTTTCAAGTTTCCGATTAATTTGAATATAACCATCACAGGATTCAGTAGTCGAAGCAACCGGCGTTCATATATAGCGAATCTGTAGGGGTTTTGGATTCATTCCCGTGATTCCCCGGAGGCGCAGAATATCAATGAATAAAATATGGGATTACACTATTGTACAATACAAATTTTGAAGATGTAAATCCGTTTATTGGTGTAAATATGACATGGATGGTAAGTCAGATAATCCCGTATTTCATTCACTGATATTCTGCACCGCCGGGAAATCACGGGAATGAATTCAAAACCTCCGGATTCTCTATACAGGATGTTTGCTTTGACTAGCGAATCCTGTTATGGTTATATTCAAATTAATCGGAAACTTGAAACTTGGTCGTTCTGGGTGGTGTAGTGGTTAGCATACTTGGGCGCTATCCGGGAGACGCGGATTCGATTTCAGCTCCAGGACGTCGAAATTTTCAAGCTTTTGGATATTATCTGACTTAACATCCATGTCATATTTACACCAATAAACGAATTCACATCTTCCAAATTTGTATTGTACAATGGTGTAATCCCGTATTTCATTGATTGATAGATAGATATAATTCCACGAAATTCGGAAAAGGTGCAAGCACAGTGCACCACCCGGTAGCTCAGTGGTCTGAGGCGGAGGCTTCAATTGTCGGAGCCTTGAATGAGGCATGGGCGGGGCGCTTATAGGTAAAATGTATGTAGGCTGCTTGCTCTCTAAAACCAGTGGCCCCAAAATTAAGGATGAGTGATTTCTTATAGACCTTAGAGTTTCTTGTAGTAATCTTAAACCCAAAAATAAAAAAAAATGAAAAGGAATAGAAACCAAAAAACTACTATCGAGCCAATTTAAAAACGTGTTAATTATATATCCGTGTATTGAAAATCGAAAGCATTTGCTTATAAACAATTCAGTTTATCGATTTACTGGTAACATGTTAAAGAAAGGTAGTGCGGGCCTGTTTGGGATCTGATCTAAGTACATTTTACGTGTCCTTAGGATCGGATCCACGAGCTATTCTTATCATCCTTACTAACAGCAATGAGCTTAAAAAAATTTTCTTGTTAAGAAAATATACAAAGGGCATCCTGAAAATAATACCTCGTCCCTCATAAGATTTTTATTTGTAGCAGCAAAAATGTGAAACTTGGTGGCAAAATACTTGGACATATTGTTAATAATGATATCCTATTCATAGTATTGTCCATTACTTTCTATACATTTACGCCATCTTTGAACCCATTGGTAAAACCCATTTTGGAAAAATTCCTCAGGCTGTCGTTTCACCCATGAGTTCACAGCCAGTTTAACGTCTGTCACATCGTCGAAATGTTCCCCACGAAGCGTGTTTTTCAAAGGGACAAACAGGAAAAAATCTGAGGGAGCCAAATCAGGACTGTAGGGGTGTTGGGGCATCACCGTCCACCTATTTGGTCTGTGAAGTATCCATTGAGGTGTGGGGAGGAGCGTTATCATGGTGTAAAGCAACACTATGCAATGGAATGTCACGTCTTTTCCTTCTGATAGCTTCCTTTAGCTTCTTCAATGTCTGCACATAATGAGCACTATTTATTGTTGCAACTCCTGGATGGTGACACGACGATCAGCTGTGATGAGGTCTTTCGCTCTTTGTCTGTTGGTAGCTCCCTCTCAAAACCTCTTCATCCGTCTTCTGACATTACTGATATCGATTGTGGCAGCTCCATGCACAGCCAGGAGTCTTCTGTGGATTTCTGGAGCCTCACATCCCTCTTTTTAAGGAATTCAATTACGGCTCGCTGCTTTTCTCTGTCATTCATGATTTTATTTCCGATTCTGGAAAAAATGTGTTTCCATATTGGTAACATATCATAGTATATGTCAGTGCAGTTTCATTAAATTCACTTCAAAATTTCAAAAGTTATTAAGGAGGAGGCATTACTTTCAGGATGCCCCTTGTATTTTTTGGTAAGATTTTCAGATCTAAAATTTCACCAAAATAGGATACTAGTACGTATGGCAATTCTAGTCGCTTCAAGGTTAATTGATTTACCTGCAGTTCTATACTTTCATCTTAAATGAACTCACTTGTCAGTGAAATTGGACTTTACTATACAAAGTTTTAAATTTACGTTAGGGTCTCTCGTAAGATATTTTAGGTTTATCATAAAAGGTTTCAATTTCTTATTCCACTGTATCATAAGACATTCTAAATTTACCATTAGGGGTTTTAAATTTCTCAAGCGACTATAATTGCCATCATAAAAGGTTTTGAATTTTCCCTTCGATCGTGCAAGATGTTCTATAGACTTCATCGAAGAAGTTGTAAGTTTTCATTAGTAAGATGTTCTGAAAATGGCATTACACCCTGTAAGATGTTCTGCATTTGAATCTGAACCCTGTAAGGTGTTTTGAAATTGCCGTTAGACCGTATAAAATGCTTTGAATTTTCCGTTAGCCTGTATCACAAGATGTTTTAAGTTTGCCATTAGACCCTGAAGGGTGTTTTAGATTTGAGGTTGACCCTCTAAGATGGTTTAAGTTTGCCTCTAAATCTTATACGTTGTTTTGATTTTACCATTAAACTTTATCATATACTGTTTAAAATTTATCATTAGCCTCTGTCATAAAATGTTTTAAATCTGACATCGGTTTTTGTCACAGGACGTTTTACATTTCTCGTTACAACTGCATACTTCCAACTGAAGTCGTTGTTTTATGTTGCAGGTGCGTTTCGGGACTCGCTGGGAACATACATCTACCTGTTTCATTTTTTAGGAGCAGTATCGATATTCTGCGGATTCCTGTGGGTTATTGAATCAGTTCTCGATGCTTGCAGGAGGCAAAAGAATGTTGATGTCGAAGATGACTTTCCTCAGCAGTTAACGTAATCATGGATGGAAGTTATTGTGATAAAAAAATATCCATTAAGCATTTAAGAAAAATATTTTTGTACAAATAGTTTACGTGGTATTATAGCATAAAATAAATGAATTTATTACATTTTTAAGTGATGTTTACTTACTTCACAGTAATATTCTATGGACTATATTTTTCCTACCAGATGATCTTGTGAATTCGCATTTCATCTTCGCTTCTCGGAAAATGTATACGAGGTTAACTCAAAAAGTACCGGTCGTCCCGGTCGTGCAGTAGCCTAAGCGCTGGCTTATTATCATTCGTCCAAGAAAGGTCCGGATTTGAATCTGGTGAGGCATGGATGCTGTGCTTGTCTTAGAGCACTGGCTCTTTCCATTCCCTGGAGCCAGTGGCCCTGAATTAGGGACGGGCGACTGCTTATAGCCTATCGAGTTGCTGACGGTTGTCTTTAAACCTCCAACAACAACAAAAAGTACCGAGACTATGTTCACATTTCCACGTCTTGGAGTATGCCAACGATTTACAAGAGCTGAAGGGGAAGCAGAAATTAATTTCTTAGAAGAACAAATCAAGATTGCAAAATATGCAAAGACAATTTTGTGTTTGATGCTTATGTCAAATGATGCATGACAGCATCGCCATTAGCAATGGCGAAAATTTTAATGAATCATTTCAGATACACGGTACGCGTATATTAAATTTTCACGTTCTTATTGTCAAGCTTTAGCGAAACATCGGAAATATAAACCTGGGAATTCTTATTTCTAAACAAAATATTTAGAAGCCCAGACAAATACGTAATATGGGGGGAACCTGGGAAAAAACAACTGAAAACTTCCCACTGTTTCACGCTAGGCAATCTGTTTAAAAATAAAATGAATGCGTAACGTTAAATAAAAGAAAAATATAGACATGTTACGTCTTTGGGGAAAGAACGTAGAACTTAATTCGCAACTTGCCGATCCAAATATGCCATCAGTTTTCTCCTCCTTTTTTTTTTTTTTTTTTTTTTTTTTTTTGAAATTAAAATTCGAAGGAACACTACCAGGTTTTAACTGCCTTCGATTCGTAGTGTCATAATATTCAAAATCCCGGACTGCTCTCGCCCAGAGAAAACAGAATCCGTAAACTGATGAAAAAATATAGATAAAGAGATTTCCTTCGAAAGTATACATAAATCCCTACAATTTTGTCTCTTTCTCTAATTCCCTAAAACATCGTGAAATTCGCTAAATCTAGGGAATTATCCCTAGGGTTGAATTATCCCTCTATGCATGCAGAAATAAATTCTGTTAGAAGGAAAGGTACTGAACTGGAACAAGTTAGTAAAATCATGCATTGCATTGATTACGATACACATATATCAGAATTAAATCTCTTTGTGCTCGTGTTACCTATTTTTATTATCAAGAGCTACCACACATAAGCGGTTTTATAATTAAAAAATCCCATCTAAATCTGGCAATTTTCACGGAAGATATCGTGCGAAAAAAAATGGCTAACGAATCTCACGCATGTGCACTGCCTGCAATTGCTGACAAAAAAACATTTTTGTCGGAACTACTTCCAAAGTCATTACGGAACAAAGTATTGTATTTCGTCGCAATCGAAGCATTTTAGTCAAGGTATGAAGATAATTGGCTGTGGAATAAATCTCGCTCCTGTGCCCTGACCATTGACATTTCGATGATATTAAACAGAATTGGTACAGTGTACCTCCGGAACAACATACTAAAGTTTTGTCGCAATCGAAGCATTTTTACATAAGTTATGAAGCATAAGAGCGATGGAATGGATTCCGTTCCTATGTCCTGACCTTTGACCCCATTTCGTCCGTTTTCAATAGGGTTCGTCCCCATTTTGTTACCTACCACATACTAAAATTTCATGGAAATTGAACCATTTTTACGCGAGTTATCGTGCGGACAGACAGACAGACCAGACGAACAAAGCTGGAGCATATACGCTTCTTCAACGTACGGTTGGAAAGCGTAAATTAGTAAAATCATGCAATGCATTGATTATGATACGCTTTCCAACATACCAGAAATCGCGCGCAGACAAACCATCCTCCCTACCGTGACTATTGATTCGTTCAGTACACCTCCGGGACAACATACTAAAGTTTTGTCGCAATAGAAGCATCTTTACTCAAATTATTACTCTAGTTATGAGGATAATGGCTGTGGAATAAATCTTGTTCCTGTGCCCTGATTTTTCACCCCATTTCGATGATAATAAACAGAACTGGTTCAGTATACTTTCGAAACAACATACTAAAGTTTTGTCGCAATAGAAGCATTTTAGTCAAGTTATGAGAATAATGGCTGTGGCATAAATCTCGCTCCTGTGCTCTGACCGTTGACCCCATTTTGATGATATTCAACAGAACCGCATCAGTATACCTCCGAAACAACATGATAAATTGTTGTCGCAATCGAAGCATTTTTGCATAAGTTATGGCGCGTAAGGGCGTTGGAATGGATCGCGCTTCTATGGCCTGACCTTTGACCCCATTTCACCCATTTTAAATAGGGTTCGTCCCCAGGTTGTCCCCTACTACATACTAAAATTGCATCGAAAGCGAACCATTTTTACGCGAGTTATCGTGCGGTCAGACAGAGAGACGGACAAAGCTTGAGCATATACGCTTCTCCAACCTAAGGTTGGAAAGCGTAAAAAAAAAGGCGAAGTCTCTGGTAGAGTTGCCATTGCATCAGGTGGTCCATTTCCGAATATTTAAATGAAGGATAATTCACTTTTACGCAAGGAATTTTGGAGGCAGAGTGAGAGAAAATGTTCGGAATTGAGCAGACACTCAGGGAAGATCTCCTCCTGTCCGACTGCCGTCATGTCTATCAAGAAGCTACAGGGGAGAGACCAGTGATACATACAGGAGCAACAGCCGTTAGCAATATGCAAATCGCTGGAGGAGAAGCGCCGAGAGAATGTCACCGAAGGTGGATGGTGCTCAGGAAGTCTGACCGCCTTTCAGAAACGAAAAATGAAGCTTTTCACCGATATATGTTTTCATATGAGCAACAACAGCGCAGCCGTGTGTTCATCGTGAACAACATATCGTCTCTAAGTGCAACAGTGTTGGTGAGCGTGCAGTGCAATGAATTAAATTTCCTGCATGACTTTGTAAGTTCTTTTCAAGACATTTTAAATACTTTTGTTCTCCGTACTTGGACATCATGAAAGGAAATACAGTGAGAGAGCGGACGATATTATCTTCAATAGGTTGTTCCAGACATTGTCTACCGATTAATGTGGCGTTGACTATGAAACAAAATGCAGTTTAAATTTCTACATACGTTCAGGGGCAGAATTTCCTCCAAGAATGCTTTACCTTTTGATGAACTTAACTCCGTGTAACAAGACGCTATACGTCCTAAAAATAACCTCATGTATTGGCATATAATCAATTCATTTAATCTCATTTAAGAGCATTTAGCCGCATTTATTCATTAAAGTGTGCGTTAAATCGGTGCATCAAGTTCACTGGGTAGGAAGTGCTGATTGATTTGAGAAATAGTACTCTAATAATGTTTTACTAGTGTTTTGATGCTCTTGATCCAAAATCGTGAGCCTGATTAAAAATATTATTCTTACTTAAAGTGAAGCACGTTAGTTAGTATTTGCCAGATTTGGAAGAATTTTGAATGGTGTTATATTTATATTGTGGCTGCTCTATTCCACATTTTAGGTGTATATCTTGATGACCCAGAAAGGACACAGATTCAAAATACAGCTCATATACAGAGTGGAAAAAACCGACCGCATAAACATCCCAGAGGGTGATTCCTTGGATCAATTCAAGCATAAAATGTTCTATGACATTTTTGGATTTAGGGCTTAGTTTTCCAGATATAAGCCCCCAGAGGTATGTGACGTCACATCCGGAATCGCAGGGTTTTGAAGCTTCAACACAACCCGAGTGTCATGCAGGAAAGCGCGTGGCGGATGTCTGATGCTGCAATCGCCGTATAACAACAGTCATCTAGCCTGTTTCCGGAGTGGTATTACTTCCGCAATTGTGGAGACGAACGGAATTGGTCGCCTTCTTGCATGACATACCGCCTCGGAGAGCACTGCGATATGTAAATCAGTCGTGATGACTGCCGAGTTACTGAGCTTACAGAATCAGGAATCCGCCACGAGCTTTCCTGCATGACACTCAGGTTGTACTTGAAGTCTCAAAAACAGGCGATTCCGGACGTGACGTCACGCACCTTTGGGGGCATATATCTGTAAAACTAAACCCTAAATCCAAAAATGTCATAGAACATTTTATGATTGAATTGACCCAAGGAATCACCCCTTGGGGTGTTTGTGCGGTGGGTTTTTTTCCACTCTGTATAACGAATTGGAGTCATTGTCTCGACTGATCCCGTTACAACTGGTTTTCTGAAATTGGATTCGAACCCAATGACTCCAGAGACAGGCGCGCGTTACAATTGGTGGCAGCCTCAGAAGTCGAACCCAGACTGACCCAGAAAACGGTTCCCGTAGCAAAACATAAAAGTTCACTTAAGGTGGTCCCACCTAAAATCTCTGTCTTATGTTTCCAATGGTAAAATTTCTTTACATATTTTCTTCGCAATTAATGTATTCCTAAGGATGAAAATTTACACATCGATAAAATTAACTTTAAGTTATAGCATGGGATACTTAATACTTGCTAAAACATAACCATAAATAAGCAATCCAACATACACTATATTGACAAAAGTCACCGGACACGTAGAAGAGAAACACAGCATAGCATTTATTGGAATACATTAGTACGGTGTCGGTCCATCTTTGACTTTGATGTATGCACTGACCCTTCGAGACATGATTTCGACAAGGTTTTGGAAAACAGCGATAGGTATGCGTTTCCATTCAGTACATAATCCTGCCGCTAACTGCTGCTTAGTAGAAGGCCTTGGTTCCAAACTTCTTATGCGGCGCTCTAATTCATCCCATAGGTGCAGTATGGGATTAAGATCAGGGATCTGTGCTGGCCAGTCCACACATACGGAATTATCGTCAAACCACGCCATAACAGTCCTTGCTTTGCAACTCGGTGCATTATCCTGCCGGTATCAACAAGGCTCGGTTCCATAGTATTGCCACAGAGTTGGTAGGGCATAATTGTCCAGAATATCGAGGTAGACGTGTTGGCTAGCAGGTTTTTCCACGATAACCAAAGGGCAGGGACCACACCACGAAATACAACTCCACACGAGTACATTGCCAGCTCCAAACTTGACCGTAGGAACAGTACACTGTGGAAAATAGCGTTCCCCGGCTGCCGCCATACCCGCACACGATCCACCAGACTGATGGATCGTGTATCTGGATTCATCAGTCCATAGGACCCGTTTCCATTGATCTACGGTCCACGATTAAATGTTCTTTACACCATGCTAAACGGTGAGTAGCATTTCGGGTGGAGATGAATGACTTATGAGCAGCCGCACGACCACGGTAACCCATGGAATGAAGTTCTCTGCGAATGGTGCGTGTACATACAGAGGTTACAGCATTTTTATTCACCTGTACATCGAGGTCTTGTGCAGTACTCCGTCGATTAGCTGTAAAGACTCTCCTGAGGCTTCGACGTCCTCTATCACTGATTTTCTTTGATCTTCCGGGATAATTATGTGTATGTTTTAGCAAGCATTAAGTATCCCATGCTATAACTTAAAGTTAGTTTTATCGATGTGCAAATTTTCATCCTTAGGAATACATTGATTGCGAAGAAAATATGTAAAGAAGTTTTACCATTGGAAACACGAGACAGAGATTTTAGGTCATCAAAATAAGGATCACGGCTAAAATTAATATAACGTAGTGATGGTATGACCACCGGCATAGCGTAGTTGTTTCAGTCGCTATGCACTCTGTGGGAGGCTGACGTTTCTGACGGGTGTTCGAATCCCGCTCCTGCGGTTTTTCCGGAGTTTTCCGCAGGTTCCATGCGCTTGGAGACGCAAATGGGTAGATGGTTCTCTGTGAAGTTGTCCTAGGACGCATTTAGGAATGGCAAGCCGGTTGCATTAATTTGCCAGTAACCCTTAAGGGCGCATAGTCGTCTTTGCGGGATTCAACCCGCCCTGGGCGGACAAGATAGATGGATGGAGTAATGGCATAAATCATTCCTTCTTGGGAGTTAATTTATTATTCACACAAAAGGCTCATTCCTGAATGATCATTCAGTATCCAGATTTTCATTAAGCTCACTGAGTAAACCATTCGTTGCAGGGATCTCGTGTTTCCTAGTCATGGCATAAATCATTCCTTCTTCTTTCTTTTTTTATTGGAGGTTTAACGACTACCGTGAGCAACTCAGTGGACTATAAGCAGTCGCCCGTCTCTAATTTAGGACCACTGGTTCCAGGGAAAGAGAGAGCCAGTGGCGTAAGACAAACATAACATCCATGCCTCACGGGATTCGAACCCTGACCCATATTAGATGAATGATCATTCAATATCCAGGTTGTCAGTAAGGTCACTGAAACGCCCCGGTTGCGCAGTGGTCTAATCGATGTCTTCTGATTATTCGTCCGAGATGGGTTCGAATCCCGGTGAGGCAGTTGTGTTTGTCTTACGTCACTGGCTCTCTTCCTACCCTGGAGCCAGTGGCCCTAAATTAGGAACGGACGACTGTTCGTTGCTCACGATGGTCGTTAAACCCACAATCAACAAAAAAAAAGCTCACTGAGTAAATCATTCATTTCAGACATCTCGTGTTTTTTTTTTGTTTTTTTTTATTGGAGGTTTAACGACCACCGTGAGCAACTCAATGGGCTATAAGCAGTCGCCCGTCCCTAATTTAGGGTCACTGGTTCCAGGGAAGGGAGAGAGCCAGTGCCGTAAGACAAACACAACATCCATGCCTCACCGGGATACTAACCCGGACCCCTTCGGACGAATGATCAGAGGCCAACGCCTTAGACCACTGCGCCACCGGGGCGGCCATCTCGTGTTTACGACCAAAGCGCTTTTAAGGATTCTTTTTGGCTAACTTCCCAAAGAGCACTAGCTCTTCACAATGAATGATTTGCCACGAGACGATTTGAGCACACCATTCAAATAAATGGCATTTTCGTATCATCTCCATTCTTAAATTTCACCATAATTTCCTATACTCGCTCACATAGCGGTTGACACTTATTAATTTCCTGATACTCGCTCACATAGCGGTTGACACTTATTAATTCTCGACAATACTTTGCTTATTGGAATTTGTTTCCGAATTCATGGGGTGGAATGAAGGTAAATCTGCTGCGACTTCAGTATGTATAACGAAGTAAATTTCTCTGTCATTTTGTCCACGCCGGCCATCGAACCCGAGTCCCCTTATTCCGGAATAAGTCGCTCTACCAACTGAGCTACGCAGACGTATCTTCTCGGTGCTATCTGCCTTTTTATCTCATGTGCGTCCTGCGGGGCAGGGCACGTCACATATGTATCGCTGTAATGGCGGATTGAATGGTCGTTAACAGCTATGAGAGCGAATCATTCATCATTCACGGTGAAGAGTCATTTGTTTAGGAGAAATCGTTCACGAATGATCCATCGCTAATATAAGGTGCACTTTCAGTGTGTAACTTGGGCTTGTTTGTTTTTGCAAAGGTGCTGAATTCTTTCCAAAATTTTCGACAAACACACTCGCAATTTTTCCTCGAAATACAACAAATGATTTCGTTCTTTATTTTCAGACATGAGAAAAAAGCTTGTTCTTTTACAAAATAGCGAATGGGAATAGATAACACACCATTCACTCGTGACTCTAAATAACACACCATTACTCTATAACACACCATTGACTCTAAACACCACTAGTGAAATCACACGCGAAGACAAACCACTTTTAAAATTACTGTCACTAGATTTCTGAAACAGCACTGCCCAGTCAAGAGTAGCTTGGTTTACTGGATAAAGAAAAAGCGCCTTTTGGAGCAATCCGTAAATAAAGACATCTGGGAAAAACTACAAATACGAAGAATTCTGGATAGCAGTCGGCAGGCGAAATGTATTCTAGAAACTTTACCCGCAGATGAGGGCACATCTTCAAGGAAGAGCATTCTCTGAGCAGCTCTTTTTTCTCATGGTAGCACAAGGAACGCCTTTCTCTCCCTAAAAATAAAGCGGGGCTGTAACAATACAAAACAAACACAGCCACAATGCAACAAAATGTAACTTGAAATGCGAACTCAGAACACAACACAGAGGAAGGTAGCAGCATGAGGAGATTATTCCAACATTGCCGACTACTGGCCGAAATTCCTGCGCTATTTCGAACGATAATGGGAATACTTGGCGGAATTTAAAAAATTTTATTTATGTGATTCACGATTTCTCGTAGAAATGCTAAAGCCGTTGTGTGGAACCACGATTAGCCGCCCCTGTGGCGCAGTGGTCTAAGCGTCGGACTCTGATCATTCGTCTGTAAGGGGTCCGGGTTCGAATCCGGTTGAGGCATGGATGTTGTGTTTGTCTTACGGCACTGGCTCTCTCCCTTCCCTCTAACCAGTGGCCCTAAATTAGGGACGGGCGACTGCTTATATCTCATTGAGTTGCTCACGGTGGTCGTTAAACCTCCAATAAAAAAAAACCACGATTAGGAAACACAAATGTATAGTCTTAGATGCTTATAAAGGTTGATATCCTCCCCCTAAATTGTTAGGATAAAATGCAATCTTTCAATTTAATTTCAATCAATTAACTATTTTATCAATTTAATTTTATCTTTCATCTTTCAATTTTTCCGATCTTTTATTGCCACAGAGGTACAATGCTGTCCCAAATTCTCTGAAATGTAGTAATACAGCAAGCAGTAAATGGGTTTTTTATTTTCTAAATTTTTCCACAGCTTTAAACATCTGAAATTATGAGCGTGTAGAAAAGTAAAGAATTAACACTTAATTATCAACCAGACAATTTCTTTTGAGGAAAGAGGATTTAACTGTCCTCGTGAGCATCGAAGGCAAGGAATAGTCTCCCATTCTTAACTCAGGTAGGTTAGCTTTAAAGAGAAAAGAACCAGAAACTAAATATAAAAACAACGCTCATTATTATCCCTCGACTCGAAGCCGAGTCATCAGTGTGGGAAATTATTTTGGTTAGTTGGATATTTACCCTAATTGGGCACTACTTATGATAAACAATGAAACCTCTAAGAAACATGTTCAAACTTGTTTATGAGGAAGAATCTCTTACCTGAGGCCATCGGCTAAATGTGGATTCAGAACCAAGATGAGGGTTTGGCTGCCTTAAGACACACAAATGGACATCCTCACACAGGTCGCACGCGTTAAACAGCAAGCCACTCCTGGCGTTTCAATGAACGAGAAGCTCGTATTGTTTCTTGGAGCTCGTATTAGTTCTGAAAACCCGCACGAGCACCACGAAAGTCTGCGCATCGTAACGATCGCAGGGCCAAATGACCTAGTATCGCTCTAGTACTCTCAAGCTCGTATTATAATTGCTCTTCCAGTGTGAATAGTGTATCACCCGGATGACTAAAACTCACAACGTCCGTGCAAAGGATGGTCTTCTAACAGCTCATACAGAAGTCTACTCAGCTGAAAAATAAACATTGAGTTCAAAACATATCGTTACACTGAGAGCTATCTTCATTTTGCTTATTATTATTTTCAAGAGTTCTCATTCAACCTGCAGTAAATTTAATGCGTTATGCAAACACAAATTCACAACTTGTTTTCGATATTTGCCCTTTCTCCTGCACCATTAATTGAACTTCCGATAACACTGAGAAAGCTGCACGCATGAGGACACGGCGACGTGGTTTGAATTGGACAAAGTGCTTATTATTTAAGATGACAATGCTGTGCCATAAAATCCAGCTACTTTCTATTCTTATCTTCTGAGATAAATACAGAATGAATGTGCTAGCATAAGACTGAAGGTCAGGAATTTTGGCTTCCTAAAACACCTTCAGTATTAAAGGACACTGTGAATTAAAGTGTTCCGCGAAAAAATGATTCTAGAAGTCGATGTTCACTTGAAAAGGAAGTATATTCTTCTACGCAATAGTTTCGTGACAATTTGCCTCACTGATAAGATGCATCCATCTCGTTTGCTGTCTATTGTGTCAATAGTTTCGACTCAGTTTCGACT
Organism: Macrothele yani; assembly: GCA_039090855.1. Taxonomy (NCBI): domain Eukaryota; kingdom Metazoa; phylum Arthropoda; class Arachnida; order Araneae; family Macrothelidae; genus Macrothele; species Macrothele yani. Next base: position 139,796,372 of record CM076994.1, read on the forward strand.
GAAATCTTGTACTCCAATTAAGTCGTATAAGTTTTACCGTCGCTTTCCCTTCCGCGCTGAAGGCGAAAGCGATATGATGTTAATCTGCAGATAACAACCGGGTTGAACCTCTTTTACAGTTGGTTATATTACGGCTCCTTATGACTCATATAAAACGATGAATCTAAAACTGAATATATCATTTGCTTTTATGCGTCGGAGAAGCTATCTGTTTAAGTGCCTGGCGTTTCACTTAACAAGAACAGTGGCTCACCTGCGAGACGCAGAATAACATCACACAGGTTATTGTTGTGCAATTATTAAGCTCTACGTCAGTTTGACAGTTGGTCTCCTCCAAAGCCCGAACAATCGCTGCGTGATGCAACGTTTTCTTCCGTCCATATACGATTAAGCCTAACATGTCGTCAGAACATGAATCTTGGAACATTTCTGCCATAGGCAATTTTTTAAAACGAACATGGAAACCGATACTCGGAATCGTTTGGCCCATAGTGTTGCTGCCATTTCCTGTTTACGTCGGCACTCCGGTAAGCTTCATTTACGATGTCCTAAGCGTATTAAAAGCCAGAAAAGCACTCTGTAGAACATTTTGTGTGTAAAGAGCATTAATTTTTTTATAGTTGTTGAAACATAGATAAAGTTAGGAAATTTGGACTTCTTGGACACTCCAGCTGTGAAATTTAAACCCCAGTAATTTCACATATTTTATAGTTGCCACATTTGTGTATCCAGTTATGCCATATATTTTTCAATTCGCAAATTCTTCATATTTAGATTTCCCAGTTGCTTCACATATTATTTTCGATCTCTCAGATTTGGGTGATTCTGCGATTTCACAGGTTTTTCAAAAGCGCGTTCCATAGAACTCAAAATTCAGGTGATGGTGCTGAAAGTTCGGTACACTCACTGGCGCACCCACGGGAAAAACCGATGCCCCGCCCCTTGGGCTGACAGAGTGGAAAATTATTACGTCGAAGTTTGAAACTAAAAATAACGATACGCAATTTACATGTTCTTCTTATTCATGTACGGTATAAATATAACATACAACAATTATAAGGGAGTAGTTCTGTTAAATAAATTTTGAAAAATTCAACCAGGAAAAGAATTTCATCTACTGCTTTTTCTAATCATTTAAATTTCTTGTACTATAACATTATTAGTAATTGGATAAGAATAAATGCACAAAAGTCAACCTCCTTAATTGTTATTGCACCTGACTATTTTTCCCGATAAATTTAGGGGGTCACCCCCACCTTGGGAAAATTCTGTGTGCCACGGCCCATGTCTCATCCCCCCCCCACCGAGAAATTTCTGGGTGCGCTACTGGGTACACTTATAACATAAAATTGATCTTGTGTACGAATTTAAATGGAGCTATCAACAGCTAAGAATTTTCAAGTTGGTTTGCAAATTCGCAACCAGAAAAGTTTAAATTTCGTAAATTACGAAACTCCCGATTCACTTCCGAAAAGCGTTTTAAAAACGATTTTCTTCGATCTTCGTGAACAGCAAATTGTAGTACTCATGGTTTGTTCATGGTTCGTTCATCTTATTAAGAACTTTTGGTCTCTTATGCTCGATGTCTTAGAGAAACATCGAAATCCGAGTAATCATCTAAACAGCAGATGAAATTATTTTATTATCTAAAAGGCGAAAGAGCAGGTTTAATAATTACGTCTAGAAGTTCTTCAGATTTTTTTATATGTGTCTCAAACAGTCTCGAACTTTTAAAATTTCAAAAACTCTAGCTGATGCGTTGATCAGAATATTTCAAATGCAGCAAAGACTTTCGCTTTACGAGAGAACTTTTTTAAATTTTATAATGAGACTTCCAAAAATTTGAATATTCCATATTTTGTTAAATCCAATTTCTTCTTAAACAAAAAATTAAGTGATCGAAGATGAGAAGCTCTGAAAAACTATTCATTTTGCTCACATTAATTTTGATGCATGTCTCACAAGAGGTGTTGAAATTGAAGAAAAGTGTAGATTTTTTGGATATCACTTTCGATAAATTTATTTAACATACTAGGAAATATTGATTTTTCCTTCATAGATCTCATGAGCTTGTAATGACGACAACTCTGAATTATGATCACCAAAAATTAAAAATTTTAATAAAGAATTTTGTAAAAAATGTTTCAACTGCATGGAACTGCGGACTGTAAAGCATCGGTTCGAGAGATTCGTGCTTATGATCTGATGGAGAAAACGTCCCCCCCCCCTGTAACTTATTTCAAAAACGAAAATTTTAAATCTCCTGCGTACATTAAGAATCCTAATCTTTCTCTTTTTCATCTCGCCAGTTTAGATCTTGAATTTGCTAAAGGTTACTACGATATGCTTTGTCAGTAATGTTCCCGACAGATAGCGACATCATAATCTAGCACCGTAAAAACCACAAATTACTTATTATCTTACGTTTTCGGGAAAGAGTTTTCTTTTTATAAATCACTGTTGTTTCCTTTTTTTCTTATTTCAATGATACTTTTGCACAGAGTTTCTTTCATTTTTCCCTCTCTTTATCTTTCATGATTTTCACATGGTGAACATCATGGTATTAAAATTAAAGTACAGAAGTTGAGTCGAAAGTTTTGCAATATTTGCCTAAACGCAAGTACTGCGGCGGGTATGTCACGTGTTTAAACTAGTTCAAGTCGCGCACTGCAGTCAGTCGAAAGGGATATAAAGTGGTAGTCGTTGCTGTGAACAGCATTGCATGTCGTCGTTCTGTCTCTGGTTGGGACGCCTAAAAGATGAACAGCTACAACCGGCTGATTGGGAAGCTTTTGCTTTACGAGTTTAAACTCGGCCATAATGCTGCTCAGGCAACTCGAAACATTTGCCATGCGAAAGGGGAAGGATCTGTGGACCACAGCACCGCAACCATATGGTTCAAGAAATTTCGCTCGGATGACACAGACCTCGACAATCAGCCAAAGTCAGGTAGGCCGCGAACCGTGGATTCGGAGATCGAGCGCTAGGTCGTACAGGCAAATCCGGCAACCAGCACTCGGAGATTATCAGGCGAGCTGGGAATGTCACAGACCACCGTGGTTCGTCACCTTCAGGACCTCGGCAAGGTCTACAGGAGCTGCCGCATTATCCCTCGATAACTGACGCCAGCTGAAGCAAATCGCCGAGTGGAAGTGTGGACGAAACTCCTAGATCATCAAGAGAATTGATCAAGAGAATTGTTACGTGCGATGAAAAGTGGGTCTATTTCCGTAATCCTAACACACAACGGCAGTGATTGAGCCCGGGCCACCTTCCAGAACCTGTTGCCAAACGTGGGCGCTTCGAGCACAAGGTGATGCTCTGCATCTGGTGGAATTTTGAGGGGATAATCCATTACGACCTTCTTCTAGACGGTCAGACCATCAACGCCAATCTCTAATCTGAACAGCTGGAGGTATATGTGACGTTTTGGAGGGAAATTCCCGGCACTGGTGAACAGAAAGCGCGCATTCCTAGAGCAGGACAACGCTCGGCCTCATACCACGCGAACGACCTGAGTAAAACTCCAGGAACTTGAGAGCATCGAATTGATGCCACACCCAGAACATAGGCCGGACCTTGCCCCGTCGGATTATTACTTGCTCTGGTCCATGGCCCACTTCCTTCGCGGGCGGCACTTTAACAACCAGGAGGAGGTGGCAGCTGGGATGAAGGAATTCTTCGCCTCGAAGGAAAAGAACTGATACCTCAGCGGAATCAAAGAACTGGCAGACAGATGGCTAAAGACGGTGCAACACGATGGCCTATGCTTTGAATGCTAGTCAGCTTTCGTCGTAAAGATACGTATGAAGACATAAAATGATCCAAATTATGCGAAACTTTCGACTCACCCGCTGTAGTAATTGTTACAGGGCTTCGTGCTGAGTTCTATTACAGCGCCCTGTGTGGAGGGTTTGTTTGATGCTTCCTTTGCAGTAAGTTCGGTATCGGTGGTATAATCCGTAATTCTCCCAACTGGGGCAGATAAATACAATACAAAGCATAGAAGAGTGGATCGACTGAGGCTGAATTATTCAAATGTTACAGGGTTTGGTGCTGAGTTCTATTACAGCGCCCTGTGTGGAGGGTTCGTTTGATGCTTCCTTTGCAGTAAGTTCGGTATCGGTTATATAATCCGTAATTCTCCCAACTGGGTCAGATAAATACAACACAAAGTATAGAAAAATGAATCGACTGAGGCTAAATTTTGCAGTGAGGAAAACTTTTATTCAGATGTTACGGGGAATGTCTTTAAGCCTTGTCCTGATCTCCGTTCATTCTACATATTTCCCCTAATGATCTCTTTCCGTCTCTCCCATCATCGGTCTCATACCTCCTCCTTCCCTTTGTCCCGAAGATACCTTGCCCCCGCTAAAGATCTCCCGCTTCTTCGACCTTCTGCCACCGAGTTCTCCCAGCCACACCCTAAGAATGCCTCCTCTCCGAAAAACGCAAGATTCATTAATTGGCTTGCTGGCCTCCTGTACTCGCTTCGCCGCTTTCGTGGGACAGCTGAAAAACAGTAATGTCCACTTTCCTTCTTCTCACATCAACGAAACTATAAATCTAACACCCCCTCTGCTGCGACGCGTGGGGAAAAGGTGCTTTGACTGCCGCTGCCCATTCCATCCAAATGGCGGGAATTGAAAGAAAATGACTACAACTCACTGTCTCTAAAAATGGCTACAGAATTTCGCTTCTGATAAATATGGAAGCCCCGGTTCCATAATGTTTCCTTTACCGATGCAACTTAACCAATGCTTGTGTGTATCAGTGAAGATATTTCATTTTTATTTTAGTTTTTAGTCAGACAACACAATGCAATCTATGTTGTACCGTGAAGCTGAGACACTCCGGATCTCGACCTGTTTTTCAGAAGAACCACATTGCTGGTTTTGCTTTCAAGCGTTCATAAAATTCTATTCTTTTGTAAATCGGTATTCCCCGAAAAATTAACTACGCTCTAGTAAACAATTGCATCCTTCTTAAATTTTACTTTCTAGAAATCTAATTCATCCACTGTAATGCTACCGTTCTGTGTTTTCCGAACATATGTACCGATAATTCGTAACCGAGAGAACAAGCTGGATTCAGGAGTGGCTACAGCACAATAGATCATATCCACGTGCTGAGAGAACTAATTGAAAGAGCGAGGGAATATGAACTTCCATTGTGCATGGCTTTTATCGATTATGAAAAAGCCTTTGATTCGGTGAAACCATCAGCAGTTACAATGGCTCTGAAAACCTGCGGTATTGAAGATGCATACATTAATATTATTAATAACATCTATGAAAATGCAAGTGCAAAGATTAGGCTGTTTGAAAATACAACACACATAAAAATTGGAAAGGGAGTGAGACAAGGTGACACCATATCTCCGAAGCTCTTTAATGCCACATTGGAGGGTGTTTTTCAGTCGCTGAGCTGGGAAAACAAGGGGATAAAGATTAATGGAGATTATCTAACCCACCTTCGTTTTGCTGATGACGTAGTCATTTTTGCAACTACCCCATCAGAGCTGCAGAGTATGATCCAGGAACTTGCTGACAAGAGTAAAGAAGTGGGATTAAAAATGAACTTTCTGAAGACAAAAGTGATGTTCAATGCTTTTACAAGAAATGAAGATTTATCGATTGATGGAGAAAAGCTGGAGATTACAGACACGTACGTTTATCTTGGACAGCAGATATCAAGTGAGGGTCACGTTGATGAAGAAATTAATCGGCGTACAAAACTTGCCTGGAGAGCTTTTGGAAGAAACAGCATAATTTTCAAGAGCAATATGCCATTATGTCTTAAAAGAAAAGTGTTTGATCAATGCATCCTTCCAGTGCTTACGTATGGTGCAGAGACGTGGACCTTAACTAAAAGAGACATACAAAGGCTGCAGACAACTCAAAGCAGCATGGAGAGGTGCATGCTTGGTGTAACCAGGAGAGATAAGAAGAGGAACTCGTGGATCCGAAAAATGACAAGAGTGGAAGACATCATGATCAAAGTTAAATCCCTGAAATGGCAATGGGCTGGACATACTGCCAGAAGGACAGATCATCGATGGACAGCCGAAATTTTAGATTGGATTCCAAGGGACAGGAAAAGACCCAGAAGAAGACCACATAGGAGATGGGTGGATGAAATTCGAAAGTATGCAGGGGTGACATGGAGGAGACTGGCACAAGACAGACCGTTGTGGAGGAAACTTGGGGAGACCTTCGTCCAGCAGTGGATTGATAATGGTTGACAATGATGATGATGATGAATTCGTAATGAAGGTGATGTCAGCTAGTACTGCGGTGAGAGCATCTACATCTACATACATATATATTGTACTTTCCACGAAAAAACAGTATTTGTGTTCTCGTCTCGCAGTTGCCCGCTCAGAGGACAAAGACCATTATTTGAGAAACAAATTTTTATATTGTCATGTACACTCAATACAGAATATAACGGCACCTCAATGATTGTTGCCTTACTGGATACTCTTTGCAGTTATGCACTATCTACCAACAAGTAATTGGACACCCCTGTGCTGGTACAACAAGTAATTTGACACCCCGGTGCTGGTACACGTCACGGCCGCCGCCGTTAAATATCGTGTGGGAAACAACAACGCAACCAGTCGCATGCAAGATGCCACGCAGTTCGGAACTTTCTGATTTCGAGAAAGGTGTTATCGTCGGGTATCACAGAAATGGCCGATCCATACGTGACATATCCAGCGAGTTGAAGTACCCAAAATCGACAGTGGCCTACGTGATTGGCAAGTGGAAGATGAGAGGTGACTGTCGGAATGTGCGCCGACCAGGCAGACCCACAAAATTGGGAGTCAGAGACCGACGGGTGCTGGCCAGAGAAATTCGGAAGAACCGCATCACATCGATGGGCCACATCCGCGAGGAGTTTCAACAGGCATCCGGGAGTGTTCTTTAGATGAATACCATCCGTAAGGAATCCCATCTGCTCGGTTATCATGGACGTGGTGCCGCCCACAAGCCTTTGATCACCAAGTCCAATAGCGCTGCTTGGCTAACGTGGTGCAAAGAACGTCGACAGTGGACCGTTGAACAGTGGAAACAGGTTCTCTGGAGCGACGAATCAAGGCTCACCTTCTACCGTTCGGATGGCAGGGTCTGGGTTTGTCGTCTGCCTGGAGAAAGCCTCCTGCCGGAATGTATTGTGCCAACTGTGAAGTTCGGTGGCGGTGAAATTATGCTATGGGGGTGTTTCTCTTGGTATGGCACGGGACCTTTGGTCACAATTCCTGGTAGACTCAACGCCGAGACCTACTGCAGCATTTTGGATGACCATGCGCTTCCTACGTTGTGGTAGTTTTACGGGGTGGACCCATGTTACTTTCAGGATGACAATGCCACCTGTCATGTTGCAAGGTCCACCATGGCTTGGTATGGTAACAATGGGGTTAATCGAATGGACTGGCCTGCGCAGAGCCCGGACCTTAACCCTATCGAGCACCTCTGGGACGAGTTGGAGCGTCGACTTAAGGGGTGCCCCCACCGTCCGAAATCGGTGAAGGAACTGACCTGTCTTCGCCAAGCCGAGTGGAAGAAAATACCGCTAGCCACCGTACAACGCCTGGTTGAGAGTATGCCCCGGAGGGTCGCAGCTGTAATCGCCGCTCGTGGTGGCTCCACCAACTATTGAAGGTGAATAAACTTCGTTTTCCTTTGCTATCACAGGTGTCCAATTACTTGTTGGTAGATAGTGTACATCTGATAAAAGCTGATTTATCGATCACCGGAACCATTCCTAAAATTCATTATATTTTGTTACTGTTCCTTTGAGGCCAATTGAAGTGGGACTTCAACCTGAATCATACCGTACGATTGATATTACAAATTTCTCTATATTCTACATATCTATGCCTAAAGAAAATTGAAATGGCACTTCACTACAGTAGTCTTCTAAAATTGAATTATGGGTAATACAGGTGATTTTACCAGCGTTACACACAACTATATATATACATTATAATGACAAAAGTCACCGAACACCTAGAAAAGAAACACATCGTAGTATTTACTGATATACATTAGTACGGTGTCGGCCCACCTTTGGCCTTAATACATGCACTGACCCTTCCAGACATGCTTTCGACAAGCTTTTGCAACACAGCTATAGGTATGCGCTTCCATTCAATACATAATGCTGCCGCTAACTGTTGCTTGGTAGTAGGCCTTAGTTGCATATTTCTTATGTGGTGCTCTAACTCATCCTATAGGTGCTCTATGGGATTAAGATCAGGGCTCTGTGCTGGCCAGTCCACAGGCGATATGGAAAAAATCACGGCGTAACAGTCCTGGCTTTATAGCTCGGTGCATTATCCTGCTGGTATCAACAAGGCTCGGTTCCATAGTATTGCCACAGAGTTGGTAGGGCATAATTGTCCAGAATATCGAGGTAGACGTGATGGTTAACAGGTTTGTCCACGACAAACAATGGGCCGGGATCATACCACGAAAAACAACTCCACACGAGTACACTGCCAGCTCCAAACTTGACAGTAACAACAGTACACTGTGTAAGTAGAGTATATCCGGCTGCCGCCATACTTACACACGGCCATCAAACTGATGGATCGTGTTTCTGGATTCATCAATCCATTGGGCCCGTTTCCATTGATCTACGGTCTACGATAAATGTTCTTTATGCCATGCTAAACGACGAGTAGCATTCCGAGTGGAGATGAAAGGCTTATGAGCAGCCGCACGACCACGGTAACCCATGGAATTAAGTTCTCGGTGAATGGTACATGTGCATACCAAGGTTCCAACATTTTTACTCACCTGTACACTGAGGTCTTGTGCAGTACTCTGTCGATTAGCTATAACGCCTCACCTGAGGCTTCGACGTCCTCTATCACTGATTTTCTTTGGTATTCCGGTGCGTTTTGCTGCTTCAGGCACACCATGTGTCTTCCACTTATTCAGTACATCCAAAACAGTTGCCTTGGGTACGTTTAAACGTCTCTTGGTTTCTCTTATGGACAACCCACTAATATAACACCCAACAATCGTTCCTTTCTCAAAGTCAGTTCTCTCCCGCCGCAACATTTTCACTCCACCTCGCACTGCGATATGATCGCGGTTAGCTGCAGGCTTGTTTTTGCAACTGTACTGCACATCTTAACAACGCAGAGGATCCGTTCATTTACTTTTGAAGGGGTGTCCGGAAACTGTTGCCAATATAGTGTATATAATTAACTGATTTTTCAAGGATTCACAGTTACATGTTCTAAGTGTCTCGGCCATTTGTGAAGAATTATGAACTCCATCTGCGCAAATTGATAAATTAGGCGAATTCTTAGCCTCTTCCACAACCTTACGCAATTCTCCCCATGTCACTTCAACATACCTTATAATTTCTTTCACCAATCTCCCACCTGGTCTTCTTTGGAACCGTTTTCTTTCCCTTAATAACCAGTCTGCCACTTATTTCAGTTATCCAACGGTGATCAGTTCTTCTAACAATATGTCCAGCCCGTTGCCACTTAAGGATGTTTACTTTGAGAGTGATGTCATCCACTCTTGTTATTTACCTATTTCCATGAGTGGAATATGCTGTAATATTTTAGAACACTTAAATGGCCGCCCCGGTGGCGCAGTGGTCTAAGGCGCTGGCCTCTGATCATTCGTCCGTAAGGGGTCCGGGTTTGAATCCCGGTCAGGCATGGATGTTGTGTTTGTCTTAAGGCACTGGCTCTCTCCCTTCCCTGGAACCAGTGACCCTAAATTAGGTACGGGCGACTGCTTATAGCCCATTGAGTTGCTCACAGTGGTCGTTAAACCTCCAATCAAAAAAAAAAAAAAAACCCTTAAATGACAAGCACTGAGGAACCTTTAATTTTCATGCTGCTTTCTGGTAGTGTATCCTACAGGCCGTTTACAGTAAAACTCGTTGCTGCTACTCTGTTCTCGAAAAAAGGTTGAATAATTTTTAAAACTGATTTACTTTTGCTATCGTATTTTACAAACGTTTTCACTACTTTTCAACATAACCAATTCTGCTAGATTTTTCAATGTATGTATGACCATTCTTAATACGATTCATTTCTCTACCACCACCGATATGCACCGCTGTTAAAAACTGAAGGACGAGGTTAAATTGGACCAGTCAAAATCGGGAAAAGCGGTTTTAGGGCTGTAAGTGGTATTGATCGTAATAGCTTCAGTAAAATGGAAAGCACGATATCAAAAATTTTGAGTAATATGTAATCAAAAACGAAACAGAACAAATTGTCATGAAGGAGATACAGGCTCACCTGTCGTCCAAGAATATTCTTCCACCAGCGCTGCATAAACAGACTAGAGAGCGATGTCCTCAGTAGGATATACGCCCACCCAGCACCACAATGCATGTTTGGCACACGTTTAGCCCCACAGTTTAGGAGCTCTTGGTGGTATGTTGTCCCACTCCTGCTGAAGACCCCTGGTAAGTTCTGTAATTGTTTTTGGTAGAGTATTCCTATGCGCAACACGTCTCTCCGGAATGTTCAACGCACGCTAGGTTGAACTGAGGTCAGAGAACATCGCTTTGAAGCCCAAATGGAGGAATACATTTACGTCGGTGAACATTTACAAAAAACAACTGCATGAAAGTTTTCCAGAAATACTACAAGGCGACAAAAGTGCCAAAGGTCTCAGCACACAACATAAAATTTTCTGTAAAAAAATTATCTGTAGACATGGAGGTGTTCCGATATTGATGGTACGGCGCTGTATACAAGAGACACCGCCTGTGTTTATGGACAAATCATCTCCGCAACTACATGTGAAGATGTTTTCGTCGCATGGCGACTTCGGATGACACTGCTGAAGTTGCTGCTATTACTACTGTGGTACATCTGTCATTATTGTACCGCGAACAAACAGCTGCGGAACTCTCCAGAAGCCTTGGCAGCCATGAGTGACAACATCCTTTAGGCGCATCTATGCAATTGGTCTCTTACACGTGAAACTCCTTTACTTGTGCTGAAGAGTAGTGCTCTTTTATTATTATCTTACTTCTTGTACTGTTATATTATTCATTTACGTTAATTTATCTCTTAAATGTTTTCAATTTAAAACAAAGAATAATTCAGTTAGATTAAAAGCATTTTGGAGTAACTTTTTCCCTTAAAAGTGATATTTTTAATAGCTTTGCTATGTTCATAATAATTTACCGTGCGTTGTGCATTTTCAAGAGTAAATCTGACTTCCGCATTGTGCCACTCTTAAGACATATTATGTGGTCATTGCGGATATTGCACAGTAAGAAATTTATCTATATGTTAACAGAAACGTACACTTTCTTATGCATGTCGAAACATGGTAAAAACCAAAATCAGGCACTAATTCAAAGATATAAAATATTTTCAAACACGTTCTGCTTCTTTTTAGCATATCCTTATGAATAAAAATTTATTCTTTAGTAACACTTTCAAATATTTCCATAAGAACTAAAACATTTATTATAATTTCATGAAACCTTCCTACGTAAGCCTTCTTAACTTATAATCGACTCGTACTCAATTTGTTTTACACTGAAGTGCCAAACGTAATGGTATACGTACCTAGTATCATGTAGGACTTCCTCTAGCCTGGCGAAGTGCAGCAACTCGACGTGGTATTGATTCCACAAGTGGTCGGAAGACTTCTGGGGAGATGTTGAGCCATGCCTTCTGAACAGCCGCCCACAGTTCCCTGGTATTTGCAGGTGCAGGATCTAGGGTGCGAATGGACCTTTCCGCCACGTCCCATAAGTGTTCTATTGGGTTCATGTCGGGTAAACGTGGTGACCACACTATCCGTCGGAACTGTCCGGAATGCTCCTCGAACCAATTTTGGACAACTTGAACCCGATGACGTGTTGCATTGTCCGTCTGGAAAATCCCATCGTTGTTAGGGTATATGAAATCCATGAAAGGCTGCAAGTGGTCACCCAGCAGAGCAACAAAGATATTACCGGTTAACGACGTGTTTATGAGGATCAGAGAACCCACACCGTGGCACGTAAAGACACCCTACATATTTGTTGAACCACCACCAGCTTGCACAGTGCCTTGTTGACATCTTGGGTCAATGGCCTCATGGGGTCTGCGCCACACCCGAACCCTACGATCTGCTCGTAATAACTGGTAGCGTTTCTCATCAGACCACGCCACATGTTGCCAGTCTTCCAGGGTTCAATTATCGTGTTCACGAGTCCATTTGAGACGCTGTGTTTGATGTCGTGGTGTTAACAAAGGCACTCTGGTGGGTCTTCTGCTTCGATACCCCATGAACGCTACATTACGCTGCACTGACCTAATGGATATGTTTCTGGTACTTCCTGCATTGAATGTGGATGTTGTTTGAGCCAGTGTCGCTTATCTGTTAGCATGGACAGTCCTGGTCAGACGCCGCTGGTCACGGTCATTCCGTAACCGGTGGTGGTCCACTGCGCTGTTCACGGTGGGTGGTATTTTCAGTACACACATGACACTGTAGATCGAGGAATGTTGAATGTTCGCACAGTTTCGGAAACTGAATGTCTCATTCATCTGGCGCCCATTATCTTGCCACCTCGTTCAAACTCCTATAATTCACATCGGCTTGGTATAATCCTTCTGGCGGTTGTTCAACCTGACTCACGAGGTTACACCTCGCAACTGATAAAAATCGTGGGGTGCGTCGAAGATTTTACACGACGGCAGCGCCAGTTAAAAATTTGCATACTGCTATCCCATGACTTTTGGCATGTCAGTGTAAATCAACACCTCTTTCACACGCATCATATTATTCCACTTTCTTTATTCATTTCGCACTTACCACATTATTTTACCATTTTCTGAGTGAAGTTAGGAATTGCATCTTTTAGAAAGCAGCATCTATGAAATATATTGTTACAACCCACCCCCGCCATTAATTAGGGAATTAATGGGCGTGATGGATGTATGAAATTAATTAAGTATTATTTATGTTCGAGGCCTGATTGGAGTTTAAAAGTGTAAACATCAGAGAAAGTTTTATCTGGGGGTTTGGAAAGAAAAGAGGCGAAGAATTCTGCCTCTGGCTGGGTGGTCTCAGAATAGCTCTGTTAGGTCGTAAATATCAGGGCGCAGCCAACGAGCAGCACGGAAAAGGAAAGAGGTATACGTATCGAAGAGGGGACACTTGTAGAAATGAATGAAGATGGGGGACAAAAGGTTTAGCGAATAATCGTAAATTTGTCGATTGTTATGGGCATTTTCGAGAGCAATTGCTCTCTGTGTGGTCCGTGCAGGAAAATAAGATTTCGCACTTAGCGTGAAAATAAGGAAGAAAGTTTAGTTTCTGTACGCTCTCCGATGTGAAAGGCTGGGCTGGATGCCTTGGATCTGCTATATGAATTGGGCAATGAAGAGCGAAACTCCCTGCATTTGGTAAGAAATGGAAACTGAGACAACTCGAGGCAAATGGAAATGCTAGTTTGCCATAAAGACAGCGGAATGCCTAAATCCGCGTGATAAAGCAGCAATTTCTAGCCTAATGGAAATCAGCGACTGGTTAGCCCAATGAAAGCAAAGTTACACAGGAATTAAGAAGTCTACGAGTGGACAGTGGTCATTCCAATGAGAAGCGAAGCTTGGGTTCGAGTCCAACTACTGCAGTGTGCAATTACCATCCTCTCCCTGAAGCGGCGAAGGAAGCCAGCTGGTCCTGCGGGGCGAAGCGAGGCCCCGTGTGTGTGTGTGTGTGTGTGTGTGGCTACGTAAGCAGCGCAGCCTCTACGTGTAAGAGTGATGGGATAAAGCCGGCGCAAGGATAATTGGTAGCGTAAGAGCGGTGTCTTGGATACCTAAGAAATATACAGGTGAAAAGTTAAATCACAATTTGGATTTATTCTTGACAGCATCCATGTAAGAAGAAACATTTTGTTTTTATTGTAACATCTGCTACGCAGTTAAGTGAGGAACTGAACTAATATATTGCAACAACTGAACTGAGAAATAGTAAGACTGAACTGTGGAATTTAAGTTCATTAAAACTATCTCGCGGGAACTGATTTAGGTCAAATTTGACCCAATACTTATGTTCAGAAGACAGCTAAATTTTATTCGTATGTGTGCCATTGTTATGTTTTCATAGCCAATTAAATATTTGTTTAGGCAATCAGCGCAGTCATAGAACACATTATTTATGTGAGCGCATGTGATTGGTTCAAATTGTTTAAGTGTATGCCCATATAATACAGTTTTCGCGCCTAGAACTACGTCGAAAGAGATCAGTGAAGAAATATACTTATACCGCTCGGCACGTTCTGATCAATATTATACAAGTAAACCATGTTTTTTTATTATGATACATCCAAGCACTTTTTCATGGGTGAGGTTAACGGTCATCTTGAGCATCTTATACTATCGGCAGTCACCCATTCCAAATTTGGAGTCACTGAGTCTAGAAAGCCAACGAGGGCACAAATCCAGGCCTAGCGTGAACAATTATTCAGAAGTTCGTGCCTTTGACGAAACTCTTTGCCAGCGGAGCGTCAATTTAAATCTTCCAACACAGTACACCAGAAAATATTTTTATATTTTCATATTCACAAGAACACAAATAGAATCCAAGTTCAGCAGCCGATTGTACACCGATGAGCAATTCTATTATGACCACCCCCAGTCTAGAAAAATGAGCAAGCCTGTAGACCAAACGGCGGGGCAGGTGAAGTTCACTGAGCAGTATATACAACCCGAAGACCGGCTTTCGGATTGTACAGTGTTCGGAGTCGGAATGGGAAAAGCTGTCGATTTATCGAAGTTTGATAGAGAACAAATTGAGATGGCACGAAGCCTCGGAACTACGATCTCGGAAACGCCGCGGCTTGTGAGTTGTTCACGTGCCGCTGTAGCGAGTACGTATCAAAACTGCTGTACAGATGACCAAATGACGAACAGTCGTCCGCAACTCACTGACGCCAGAGAGGAGCGGGGACTGTCGTGCATTGTTCACAGCGTCCTCAAGGCCATAGTGCTACAAATCATCCGCAGCTGCAACAGTGGTGATCAACGCAATGTGTCACAGCACACAGTTCATCGCAGCCTTCTGTGCATGGGCCTGCGTAGCCAAAGACCCAAACGGGTCCCCATGCTTACTGCACGTCATCGCGAAGAACGCATAAAAGGGGCCCCAAGATCATGGAGATTTGACGGTGGATGATTGGAAGAAAGTGGACTGCCCTGACGAATCAAGATTCTTGGTGCATCACGTAGACGGCCTAGCACTGTTGGGTGGAAACAGGCCGGAGTAGGCGGTATGATGTTGTGGGCGATGTTTTTTTTGGAACACTTTAGGACCAATCATCCCAATAACAACAATCCCTAACAGCTGTCAGGTATCTGAACATCGTTGCGGACCAAGTTCACCCATTTATGACAATTGTGTTTCATTATCCTGATGACCATTACCGACAGGATAATGCGCCATGCCACACTACCAGAATCGTCAAGGAGGTTCGAGGAACATGCTGGTGACTTTCTGTTAATGCCCTAGTGTCTAAATTCACCTGACATGAACCCAATCGAGCATTTCTGGTTCGACTTGGAAAAACGGGTTTGTGCTAAATTACCACCCCCCCCCCGAAATGTACCGGAACTGTAGAACCTGCTGTTTACATATGGTCCAGATACCTCAGGATACCTATCGCCACCTCATCGAATCGATGCCTCGCCGAGTGGCCGCTGTTTTGCGGGCTAAACGTGGTCCTACAGTTTATTAGGTAAGTGGCCATAATGTAATGATCACGTGATGACTACGTGATAGCAAGAATAAAACAATTTAATCATTCGCGTAACGGCATCGATTAAACACAACTTTTCTACTTTTACGCTTCTAGAGTAGTTTTCAAACTTCTCTTCGAACATATGAGCAAAAGTATTAAAAGAATGATTTGCATTATCCTAAAAGCAAAATATTATGAAATTCAGAATACTTTTAGAAACTAAAATTGCAACTGAAATCAAGTAAAACTCTAAACAAAGAATGCTTATTAACTTTAAAATGAATAAACATTCTTTATTAATAGCCTCTTAATCTTCCCTTAACGTGAATTCATCTTTGTTTGAATATTTTTCAAGAAATTGGAAGTTTCACTCACTTTCAAAGAAATTGCAGCACCCCGAAGAAACGCACAAAAATGTGTGCAAATTAGAGGGAATTTAAGTACCTAAAGTATTAAAAAATTGGAACAATCGACATGGATTTAACACTTTTACTGCCTAAACTTAACTTTTATTAGTTTTACGTACTGTCACCGTCATTTGCAATGCATTCGACAATGCAGTAGAGCATTGAATCATACAGATGTCGAATATCCTCCTGCAGTACTTCTAAACGCTTTGTCAACAACACCGCACGAGTTTGCACTACGAAAACGTCAGCAGTACTTCACAGCAGGTTGCACTGCTATACGTCAGCAGTACTTCACCTGCTGTCGCAGTGTAACCATATTTTCAGCTGACTGTGGATGATCGTGAAGCCGACGCCCAACCATGCTCTCTACATGTTCAATTAGGAACACGTCTGGCGATCGTGCTGGTCGATCTAGAACATTAGGAATCTGTAGGCGTTGTCTGGCGATGCGTGTGTGTGTGTGTGTGTGTGTGCCCGTGCATTATCATGCTGTAGTATAGCCCCAGGTACCCGTTCTAATGAAAACATGTTGTGGTGTAAGAAGGCCATGTCTTACCCAAACATTAGGCGAACCACCTTACGGTATCATATGGTGTTTTCGACAACGTTTGTGAGTGAACATTCTCTATTCTGCTATTGATTAAAAACAAGCAAAGAAGTCGGCTGAACACAAGCAACGACATACGACTGACTAGCTTTGAGCAGCAGTATCAACCCGAGAATTCCACAGCTAGTGAGATAAATGCAAGTCCAAATATCACATTGATTATAATCTCAAGTAACACAGTAACAATTTCAGTTGATTTCAGTTATTTCAAACGTTATTTTAGTTAATTAAAATTATTTACATTAAATTAGATAAAATTCATTTTAGTTAATCAGTATGTTTACAAAATACATTTTACTTTTCCTTAGTTGGATGTGCTTGAGGGCGGGGTTGGGGGTCCTCGCTTTTTTACCTTTCCAGTCAGTAGTCTGCGGTTATCTAAAAGTTGGGAACCACAGGATTAAAGGAAGGGAGTTAAGGAGGGAGTGTTGTGTCCATTTGTCACGACGTTGAAATTTGGTTTAAGTAAACAAACAGAACATCTCTTTTTAAAGAAATTGTTCAAGTACAATACTATTTTCATAAGCAGAAATGCAAAATTTTGAATAGCAATCAGGGCAATGCATTCAAAGCAAGAAACACAAGTTCAAGACGACCGACTAGCAAGACTTATACCAGTGCCCACTAGCCATTGCCATCTTATCTGGCTGGTTTACCAGTGACCGTAATTTGTCATATCTAGGTGTGTGTGTGCGTGTATTTCAGAGGAGGAAGAGGGAGAGGTGGTAGCGCCGAATTCCTTTGTAGCCTGTAGTAAAAAAGCAATAAAAATTCTTTCTTTCAGCGTTTCGTAAATAAAGTTGCTATCAAACTTGCCCAAGCAAAAATAATACCCGCCCACCCCGACTTCAAAGTCTAGCGACGTCTCCTAGTGCTAATAATGCAACCGATACCACGTGGGTGTAGGCATGATATAAGGTTGGGTCCGCTACGAAGTCTGACTGCAACTGGCTTCTGAAATGAGGTCATGAAGGGCGCAGATGTCATGGCTCTTGTTTGTTTACACACTGTAAGTGACCCCCCTCTGAGTAAATGAGGATAGGGTAAGCAGAAAATCGGTAACCCTCTGCGAAAGTCATGTGACTATTTTTTTCTTTCAGCGTTTCATGAACAAGCAATTGGAACTACTACTGTATATGTAATCGAGTTTTAGATTCTGATTGATCCATTAAACTCAGATGAAATGGTTTTTAATGTCTTAATTCTCAAGGACGATTTCTGGCAAACTGTTGAATGGTAACTGTACGATATTGCTTAATATACCCAAAGAAAAAGCGCGCGACAGTATAAGACTGAATACGTTTGCGGTGTATTTTGGTCCAGATACATTTTCAACTGATGGCACGATATTGTTTTGTAAAGTGGGTGAAAAACCTATTTTCAGGGGGAAGAAACTTACTGTTTTCAAACATCTCGAGGCGGCCAAACATATGTCCTTGGCTAACCGGAAGTCAAAAGAGAAAATACGCCCAATTTCAAATTATGCATCTACTTACACAGTGTGAGTTTTTTGGGAAAGGCTTTTATCGACGCAGGAATTCCATTGTAGAAGTAAGAAAATTCCTCCTTTTTTTTTCTTTTTTTTTTTGGTTGGAGGTTTAACGACCACCGTGAGCAACTCAATGGGCTATAAGCTGTCGCCCGTCCCTAATTTAGGGTCACTGGTTCCAGGGAAGGGAGAGAGCCAGTGCCGTAAGACAAACACAACATCCATGCCTCACCGGGATTCGAACCCGGACCCCTTCTGGACGAATGATCAGAGGCCATCGTTTAGACCACTGCGCCACCGGGGCGGCTAAAAATTCCTCCTTAAAGCGTTTCTTGGAAAAGTACACAAAAGAAATACAGAAGTTTCAAACAAATCAACTTTGAGAAAACGTTTTAGAGAAACGTTGTGCAAATACTATTCGAAAGATTAAAGAAGTTTACAAGAAAACAATCTCGATCTCTGTTGATGAAACTATAGATGATGTAGGAAGATATGTAGCAAATGTTATCATCAGAACTATTTGGGGTATGCAAAAGTTTCCGCCGCCCCCGCTATCGGGCGCTGTAGGAGTCTAACAGGCCGGCAACCCAAGCTGTCAGTTCGTACATGAAGCCAAGAATGGCGGTCGATAAAGTTCATTTGCGGCACTGTTTGTTATTCATGTTTAATTTATGGAAAAGTGCGAGTGAAGCATGCAGTTCAATATGTCAGGCGTATGGCGAAACGCTTATGGCTGAGAGGACGTGTAGAGAATAGTTTGCCAGGTTTAAGAAAAGTGATCTAAGCTTGGAAGACAAGACACGTGCAGGCAGACCGCAGGAACTCGCAGACGAGAAGCTGGAATCGTTGTTGCAAGAGGATGCCACACAATCAACCACGCAACTTGCAAAACGTTTGAAAGTGGCTCAATCGACGGTGGTACGGCGTCTACAGGCCTTGGGGAAAATCCAGAAGATTGGTAAGTGGGTTTCGCATACTTTAATGGAGGGTAATATTGGTCAACGATTGGGCATCTGCATGTGGTTGGTGAAGAGGTTTCAAGGGAAGAATTTATTGTGGAAGGTTGTCACCGGGAATTAAAAATGGGCCTATTGCGACAACCCCGTACGCAAGCGATCCTGGGTCGACCCAGATCAGCCATCAAGATCCACTGCAAAACAGGATATCCACGGGGAAAAGGTGCTGTTTTGTGTGTGGTGGGAAATGCATGGAGTGTTGTACTTCGAACTGTTGAAACCGGGCGAAACAATTTCTGCACAACGATATAGCGATCAGTTGATGAAACTAAACTTCGCAATCAAGCAAAAATGCCCATTGACAGATAAAGGACGCCGCCCAGTCATACTGTTACACGATAATGCCAGACCACATGGCGATGCCATCAAGAAATCAACCCTTGAACAGTTGCACTGGGAGGTTTTACTACACCGGGCATACTCCCCGGACATTGCACCCTCAGACGTTCATCTGTTTCGCTCTGTGCAACATGCCCTTGCCCAATAGCGGTTCACCACAGTTCCAGAGGTGGAAAATTTCGTCCCTGGGTTCTTCAGCTCAAAACCTGAGTCGTTCTATAACAGGGGCGTGCATTTTTTGCCTGAAAAATGGCAAAAGATCATTGCTGCTAACGGCCAATATTTCGTTGAATAAATGTGTACTAATTTCCTGATTGTTCCTGTCTACTTTCTCCTCACAACGGCGGAAACTTTTGCATACTTCTAATATAAACCATCTCAAACATTTCTGTGTCGAAAAATTAAAAAAACTAACTGAACTACTGTATCTCAGCTGTTTACGAAATCTTTACACATTCTTTAGCCTGAGACAACAAACTATGACGATGTATATACTTTTCATTACAGACGCTGTTACTTATGTGAAAATGGCTTTTAAAGTTTACAAGTTTCATTTCCAAATACACTCACGGACAATGAAATTTGCGCACAAGAAGGAAGCATCGGATTAAACTGAAATTTTATGGACGTAATGATACAGATGAATGTTGCACATGATGGAAAAAAGGAGCTGCAGGACAATAACAGAAGGATCTGCACGGTCATCTGTACTAGCGCCTACGGCAGACTGGCCCACACGTGTTGGACGGTGTGCTCGAAATCCCAAATAGTGAGGCACAGCGGCAGCTGGCGTTTCAACTGGTCCTACACATGCTCAAAAGGAGACATGTCCGGGGAGCGTGTAGGCCATGGAATTGTCTGGACATAGCATGGGTAGACCTGGGCAACCCGAGCCATATGCAGGTGGGCATTATCCTGCTGGTATAGCGCACCTGGAGTCCTGCCCTGGAATGGGAGCACATGGGGCCGTAGGATCTCATCCACATACCTCTGGCCCGTCAATGATCCACGTGTACCACTACTACAGCTGATCTGCTATCGTAGACAATAGCTACCCAGACCATGATGCCTGTAGTTGTGGCGCTCGATAGCGAGGTTGGGATTGTGCCCTTGACACGGGGACCTCCACACCCGGACACGGTGATCATCTGTACCCAAAACCAAGCGACACTCACCGCTAAACACCACACGCCGCCCGTCTTTGGCGTTCCACGTCGCTCTGGCCTGACACCACTGCACACGGAGACCACGATGTTCCGGTGTTAATGGCAGCACTAGTAACGGGCGCTGGGATCGCAGATTCACTTCGCCAGGCGTCGGGAAATGGTTCGCGGGAACACAGGAGCCGCAACATCTGCCTGTATAGTGGACCAGATCCCCGTGGGATCCGTTTGTGCTTGGCTCATGATCCGTTGATCCTCTCTACCGGTGCTCCTCCTGGTCCGTACAGAGCCGCTCCGCCCTGTGACAGTGCCATCAAATTTCCACTTCTCCCAACACAGTCTGACGGTATTGTCAGAATGATCCAGGTAGCGTGCTATACGGCGTACGGACCACCCTTCGGTTTTCTGTCTGATGATCAGGCCTTTCTCAAAGTCCGTAAGTTACATAAATCGACGTCTCTGGCATCTATCCGGGATACTTGTCATTCTGTCATGGGACATCGACTATACGCCGGTTTATAAGGCTGCCGGTTCGAGCTTGCAGCGCCACCACAGGGTGTGCGGTCATGCGCACTCGCACCAAACGTGGACCATTTGCATACTATATAGCACGCACTCTAGCTATTTGCAAAGTTTCGCGGTTGTAGCATGTTTTCTTCTAGGTGCGCAAATTTTATTGTTCCTGAGTGTAGGATCCATCTGATTTGTTTATCTCGTGCATTACACAGAGTTACAAAGGAGTTACAAAAGAAGTGAGGATACAGTTTCCAGACGTTGACGGATTGTTACCAAGTGTGAAGAGAGATTTCTTAAAAGCTACCTCTGGAATTTATTTATTTAAGGACATGGCTAAATAATTAAACCTCTCACGACAGCCAGCTTTAACGAGGTGGTGAGCATGGATTTCTGCAGCAGTTTATTATGCTTTGCACATGGAACGAATTTCAGACATCGTGAACTCCTTTCCGGATGAGGATTTCTCCATGGTCGTTAAAGCCTAACAACTCTAAAGAAAATCAGCTGTCATCAGCGAACTCACATTTATTAATATTTATTTTTTCAAACTTCTGACAGCTATATCTTTTCTGGAAAAAGGGGATGAAACTTTATTAAATCCTTTTGAAGTGATAGAAGAAATCAAGAAATGCATTGATAATATACTGGCATACAAGGGCAAGCAACAGAAAAAAAAGTATTCCCAGGTACTCTCTGGTAATGCTATTTTGGAAAAAAGATGAACAAATTTATTAAATTCTTCAAAGAGAAAACATTGATCGTGAAAACCTGTCTCCCACTTACACTGCGTGCTTTAAATACCCACCGATAACTCTTGTGGATGTGGAAAAGACCTTTTCAACACATAATTATTTTTTCCTTTGGCAGAAGATATTACTTTTCTGTCGAAAATATAAAAAAAAATCATTTAGTTATCATATTCAATCGTGAAAATGTTCAAGAGCAAAATGTACATACATCTACATGATGGAAATATATGACTCCTACAGTAAAACTTCTGACATACCTGCCAGCAGGACGCACACGACATAAAGGCAGATAGCAATCAGAACAAACGTCTGCGTAGCTCAGTTGGTAGAGCGACTTGTTCCGGAATAAGCGGACTCGGGTTCGAATCCCGACGTAGACCAAAAATGACGGAGAAATTTACTTCGTTATAATGGCGCCCGAACTATCCGGATGACCCGACCGTTCAAAATCTCGCAATGGTGTGATGTTCTTTCCACACCGCGAGATAGGAAAAATCAGAGAATCCCTTCTCCAGCGCTTCGAAAAATAAATATGTGTGACGTTGCATTCCACACACTAGATTGACTGGGAGTTCTCAAGTGCACGTTCTACAGTGGATGGCTGCCTGCAACGATTCATGGTCACGGCTGACCCGTGGTCCATGCCCCCGGCCCTCTTTCGGGGGGAGATGTGACGTACCTGCGAGCAGGACGCACACGACATAAAGGCAGATAGCAATCAGAACAAACGTCTGCGTAGCTCAGTTGGTAGAGCGACTTGTTCCGGAATAAGCGGATTCGGGTTCGAATCCCGGCGTAGACCAGAAATGACGGAGAAATTTACTTCGTTATAAACTTTCTGGTATGTTGAGTACGTGTTTCTCAATTTTTAATGCATAAATGTTTGCTTATTTTGCATGTTTCTAATAGTAGAATATCCGGGTTTTACTTATAACAAAGCGATCTCATTCTTGCAAATTTCCGGCTCATATTGCGATCTCTATTCCCATTCAATAAAACTATAATAAGAAAATACCTTTCCTTTTGCTCTTGCTTTATAATGAGAATATCTCTTACATTAAAATAATGTGTTATTAATATAAGACCACCTGAGTTAAAATAAAATGATATCCCAATCACCCCTCCTTTTCTTACTTACAACAACACTAGGAGGAAAATTCTGTCCTCCATGTCCCTATTAATAATAAGACGATCATTTTTCTCTGTCACCTGATTAATAATATGATAATGCCTTTCCTCACCTGGCATTAAGTAAACCAAACTATTTCCAGCATTGCACAGGTTATAACTATATAATATACTCTGAAGAGCCAGAAAAACTGGTACAGGCGAGCTTATGCAAATGACATAGCAACGTCACCTATGCGCGTACTTGTTTGCGTCCGCCAGTGCGTATATAAAGCGATAGACATCCTTGCCAGCTGTCAAAACTGTTTTCGGAATGAGAATGACAAGTAATATGGATTTAAGCGATTTTCAACGCGGTGTCATAGTTGGCGCTCGTGAGATGGGTCATAGTATTTCGGAGGTAGAAACGGAGTTCGGATTTTCACGGACGACCATTGCAAGGGTGCACCGTGACGGCAAGAATTCAGACAAAACCTCCAACCTACGATGCCAGTGTGGCCGTAAAAAGACATTGGGTGAGCGTGACCATTGTCGGCTGTCAAGAATCATTTCACCCGATAGGCGTGCAACACTCTCGCAGGTATCATCGGAATTCAATGCTGGAGCCTCAACAAGCATCAGCGTCCGGACTGTGTAACGTACCCTGCACGATATGGGCTTTGGGAACCGACGCCTAACTCGAGTCTCCATGATAGGTGCACGACACAGAGCTATGCGCCTCGCTTGGGTACAGCAACACCGCCACTGGACACTTGATGACTAGAAACAAGTAGCTTGGTCTGACGAGTCGCGTTTCCAACTGTATCGGGCAGATGGAAGCATTCGTGTGTGGCGCAAACCCCGTGAAGCTATGGATCCCGCCTGTCAACAGGGAACTGTACCGGCTGGTGGGGGGTCCGCAATGGTATGGAGTGTGTTTAGCTGGACTTCACTGGAACCCCTGGTGCGTCTACAAACGTCTGTGAGCGGCCAACGCTATGTGTGCTTCCTTTCTGACGAGGTACACCCGCTCATGTCCTGCATTCATGCTGATGGGTTGGGCCTGTTCCAACAGGACAATGCGCCTCCACACAAGTGTCGGGACGCCACATTATGGTTAGAGGAGCATTCATCTGAGTTTGGGGTGTTGCCATCCCACCCAAGTCCCCAGATCTGAACGTAATAGAACGCATTTGGGATGCCATGAAACGCGCTATCGAACACAGGAATCCGAGACCTCGGGATACACCCGAATTGTGGAACGCTCTGCAGGAAGTATGGTGTGCATTGCCTGCAGCATATTTCCAGAAGCTAGTATAGTCCATGCTGCGTCGTATTTCTGCAGTCCTGCGCTTCCGTGGGGGACCTACCAAGTATTAGACTGGTGTACCAGTTTTTCTGGCAGTTCAGTGTACTTTTCCTTCACGTTGTTTATTAACAGAAGATTTCCTCCACTTTCTGTTCTGTTGTTCGGTGATTATCTCTTGGTTTATAAAACGAACTTTTTAAACAGCGGCGTTCCTAGAATATTTTTTCTGGGGGGAGTTACGAAATTTATTTTTTATACAAATAAATGTGTTATGAGTATATTTTTTTTTAATTTATGGAACATCCGCGCAGAAATATTGAAATAAATATTGCTCGAAAGTATTATTCACTTTCTTATTTCCTATATTCTTATCACCACATAATGCTTGACCACTTATGAACTATATTGACAAAAGTAACCGGACACCTAGAAGAGAAACACAACATAGCATTTATTCACGTGGGGTGTCGGTCCGCTTTTGGCCTTAATGCATGCACTGACCCTTCGAGACATGCTTTCGACAAGGTTTTGGAACACATAGATAGGTGTGCGCTTCCACTCAATACATAATGCTGTCTCAAACTGTTGCTTAGTAGTAGGCCTTGGTTCCAAATTTCTTATGCGGCGCTCTAATTCATCCCATAGGTGCTCTATGGGGTTAAGATCAGGGCTCTGTGCTGGCCAGTCCCCACACGATAGGGAATTATCGTCAAACCGTGCCGTAACAGTCCTTGCTTTATGGCTGGGTGAGTTATCCTGTTGGTACCAACAAGGTTCGGTTCCATAGTATTGTCACGGAGTTAGTAGAGCATAATTGCCCAGAATATCGAGGTAGACGTTCTGGTTAACACGTTTGTCCACGACAACCATTGGGCCGGGACAATACCACAAAAAACACCCTCACACGAGTACACTGTCAGCTCCAAACTTGACCGGAGGAACCGTGCACTGTGGTAAATATCATTCCCCCTACTGCCGCCATACCCATACACGGCCATCAGACTGATGGATCGTGTATTTGGATTCATCAGCCCATAGGATCCGATTCCATTGATCTACGGTCCACAATAAATGTTCTTTACACCATGCTAAACGACGAGTAGCATTCCGTGTAGAGAAGAAAGGCTTATGAGCAGCCGCTCGACCACGGTAACCCATGGAATGAAGTTCTCTGCGAATGGTACTTGTACATGCCGAGGCTCCAGCATTTTTACTCACCTGTACACTGAGGTCTTGTGGAGTACTCCGTCGATTAGCTGCAATGACTCTCCTGAGGCTTCGACGTCCTTTATCACTGGTTTTCGTTGGTCTGCCGGTACGTTTTGCTGCTTCAGTCAAGCCATGTGTCTTTCACTTACTCAGTACACCCAAAACATTTGATTGACTTGGGTATGTTTAAACGCTTCTCGGTTTCTCTTATGGGCACCCCACTAATATAACACCCAACAATCTTTCCTTTCTCAAAGTCAGTTCTGTCCCGCCGCGACATTTTTACTCACCCTCACTGTGCGATATGATCACAGTCAGCTGCAGGCTTTTTTTATACCGTTTGCAGCTGTGCCGCGCATCTTAACAACGCAGCGTATCCGTTCATTTGCTTTTGAATGGGTGTCCGGTGAATTTTGTGAACATAGTGTATTTTGCTATTCATCTGCGTAGAAAACAAGAATACTTACTGTTAAATGGTTAAAAGATACAAGTAATTCTAGAACGAAGTAAAAATTTACTGTCTAGTGAAACATTCTTTATTTGTAAAATGGCGCTTTTTCATCGTACAGGAAGACTACCAATACACTCATTTCGGCAAATGTTTTTTTCTTTGATTCAACTCTTATGTTATTTTTACTTACTAATACTTGAGTCATATTTCCAGCCTTCTGGATAATTTTCCTAGTTCATATAAAGCTTCTTCAACTTTCGGAGTATATTATCGATGCATATGAAGTAATGCCAACCCACTGAGTCTCAATTCTGATATTGTATTACGTAGATATGATTTTAAGAGACGCAGTGTTGAAAACGAACCCTCACTTTCTGAAATTGTTACTGGTAGAGTACTTACACTGCTGGCCACCCAAGAAGGACATGAGATAGAAAATCCAGATTTACTGGACACATAACAACAGATACAAAGATGAAACGATTGAACTTACAGGCCCGTGCGACTTGCGAAACACGCAGACATCAAAAGTTCGTGCGGGCCCCATGGCTGGCAATAACGGCCACTACACGCCGCGGCATCGAACGAAAGGGGCTTTGGATGTGGGCTTGGGGTATATCGGTCCAGCCTGTTTCTACATGTTGCCACAGTTCATCAGGCGTAGACGCTGGTGGTGCTTGCCGGGCCACTCGGTTGCCGATCAGCGACCAGACGTGTTCGATGGGCGACATATCAGGGGTACAGGCGGGCCACGGCAGCGGTGACACCTGGTGGGCAGTGAAGAATTGTTGCACGATGCGTGCCACGTGCGGGCGCGCATTGTCCTGTTGAAACGTGGCCGCTGGCAGGTCCTGCAGGTAAGAGAGGACTACAGGCTCCAAAACGTCGGAGATGTAGCGGTGACTGTTGGGTGTACCGGCGATGCGTACCAGAGGGGTGCGGGTGTCATATCCAATTGCGCCCCAAACCATAACGCCAGGCGACGGACCGGATGGCGATGCATAATGCAGGCGTCATACAGTCTCTCGCCGCGGTGCCGCCACACGTGGATCCGACCATCGTGTTGTTGCAGGCAGAAGCGGGATTCGTCGGAGAAGACAATTTCGTGCCATTCCGTAGTCCAGGTGCGGCGTTCAACGGCCCACTGCCGCCGCTTTCGCCGGTGGTGTAACGTCAATGGTAATCGGAGCAATGGGCGCCGTGCGACAAGTTCCCGCTCCTGCAGACGACTGTCGAACGGTACGTGCTCACACAGGTTGTTGCGCAACACACCCTAATTCTTGAGCTAACGTTCGTGATGTGGTGGTGCGAGCCGTCAATGCCCGCCGCACAACATGCCGGTCCTCTCGTTCGGTGGTGTGCCACAGCTGCGGCAATCGCTCACGTTGGTCCGTCCGTCTCTCCTGCACCCACCGAATCCATACTCGCCTCACTGTGGCTGGATGTCTTCCCACATGGGCGCCGATTTCTCGGTACGATTAACCGTTGTTGCGATAAGCCACTATGCGTCCTCTGTCAAACTCCGAAACGTGCTGGAATGACTGCCGTATTCTGCGACGAGGCGTCAGGAAGCTTCCCACGAACAGGTCCGGCAGCACAACACACTTCCACTACTTACATCCCGCCTTCTGTGCACCATTCTTATAGTGCTTTTCGGTGGCGTGCCGGGCGCACATGATTTGCATATGCCCTGCAATGCTAATCGTTTTGCATGTCCTCTCGCGGGCGACGCATGCTGCGAATTTCAGGCCTGTCGGATGCTTCCTTCTTGGTGTTGCATTTTGGGTGGCCAGCAGTGTAGTATGTGAAACAATAGTTCTCTATTGGGTAACACCTCACTGTAGCACGTTTTTAAAACACTTAATGCACCTTTTGGCCAGTGCTCCTTTTCTTTGGGGGCGATCCTAAGGTACCACAGTTTCAATTCTGCGATTAGTTCTTGCGAGCCATTCGTGTCACCTGTATAAAAATCAGTTAAAGTTCTAAAACCATTAATATCTTGAGAAGACGGTGGCACATTAGGATTTGTTGGGAAAAATGATTGGAATCCTAATAAGACAGATTTGTGTGCGAGAAATTTCGTTTTCCAAAGCACTAATAAACGTGTTTAAAAATGGTACATAAATTGAAATTCTGCAGTAGTCTCCTGGGGTTTTTGTGTTTATGTTACAGCGTTGGTTTTATTTTGATGCGATTCTTGGTATTTTAAACAAAACTTCTTGCTTTCCAACGTGTTTTAGAGTAATCTAAAATATGTCATGAACTCAAATTTGGCATTACCTCGTTGCCGTAGAAACTTCCAGTATATCCATGTATTGGCTTTTCATTGCAATGGTACATCCTGGTTCTTGGCTGCCTACATAAACACAATTTCGAATACCAACAAAGCTTTGCCTTTTAAGGTGGACGTCAAGTATTTTGCTTCTTATCTTTTGTACACATTTCCTTCACAATTAGTGTGTTCCCAAGGATGAAAATTTGAACATCGGTTAAAATAACTTCATATTATAACTTGGAATACTTTATATTTTCTAAAACATAACCATAATTATATTAAAAATCAATTACTTTTCCTTTGGTGGTGTTGAAACCAGAAAAAAGATGGCGCGACCTGTACTTTGATGACGTCAGTAGACAAACAAATGTTGGATTGCATAATTATGGTTATGTTTTAGAATATATTAAGTATTCCAAGTTTTAAAATGAAGTTATTTTAATCGATGTTCAAATTTTCATCCTTGGGAACGCATCAATTGTTAAAAAAATGTGTACAAAAGTTTTTCCATTGGAAGTATAGGAAGCAAAATTACTTGACGTCCAGCTTAAACTCGCGCTTTTAAAATATCGAAAAGTACCAAATTTTGGGGGTTTAACCCCCCCTTCCCTCTAGATCACGCCACTGTCTTTAAACCATATCGAGTCTTGATATCTATAGCTATAAATGTGCATTTATGTGTGAGTTTGCGATAGAGAGAAAACCTGTGAACAGATTAGTATTGCCTATTTCGGTAACTGTGTCCTTGATGGCTACGTAATGAATGCCTGGGATTAGGTATACTTAAGATACGTAAAGCAAAAAGCAGAAGAGCTGCACTGTAATTATTAACAGCCAAGGTCAGATTGAAGTTGAGACATCGTCTCGCTGTAGTTCATTTAACAGATTTATTTCCGTTAAGTGCGTCCCCTGAGAAACAGAACCTGAAAGGGGAAAGGGAGCGTTTCTTAGAATTATATGTAAAATAAAAAAGTAAAAGTAATTTGCATTTTACTTTTCAAGGCTGATATTCATTAACTCAACAGTAAAAAAACGAAAAAAAAAACAGCTGATTTGTTATTAACAAATATGTTTTCCATCCATCTCAAAAATGAAATATATCGTGGTCATACTTTCAAAAGTGACTAATTGCTTAAGCCAGATTTAAAGGAAACCAAGACGTTGATTATCGAATTTACATATTCCTTGTACCAAAGAGGACGCCCATGTAACTACTGTAATATTTGATGCGTGATCTCAGTCTTAAGGTAGGTAGATTGATTGGTTTTATTTACATATATATTTTTTTTAATTTTGGTATAATTTTTCGATCGAGTTTTCAGGTAGATAGATTATGGCTCATCAAGCAGTAATCATACGTGCTGCTCTCAATAGCGTTATTAATAAAATCAAGAAACTGTTTTTTCCTATCATAAGATTTTTTGTAAAATGACAAAAGAATGTTCGTCAGTCCCTTGTAAGTGTCATAACTTTGGCTTTTGGAATAAAAGTGCCCAGAAAATGAAGAAAAGGACCTATTTATTCTTCTTTTTTTATTTTATTTAGTCATTTTGGTTAGGCCGAATTTTTGCGTGTTTTAGGCTTTCTCACTTTATTTATTTGAGACTTCCTGGGCTCACCCCTAATGTTCTTGTTTCCTGTGCAAAAAGCTAGATGTAAGCGCATCTTTGGCCCCCAAACTTAAAAGGTATTCATTTATGAGGCGGGCAGGGCGCTTTTCAGTTGAGTGTGTGCGTGTGTTTTTAGGTGTGCTAACTAATTTTATTAATTTAATGTTTTGAAGTCCAATTTGTTATTGTTGAAGAATCTATTCTGTCTTTTTGCACTTCTATCTGTAGGGCTGGACACGATATCTTTGCATCTATAAGTCAGATAAAAACAAAAAACTTTCATACGTAGAAAATAGTATAATTATACTATTAGGGTTATGCAAAAGTTTCCGCTACCCTCGCTAGCCGGCGCTGTAGGGGTCTAACCTACGGGCGACCCGTGCTGTCAGTTCGTACATGAAGCCAAGTATGGCGGTCGATAAAGTTCATTTGCAGCACAGTTTGTTATTCATGTTTAATTTATGGAAAAGTGCAAGTGAAGCATGCATTTCAATATGTCAGGCGTATGGCGAAACGCTTATGGCTGAGAGGACGTGTAGAGAATAGTTTGCCAGGTTTAAGAAAAGTGATATAAGCTTGGAAGACGAGCCACGTGCAGGTAGACCGCAGGAACTCGCAACGAGGAGCTGGAATCGCTGTTGCAAGAGGTGGCCACACATTAGACCACGCAACTGGCGAAACGTGTGAAGGTGGCTCAATCGACGGTGGTACGAAATCTCCAAGCCTTGGAGAAGATCCAGAAGATTGGTAAGTGGGCTCCGCATACTTTAACGGAGCGTAATATTGGTCAACGATTGGGCATCTGCATGTGGTTGGTGAAGAGGTTTCAAAGGAAGAATGTCTTGTGGAGGGTTGTCACCGGGGATGAAAAATGGGTCTACCGCGACAACCTCGTACGCAAGGGATGCTGGGTCGACCCAGGCCAGCCATCAACATCCACTGCAAAACATGATATCCACGGGGAAAAGGTGCTGCTGTGTGTGGGGTGGGATGTGCACGTAGTGTTGTACTTCAAATTGTTGAAACCGCAATCACTGCACTGCAGAATGATATAGCAATCAGTTGATGAAACTGAACGCCGCAATCGAGCAAAAACGCCCATGGACAGGTAAAGGACGCCTCCCAGTCATCCTGTTACACAATAATGCCTGACTACATGTCGGTGTCACCACGAAATCAACTCTGGAACAGTTACACTGGGAGGTTTTACCGAACCCGGCTTACTCCCCGGACATTGCACCCTTAGACTTTCATCTGTTTCGCTCTGTGTAACATGCCTTTTCCCAACAGTGATTCACCCCAGTTCCAGAGGTGGAAAATTTCGTCACTGCCTTCTTCAACACAAAACCCGAGTCTTTCTATCAGAGGGGCATTCATTTGTTGCCTGAAAAATGGCAAAAAGTCATTGATGCTAACTGCCAATATTTCGTTGAATAAGTGTGTACTCGTTTCCTGATTGTTCCTGTCTCCTTTCTCCTTAAAACGGTGGAAACTTTTGCATACCCCTAATAGTAATCCGAATTTATTGGTGTAAGATAAAAATCGGTTTTCCAAGCTATCGCACATCAACCAGATGGCTTTTTCAAGGAAGACAGACAGAAACTGTCTATGATTGGGTTTTTATTGTTTGTTTATTTGTGTTTTGTTTAGTTTTGTTTGTTTTGTTTCCGATTAGTTACAGTCAAAAGATGCGCATATCTGCATGTGTTTGCAGAAGTATTCCGTAGTGCGATGGTTCAGAAAACGAGTTCCCGGAACCTCCTTATTCCACGTTGCAACACACCAATGACGGTGGCTGGCTGTGTGACGCGGTGGTCTAAGCACTGGTTTCTAACAATCCGTCTGAGATGTGTCCGGATTCGAATCCTTGTAAAGCATGGATATTGTCTTTCTGCACTGGCTATCTCCTTTCCCTGGAACCAGTGGCACTAAATTAGGGATGAGCGACTCCTTATATCCCATCGAGTTGCTCACTGTGGTAGTTAAGCACCCAAAGGGAACAAAAAAATGACGGTGTGGCTTTACGAGCAGTTTCTTGGATATTGAAGAGGAAGTCGGTCAGTGAAGTTCAGCCGAGAATCCGCAGTCTCGCATTCTGGGATTTTTATCTCGGGATCATCCGATGGTGCTGTGTATGAGTCAAAGAATCACAAACGCCAGCATGCGGGGGTGGCTTATCACGGATTCATTCAGCTCCACGGTTATCGTATCACATCTAATGGTAGAGACATTGAACACGTTCTGTGAGAAACAGGTAGAAAGTCTTCTTGGTAACAGAGTAGACAAAGACTTAGGGTTGTGACCACAGATATCATATGCAAGAAGCTAGATCGGACATCCAGCTCTTGAGGCGTGACAATGTAGGCGCCATTTTCAGCGGGTCATCGCTCTCCATTTAAGCAAGATTACTTTGCATTAAGTCAACGGAATATGAGTTTGGTACTGTGATTTGTTATTTATATTAATATTCTAAGCAGTTAGTACACATTTAACGGTGGAAGTCGTAGAATTGAAGTGAAAAAACAATAATATTCCACAGCGCAAACTACAAAGCCAAGGCTCTTGCAAAATATTGCAGCATTTCAGATTCGGCCAGGGCTTAAATTCAATAGAAACTGCATTCTGTCATGTGCTGTATAAGAAAAAAAAATCACACTATTTTTTATTTGTTGAGACATAATACAATTTTGAGATTTTTTGTTACTGAATGCTTAACATTGAATGCGTCCTTTGGTTGCATGCTTGTCCTAATAAATAATTTAAAATGTTAAAAACTGAAATTTCCTTAGTGAATAACAAAGAATCGAAATCTTTAATAAAATTAATATTTTTGAGCAAAATTATAAACAAACCAGAATGGCACAGGTAACTGCTAGCAAGGAAAACGATTAACATCATTTCAACTTTCCTATGTAAAGTATGTGGAAGCCATTGTTTTTCGGGTTTAAATCCATAATTTTCTGGATTTAATAGCAACTTATTGATATCAAATGTATCGCTTGATTTTTCATTATTTTAAATATTTGCCTCATTACAGTCGTAAAATTGTTTTCCAGTTATTTTCAGTATTTGCATACAATACCAATTTTAAATTTTTCTTGCGAACTAATGCCTTCCCAGATACATTCTTTTAACATTGGAATAAAGACAAATAAGTAAGCGCAATAATTTTTTCGTCTCTTAGAGTACGATTTATATCCGAGCAAGTTTTTACCACGATTTACGCAATAACCAAGTCCAAATTACCCTTCTTAATATGCCCCACTCCAACATCTTGACCCGCTCAATGTGGCTCCACGGTTGTCAAAGCGCAAACGTATGCTCAACAGAGCAGACAGCCAATCTAGTCCCTTATATGATATCTGTGGTTGTGACTGATATTTCGAGTTGAGACCGGGTTCGAGAGTCCAGGTTGAAGACTGGATGTTGATTTTCCTGTGGCACTAGTTCTGTCACATCTCTGGAAGCAGTGGCCATAAATTTGGGACAGGTGTCCCTTTATAACCGCAGATGCTCGTGATTGTAATCCAGGATTTGTAAAAACAATGTTCGCAGGAATGCTTAAATGGCAATTCTTTACGATTCTAGGTCCTACAATTCTAGACTTCGCCGCCTCGGTGGCGAAGTAGTGTAAGCGATGGCTTCCGATCTTTTGTCCAAAATGGATCCGGGATCGAATCTCGATGTGTAGCATGGATGTTGTGTTTGTCTTACGGCGTTGGCTCTCACCCTTCCCTGGAACTAGTGGCCCAGAATTAGGATGCCCACTGAGTTGCTCACAGTAGTAGTTAAACCTCCAAAACAAAATTCTGGACTTCGTTAAAATCATTATGATCATCGATAAATATTTTTTCTTGTGATTCATGACTTCTTAGATCGTCTGCAGAGTGTTACTTTACTTCGTGACATGCATACCTTTCTCGTAAAGTGAAAACAGATGTACTTTGTATTGTGCATTATCGTCCAAAGCTGTTCCAGACGAAGTCAATGGGACACAAGAATGTTCATCTCAAGGATAACAGCAAGTAACTCCTCCACACAGCTGCAAGTGGTAAAACGTGAAACAGGTACGTATCATCATTATCTGGCTTCATATAATAACTTAAAAAACAAGTGTATTAAACAAAAAAATTTGATTTACCTCATTCTTTGCCCACAAAACTGCATAACTTTTATTTTCTTTCCTGATGAAAATTTGCAGGTAGAGAAAACTAATGCTCTCTCCAGAAAACAAAAGTTATTTATTTATTTATTTTTATTTCCGCAGGAGGCCAACTGCGGCTATGTTCTCTTGTTAATGGCGGGATATTTTACATTTGAGCCTATTCCTCTAGCAGTAACTGCACTTATACCAATCTTCTTATTTCCCATGATGGGAATTCTGGGAACAGAAATAACCTGTTATCAATACATGAAGGTAAGTTTTATCTTTCCTTTTTTTTTTTTTTTTTATTTGGTCACCAAATACTTTTATCCCTTATCCTTTTTCTTTTGGTCTATTTCACTATTATTCTTTGTGTTACTGTATCTTTTTCTCTCTTAAGCATCTCCCTTATTTTCCCTTTGTTTTGAAGCCTTATTCCTCCGCTCTCTCTCTCTCTCTCTCTCTCTAGCTCTCTATCTATCCTTCTATATATATATCTACCTAACTCTTAGTTCGACTTCCTTTCTCTCTTTTCTTTTTCTATCCCTATAGTTTCTTCTTATCCTTTCATATTTAACTTTCTCACGAGTCCTCTCACTCTCGTTCTGAATTCTAAAAGTGTACAACAGGTAGTTACTTGTAGTATGTGGAAACAGTTTAATGGATTTTTATGATATCCGGAAACCAGCTGACCTTCAGTGAATAGTAACAGTACTCAGAATTTCACCAGTGATTTTGGCATATGTGTACAAAATTCAGCTTCGCTGTAAATCTTGAATTTTTAGAACAGCAAGCTTCACTGCTGTTCTAAAACAAAACATCTGAAGAGTTTTCGTTAATGTGCCTTGTACTCTGGAGAAACTGGAAGATTACTTCTAGACGTAGAGTATCCAGTAACTTCACTATACCCTAGAAAACGTGCAAGACTTTATAAAACAATAACCCAGGTCTTTATGCAGGTGTACATAGGACCATACAAGATCTGCCGAGGTTTTTCATGGCGAAAGTATCCCTGATCCCATGTACACCTATATAAAGACCCAGATTATTGTCTTATAAAGTATTGCACTTTTTCTATTTTACTCTGTTCATTCCACACTATATTGTTCATTATACCCTATTCTAATTCCGTTGGCCGTTAGTAAGAAGAATCTTCATCACGTTTCTCAAACCTTTGTGACGTGCCTGTCTCACACGACGCACACGATATAAAGGCAGATAGCAGCAACAACGAACGTTCGCGTTCCTCAATTGGTAGGGCGACTTATTCCGGAATGAAGGGACCCGGGTTCGAGCCCCGGCGTGGACAAAAATGACGGAGAAATTTACCTCGTTATAATGGCGCCCGAACTTTCCGGATGACCTGGCCGTTCAAAATCTCGCAATGGTGTGATGTTCTTTCCACACCGCGAGATTGGAAAAATAAGAGAATCCCTTCTTCAGCGCTTCGAAAAATAAATGTGTGTGACGTTGCATTCCACACACTAGATTGACTGGGAGTTCTCAAGGGTACGTTCTTCAGCGGATGATGCCTACGACGATTCATGGTCACTGCTGACCCGTGGCCATGCCCCTGGCCCGCTTTCGGGAGGGGGGGGAGATGTGACGTGCCTGTCTCACAGGACGCACGTGATATAAAGGCAGATAGCAGCGACAACAAACGTCCGCGTAGCGCAATTGGTAGAGCGACTTATTCCGGAATGAAGGGACCCGGGTTCGAGCCCGGCGTGGACAAAAATGACGGAGAAATTTACTTCGTCATGCCTTCCCTTTTGACTTTTTAGATCTCTTCATCGTGCCTGAAACGTGTTCCTTGGGAGTGTTTCTCTAATTTCTGAGACAAGTAAAAGCCACAGTAGCTAAATAATACTGAATATAAAGAAATTAGTATGCTAAACAAGTTCAACACAGGTAGTGACCATAGATTGGTGAGATGTAAGATGCACCTCAACCCTAAAGTCGAACGTGGCAAGCTCATAAGACAAATAAAATGTATTGACATAACCAACCTTAAAAAACACCATAATACCTTCAATTTGGAACTGAAGAACAGATTCTATGATTTAGAAGGCCTAACATCGGAAGAAGTGGATATTTCTGAAGTTAACAGAAAAGTAACCAAAACTCTTATGGAAACAGCAACAAAATTAGCTGGGTCTAAGAACAAGTTGCATGTGAACAAATTATCAGGAAAAACCAAAAGGTTGATGCAAAAAAGAAGAGAGATGAGGACAACTAAAGAAGATGTGACTTCCAAAGTAGAATACATAGAGCTTTGTAAGACAGTACGAAAAAGTATCACTGAAGACGTAAGGAAATTCAACTGTGAACTAGTGAGGAAAGCAATTGAAAACAACCAAAGCCTAAAGATAGCAAAGGGACATCTCAGTAAGGGAAGAAAACAGATTATGGCACTGAGAAAAGAAGATGGTTCTGTAACAAGAAATAGAAGCGAAATTTTGACAAGAGTGAAAGATTTCTACTCCAAATTATATGAAAGGAATGATACATGTACTCCAGACATCACGAAAGGTACCAGTACCAGAGTTCTTCCATTCCTCCAAGCAGAAGTTGCACATGCAATCAAGAACATGAAGCGGGGAAAAGCTCCAGGAGAAGATGGAATTACTGTAGACATCATACAAGAAGCAAGTGCAGAAATCGAAACAGTATTCTCCCAAATTTTCACTCGATGCCTTAATGAAGGGAAGATTCCTGAGGATTGGAACAACGCTACAATGATCTTGCTACATAAAAAAGGCGACATTGAGGATCTCAGGAACTACAGACCTATCATGCCTTCTATCAGTGGTTTATATAAATTCTTCACTAAAGTTCTTTCACACCGTTTGAAGGTAACACTGGACATGGCTCAACCGAGAGAACAAGCTGGATTCAGGAGTGGCTACAGCACAATAGATCATATCCATGTACTGAGAGAACTAATTGAAAGAGCGAGGGAATATGAACTTCCATTGTGCATGGCTTTTATCGATTATGAAAAAGCCTTTGATTCGGTGAAACCGTCAGCAGTTACAATGGCTCTGAAATCCTGCGGTATTGAAGATGCATACATTAATATTATTAATAACATCTATGAAAATGCAAGTGCAAAGATTCGGCTGTTTGAAAATACAACACACATAAAAATTGGAAAAGGAGTGAGACAAGGTGACACCATATCTCCGAAGCTATTTAATGCCACATTGGAAAATGTCTTTCAATCACTGAACTGGGAAAACAAAGGGATAAAGATTAATGGGGATTATCTAACCCCCCCCTTCGTTTTGCTGATGACATAGTCATTTTTGCAACTACCCCATCAGAGCTGCAGAGTATGATCCAAGAACTTGCTGACAAGAGTAAAGAAGTGGGATTAAAAATGAACTTTCAGAAGACAAAAGTGATGTACAATGCTTTTACAAGAAATGAAGATTTATCGATTGATTGAGAAAAGCTGGAGATAACAGACACGTACGTTTATCTTGGACAGCAGATATCAAGTGAGGGTCACATTGATGAAGAAATTAATCGGCGTACAAAACTTGGATGGAGAGCTTTTGGAAGAAACAGCATAATTTTCAAGAGCAATATGCCATTATGTCTTAAAAGAAAAGTGTTTGATCAATGCATGCTTTCAGTGCTTACGTATGGTGCAGAGACGTGGACCTTAACTAAAAGAGACATACAAAGGCTGCAGGCAACTCAAAGCAGCATGGAGAGGTGCATGCTTGGTGTAACCAGGAGAGATAAGAAGAGGAACTCGTGGATCCGAAAAATGACAAGAGTGGAAGACATCATGATCAGAGTTAAATCCCTGAAATGGCAATGGGCTGGACATACTGCCAGAAGGACAGACCATAGATGCACAGCCGAAATTTTAGATTGGATACCAAGGGACAGGAACAAGACCCAGAAGAAGACCACATGGGAGATGGGTGGATGAAACTCGAAAGTATGTGGTAGTGACATGGAGGAGACTGGCACAAGACAGACCGTTGTGGAGGAAACTTGGGGAGACCTTCGTCCAGCAGTGGATTGATAATGGTTGGCAATGATAATGATGATGATAAAGAAATTATCTTTACATACCATCAAAGCTTTCCACTAAAATCCTCCGGGTTTATTTCATTTCGGACGTCACCACTCTTCGGACGCTCTTTGAGCACAGTTTATACAAGCCGAGCTTTTCTTGCGAAATGGTTTCTGGATGGAATTTCAACACTCGACTTCACCCTTTCTTCCTTCTCCTTATCAGCCTCCTCCATGCTTCTCGAGTTTGTCTTGAGTCTCTCCCTTTTTTTTTATCTTTATCTTCATTCGTCCCTCTCGTGGAAGCTCTTTCTATCTCATTCAACCGTCTCTCTTTCTCTCTCTCTTTCTCTCTCTCTCTATCTTTTTTTTTAATATTACATTTCAGATTTCCATATAATCATTAGCTTGGGCTGCATTCATTATCTGTCATAGATCGTTGTCTGATACGGGTTACATACAGTATATTCTGTCCTTCAGAGTTATTGTCTTGCCCTAGTAGTATCCTTCAAATTCATTTTTCTTTTCTTATTTTTTAGACTTGTTCAAACTTATCTCTTTGTATAACCGCCACATGGTGATTTTACACAATTTAGCCCTCCGCTTCACGGAGCATTTGTTAGGCTGTCACTTCAACTGGTCAAGCTTCATCTTCCAGTAGCATTCGGCCTCTAAATGGCGAGCTCTTTCATGTTCCGACGGAAGCATTGCCAAAACTACTTTGTAGTTCAATATTTAAATATATTATTCGATCAGAACTTTACTTTTAATTTTTCCAATAACTGAACATTCCAAACTTCCGTGTACAACTGATTTGATTGCCAAATACAGAATATGAAGATCCAGGAAAGTTTTCGAAATTAGAAGAGGACCAACAAGTTTCTTGTTGAGTTCAGGACTAGATATCCTTTGATTACTATAATCATCTTTTAATCATCAGGCTGATGTTTTAATCTTAGTCATTTGATCATAATCATATTCTTGATCCTTTAATTTTATTCCTTTAATAATAATCATATTTTTGATCATTTATCATTATTTTAATTCTTTAAAAATTGCATTTCCGGTGCTTCAGACATTTTTATTTTTAATCATTACTTTGATCCTTTAAAAAGGATCATCTTTATTTTAACACTGCTTGGAACTGCTTATCTCTCTCGGACGAAGTTCTGCATACAAGTTTTATGCGCTTCATTTTCACGTCGAAAAAGATCACAAAATGATCTTCATCGACGCGAAAAAAAAAATCCGTTATTTCTTCTGCAGCTGTTTTTTATAGTTGAGTTTTGATCTTCTGTCGTTTCATAAAAACCTTTTGTTCCAAAAATCTAAGGAACTTCAGTCATTCAGTCAAAAATCCGAATGCAGAAGTGGCGGACATTTTTAACTCACGAACTATGTTTTGGGAGATTTGAGACAGAGTCTTGTAGGACGCTATTGAAAATCGACACCAATGCTTTATCTGTTATACATGATATTCCCTCACTACAGAAGATTTTCACACATTTTAGAACGATTTTCCAACAATATATTTAATGCTTAGAATAAAGTTATTTTTTTCTTAAATGTTCTATCTGATAGCCCTTCCTCTGGACTGTGAACCTACATCTAGATTTCCAAGATAATAGAACATTTCTTAAAATTAGCAGTGTTACTTTATTCCATTTCTCTTCCACTGCATTCCATAGTTCAATCATTGTTTTAGATCTGCATTTAGAAAGGGGTCGTTTTAGCAGTCCGAACGCGCAATAGTCCATTGGTGACACATCATGGGACTTTGAAGGAATATGAGCAAAAGGTATACACTGACATCCGTCTCTGTTTTAGGTCTGAGCGCTCTTTTTAGAAGTCCGAAATCACAATAGTCCATTGGTAACACATCATGGGACTTTTAAGGAATATGAGCAAAAGGTATACACTGACACCCGTCTCTGTTTTAGGTCTGGGCGCTCTTTTTAGCAGTCCGAAGGCACAATAGTCCATTGGTAACACATCAGGAGACTTTGAAGGAATATGAGCAAAAGATACAGACTTCATACCCATTTTTTTTTTTTTCGAGAAAGAGAGTGCTAGATTTGGATGTAGATTGGTAGCCTTATCCTGATGGAGTTCTAGTCTTTGAAGGCTGCGTGGATAAAGGAGTGGTATTTCCTTTTTAAATATAGGAGTTAAAACATCATTTCGGTAATATATAGAATTGATTTTAACATTCTTTTCAACTTTTCTTAACTGTAATTCTCCATTGTAGGAGAAACCAGCAATAACCATGAATTCTTTACTGAAACCTTCTTTGGATTCTTGGAACCAGGTTGATGAGTCTTTCTCTGCTCTTTTGCAATAGTAAATCCACCTTTTTTGTTACAATCGTTCAGGTAGATCCATGCTTCATCAAGAGCCACAATAAATTTTCATCTGTCTCCGACTAAGTGATGTTTATAAAGAAGTCTACATCGTGTTCTGCGCTCAGCTACTTGCCTAGGCAGAAAGTGGTGAACATTATGGTTTTGGGTTTGTTTGTTTTTTCAGATTCAAATCTTTGTTCATCAAGTTGTTTACAGTTCATAAGGACATTTTTAATGACTTAACGATTGCTCTTTGGGTAGGCGGATTTTCTTTTGACCAGAGACCTTACTTTTGAAATAGTCGTAAAAGTACGTACCTTCTTTGGATATTCGTTTGGTGTTCTTCCTCTTAAAAGCAATGCTTGACAATTTCCCCCTCTATTATTAATAACATTGCTTATTTCACATTTAGAAATACTAATTCCATGATTTTCACAGCGTTTTTTTAATTACAGAATACGAATATTTATCTTCGTAAAGAGCAAAAACATCACCTTCACAGCTTGTTTGCCGCCCAGGTGGCGCGGTAGTCTAAGCGATGGCTTCTATTCATTCGTCCGAAAGGAGTCCGGGTTCGAATCTCTGTTAGACATTGATGTTGTGTTTGTCTTACGGCACTGGCTATCTCCCTTTCCTGGAGTCAGTGGCTCTAAATAAAGGACGGGCGACTGCTTATATAGCCCACTGAGTTGCTCATGGTGGTTGTTAAACATCCAATAAAAAAAGATCCACAGCTTGTTTACGTGCACCATTTTCTTAGCAGACGATGTTTAACTGCAGTAGATATTTCTTTCGTCTTCATCTAACACGCTGTTGCCAGTTTCAATTGTTTGAAATTATTTTACTTCCTGTAATTTCTTATCAAAAACGTTCCAAAAATGTGAACATCCTCTGTACTTATATCACCTGCGATTCTATTACGATCATAACAAAATATTTATTCTTCCCTTGACGAGATGTGGTTAAACCCTGATTATATCCCTGAAAGTTTCCGATTTTGTTGCACGAGGTTGTCCTTTCAAACATAACTGCCATGTAAACTTGTCTACTTCCATTTTGGCACAAAATTATGTAGGAGTTGGATCGCTTATTCAATAAAAGAAAAGGCATAGGCAAGACAATCGTCCAACCAAAATTTAACGTCAACATTGTGAAAGAAGAAAACGCAGTTGCTGTGTTACTTTGATCGAAAAAAATTCCATTTCTTGAGTTTTTGTAAAAGCTTAATTTATGAACCATGATATAGCTTTAACTATATCTATTGTATCTATTGTGGGATGTAAGGTCAGGTGATGCGTAACATCACAGCCTCTCCTTGACAAATGTCAACCCCGCCTTCTCGTGGTGCATCCTGTTCCCACTAAAGGGGCTCTGACGACCGCCAATAGCGGTATAACTATACCATCGGGATTAGAGGAAATTCTATCCCACACTCACCAACCCGCTTGGCCAGCGTGGTGAGTTATGGCCAAACCCCTCCAAAATGATTCCACAACTTAAATCTTGGCCCTCAGTCTCCGGCAGCTGGAATGTACCTGGCCAAGGCAGCGGCCAGTGCGACATGAAGGCAGAGGGTGCTAAGAATCCCCGGAGGACCGGACTAGGCTGCCATCTGATGCTGACCTTGGCTACGTACAATGGACGCTCCCTATCTTCTGATTCAAGGCTTCTTGAATTGGAAGAGGAACTACAAAGGATCAAGTGGGACATCGTGGGGCTAAGTGAGGTAAGGAGAAAAGGAGAAGATCTCATCGAACTGAAAAGTGGACATCTCTTCTACTATCGTGGGACAGATACTGGCAGAACTAGTGGTGTTGGATTTATAATAAACAAGAAACTGAAGGATAAAGTTGTAGAAGTTGAAAGTTCCTCTGACAGAGCTGCACGAATTGTTATTCAACTCTCGAAAAGATACCAGGCTCAGATTATTCAAACTTATGCACCCACCACAAGTCATCCTGAAGAAGAAATTGAAGAATTTTATGAGGAAATTTGTCATCTAAATAATAAAGGTAAGCAGCACTTGAAAATAATTATGGGAGATTTCAATGCAAAAATAGGGCAACGGCAACAGAATGAAACTTCAGTAGGTAAATTCGGTCACGGCAACAGAAACCAGCGTGGAAATACTCTCGTTGAGTTTGCGGAGGCAGAAGGGTTTTTCATCTTGAACTCCTTCTTCAAGAAAAAGCCACACAGGAAATGGACATGGAGACATCCAAATGGGACGACAAGTGAAATTGATTTTATTATGTGTAACAAAAAATTCGTCATAGAAGACTGCAGTGTGCTGAACAAGTTCAACACAGGTAGTGACCATAGATTGGTGAGATGTAAGATGCACCTCAACACTAAACTTGAACGTGGCAAGCTCATAAGACAAACAAAATCTATTGACATAACCAACCTTAAAAAACACCATAATACCTTCAAGTTGGAACTGAAGAACAGGTTCTCTGCTTTAGAAGGCCTAACATCGGAAGAAGTGGACATCTCTGAAGTTAACAGAAAAGTAACCAAAGCTCTTATGGAAACAGCAACAAAATTAGCTGGGTCTAAGAACAAGTTGCATGTGAACAAATTATCAGGAAAAACCAAAATGTTGATGCAAAAAGAAAGAGAGATGAGGACAACTAAAGAAGATGTGACTTCCAAAGTGGAATATATAGAGCTATGCAAGACAGTAAGAAAAAGTATCACTGAAGACATAAGAAAATTCAACTGTGAACTAGTGAGGAAAGCAATTGAAAACAACCAAAGCCTAAAGATAGCAAAGGGACATCTCAGTAAGGGAAGAAAACAGATTATGGCACTGAGAAAAGAAGATGGTTCTGTAACAAGAAATAGAGGTGAAATTTTGACAAGAGTGAAAGATTTCTACTCCAAATTATATGAAAGGGATGATATATGCACTCCAGACATCATGAAAGATACCAGTACCAGAGTTCCTCCAGTCCTTCCAGCAGAAGTTGCACATGCAATCAAGAACATGAAACGAGGAAAAGCTCCAGGAGAAGATGGAATTACTGTAGACATCATACAAGAAGCAAGTGGAGAAATCGAAACAGTACTCGCCCAAATTTTCACTCGATGCCTTAATGAAGGAAAGATTCCTGAGGATTGGAACACCGCTACAATGATCCTGCTACATAAGAAAGGTGACATTGAGGATCTCGGAAACTACAGACCTATCAGCCTCCTATCAGTAGTTTATAAAATCTTCACTAAAGTTCTTTCACACCGCTTGAAGGTAACACTGGACATGGCTCAACCGAGAGAACAAGCTGGATTCAGGAGTGGCTACAGCACAATAGATCATATCCACGTGCTGAGAGAACTAATTGAAAGAGCGAGGGAATATGAACTTCCATTGTGCATGGCTTTTATCGATTATGAAAAAGCCTTTGATTCGGTGAAACCATCAGCAGTTACAACGGCTCTGAAAACCTGCGGTATTGAAGATGCATACATTAATATTATTAATAACATCTATGAAAATGCAAGTGCAAAGATTAGGCTGTTTGAAAATACA
Organism: Macrothele yani; assembly: GCA_039090855.1. NCBI lineage: Eukaryota > Metazoa > Arthropoda > Arachnida > Araneae > Macrothelidae > Macrothele > Macrothele yani. The sequence goes on from CM076994.1 coordinate 139,840,410, forward strand.
ACACACGTAAAAATTGGAAAGGGAGTGAGACAAGGTGACACCATATCTCCGAAGCTCTTTAATGCCACATTGGAGGGTGTTTTTCAGTCGCTGAGCTGGGAAAACAAGGGGATAAAGATTAATGGAGATTATCTAACCCACCTTCGTTTTGCTGATGACGTAGTCATTTTTGCAACTACCCCATCAGAGCTGCAGAGTATGATCCAGGAACTTGCTGACAAGAGTAAAGAAGTGGGATTAAAAATGAACTTTCAGAAGACAAAAGTGATGTTCAATGCTTTTACAAGAAATGAAGATTTATCGATTGATGGAGAAAAGCTGGAGATAACAGACACGTACGTTTATCTTGGACAGCAGATATCAAGTGAGGTCACATTGATGAAGAAATTAATCGGCGTACAAAACTTGCCTGGAGAGCTTTTGGAAGAAACAGCATAATTTTCAAGAGCAATATGCCATTATGTCTTAAAAGAAAAGTGTTTGATCAATGCATCCTTCCAGTGCTTACGTATGGTGCAGAGACGTGGACCTTAACTAAAAGAGACATACAAAGGCTGCAGACAACTCAAAAAAGCATGGAGAGGTGCATACTTGGTGTAACCAGGAGAGATAAGAAGAGGAACTCGTGGATCCGAAAAATGACAAGAGTGGAAGACATCATGATCAGAGTTAAATCCCTGAAATGGCAATGGGCTGGACATACTGCCAGAAGGACAGATCATCGATGGACAGCCGAAATTTTAGATTGGATTCCAAGGGACAGGAAAAGACCCAGAAGAAGACCACATGGGAGATGGGTGGATGAAATTCGAAAGTATGCAGGGGTGACATGGAGGAGACTGGCACAAGACAGACCGTTGTGGAGGAAACTTGGGGAGACCTTCGTCCAGCAGTGGATTGATAATGGTTGACAATGATGATGATGATGATGATATCTATTGTAAGTATACAATGTATAAAAGTCAACAAAAAGAATGACACAATGAATAAAAATAAATAAAAGAATGGTGAACTTAGTCGTTAGGCAAACAGTTGAGGGATTTTTAACCCGTGATCGTTTGGAATTTTTTGAAACAAACTTCTGATTTCCATTGTCAAATTACAAAGGCTGAGTCGAAAGTTTTGCAATATTTGCATAAACGTATGTGCTTCGGCGGGTATGTCATGTGTTTAAACTAGTTCCAGTCGCGCACTGTAGTCAGTCGAAAGTGGTAGTCATTGCTGTGAGCAGAATTGCATGTCGTTGTTCTGTCTGTGGTTGGGACGCCTAAAAGATGAACAGCCACAACCGGCTAATTAGGGAACTTTTGATTTACGAGTTTGAACTCCGCTATAATGCTGCTCAAGCAACACTAAGCATTTGTCACACGAAATGGGAAGGTTGGGTGGACCACAACACTTCAACCAGATGGTTCAATAAATTTCGCTCAGGTGACAGAAACCTCGACGATCCGTCAAGATCAGGTAGACCGCGAAACGTGGATTCATAAGCCGTGCGCCAGGTCGTTAAGGCAAATTCGACAACCAGCACTCTCGGAGATTATCAGGCGAGCTGGGCATATCACAGACCACCGTAGTTCGTCACTTTCAGGACCTCGTCAAGGTCTACAGGAGCTGCCGCATTGTCCCTCACGAACTCACACCAGCTGAAGCAAACCGCCGAGTAGAAATGTGCACGAAACTCCTAGAAAACCCGCGCGATGTACGTTTCATCAAGAGAATTGTTACGTGCGATGAAAATTGGGTCTATTTCCGTAATCCTAACACACAACGGCCAGTGGTTGAGCTCGGGCCAGCTTTCTGAACCTGTTGCCAAACGTAAGGCCTTCGAGCACAAGGTGATGCTCTGTGTCTGGTGGAATTTCAAGGGGATAAGCCATTACAAATTTGTTCCAGACTGTCGGACCATCAACGCCAACCTCTACTCTGAACAGCTGGAGCGGATGTATGCCGTTTTGGAGAGGAAATACCCAGCACTAGTGAACAGAAAGCTCGCTCGCCTACAGATATCGTCCCACACGGGCGCCAATGTCTCGGTACGATAAACCGCTGTCGCGATAAGCCACTATTCGTCCTCTGTCGAACTCCGGAACGTGCTGGAATGACTGCCGTATTCTGCGACGAGGCATCAGGAAGCTTCCCACGCACAGGTCCGGCAGCACAACACAATTCCACTACTTACACCCCGCCTTCTGTGCACCCTTCTTATAGTGCTTCTCGGTGGCGTGCCGGGCGCACATGATTTGCATATGCCCTGCAATGCTAATCGTTTGCATGTCATTTCGCAGGCAACGCATCTGCGAATTTCAGGCCAATCGGATGCTTCCTTCTTGATGTTGCATTTTGGGTGGCCAGCAGTGTAGAAATGTTTATCTCTTTCAGTCTCCCTTAACCTTTCTTTGCTTTCCCCCTTATGTCTGATTTTAGTTCCTCTCTAAATTTCAATTTGTCTTCCGTTTTTAGGTAATGCGAGTGTATGTATTTTGAATTGTTCAAATTACAGGAACTCTGTATTTTCACGCAGAACGTGATGATGAAATAAAACATCTATTGAAAATTTTACTGATTTCTCCTTAATACCAAGTTCTCTAACTACAAGAAGTGCAGGTATTTTTATGTAGAATATGATAAAATCAGTTGATATCTTGCTTAAACTATGGATATCAGAGCATTACCAAAGCGAAATTTGAACTCATTGAATTCTTAATGCATTTTAGTTATTGTTGTTTTGGAACAGTAAACCGTATATCATACTTAAATTTTTCTTATAGGATACCATAATGATGTACTTTGGTGGTCTCCTGTTCGCAGCTGCAGTGGAACATTCAAATCTTCACAAACGCATAGCACTTAAAGTGCTACTCTCAATAGGAACCAGTCCTAGATGGTAAGCACAATCATTGTACAAACTTCTTGTTTTAACAGTGCAATATGTTAGAATGTAAATTGTAGATATTTTACTACATTGCTAATTCGCCGTTTTATGGAAGGGTTGCATCACCGCCGTGGTCTGATGAGAGCTACCTTAAGTCTTCGGATCTGTGTGACCAAGCTTACCACTCCGGTAGAGCAGTGGTCTAAGCTCTGGCGTCTGATCATTTGTCCGAAATGAGTCCGGAAGAATCCCGTGAGGCATGTATGCTGTGTATGTCTTACGACACTGGCTGTCTCCCTTCCCTGGAACCAGTGACTCTAAATTACAGGCAAATGCTTATAGGGCATCTAGTTGCTCCCGGTAGTCGTTACACCCCCAGTTAAAGAAAAAAGAAAAAAATATAGCCAAGCTTAGCCATTGCAATGCAAAATCCTCCTACCAGAGAGGACTATAAAACAAATTAAGTAAGTTTTACTTATATACTATAACGAATTAAATTTCTCCGTCATTTTTGGTCTACGCCGGGATTCGAACCCGAGGCCGCTTATTCTGGAACAAGTCGCTATACCAACTGAGCTACGCAGACATTTGTTCTGATTGCTATGTGCCTTTATGTCGTGTGCGTCCTGCTGGCAGGTACGTCACATCTCCCCCCCTGAAAGAGGGCCAGGGGCATGGCCCACGGGTCAGCCGTGACCATGAATCGTTGCAGGCAGCCATCCACTGTAGAACGTGCACTTGAGAACTCCCAGTCAATCTGCTGTGTGGAATGCAACATCACACATTTTTATTTTTCGAAGTGCTGGAGAAGGGATTCTCCGAATTTTCCTGTCTCGTGGTGTGGAAATAACATCACACCAATGCGAGATTTTGAACGGCAGGGTCATCCGGATAGTTCGGGAGCCATTATAACGAAGTAAATTTCTCCGTCATTTTTGGTCTACGCCGGGATTCGAACCCGAGGCCGCTTATTCCGGAACAAGTCGCTCTACCAACTGAGCTACGCAGACGTATTATTCTGATTCCTATCTGCCTTTATGTCGTGTGCGTCCTGCTGGCAGGTACGTCACAATACGTGCGTGCGTATGACACTCAATATGAGATACAGCGTACTTTACTTAAGGAAAATATTGAATTTTTTAGTAGAAAGTATTAATGTCGTACAATTTGTCTGCCATGCTCTTTGTTCACTATTATTCTAGTTATCGCTCAGTTCCTGTTACTAGTCGTTCGTGGATAAGCTGTAACGAAATGTAATTATCTTTTTACATCAAAAACAAATTTGTTACTTATTGAGTGACGGTTTCAGTTAATTCGATAAATTGTTTAGCAACAGGAATTTCAGCAACTGGTAGAGACAGATGTGTCTGCACCCGTTTACGAAATATGCTTCGAATTTCCAAACTGTGGGAAGCGATCTGTATTTAGTGTTAGTAGGGTGTCGTTACCAGAAATGAATTTGTACATCTCACTTACAGTGGATGTCAACATCATTTCTACGAGAAATATTAAAATATAAGACACAACATGGAAGACAAGAAAGATATTATTGGAGATCAAATCGAGCAAACATTTTATGACGTGGCTATTTTAAACCTTGAATACCGTAAGTTAAATTTCAGTCATACGTGACAAACACTTAAGCGAGTTCGTTGTACACTATCTACCAACAAGTAATTGGACACCCCTGCAATCGACGATATCTGCGGTCTTGATACACGTCGCGGCCGCCGCCGTTAAATATCGTGTGGAAAACAACAACGCAACCAGTCGCATGCAAGATGCCACGCAGTTCGGAGCTCTCTGATTTCGAGAAAGGTGTAATCGTCGGGTATCACAGAAATGGCCGATCGATACGTGACATATCCAGCGAGTTGAAGTACCCAAAATCGACAGTGGCCTACGTGATTGGCAAGTGGAAGATGAGAGGTGACTGTCGGAATGTGCCCCGACCCGGCAGACCCACAAAACTGGGAGTTAGAGATCGACGGGTGCTGGCCAGAGAAATTCAGAAGAACCGCACCAAATCGATGGGCCACATACACGGGGTGTTTCAACAGGCATCCGGGAGTGTTCTTTCGTTGAATACCATCCGTAAGGAAGCCCATCTTCTCGGTCATCATGGACGTGCTGCTGCCGACAAGCCTTTGATCACCAAGTCCAATAGCGCTGCTCGGCTAACGTGGTGCAAAGAACGTCGACGGTGGACCGTTGAACAGTGGAAACAGGTTCTCTGGAGCGACGAATCAAGGTTCACCCTCTACTGTTCGGATGGCAGGGTCTGGGTTTGGCGTCTGCCTGGAGAACGCCTCCTGCCGGAATGTATTGTGCCAACTGTAAAGTTCGGCGGCGGCGGTGGAATTATGCTATGGGGGTGTTTCTCCTAGTATGGCACGGGACCCTTGATCGCAATTCCTGGTAGACTCAACACCGAGACCTACTGCACCATTTTGGATGACCATGCGCTTCCTACGTTGTGGCAGTTTTACGGGGTGGACCCATGTTACTTTCAGGATGACAATGCCACCTGTCATGTTGCGAGGTTCACCATGACTTGGTATGGTGACAATAGGGTTAATCGAATGGACTGGCCTGCGCGGAGCTCGAACCTTAACCCTATCGAGCGCCTCTGGGACGAGTTGGAGCGTCGAATTAAGGGGTGCCCCCACTGTTCGAAATTGGTAAAAGAACTGACCTGTCTTCTCCAAGCCGAGTGGAAGAAAATACCGCTAGCCGTCGTACAACCCCTGGTTGAGAGTATGCCGCAGCTGTAATCGCCGCTCGTGGAGGCTCCACCAACTATTGAAGGTGAATAAACTTCGTTTTCCTTTGCTATCACAGGTGTCCAATTATTTGTTGGTAAATAGTGTATTAGTGATTGGCGACGTATACTGACCCTGTCATGCATTAATCGTTCAATTCCATGACCTTCTGCCATACATGTACGATTAATAGGCCAAAAAAATTTCTGGTTACCAAACTACAGAAATAATGAGCATACAGTTGCTTAAGTAGTAAATATTACTCGTTTAAGCATATCAGTAACAAAATGCTTCACAGTTCAAAGTTAAAAGTATTGTTATGCCGTCAACTGAGGAAGATTTTAGTTAGCTGTGTTTGTTTAAGATTGTGTTTGTGAACGTATTATAAAGGCATCTTACGAAAAAAGAACTAAACATCCGAGTTGTGTCCGGGTTTGAATCCCCAGAGGAGGCATGAGCTATGTGCTTATCCTGAGGTACTGGCATTTCCTCCACCATGGAAAAGATGGCCCTAAATTTGGGGCAGCTGATTCCTTATAACCATGAACTCTCACGTGGGTCGTTAAATCTCACCAAAAAAGAAAAGTAAGGTAATGCCATATAACAAAATCGTCCAAGAAATTACGCAGACATAACGAAAGCTGCGATCAAACTTATTTCCATGTCTGACTTGAATACTAATGCAATATTAAGCATGGTCCTGCGAACAATATTACCATGGGTGTTTAAATGAAAAGAGTTTGATTTGCTGCGAAACCTTGCTTTTTTCTACAAGACAAACTGGAAGCATAATTGGTCAGGTTAACCCACATGAGCGATGCTATAACTGATGAAGATTAAAATTTTCTTCCGAGTGTGTGAAAGAAAACATAAGAAACAAAAATCCTTTTTTTTTTTTATTTCCTGTCATAAATTGATGATGTGAAAAGGAACGTTTCATAACTGCGGCGCGAAAACCTAGTTTTAAAATTCTTTTTTCCATCAAACAGTGATGTAAAAAGAAAAACTTTATAACTGCACTTAAATTTGGTGATACTTGCACCAAAAAGTGGTACTACACCAGATGCACCACCTTTGGAGGAGAGGTACGCCAATATGTAGTGCACGGAAAACCCAACGGCATGGTGCAATTATGCACCATTACATGGTGTCACTTTGCATTAGAAATGTTCCAAAGTGATACAGTCTTGCAGATTAATATGGTGTAACTTTGTACCACTTTAAAACATGACTGGTGCAAATTTGCGTCGTAACGTGGTGCATATTCGCACCATAATATTATGTTTTGCGTGTACCACATGCTGGTGTACATTTCTTCAAAACGTGGTGCAGCTAGTGCAGTAGAAGTTTTTGGCGCAACATACCACAAAATTTGTAACATATTTTAATTCCACTTTGTGACATACCGCCTTTTTTTAACAACTTAACTTGCTGTGTTCCAGGCCAAACCAATCTGTTATGTATTAAAATTAAAACATTTAGGAATTTTTTTTTCATTTAGTCTAAACGGTGATAAACATTTTAAAGAAATCCATAGAACCCTTATTTGAAAACTGGGGGGGGGGGGGCGGGATGTTGCGTTCCCTTGTTTAAAAAATATTTTAATCAAAACAACATTCACTGCTAACGACAAAATTATTCTGTTTTATAACTAGAAAGAAAGTGATTTTTTTTTATGTGTAAACCAGACGTACGTGTAATAATTCTATTTTTAAAGGAGCGCACAAGTATCATTAATACTCATGAAAGAAATACGGGATTACGCCATATAGTACAAATTTTGAAGATGACAATCCGATTTTTGGCGTAAATGTGACAAGGATGGTAAGTCAGATAATATCCGAAAACTTGAGCGGGTCTCGAACCCGCGTCTCCCAGAAAACGGATATTATCTGACTTACCATCCTTGTCACATTTACGCCAAAAATCGGATTGTCGTCTTCAAAATTTGTATTATATGGCGCAATCCCGTATTTCTTTCATGATTTATCTGCTTCTTCGGGCAAACACGGGATAAGATCCTTAACCTCCAGATTCGCTAAACATGAATGCCGGTTGCTTCGACTAGCGAATCCTGTGATGGTTATATTCAAATTGATCGGAAACTTGAAACTTGGTCGTTCTGGGTGGTGTAGTGGTTAGCATACCTAGGCATTTTCTGGGAGACGCGGGTTCGAGTCCCGCTCCAGGACGATGAAAGTTTTCGGATATTATCTGACTTACCATCCTTGTCACATTTACGCCAAAAATCGGATTGTCGTCTTCAAAATTTGTATTATATGGCGCAATCCCGTATTTCTTTCATGATTTATCTGCTTCTTCGGGCAAACACGGGATAAGATCCTTAACCTCCAGATTCGCTAAACATGAATGCCGGTTGCTTCGACTAGAGAATCCTGTGATGGTTATATTCAAATTGATCGGAAACTTGAAACTTGGTCGTTCTGGGTGGTGTAGTGGTTAGCATACCCGGGCATTTTCTGGGAGACGCGGGTTCGAGTCCCGCTCCAGGACGATGAAAGTTTTCAAATATTATCTGACTTACCATCCTTGTCACATTTACGCCAAAAATCGGATTGTCGTCTTCAAAATTTGTATTATATGGCGCAATCCCGTATTTCTTTCATGATTTATCTGCTTCTTCGGGCAAACACGGGATAAGATCCTTAAATTCCAGATTCGCTAAACATGAATGCCGGTTGCTTCGACTAGCGAATCCTGTGATGGTTATATTCAAATTGATCGGAAACTTGAAACTTGGTCGTTCTGGGTGGTGTAGTGGTTAGCATACCCGGGCATTTTCTGGGAGACGCGGGTTCGAGTCCCGCTCCAGGACGATGAAAGTTTTCGGATATTATCTGACTTACCATCCTTGTCACATTTACGCCAAAAATCGGATTGTCATCTTCAAAATGTGTATCATTAATACTGTTTTCGGGCAAACGGAGTAAACACAGTGAATTGGATGAATTTATTCTTTCAGTTACTCATAAAGACAAAACTTTCTATGGCAATCACCGCTCCAATAACATCCCTGCAAGTCCAAAAAAAAAAGAAGCAGAAGTCATGAAACATACAAATACAGTGAGACAACCATTATTATAATCAAATTGATAGCACAGAGAACGTAAATTTTCCGGTAACATTACAGAAAAAATGTGTTAATAATACCTTGATTTATATATGAATTAAAAACAATCATTTCATTGAAAGTGTTTTGAATTACTTCTATTTAGCTTTGGAAAAGAACGCATTTTTTAACTCATATAGGATTACACAATGCGTTCATACGGCTGTTTAATCATAAAATGTTTTAAAGTGTCCGATTCGATGAAAAGTCCCGTCGTGTCATTGAATCGATCCATAGTTTAAACAAGAAAGATGACACCGAATTTTCGGGTGTAATAAGCACGTCTTTTGAATCCGTTCTGACGCAAATTAAATTTATCAAAGCTATTCAAAGGCAATGGAACCGGTATGGAAAACAATAGATCTGACAGAAGAAAGAAGTTTTTCAATCGGGTCTTTTATCCCTCAGATATTGCTGTAAACGGAATCTTGAGCTTACGAACTCTTAGAAACAGAGTTATCGACAAAAATAAGATGTGACTTTACGTCCCCTGGTGGGAAAACCATGCATTATTTTAGGAAGAAAGTATTCTCAAAAAGTTTATCCATATGAGCGGTATCGGTCCAAGAAAAAAACATTTAGTCGAGTTTTCAGGAGCCCAGATTTTGCTACAAATACATCAGAAGCAGAAATTAACACTTATGACCCCTAGAGTAATTCACCGATGCTGTCACACGTACGGTCATTCACAAACATAATTTTCAAATTGTAGGTCAAGATTAAAAACACTTTATTTACAATTAAAAATTAATATTTACACGCGAGATCTTTCGGGGCTGAACATAGCACCCATCATCAGGCTCAAGCGCCACGAAACACAGGAGCAGACATTATATACTGTCAAACACGACCCACAATTCACTCGGTTTTCTCAATCACCGGTGATGCCATCAACAAATCGTTAAAGTCCAAAAAATCAAGTCTTAATATCTTATCCTATAAAGTCCTCTTCTTCAGAGTTGTGTGAGGAGGGGGCAACCATCTTTCTCCACTGTCTTGGAACAAATGTCGGGAGTTCAATGTTACAGCATGTTTCCCCATATGCAAGAATGAAGAGGCTTTCCGTAAGGAAGACAGTACGTTTATTAACACTTGAGTTAAGTACCCTAACATTTGTCCAATCTGGGGAGTAACCTCCCTGGTTAACAGCTTGAGTGAAAGCTATGAAAACCGTTCCAGAACGAAGAGCGTATTTATGTTCACCCATTATGGTTCTTAGGGTAGAACCTATATAGTATTTAACTGCAGTATCTGAATCCTCATGAATTAATGGTATGCAGTAGACGCCTGGTTTGTTAAGTGCTGGGACTCTATCTCTATCATTTCTTATCGTGAAAAAAAGGTTTCTGGTGGACACTCCAAACGTTAGATTGTGTTTGTAACAGGCTTTTCTTAGGATAGACACAAGAGGTGGAATGAAATCAACTTTGCCGATGTACTTAGTAGGTTTTTTCTCTGTGGACAAAGTCGTGAATCTCAGTCTTTGAAATTGTTGTAATAGTCCTTGGAAGAGGTTGACAGAGAACCCAAACAATAAGGCCAAATTTTGAACTCTAGAAAGTTCATCACGTCGAGTTTTACTTGTCGAAGAATGGGTGAAGGCACGTCTTATTAAGAAGCGTAAAGCTGAAGCTTTATGTTCGGGAGGGTGAGAAGAAGTGAATGGGAATTCACTTCTTCTTAGATATTGACAAAAATAAGATATACATCTACGCCCCCTGGTGGAGAAACTGTGGGATATTTTAGGAAGAAAATATTCCGAAAAGGTTTATCGATGTGAGTGGCATCAGTCCACGAAAGAATTTTTTAATCGATATTTTAGAAGCTCAGATTTTATGGCAAATACATCAGAAGCAAAAATTAACACTTACGCCCCCTGGTGGCCAAAGTATTCTTTACCAAAAATTTGAAATTATATGCAAAAGATTTTCCATTAGGAGATGTATCCGCTGAATTTTTTTTTTTTTTTCAAATCGGAGTTTTAGGAGAAGAGTTATCGGAAAAAATGTAATTTACTTTTACGCCCCCTAGCGGAAAATCTATGCGTAATTTGAAAATGAAACTATATGTAAAACACTCTTCGACATAAGTGGAATCGAAAGATAAAAGATTTTTTTCAATCGGATGTTTAGAAGCAAATATGTTGATTAAAACGTAAGTTTTAATTCGACATCATCTGCATTTACGCTCCCTAGCGGCAAAATTGTGCATCGTAAAAAAAACGAAACAAAGGATCATCATTCGCATATTTAAAGCTTCTGAATGAATAAAGAATTTTTCAAATCGGACTAATAGTTGCAGAGATACTGTGGGTACAGACGGACGGACAAACCGATAACAGAAGCACGATCTTTTTTTACAAAAGACGTGCTAAAAAGCTATAATTTCAGTGTATCGAAAAAATACAATTGTTATGGATGGACGTGTCTGTGTGTTCGCGTGCGAATTAATTTACAGGGCACTATGTCACAATTTTTCATAACTTCACAATGTTTTGGGAAACCAAAAACGTAACTGGGCATAAATTCTGGTGCAAACATTGTCCTCATTACGTCCAGGGTATTTGCTGAAGTCGGGTTCACTGCTTCAGGGCGCGACCCAAATGAAAGGCGTGATTTCCTCAGAAGTCACAAAGGGTCATCGGAAGTTCTTTTTTTATTATTATTATTGTTACTATTTAAATAGCTGTAGGGAGCCCTATATTTTGGAAACATTTTATCTTATAACCGAGCATACGTGTGGAAAACTAAATTTCTTTTTGCTAAGAATTTTGAAGTGGTGTTCCTCAAAGATAGGAACTTTTCCAACAGCTTTGATATCTGCCCCACTTCCTGTTCGTGTTCATCTTCATTCCTACTTTCATAAAACTTATCACGATAGACTTTGACATAAATTCTTATGCAGTTAATTGTTCCATTATTGTGGAAATAATAATCATTATTGTTATCTAAATGCAATTGCTGAAGTTTTCCTGTTCTGTTAAAAAATAATTGGTATGCTGAGTCATGACGTTTCGATATTGCTACCAGAACCCTACAGTGGAAAGAGCATGAGGTAACGCGCAATAAAATTCCAATAAAATGATATCCTGTTATAGTGCTACTCTTCTCAGCACATCTTTTATAAAAAAGATCGTTCTTATGTTACCGGTTTGTCCGTCCGTCCGTCTGTGGACACCTTACCTCGGCAACTATCAGTCCGATCTGAATTTTTTTTTCTTTTTTTGCATCGGGAAGCTTAAAATGTGAGAATGATGATTCTTGCGTTTTTTTTTTTTTTTACGATGCCTAATTTTGCCGCTTGAGGGCACAAATGCAGATAATATCGAATTCAAAATACATTTTATTTCATATACTTGCTTCTAAATGTCCGATTGAAAAAATTCTTTACCTTTCGATTCCATTTATATCGAAGACTATTTTAAGTACAATCACTTTTTCAAGTTACGCATCGATTTTTCGGTAGTGGACGTAAAAGTATATTGCGTTTTCCCCGATATGTCTACTTCTAAAACATCGATTTGAAAAATTCTTCCTGCACCGGAGACAGCTCTTAATAGGAAATGTTTTCCATATAAGTTCCAATTTTTGGGAACGAATGGTTTGGCCGCCAGGGAACGTAAGTGTTAATTTCTGCTTCTGATGCATTTGCAGCCAAATTTGAGCTTCTAAAGGCTTGGTTAAAAAAATCTTTCATTGAACGATACCATTTTCCGAAGTACCCCCTTCTAAAAATAATACATGGTTTCTCCACGAAGGGGCGTTGATGTATATCTTATTTTTGTCAATATCTCTGCTTCTAAGAGTTCGATTTGAAAACTTCCTTCTTTGATGGATAGTGTTTTCTTGTGCAAAATGTTTCTCGCATAATTTCAAAATTTCAAGTAAAGCATAAACTTTCTACTAGGGACGAAAAGGTAAACTACGTTTTCCCCGATATCTCTGCTTCTAAAACTCCGATTTGAAAAACTTATTTCTGCACCAGATACAACACCCGACGGGAAATGTTTTCTATATAATTTCTAATTTTCGTAAAGAATGGTTTGGCCACCAGGGAGAGAGTAAGTGTTAATTTCCGCTTCTGATGTATTTGCAGAAAAATCTGAGCTTCTGAAAACCCGATCAAAAAAGTTCTTTCGTGGATCGATACCGCTTACCTCGGAAGACCTTTTGAGAATATTTTCTTCTTAAAATAATGCATGGTATTTCCGCCAGGGGACGTAGACGCATATCTTATTTTTGTCAATATCTCTGCTTCTAAGAGTCCAATTTGAAAAATTCTTTCATTGTTGGAGAGCGTTTCCTGTGCAAAATGTTTCTCACAAAATTTCATTTTTTTTTTCTTAATGCACAAGTGTGCCACCAGTGGACGTAAGTTCAAATTTCCGTTTACAGCAATATCTGCGGGACTAAAAGCCTGATTGAAATTCTTCTTTTTCGGTTAGATACTATTAACTACGAAAACTCTTTGTGTGTATTTTCTTCCCAAAATAATGGACAATTTCGCCGCTAGGTTATATGAACTATTGTTATATAGTCTTGCCAGTTATACAGTCTATTTTGTTGTAATTGTTCCCGAATTTTTTTTTAATTTTTTGTTATTGGAGGTTTAACGATTACATTGAGCAACTCAGTGGGCTATAAGCAGTCGTCCGTCCCTAATTTAGGGCCACTGGTTCCAGTCCGGAATTTTGCTCACAGTGATCATCGAAGGGTATAAGCAATCGAACATCCCTAATTCAGGACCACTGGCTCCAGAAGGAGAAGGACTCCCGTCGTGAGTCAAGAGTACCACACAAGCTGTTAGCCAAAAGACTGTACCTCTAACTCCCTGGCTACTAGAGCAGTGAAGTGGAAAGATATTTATTTTCCTGTTAAACGTAGTAGCATCGTGTGAAACACAGATGAAGGGCTTGAGTTGCTCTGATTAAAATGAGACGATGCAAGATTTCAGAAGTTTAAACTAGCACCAGCAGTCATTAAAAGAATGAAAAGTGTTATCACGCTGAATGATTTACAGTAAAGATAATCAATTCTTATTATATTTCACGATAACCGGAAGAGATAAAATCTTGTTTATTACAGTATGCTAACAAATAACATTATGGTCTTCGAAACATAATTATTGGGTTGGAAAGAAAGTAATGTCTGCAAATGCAAGGCAACAGAAAAGTGCTAGTTACCATATATACACTGAGTAGCCACTTTATTATGACCACCTGACAGTTTTAAGCAAATGAGCTATGGCTGCACGCTGTTGCAGCCCGAGGGCAAGGCTAGTATATAAAGGGGAAAGCGTAGTGCTTGCGACAGTAGTAGAAGTGATTTTGGGGTGACGAGATGGGTAAAAAATGCGATTTGACGGACTTTCAACGTGGGATGATTGTAGGAGCTCGGAGCCATGAAGCGAGTGTCACCGAAACCGCCGCATTCGTGAAATGTTCCAAAGCAGCTGTTGTTAAAGTGTTTAAAGACTGGACTGTCAGCCAAAAAACTGGGTCTCTACGTGCTACGAGTGGTCGTCATCGACTAGTGATTTCTCGGGCGAGACGGAGAGTGTCCAGACTGGTAACAGACAACAGAAAGGCAACAGTGCAGCAAAATACAGACCATCTTAATCAAGGATTCCCTCAAATGATTTCTGCACGCACTGTTCGCCGTACACTGCATCGGATGGGATATGGTAGGCGAAGGCCTGTTCGAACACCTTTGCTGTCTACAGTTAACAAGAGAAAACGTCTCCAGTTCGCACAGGAGCACAAGGATTGGACAGTCGATAATTGGAAACAAATTATGTGGTCCGATGAATCACGTTTACAGTTGCACCATGCCGATGCCCGAATGAGAATTTGGTGGAAACAGCACGAAAGCATGTACCCCAAATGCATTGCTGCAACCCTTTAAGCTGGTGGAGGCAACGTTATGGCTTGGGGAATGTTTTCCTGGTATGCTTTGTGCCCTTTAATTCGTGTCTGACTGGCACATCATATCTAAACATCGTTGGGCACCAAATGCATCCTGTCATGTGGATGGTTTATCCCTATGGTGATGGCTACTTTCAACAAGATAATGCGTCCTGCCATAGTGCTCGTATTGTACAGGACTGGTTTCAGGAACATGCCGGTGAGTTTACTTTGCTTAGGTGGTCCCCACAATCTCCAGATCTCAACCCCATTGAGAATTTGTGGGATGAAGTTGAACGAGCCATCAGGACAGCTGGATCCACAACACTGGGAATCTCACACTCTTGGAAAGTGCTATTCATCAAGCATGGCCTCAGATTTCACAAACCACCTATCAACATCTAGTGGAGTCCATGCCACGAAGAATCGACGCAGTATTAAAGGCAAAAGGTGGCCCACCGATGTACTGAAGAGATGGTCATAATAAAGTGGCCACTCAGTGTATAAGTACAAATCAGTCCGAAACGTAGACGGCATCGCTTGCGACCGACTTACACCCATCGTATGGGCAGCAGTTGGATATCGTCCCAGAAGAATTGTGTCGTCTTGGACGCAAAGAAGTGGGTAAGTCCGCGTTCGACATCGTCCCGGTTGGTGAACCACTGTCCGTCCAGGATATTATACAAAGACCCGAAAAGGTGGTAGTTGCTTGTGGCAATGTCCGGTAAATAGCCTGGGTGCGGCACCAACTCCCAGCCTAGGTCCATGATCTTGTGACAGGTCATCCGTGCTGTGTGACGTCACGCTCCATCTTTCTGTAGAAGGAGTCCCTGCGATTCAACAGTGCTGGTCGTTTCGGCCTGAACGGTGCGTACAGATCGTCGAGATGACGCAGTACACATCGGCGGCGATATTGGTGTTGTCCGGCAGCAGCTCAAAAAACACCACACCCCGCATATTCCACCAAACAGACAGCAGGACCTTACCTGGGTGTAAGTCGGCTTTGGGGATCGGCATGGACTTCTGTTTTCGGTCCAACTACTGTTTCAGGGCGCTGACATTGTCATACAGAACACATTTCTCGTAACCTTTCATAATGCGATCCAAGATCGGTTGACCTGCCAGCAAGGAAACGCATGTACTCATGCGATTTGTTTTCTGCTCAACTGTGAGTTGATGGAGTACCAAAACTCCTCTTTTGTGCACCTTTCCAAGTTCACGCAGGTGCGTGATAATCCTCGCGTGGTAGTCCTCAGCTGTTCGGCCAACTTCCGGATGGTCACACGTAGATCGGTTTCAGCATGTCCTGTTGTGAGTTTTTCGGCTTTGAGACGGTCAGACAGATCAAAATTTCCCTCTCGAAACTGTTTGAATCAACGACAACACTGACGATGTGATATGGCATTGGGGTACACACTGGTAATGTTCCTTACTTGTGGGGGTGCTACACCGACGAAACTCATACAGCATGCAATGGCGGATGTGCTCCTTGTCCACTTTCATGTTGGAAGGCGCTTACACTCTTCGCCTTATGACGGTTAACTGCCACTGACTTAAGCAACCTACTTGTTAATGTCGTGCCGATGTGCAACGCAGTCTCAGTGGCTAATATGCGCTGTTGCCGGGGCCTCGACATTGGGTACCTCGTCATCAGACATTACTTTCTTTCCAACCCAATAGATGAAGTGTCCAAAATGTGAGTGCCACCTGCAAACCCTCATAAAAATAGGAAGCACCTCCTCGCCTTGTCAAAGTATTTCTCATCTGAAATCAACATACCGCTGCCAACGGGTTACGAGGCTGTGAATACTACGGCGATAAAACTTCGTAGTCTGTGAAGCAAAGTAGGTGGCAACGACCTGACACACGTACCTTGGACTTTTGGGAAGGTCTTCTCCACCAGAAAATGGTCCAGATGCCGCAAGAGGTGATAATCCGTGGGAACAAGATCCGAGGAATATGCAGTACAGGGCAGAATTTCGTGATGCAACCGACGAATTTGTTTCACAGTCTTTGGGAGATATGTGGCACTGGTTGACATAGTGCTGAGACGGGCCGAGCCCAAGCTCGAAACCCGAAGAGGAGTAAATAAATACATCGCTCTTTCCACGTTAATTAACGCACAGCAACCGAAAAATTGTTATTCGGCCGCCGTCGGGGAATCGAATCCCGAATCCCTTGATATCCAGCCGAGCGCGTTAGCCTTACACCACAGCGGCCAACAATTCACGGTGCTATGTGTGTTTTTCCTTTTTCAGTCAGCATCTGACATCATAAATCCGTAAGATGGGCTCAGCTACTGAGACGTCTCCATCTGGTGGGCATTAGCAGCACTGGCTATATATATATATATATATATATATATAGCAATAATCCAAAGAGCGAGATCCAAGGTGAAAATCATCTAAGCCGCCCCGGTGGCGCAGTGGTCTAAGGCGCTGGCCTCTGATCATTCGTCCGGAAGGGGTCCGGGTTCTAATCCCGGTCAGGCATGGATGTTGTGTTTGTCTTACGGCACTGGCTCTCTCCCTTCCCTGGAACCAGTGGCCCTAAATCAGGGACGGGCGACTGCTTATAGCCCATTGAGTTGCTCACAGTGGTCGTTAAATATCCAATCAAAAAAAAAATCATCTAAATACGTGGCGTCAGTTGAGTAAATAAACCCATCGCTCTTTCCCCGTTAAGCAACGCACAGCAACCGAAAAATTGTTATTCGGGGCCGAATAACAATTTTTCGGTTGCTGTGCGTTGCTTAACGGGGAAAGAGCGATGGGTTTATTTACTCAACTGACGCCACGTATTTAGATGATTTTCACCCAAAGAGAAGCTCGGGCCCGGCTCGGGCGGGATCGGGCTGCATAATATTGTATCGGGCTGGCTTGGGCTCGGAGATAGAGAAAAATATTTTTTTTTCTTATGATTTTTTTTTTCATTTTTTTTTCTGCACGTTAATAAAGAGAATTCTTTCCCAACTGGGTCTGGGGAAAGAGCGGGAACTCGAGAGGGCTATTTATTCCGGGCATGAGTAGCAAAATGCCATAGGCCACGTGTTAGTGGGTTCCTGCGGAGAAGGGAAAGATTATTCAAGAACTATAGATACTAGATAGTGGATCGCACGCCGACAAAATCCACCTCCCCTTTCTCTAAGCAGCAGCTTATGCTTATTCAATTGAGCAACGTACGTAGTTTTCAGCGCCTCCCGATTTTTAAGGATGCCCGGCCTTACGAAACATTTCAGAAAGAAACGAATGGTAAACAAAAATGGTTTTTTAACTGGAAGTTTAAAGACCACCGTGAGCAACTCAGTGGGCTATAAGTAGTTGCCTATCCCTAATTTAAGGCCACTGGTTCCAGGAAAGGAACAGAGCCAGCTCCGTGAGACAAAAGCAACATCCATGACTCATCGGGATTCGAACCCGGACCCATCTCGGACGAATGATCAGAAACCATTGCTTAGATCACTGCGCCACAGGGGCGGCTAAAACATTTTGCAACTGCACTATGGAAAGAGATTGAGCTCCTTTCCTCAATCCCCGGTTAAGGAACACATCGGTAAATTGCAAGAGGAAGAGAGTGGCAGTATGGAAGAGCCTGGTAAGGTGGGAAATTCATATCTCCAGACGATGTGACTTATTGGCTGCTGTCAATTCGTGTGGCACCGAGGAGTCCAGCTTTTTTACTTTCGCCGACCTTACCCACGGCCCTTTACTGCGATCTCACGGACTCTTTGCCATGGATCAGCTTCCACGATACTCTTCTCCTTCTCACCTTTTACAGTTACTGGTAGAGACCTTGAGGGATATTTGCAAGGTGCTTGTCTCCTGCTTGGAATTTTGCGAACAATTGGCGTATTGTGCGTTCATTTGCAGTGCCCGGTCCAAATGCCGTATTAATGTTGCGAGCCGCCTTATCCGTAGAATGTCCGAGTTTAAACTTCCAAAATAAAAAAGAAAATACGCGCAACTGGTCTGAACCTTGTCGCGAAATGAGACACACAATGCACATATCAGATGTATACCGACCTCGTGACGCATGCCATGTGGCGTTGTTGGACGATACCATTCCACTGAAAGGATGTCCACTCGCTGAAAGCGGGCATTTCATTTCCACCAGTCCAATGTCATACGGAAAGGAATTCCGATTTACTCAATAAACATTTTAAGAACTAGTTAATTTCAGTAAAATCTAAAAAAGTACGCTTCCTGAAATACCTTGTGTTCCAAAGTACACTAGCGGAAAGTGAAAAAAGAACACCAAGAAGGAATTGGCGGACGATCATGAAATTTACATATGTTAATGGGGTCGAGTTTACGTAGGTGTGATGTTAATTTCGGGACCAACCGGTGAGCGCTTACGCCACAGCAGGGCATAATATGCAAATTATCGTCGGTGGTATTTAAAGAGTACGGCGAAGTGAATGTAATCAGTCGTCGGCGTACGGACACGTGCGAAGACCCTGAAGAAGCTGTAATGCCTGGACATAGAAGACGTGTACGATTTCAGCAGTTATCGGACTTTGAGCGAGGTCGTCTAGTCGGACTCCGCGAGGCCGGGTGGTCGTATCGTCGTATTGCGGAGCGAATTGGACGGGCAGTATCGGTGGTGGTACGATGGTGGCGTAGATGGTCCGAGGAACATTCCCACACGAGAAGACGTGGAACCGGGAGTCACAGACGGACTTATGAGCGGACCGATCGACGAATAAGAAGAGCGGCGTTGTCAAGCAGAACATCCACTGCGACGCAAATCCGAGCTGCCGTTGCACCTGAGGTGACTGTGCGAACAATCCGCAAACGTCTACTGGATGCAGGACTACATGCATGTGTGCCTCTGGCATGTGTATCTCTGACTCCAGCCCACCGTCAGGAACGGCTGCTGTGGTGTCGCCAACGTCTGCACTGGAGAACGCAATGGCGATCTGTCGTGTTCAGCGATGAAAGCAGATTCTGCTTGGGAGCCTCCGATGGCCGTATGCGTGTTTGCAGCCGCACAGGGGAGCGTCTCCATCCTTCTTGCATCCGCCAGCGACACACAGGGCCTACACCTGGTCTCCTGGTGTGGGGAGCGATCAGCTATCACTCCCGTACACAACTAGTGTTTGTACCGGGTACGTTAAACAGCACCTCCTACATCAACAACATCATTCAGCCCGTTGTTGTGCCATTTGGAAGGTCAGTCCATTGTGGTGTTTTCCAGCAAGATAACGCACGCCCACACACGGCACGTGCAACGCAACATGCACTTCAGGGTGTGAGACAACTTCCATGGCCTGCACGTTCACTGGATTTGTCTCCCATTGAGCACGTGTGGGATTTTATGGGACAACGACTTATCCGGTCTCCACGACCAGCCACGACCATCCCAGATTTACGCGTCCAGGTTGAGGATGCTTGGAACTCAATACCCCAAACTTACATCAAACATCTGTACGACAGACGCCATGCCAGAATTGCACAGTGTGACGCAGTTCATGGCGGTTCAACCTCGTACTAACCATTTTGCCATAATGTTTTGATCATGTTATTCCTCTGTATTCCGTTATTATGCTGTATAAATTTCGTTGGTATCAGACGTCTCCTTCTTGGTGTTTTTTTTTTTTTTTTCACTTTCCGCCAGTGTAATTTAGAATTTTTAAGGTTTTGATACAGTTGAGAAACTCATAGAAATACGTTAATTCTTTATGTAGGATAATGTTGGGGTTCATGCTGACAACAATGTTTCTTTCCATGTGGATTACAAACACAGCAACTACTGCGATGATGATACCAATCGTTGACGCAGTCATCAAAGAACTCGAGAAAGAATTTCAGCAGCAGCAAGAAGAGTTCGGGAAACCATCCAGTAGCATAGGAATTCAAAGACGTAAGTTACTTTCTTTTAACGGTCTTTTGACAAAACAAAAATAGAAAAGAAAGAAAGAAAAAGAAAAGAACAAGCATGTGATGTCACCTTGTCCACATGTCTCTTTGTAGACATAATATTCCCTCATACATCTATGGTCCCCCAAACAATCCTTTTGCATCCTACGACTGCGACCATGGGAATTTTTTTTTTTTTTTTGTCGCTTTCCCCGATGCATAGTTTTCTCATAATTTCGTACTTTGCACGATACTTCAGTTTCCAAAAGTCAATCTGGGAAATTTCTTTTAGCATTGGATAGCTGGCACTATGAGCAATGTTTCCCACTCAGAAGCGTTTCTTCACTAGAGGTATAAATGTGCGTTTCTATGGTTTAATGTAAATGTCGATTTGCATTTCGCTGGATATATCTGCTTCCAAAAGTTCGAATTCAAAAAAATTTCTTATACATCTGACAGCTTTAATTGTGACCAAACATTTTCCGTGGGATTTTCAGCTTTACCGGATTCAGAATTTTCTCAGCTTGGTGACTGAAGTAAATTTGGACATTTCGTTTTATGTTATCTCAAAAATTAAAAATTCTTTGAATATTAGTCAACTGTAACTAGGATCAACATTATTTACGTTTTTCTGAATTTCAGGAGCTCAATTTTTCAACTGAGTGGCCCATTTGTGTTTTACACTATATCTCGGTAACAAGAGATCTGGCTTGTAATTTTGTTTTCCTCCGATTGTTACCCACACAACGAAAATTGATCAATTACCTTTTCAGCTTTTCCGATAGGAAATTTTCCCGATAAATGGCGTGAAGCTAAAATTTTGTTAAGAAAACGGCATCTCGACTTCTAAAGTCTCTTTCGAGAATTTCCTTTTACTGAAGATAATTTGACACCATGGCCAAACTTATTCTCCAAATATCAGGCTTTCTTCATGTAAAAACGTCCAACTAAACGAAGCAAAGACATACATGAATTTCACGCAACCAAATTACTTCCTATTGTAGATGTTGCTTGGAAGATCTCCTTTCTCATAAAATAGTTGTCACCATTGCTAAAATTTTCCTGATTTCTCAACTTTTTCACTATCGGTAAATTTTCGGTTTTCTCTCTCTCTCTGGGGTAACTTTTCAGTTGTGTTCAGCACGGTTTCTTGAAACGGATAACTGAAACCATGGGCCCTTGATGAAAAGTTGTCTAACTGCAAGGCACAAATGTATGTCTGTTTAGAGCTTGCGATTTCTGTTTCTAGTTGCTGGATTGAAAATTATTTTTTCTTTAAATAGTTCAGTGAAGAATTGGACTTTTTTTCACCCTTTACTTCCACCCGCATCCATTCGGGTGCCTCCCCATTTTATCAGGCTGTTTCTTGTTTTTTTGTTTTTTCTTCAAAATTTCTTGCCTTTTAAAAGAGAAAAGGCCTAAATAATTTGTTCAAATTATGCGATAATTTGACTTTTTTAAAATCCCTTTTAAAACCCGCTACTGTAATATCTTTTCCTGTCTTTCGTCCTTCAGTTGGTCTGTCCGTGCATATCGAACTTTTTGAGATTTTCACAAAGAATCTCGAGAAGCTATTAAGGCACCTAGAGAACGTAAATGCAAAAACAAATTGATGCGCTCATATTTTAAACATTAGTCGTAATTTTCCCGCTGGAAGATCTGAAAAGTCCGAATTTTTTTATTTTTTTTTCTGACTTTGCGAAGAGGTTATTTCAGTTAAGGCAAAAATTATTTTTGACAGATCATGCAAAACTGTGAGTTTTTTCAATTTCTTTTTTCGTTTCCCAAATTTCCCCCCGATTGTCATTTAATTCGTAGTTTACACACTATTTTAATTAGAATATAAAATATTTTGCAACTAATATCACTTGCAAGATAAATAAAAAAATGGATATTTTTGAAATCATTAAATCTTTACCTATGTTACAAATGTCTCGTTACGTTGCAGTAGGAAAATTTTAACACTTTGAAATGATTTTGTTAGGGGCATTTTGAGCCAGCTTAAAAATTCTTTTACTACCTGATCGATCAGAAAATATTCGTAATGTTCCTATTTTTATATTTTCCAGTTCATAAATCACCCGCTAAGACCCTTGCGAAAAAATTAAATCTCAACGGTCGAAGTTCAATGCTTAAATTAATTCGGGACAAAAATAATTTTTTAGTCCATTACAGTGGGTACTCCAATCCTACATGCAAATCTGGACCAGAATGTTGGAGTCATAATCCCCCAGAAGATTACAGAACGGAAACACCGGGAATGTTCTACGTGTAGTAATAATGTAGGACCATTGGATTTGTTACCTAATAAAGTATGCCAGAGTAACATGGAGGAGACTGGCACAAGACAGACCGTTGTGGAAGAGGCTTGGAGATACCTTCGTCCAGCAGTGGATTGATAATGGTTGACAATGATGATGAATTACACTAGTCAACGTTTTTAAACTTTGTTTTCATAACATGGGTGAAATAAGATGTTTCTAACTAAGTTCGGGATGCTGAATTCAAATATGACTGTAAAACCTCACCATCACGGGCAGTTTTTGTGTATGAACATTTGCCATATTTCCAGATACATATACACAATGCAAGATATACGCATAACAGCTTCATATTGCAATGTATTACAGCTTCGCAGTGTAATGTATTACAGCATTTATGTCTTGTTAGCTATAGAGTTACTATTACAAAGTATAAATACCATGGAAATGAGGAACATAAATGCGATGACCATATTCATATATCACTGAATATGAGACAGCAAAAGAAAAATGAAGTAGAATAAACAATGTTTACACAAATGTAAATGTGTACGCACGTACTCGTATACCCACACAAGTATTTCCTTTTTTTCTCTTATGTGTCGCGTTGTCCCCCTTCATAAAAATCCAGCAGTAATCACTCATCAGTGAGGTATCCATCCCACCTGCCTTGATACCTCTCCTCCATCGTTCGGATATCTTGGTGGAACCTTGGAGCCCACGATTTATTTCGATCTCCAATATGACGTCCAAATTACTGCCTTGTTACCTCTCCTCCATCGTTCGGATATCTTGGTGGAACCTTGGAGCCCACGATTTATTTTGATCTCCAATATGACGTCCAAATTACTGCCTTGTTACCTCTCCTCCATCGTTCGGATATCTTGGTGGAACCTTGGAGCCCATGATTTATTTCGATCTCCAATATGACGTCCAAATTACTGCCTTGTTACCTGTTATCCATCGTTTGGATATCTTGGTGGAACCTTGGAGCCCACGATTTATTTTGATCTCCAATATGACGTCCAAATTACTGCCTTGTTACCTCTCCTCCATCGTTCGGATATCTTGGTGGAACCTTGGAGCCCACGATTTATTTTGATCTCCAATATGACGTCCAAATTACTGCCTTGTTACCTGTTATCCATCGTTCGGATATCTTGGTGGAACCTTGGAGCATACGATTTATTTTGATCTCCAATATGACGTCCAAATTACTGCCTTGTTACCTGTTATCCATCGTTCGGATATCTTGGTGGAACCTTGGAGCCCACGATTTATTTTGATCTCCAATATGACGTCCAAATTACTGCCTTGTTACCTCTCCTCCATCGTTCGGATATCTTGGTGGAACCTTGGAGCCCACGATTTATTTTGATCTCCAATATGACGTCCAAATTACTGCCTTGTTACCTCTCCTCCATCGTTCGGATATCTTGGTGGAACCTTGGAGCCCACGATTTATTTTGATCTCCAATATGACGTCCAAATTACAAATAGTAGGATTTCCTCACAATTTTTGCCAACGACGACTGTGCGATTTTATAATATACTGTCCTCACACATAGCGAAACTTATCAGGAACATTAACACATCCCCGACGTTCCCTTTTCTCCATTTCGCCAACTTTTGTTAATTAACATGCAGCACGTGTTTCTCCTTCAATGTAAAAAACAGCAATAGCTGTTCGGTTGCGGTTACATATTTTCTACCTGTGAAAAAATCAGTGTTCCAACCCATAATATGTCCGATGGCAAAGTACGACAATAAAAAGATCTAGTGTCATTTTACATGCCTACAAAAACTAATGTGGAACAATAGTACATATTTAATGACTCATAATAAAAACAATGTTACGTGATGGCCATTTTTTAAGATCAGATCTGAAATCAGCACCCAAAAATTAGCTAAAAACAGCTGCATTTGTTCATGTTATTAAAACCTTTGACCAGCGTTATTTGTATGTTGTGTGTCAGTTTCATCTGAACCGTCATAGCGATTACTTCTGCCATCAGTGACCAAGGAAGGTCACGATTTGCTGCTTATTGAACGGGTCAAAGAAAATTTTGAAAAGGGATAATGAACTGATCCCGGTTGCCTGTCAGCTTCTTACTGATAATCTCGAGCAGCACCACACAATAAAAACTGCCGAAAAAAAAAAAAAAAGAGAACAGTCACACAAAACATAATATGATTATTAATTATTCAGTAAGCCTCGGACACAAAACCTTATGATCCTTCATCCTACCTCAAAAAAATCCGTTGTGTACGCTTAAAATGGAAATATGCAAAACAAGTTAAAACTTTCCTCAACCTCCCCACCCCTGAAGAGAGGATAGAGAAATCATGATAAAAACAGCACAAGATTTCAGACATTCCTCCCTCCCCCAAAATGTATCAAAAGAACTTAGCCTCATTTTGTGCATTTGCGTTTAGTATTGAATCTTGTATTTAATTTTAATTTCAGAATCTGTGATATCTATATCTTCTCTACCGTCAATACCGGAAGAAAAGTGTGGAATCCCAACAACAGTCATAACCAGCTGCATAGAGTATCCTGCGTCTGATAAGCAGTAAGTGTGTTATTCGGAATTCGTGCATTATTACTCTGCAACAAAAAAATTTCCGTGTAAGAATATAAATTGTTTTTCGTTAACACTGTCTTTTACACTGAAGAGCAATTGAATTAGAGACAGCTAGCGTTATGCAAATATGGCGCTGTGGGCGGCCCTGTTAACGGAAACGACATTATGTATACAGCGATCCGACAATATAAGGAGTGATGCGACGGGAATCAGTAAGAGTTGGACGCATTATGGATAAGACGAAGGATCTAAGCGCATTTGATCGTGGGCAAATAGTCGCGGCCCGACGAATGGGTCACTTCATCTCGGAAGTCGTGCAGGCACTGGGATTTTCACGAGTCAATGTGTCACGGTTGCACCGTGAGTACACCGAATCCGGTAAAACTATCCCTGCAAGGGCCAACTGCCATGGACAACAGCGTGTGGATGAGCGGGGTCATCGTCGGCTAGCTCGCATTGTAACAGCGGATAGACGAGCCACAGTGCAAGAAATCACTCGGCAATTTAACGCTGGTGCACAAAAACGTGTAAACAGCCACACCATCCAGAACCATCTCATCAATATGGGGTACAGAAGCCATCGTCCCACGAGGGTACTGCTGCTGACCGCAAATCACAGGGTGCAAAGATTACCATGGGCACGGGAACAACGCCACTGGACCCTAGACATGTGGGAAAATGTTGCTTGGACTGATGAGACGAGGTTCACGTTGGTACATGCGGATGGCAGGATACGAGTACGGCGCAAACCACATGAAGCGATGGATCCTTCTTGCCAGCAGGGTACTCTTCAAGCTGGTAGGGATGGCATTCTCGTCTGAGGACTGTTTACGTGGACTGAAATGGGACCCCTGGTACGTGTGACATCGTCACTCACAGGTCAACGTTACTGGGATATCCTGGACGACCATTTGCTCCCGTTTGTGCGTCTTCAACATCCCACTGGGGACCTCATCCTGCAACAAGACAATGCACCGTGTCATCGCTCCCGAATTGTATCCGAATGGTTGGATGAACACTCCACCGACATGACCTAGCTTCCTTGGCCAGCTAGGTCACCTGACCTCAATCCCATCGAGCACATCTGGGATGCCATCGAGAAAGATGTTCGAGGCTCTGACCCCCCTCCCCCTTCATCAAATCTTCGTGAACTGTGGGAGCTTGTTCAGGGGTCGTGCATCCGTATGGCTTCCCAACGCTTCTGGTGTCTTGTCGAGTCCATGCCGAGACGAATCGCCGTCGTCATCAGGGCGAAAGGTGGTGCTACACGTTACTAGACAGGTATCACTAATTCAATTGGTTTTCAGTGTACATTGGTAATTCAGTGATGATTAGTCAAAAATCCAAATTCAGCCAAGTAATCACAAATGTCAATAATATATATGAAATATTATACATCTTCAATACTTTGTGATGTATATAATTATTTCTTCATATCATAAATGACCAGTGTTATTTGTATTAAGCTAATTTCGATTACTATTTAATGGATATTGCTAAATCCACCACGTGTCAGTTACTGTACTAGTCATACATGTGTAGGAGATATATATTGTTCATGGGATGGTTATCAACCAAAGTACTGCATGTGTGAACATTACTGTGGGCGTTTTATGATGTACATTGTGGCGTGCCTGCCCCGCAGGACGCACACGACATAAAGGCAGATAACAGCAAGCACGAACGTCTGCGTAGCTCAGTTGGTACAGCGACTTGTTCCAGAATAAGTGGACTCGGGTTCGATCCCCGGCGTGGATCAAAAATGACGGAAAAATTTACTTCGTTATAATGGCGCCCGAACTTCCCGGATGACCCGGCCGTTAAAGATCTCGCAATGGTGTGGTGTTCTTTCCACACCGCGAGACAAAAAAATTAGAGATCCCTTCTTCAGCGTTTCGAAAAATAAATTTGTGTGATGTTGCATTCCACACACCAGATTGACTGGGAGTTCTCAAGTGCACGTTCTTCAGCGGATGGCTGCTTACGACGATTCATGGTGTTGGCTGACCCGTGGGCCATGCCCCCGGCCCTCTTTCCGGTGCGGGGAGATGTGACGTGCCTGTCCCGCAGAACGCACACGACATAAAGGCAGATAGCAGCAAGAATGAACGTCTGCGTAGCTCATTTGGTAGAGTGACTTGTTCCGGAATAAGTGGACTCGGGTTCGATCCCTGGCGTGGACCAAAAATGACGGAGAAATTTACTTCGTTGTAACATCCTCATGAAGGTGTGACTGTGCAAATGTTCTCTCTGCGATGCATATACGGAGATCCTAACAAAAGTTCTGCACACTGTTCATTTTTGAGAAAAGTGTGAAGTAAAGGAGAAAACTTACATAGGTCCTGAATGACCCATAGTATGTTATCTTTGTTTGTTTATCTGTCGTATTACTCGGGTCACGTACAATGGCAGTTCGTCCAGCAATTCGTAGCGGATACCACGGAGCCGATTGTTTAACTTTGGGAAAAGATCAAAGTCGGGTGGATTGTGATCAGGTCTATATGGTGGGTGGAATAAAGTTCTCCAGCCACATTTCGACAAACGTCCCCGTACCGACGCTGCACCACGACACGATACGTTGCCATGCAACAAGATCGCTCCCGCTTCCAACAAGTTGGAGCGATTTTGACAAATTTTCGGTCTCGATTTTGTCCTCAGAAGGTCCCGATAATATTGTGGGTTGACATTTTGCCCTACCGGCACTCGATCAGAACCCACAACACCCTGTGCATCGTACGCAAAAATCAGCATTTGCTTCACTTTGAATTGTTGCCGACGACACTTTGAGGGGCGTGGGTAACTTGAATGGCTTCATTCTGCTGATTGTGATTTTAGTTCCTGCTCAAAATCCCGGGTCCAAGTCTCATCAATTGTGACAGTTTTGTTCACGAAAGGTGTGGCAATCCTTTTCGAACCTATGTAGTTGATCCTGTGCGACGCTCACTCTGGCTGCCTTCTGCTCGGGGATGAGTTGATGGGGCACCCAGCGCGCTGCGATTTTTCTTTTTCCCAGTGAGTCGGTCAAAATCCGTTGAACAAACATGGTGGACAAATTTGCCCGATGATCAATCTCCTCGACTGTCAAACGACGATTCTTTTCTAGAAGCATGCAACAATGGTGACAGATGTTTTGTCTGTCGCCGTTTGAGGTCGTCCTGAGCGGTAATCGTTTTCAATGCTGCTTCGGTTCTCCCAAAAGTTTCGTACCCAGCGAGAAATTGTGCTTCGATCAACAGTTCCTTCTCCACAAACTTCTTGCAAGGCAGTGTGGATCTGTGTCTAAGTTTTCCCCCCTCAGAGTTTCTATTTTCACGTACGAGCGCTGGTGTAGTGCTGTGACTCGACCTAAGGAGCTGCACGCTTCCATTTCTAAACCGTCACACGTCCACCAAGCAAGTTATAGAGCGTCGTTCTGACACCACTGCGTTGCTGAAAGTCTGACCTTGAATGACGAAATCATTTTCCGGACTGCGTCATCCGCTTCCGTTTTAGATTAACGTGTGCATAACTTTTGTTAGGACCCTCATACAACACGACCTCCCCGGTGGCACAGTGGTCTAAGCGTTGGCTTCTCACCATTCATCCGAAATGGGTTCGGGTTCGAATCCCGATGAGACATGGATGTTGGGTTTGTCTTACGGCACTGATTCTCTCCCTTTCCTGGAATCACCAGTGGCCGTGAAATAGGGACGTACGACTGCTTATAGCCCGTCAAGTTGCTCACTGTGGTAGTTAAACACCCAAGTAAAAAGAATTGTGAATAATAAAACAAATTTCGTTTTGCACTGAGACATGTACATATTATTATGACTTGCCAGTTAGTGTCTTTTTTATTCCGCAAAGTGATAAACCAGACAAAAAGTCATTAACAATATTTTGTTGTTTTATTTTGCACGTTGTAGTGCTACAAATAGGTCAGAATATAGAAATGAAAGTTGAATTTTTGTAATGTAATTTTTTTTTACTTTTTCCGGCAGACGGAAACATTGTACTTTCTGTCGTGGCGTTCGAAACATAAAGTATTTCCTCTCTGGGTGCACTCAAGAGATAACACCGAGTTCCATCGATTTCTTACAATCAAGTAGGTGACACCAAGATTGTGTTACCTATGTCTTGTAAACCGTAAAGGACATTCCTCGGGGCTTAACAGCGTAGGATATCCACAAATAAATGATACTCAAATGATTAAATTAAATTAAATCACGTAAATGATACTCAAATAATTAATTAATGATTAAATTACATCACGTTTTATTATAATTTTTCTTCTCCTGGATTCTTTGAACTTATTTTTATGTCAGATAAACACTCTCTCTTACTATACCTTTTGTAGTATTGCAAATAGCGCCAGTGTGTTTATATGCAAGTGAAACAACTGTTAGTACCTGTATTTCCTTTGTTTTTCAGAACTGCTGCTGAAAGAACAAAAGCAATGTTATCTAATTTGCAAACAGCTCTTCTTTTAAGCTTGGCTTTCGCCGCAAATTTCGGTGGAACAGGGACACTCATAGGAAGTGGACCCAACCTTGTACTTAAAGCTCAAATGGACGAGTATGAAAAAGTTGCCTTATTTTTCCTCTTATTACTCTGCTTTTTTCATGTATGTGTATGACCACAAGCATGTATTCTTTCACATATTTTAATTCTATATCAAAATATCGCTTCCGAGATTTTGGCAAATGTTCTGCAAATAAGCCGCAGAAAGTGCGTTATGGAAAACGTGACATTAAGTGATACAAGATGTTTAGGAAAACATTAGTAAACCAGCATTGGTATTACCGAAAGACAAAATGTACTTATAAAAAAATCATCTTATAATGAGCAAGACATGAAATGTGTAGGACAGTACAAGAATAACCTTTGTGTAATTCAGCCACATATATCACTAAGCTGTTCTCTGAGATTCAGAGGTTAACTCCACAAAGAAATATAAGCCACCAGATAAATTTTTAAATGATTATTTACTTACTGTTGCCGTACCAAACTTCTCCATTTACAGCGATCTTGACACACAACACGGGCTTCACTGACATCCATCACACGACGTACACAAGACCTTCTATACTTCATACTCATACTCTTTTTCTCATGCAGACACTCCTGAATCTGACCCTCCCATGACTTCCTTGGCCTTCTTCTGCCTTTCCTTTCTGCCACTTGAGATAAAAAAATTCCTTAGTAAGCATCTCACTCATTTTTTTCAACATGGCCAAACCACCGAAGCATATTGGTCTCCACCTTGCTAACAACATTTTGCTTTACATCACACAACTGCAACACATCTTCATTCCTCACACGATCAGAAAGTGCCTTGCCACACGCCCATCGTAAGTAACGCATCTCTCCATCACATAAACGACTCCTATGCTTCTTCTGCAGTACTCAGGTTTCACTGCCATACATCAGAGTAGGAACAATTACAATTTCATACACAGCCATGCGGGAATCTCTTGAGAACCCATCATTCCTGTGAAAACCTAAAGCAGCTATGACTTTCAATGAAGAATTCAATCGCCTACAAATTTCACCATCTAATTTGTTCTTTCTGTCAAACATGCTTCCTAAATATACAAACTCATTCACCTAGTCAATCACTGTGCCATTCAGACTTATCTTGCATTCAGTAGTAACAGTTCCTTGCTAAAAACCATAACTTTGGTTTTTTCCTTATTTATACTCAGTATGAATTTCATACAAACTTTGTACATCCGGGACAACATACTCTGCAACCCATTTTTGCTCTCTGCAAGAGGACGGTGTCATCGGCATACAGCCAATACCCAAACATAAACAGTATTGTCCATTGACTGTGTCATCAACATGCAGAAATTACCGAAACATAAATCAGTATTGTCCATTTTGGCATCACGCATGCACGCATCCATAAATATATTAAACAGCTATGGTGACATTATACAACTTTGCCTGACTCCTTCACAAATAGAAAACCATTTTGATAAAACACCATTCACTCGTACACAAGCTCTACTTCCAGCATACATTACTTTTACACTATTAAGTAGATTTCCAGTAACGCCATATTTATTCAATACCTTCCACAAAAGTATCCTATTTACTCCGTCGTAAACTTTCTCTAAATCTATGAAGGCAGCAAAAACTTTCTTACCAACAGCCAGGTACTTTTCAATCATCATGCGTAATGCAAAAGTTAGGTTAGTGCAGCCTTTACTAGGCATAAAACCACTCTGAATATCCCACACTTTCTCTGATGTAAGACTTCGTACCTTTTCAATAACAACCTTACCAAACACTTTCCCTGGCACACTCAGTAGACTAATACCACGATAGTTCTTGCAGTCAGTCTGGTCGCCTTTTCCCTTATACAAGAGAACAATGATAGCATCCTTCCAATCCCGAGGGACCATTCCTAACTCCCAGCACAACTGGCAAATTTCAGTTAACTAGTCAATTACTTAGTCCCCACCATGTTTCAACATCTCAGCAGTTATGCTGTCAACTCTCGGAGCCTTGCCATTCTGAAGAGATTTTAGAGCTTTACATACCTCTTCTCTTGAGATCTCTCCTGTGCCTCCCTCCTTCACCGTGACATCATCTGCTTCTGCCTCAGAATCACCTTTGCTTTCTTGATCAAATAACTCACAGGAGAATTCACCCCATCTTTCACTTAACTCATTGGGCTCCCATATCATTTCCCCGATCCTATTCTTCGAACAACTTACAACTTTGTTCCGCTATGCTTCCTGAGTCTCATGTACTTCCAGAAAGCTTCTCGATCTTTCCAAAAAGCCAATTCTTGCCTTTCCTCCTTCCCTTTCCTATATTTTTCCTTACTCTGGCTAACCAGATAAGCTGCCTCGTCCTGCTTACAGCGATATTAATCCTCAGAAATTCTACCTTGCAACATCCCCAAATACGTTTTCTTCTTTCTCTTTACTGTCTCTTCAATCTCAGTATTCCACCGAGCTTCACCATTGTTACCCACAATTGTGTTGCCACAGACCTCTTCCACAGCAGTGACAACACAGTTCTTAAAACATTCTCACTTCTTTTCTAGATCCTCTCATATGACTTCAGCTTCTTCAGTCGTTCTCTGAGTAAGTTAGAGTAACGCTGATGATCTTCAGGGAACCTTTCAACTTTTATTCTTTCCATCCTAGGCCTCTTCCTATTCTTTTTCCTCCAACCAACATTCAGTTTCTCTCGTGACAATACCAAGTAATGATCAGAGCAACAAAATCGATAAAACTCATTTGACCAAGAGTGCGATGCAAGTATATCTGTGGATATAGTTTTAGATCTTGCCACAAGATCTGAAAATGTAAAACTTGTTATGGCACCGACGCACTGGTATCAATAAACATTTGTCTGAATCTTTTACGCGACAGAATACATAAGCCATCCTCTGGTGAGAAGTTCTGGCTGTAATTAAAGTTAATACTTCAACGAAGTTAAATTAGTTGGAAAAAGAGACTGAATATATGCCAAGACAAATGGTAGAACTTCAGTAAAAAAAATGTAAAAAATATAGCTGCAAGGCACTTCTCCCGCCAATGCTATAGATCCGGGTGGAAAATAAAAACTTTATCTTGGTCTTGCAGTCACACACTCCACAGCACCTAAGATATGCAAGCTATTGCTTCTAACGAATGTTTTCCTACTGCTTGGAAAGAAGTAAAGGTCACTAGAAGCAAAGTCTAAAGAATAGATTAGGTGTTGAAGCAACTCAACTGCAGTCTGTCAGGCGGTCTTCACAATGTGGAGTTGTCTTAAAGGAAGAAGACAGATCTTTTTCCTTGATGGCTGAACGAAAGTTTTGAAAACTCAGATTTGCCGGTAGCTGAGCTTGATTCCGCATTTTCTGCTCCGGAGCCGAATGATTTCCCAGTTAAGCTTCACCGACAGTGGAATGTCATTGCTACTTGCCGTCTTAACATGTGCGTCAGCTCTGTAATACGTCACCAGTTAGCTTATGGGGTTGTCGTAGTATGTACCAGTGATTATAGCTCCCTGTTACTGGTATTCAATCATATGATGCGTTTTTGTATCTAAATAAAAAGTGAAGCCATCACCTTTCCGGCTGACAGAACAGCACGGAACTTCTTGGGAGATGGAAAAGATGCGTACTGCCATATTAGTATTTGTTTCTCAGCGAATGAAATACGGTTTCATTCAAAGTGATGAAACCATATTTCATTCGCTGTGACACTCCGGAACCAGAAATTTATTCGATCGTCGCAAAGCATGTTTAAGTTGATGAGGTACGATCATGTGTGGCATGCCTGTTAATATTCGTAGGACCGATCATGTACTGTCCTTTTTCATCTTCAACAAAATTGTGAGAATTGAGTCGGAACTGCTGATTGAAATGTCTGCAGACTCAGCTACGCAAATAAACAGTCATTCGTCTGTTTTGTATCACGTGGCCATACACGTGATTGCTGTTTACCTCAGAAGTGGATGCGGAAGGTCGTACAGAACGATCTGTATCATCGCAAGATTTCCTGTCACAACGAAATTCTCTGTCCCACTTCACAACTGTGTAATATGGTGGATCCTTTTTCTCCAGTGTCTACATGTTATCATCGTGAACCTACTATGGGCACATGTCTATCAATGACAAGTATTTTATCATTGCCCGTAGTTCTTTTTTTTTTTTCCGTTTCCAAAGTCTCTACAGTTTAGTTCATAAAATCCCGGAGGTAAAAAAGAATGAATAAATCTACAACAAAAATTCATACAATGAGTCACATAGAGAAATATGTGCTACCTTTAGGAAAAGTATTGCATGTTAATATTCACTAAAGGTAGGTTACAACATGAAATTTTTTTACGCTCCTGGATCCTTTTTCTCCAGTGTCTACATGTTATTATCGTGAACCTACTATGGGCACTTGTCTATCAATGACAAGTATTTTGTCATTGTCCGTAGTTCTTTTTTTTTCCGTTTCCAAAGTCTCTACAATTTAGTTCATAAAATCCCGGAGTTAAAAAAGAATGAATAAATCTACAACAAAAATTCATACAATGAGTCACATAGAGAAATATGTGCTACCTTTAGGAAAAGTATTGCATGTTAATATTCACTAAAGGTAGGTTACAACATGAATTTTTTTTACGCTCCTGGATCCTTTTTCTCCAGTGTCTACATGTTATCATCGTGAACCTACTATGGGCACTTGTCTATCAATGACAAGTATTTTATCATTGCCCGTAGTTCTTTTTTTTTCCGTTTCCAAAGTCTCTACAATTTAGTTCATAAAATCCCGGAGGTAAAAAGAATGAATAAATCTACAACAAAAATTCATACAATGAGTCACATAGAGAAATATGTGCTACCTTTAGGAAAAGTATTGCATGTTAATATTCACTAAAGGTAGGTTACAACATGAAATTTTTTTACGCTCCTCATAAAAGCAAGAATTAGACAGCTAAAGAACGGAGAGTGAGAAGCACTGCTCTTAACAGAAAAAACCTAAAATTTAGAAAGTTTTTGACAAAAAAGGCTAGTGCTTAGAAATGTTCTCCTATGATCAGCAGGAACTGGTAACAAAAGAGAAGTAGAAAAGTTAAGGAATAGTAGAGTTAAGATTTGGAATGAGAGGATCGAGAGTCTTTCGGAACGATGGTGACGTGTATATTGTACTCTTCAAATAAATTTTATGCTACTGCCAATTCGTAATGAAGTTCTGCAACAGTAAAATGTCAGTATAATTTCCGTAGCGATTAACTGGTATTCGATTCGAAAAGAAAGTTTGCGATCTAGATGTCTTTTGAGAATGCCCTTGACTAACGATAAATATGCATTTGCGCCACCTAGTGGTAGAATTTACTCCACCTAGCAGAAGCCGGGAATTCCACAAAATATACTGAACATCTTAGTACTTTTTATCATCGTGCCGCTGCAAAACACTTTCTTAATTCAGACACAGAGATGTTAATAGGTAACAAAACTTTGTGCAGATTAATCACATAATAAAAATAGCTGCCGTCTTTACACGATGATTATTTGAAGACAAATGTTAAAACATTCTTCAAATTAAATTTATTAGATAAAAAGATATATTTAAAATGACATAAGATCATTTGGACATCAAAATAAGACCCATCATCAGATGTTAAAGCCGTCATGTATTAGTTGTTATAAGTAGAAGTGCATAACAAACCGAAGTGCATTATTCCTCCAAGCCAATTATCATGTATCCAATCAGAGGGCGCAATGCCGATTATATAGTCCTGTCTGGGGGCATGTGTCCATTTCAATGGTTTCGTCAGAATCCTCTGGAGTCAGTTTAGGAATGATAGATTTCCAAGGCAATGGGATAAAATAAGGAAATACATCATTACATGTCATCTTTCCATACTTAAAAATGATGAGACTCTTAGTGAACCGTAATGAAAATCTGGAAGGTGGAGTTTTCAAAATGGAAGTCTCATCCCATATCGGATAATAAGATCCTTTATCTACAAGACGCGAAAGGGCTGTTGAAGATGCCCCTACTTTTACATTGTATTTGTGCTCGACAAGTCTAGTTTGTAGTTCTGTCTGGCTAGAGCTTTATTTTAATGCCCGAAAGACCTTATGTCATATTAAATATATCTTTTTATCTAATATATTTAATTTGAATAATTTTTTAACGTTTGTCTTCAAATAATCATCTTGTAAAGACGGCAGCTATTTTTATTATATGATCAGGGATGTTAAAATGAATACGAATACTGTTACGCCAGCCAGAGGGGTAACTGTGACCAGAAAAAATTTGAAAATGCAAAAAAATCTCGATCCCATCTTCTTATAGAATATCAAAAAGTTTCTCATCCTGACAACTATCTTAAAAATGTACCGGAACAAATGTAAATGTAAAAATGCAGATTTAAACCACCTAGATGGAAAAACGGCAGAGTAAATCCAAAGAAAAGGGCACATTTTTTGAAAATCTTATTTCGCTTTACTCATGAGTAACCGAACGAATGAAATGTGCTGGATCAAATGCTGGTGAATTTTGTATTTGTGATGTGTATAAAATAATTTATTTTCTTTTTTAGTGTAAAACCAGTTTCATTAGCTTTTACTTATTTAGTTATAATGAGCTCATGTAAACAATCAACCTACACACAGTGTCGTTCATTTTTGTATTGCAGAATGTTTCCTGATTATAAAGACCTAACATTTTCGACTTGGATGATGTATAACATTCCAGGAATGTTAATTTCCACTTTTATGCTATGGATCTTATTCCAAGTAATCTATGTGCCATTTCGGTAAGTTCCAGTCATAAATTCAGTTTAAAAAATCGAAAGATAACTCTGGTACTCTTTGTAGATAATTTTTGCTATTCATCTTTCGCATGCCAAGATCTTTGTGGGTGCGAAATGAAACGAGTGATTCGATAGCATACATTTTCTCATGTACAACACATTACATTACACACACGATAACACCGAGCCACAGTCTGGTACATACTACGTGGAATTAAATCATAACAACAGACAATGAGGTTTACTAATTCCTCACATTGTGCAGTACATAGGTAGGTGGATTAATGAATTTCATTGTTGTAAAACCAATCACAGAAGATATGTGAGTCATAAAAGAAAATATTTACTAAACTATGGCAGTATCAATATTAAGTATTTCTTTCAGACATTTGATGTGGACTTGGAACATCAAATGGAAGTCATCGCTCTCTGTGATTGGAGGAGTCTGGAGGAATTCGAGGCCGCTGTGGTGCAGTGGAAGCATATCCGGCGCGTAACTGGAAAACCCTGGGTTCGATTCCCGGTGGCGACCAATGAGAATTTTTCCGTGACTCACTTATAAACGTGGAAAGAGCGACGAATTCTGTTTGATGTTCCAAGTCCACGTCAAATGTCTGTATTAATTAATCATTCGCCTTCTAATTATTTCTTCAGTTGCTGATTACCATCTTTGGTGAATCCCCAGCATTGTGCGGGGCTCCAAGAAACAATCTGCCAATTGGCTTGGCAGTTAGTGTATGTGAGGCTATAGGAATTCGAGACCGCTGTGGTGCAGTGGAAGCATATCCGGCGCGTAACTGGAATACCCTGGGTTCGATTCCCGGTGGCGGCCAATGAGAATTTTTCCCAGACTCACTTATAAACGTGGAAAGATCGATGACTTCTGTTTGATGATTAAGTATTTCGACTGTTTCGGTTTTCAAAAACAACATTTATTTTGATTAATATTATTATTATATTTGATTTGATTTTCTCATCTACAGCAATGGCATCTGTATTTGATTTTCTCATCTACAGCAATGGCATCTGTCCATATGTCAGTACGGACATAAAGTCAAGTAAAGACATAGTCACTTTTGGCTTGAAAATCGTCGCACAATGTGGCACGTATCGAGAATTACTAATTCTTGGATTTTGGCGTTAGGTGTTGTAGACCTAAAGTATCAAGCTGAGTTAAAAATTTGCATACTGCTGTCCGATGACTTTTGGCACTAAAACATGTATTCACATGTGTTCCCTGGTGTAAACAAGGTTTTTAACCACTGCACCAAAGAGATTACCAGATCTATTAATTACTTTTGAAAAAGAAATTAACTAAAAAGTTATCCGGAATTTACCCAACTCAAGAAAACAAAACTCTTCACGCCTAGTGGCTAGAGCCAGCAACATAAATCTATAGCTGAGAAATTCTCAGGTTTTTCTTGCATTTCACTGAGCGCTGAAAAGCAGTAACATCAGAGTGGAAGGTCTGTGGTTTTGACATTAGTAAGAATACAGAAACTTCGTCAAAGTTTGGAGTATTTCACATCGTGAGTCCTGACAGTTCCCTGCTTCTAGGCTGTGCCGTCTACACGCAGGCACAGCCTGTTTTGAAAACTGAGTTCTGACAGTTCCCTGCTTCTTCAACAAGTTGCAGACAATGGCTACGACTCGACTGTGATATGGTAATCGCATAAGCATATCTACTAGGACAAGCCGCCAACGGTAACCGAAAACTCGGGTACAGTTCGCAAATTTTGAGCGAAGCTATTGCAAAATCTAAACTCATTAAGGCGTCTATTATAACAAATTCTAAAAAATGAACACGTAAAATTTATGACTTCCAGAACAAAAGTACGAAACATTCTAAAAGAGAAATGCCTAAAATTTATCATGAACTACTTTCCTTCACGCCTTCACGTTGGTTGTGATCAGGTTGCATGTAAACAAAGCGGAAAGACACACTCAGATCGGAAACCACATTTTTCATCGAGACTCACCGAGCCGACACCCGACGTCATTGGCGCCATATTGCTGGCCTCGACTGCGAATTCAGCAGTTACAATTAGAAAAGAAACAAAAGCAAAAAAAAAAAAAAAAAGAAAAGGCTTACCGGCGCCAGTTCTAACGTTTTTCTTGTGTCCACAATCTGCTCCCTTTCCTTTTTTATTAGTTTGAACTAAAATAATTTCAAATTGACTGCAAAAGAACTAAAAAACTCGAGCAAATTGCGTCCTGAAAACTTGCGACTATCGAATGTAAACAAATGTAATGTAATGTTCGCTCGTGTTTTTTTAATTGAAAAAATCAATGATTAGTTACATGGGTTGGTATCATGGTCATTTGTAGTGTCCTATAGGAATAATGACCTTTAAAAAACTGACCAATTTATATAATTTTAATTGAAATTACTCAATGACACGGAATTGCGGGAATCGGAAGGCGCCAAAACCTGACCATGGACGACGTCCAATTGCATGCAAAAAATCACAGAGACAGAATGTGTCATGTCGTAGCTATGCCCGAACAAATAATTGTCCCGAGTTTCGTATAGAGAACGGATTTTTTTTTCAATTATTATAAATATGGTCAGTTTTTAATGGTCATTATTTTTATATGACGCGACCAATCACCATGATAAAAGGTGTCACCGCGATCGGCTGAAGATCTTTGGAGGAAATGGGTAACAAACTACCCCTTCTCAAAACCCGGGAAACCCCCTAAAAATGCAAGTTTTTGGACAACTATTCCTCAATGACACGGAATTTCGGGAATCGGAAGGCGTCAAAACCTGACCCTGGACGATGTCCAATCGCATGCAAAAAGTCACGGTGATCGGACGTGTCATCTCTTACTTATGACCGAACAACTAATTGTCTCGAGTCTCGTAAAGAGAACTCCGCTCAATAACTCTCGTACATTCCTTCCTTACTTTTTTCACTTCCATCTCAGAGCATTAGACATCTGATTGTGAGATAGTGTCATAAGCACATATACATTCTAGTATCTGAAATTTTGCCTAAAAATAAAGAATGGAAAACCGAAATTTTTACTGTCGAGTTTACATGAGATCTGCTTTAGTTTAAGCTAAAAATGAAGAATGGAAAACCGAAATTTTTACTGTCGAGTTTACATGAGATCTGCTTTAGTTTAAGCTAAAAATGAGGAATAGAAAACCGAAATTTTTACTGTCGAGTTTACATGAGATCTGCTTTAGTTTAAGCTAAAAATGAGGAATGGAAAACCGGAATTTTTACTGTCGAGTTTACATGAGATCTGCTTTAGTTTAAGCTAAAAATGAGGAATGGAAAACCGAAATTTTTACTGTCGAGTTTACATGAGATCTGCTTTAGTTTAAGCTAAAAATGAGGAATGGAAAACCGGAATTTTTACTGTCGAGTTTACATGAGATCTGCTTTAGTTTAAGCTAAAAATGAGGAATGGAAACCCGAAATTTTTACTGTGAAATTTACATGAGATCTGCTTTAGTTTAAGCTTAAAACATCAAATAGGGATGCTGAAATTTAGATGTGTGACAATCCACTGAGCAAGAGATTCTTCTATATACGATTCCTTACAGGAATATATTAGATGAATGATGTTAGGGAAATTATAATGTGACAAAATATGCATTCGCTCACGGTGTGAAATACTCCGAACTGTACTTAACTTCATTATCTTTTTATATAGAAATCCAGAATTACGAGAAACAATGTTTGACCCGTTTCTTGTTAATGTGATTCTCCAACTCTTCCTCTTCATGCTAAATGTAGTCTATCGTTATCAGATAATTAAAAGAATATTAAATTTAGCTAAACAGGGTGTCAAATTGGCAACATAAGCACTTATCTTCTTCCAAGTTCTAATGAAAAGAATGTCCAAATTCTCTCTCTCTCTCTCACTCTCTTTGACTGAAGGTATTTTTTTGTTTTTTATCATCATTTCCACAATCATTCCGTATTATCCTACCCATATTCAATTGGGAAACGAATTTTCCCGAAGAAATAATGTTTCATAAATACATGGTAAGAATTGTAATGCTATTATTGGCATATACTCACTGTATTCCATGTAACCACTTCCTTCAGAAAACTTGAAAATTTTCATCGTCCTGGAGAAGGAATCGAATCCGCACCTCCTAATTTCCGGTTGAGAATTGTATATGACGTACTTTCACCAATGGCGTTTGTGACCTATATCCGACCCTGGATGTGAAAAAAAGTTTGTGAGAGGCTGCGATGGGGCAGGAATAGCTTCGACTAGCGCAAAAATGAAGGTTCTCAGAAATCTACGTTCAGTTGCTCGGAATTTCCTCGTCCTTGGTAGTGTAATAACTAGCATGCTCGACCACAAATCGGGAGGAGTGGGCTCAATTTCCGCTCCAGGAAGATGAAAATTTTCAAGTTTTCTGAAGGAAGTGGTTACATGGAATACAGTGAAAATATGCCAATAATAGCAATATCCTGCCCATTTGTTTTTTTCGGTCAAGGAATGAACCCAAGGTTCCATATCTACTTGTAGCCTTACAACATGTCCGGCAAAGAAAAATATAGAAAGAAATGCTTATTTGAAATTCCACCCTGAAAACCTTAATGCAGGGCCTTTACTGAAGAAAAGTTTCACCTGAAAAACGGGGATTGAAGCAGGTTTCTTGATTCAGAAAATGCTTTTGATATTTAAGTAATTATTTCGTTTTAACATTTTGTACGCATCCCTCACTGTGTATCTTACTTTTTTCATTACTATCAATTTCATTACACGTTGTGACATACTTATAAACTGTGTACATTCTTTCCAGGATGAAAGGAACCGAAGAGGATGAAACTAACAAACAGATCGTCCGTCACGTGATACAGAAAAATTACGATGGACTGGGCTATATGACGTGAGTTCAAATTTTAAAACTTGTAGAAATATGTTTCTTTTTTTTTCTATGTTAAATTTTACGTGCTTTTGCTTTTAATTGCAAGGAACAGTACACCACCAGTCTTTGAACACAAGGAAAAGCAAAAGAGAACATGCGAAATCTATTTAAACATATTTCTTTTGGTCTGATATCTTCTCCGTTTTGAACATAAATCTCTGAAAAGAATAGATGAATACCTTGAGACTGACAAGTGTTTCCTCGTACCTTTCTATCGTGTACCATTTGGAAAACCAAAGCAATCATAGCTAATAGAGCACAGTTAACATGTTAAATGAGCAAATGTTTCCAAACTAAGAGAGTTCGAAATATAATTCCAAAATAATAGTATTTTCACATGACTCAGTAGGGCACATTGAATGTATTCTACTCGTAGTAACAACGTTTTGAGTATTTACATACGTTTTACAAAATCCAAGCAAATGTCCAGTCATTAACCAGACCGAATTTATGCAGAGTACTTTGTATAATCATTTTGGCGGCTCAGTTTCGCCGATTTGATTCTATAACCAGGTGATATTTTGCTCAGGTTTAATTAACATCAGAACATGACTAAAACAGTAAAGAATCCAATCAGATCGTAAATTACTAAAATTCAACGTATTTGAGCTATTGAAATGATTAAGCATCCCGGGCAAATTTATTTAAATGAAAATTGAAATTGTACAAAAGATGTTCAGAGTTCAAAAGAAAATGCTGCAGTTAAAGAGTACTACGCAAGAAAAAGCAAAGATATTTCCCGCAGCTGGCATCTTGGAAACTATCATGGGGCAGCTTTGTTTGTGTTTGAGTAGATGGTGCACATCAATTATTGGTTGTTCGAAAATTTTCACGTTACTTTTAAAGCATACAAAGCAATGTGTATTCTTTATCTTATCCACCAGAAAGTTCTGATTGCCAAATAATAGATGTTTTAAAATTTGCTTTGGATCACGTCTTGGGAATGAACGGAGAACACTCTAGTAATGCATTTTAACCAAATTGCAAAAGCTTGTGCTCTACACGCATCTACATGCATCCGGCTTTTAAAATGAAAATATTTTTACGCGGTTATAAATTTAGATAGATTTGTTTCTGTAAAGAAATTCAATTAGAGTTCATTAACATATTCAGCAATGAATTCTGGAGTCCCGAGCTATTATACTCAATTGCTACTTGTCAGCCGTAAAAGAAGATGTATATATACATACACAGTCGAGTCACATTAATGTGACCACCTCCAGCTTTTGATATCAACAGCGCGTAGCCAACGAAAGAAGGCACGTGTCGTAAGCTGGCTTGGAGAATATATAAGGTGTGCTGTAGGCATTTTGAAAACATATCACTCGTTGCTGTCATGGATAAAAGGAGCGATTTATCATATTTGCAAAAAGGTATGATTATCTGCTTTCGGGCCAAGGGTAGCAGTATTTCTGAAACAGCGCAGTTCGCGAACTATTCGCGTGCTGCTGTGGTTAAAGTGTATCGTGATTGGAGAAATGGCATCATTGCGAGTAAGCGATGTGGAAACTGCGGAGCACCACTTGCCATTGATGTGAGAGGCGAACGTCAGCTTCGATGATGCGCGAGGGCCGATCGACACGCTACACCGGAGCAACTCACTGGCCGAATGAACCAGTGGGCTACCGAAAGTGTGTCTAAAACGACATTGCAGCGAACCCTGCTGCGTATGGGGCTCCTATGCAGACGGTTGGTCACTGCACCTATGCTACCAAAGGTGTGTCGGCAGAAAAGGTTTACATTTGCACGGCAGTATCGGAATTGGACTTCCGCTGATTGGCAAAGGCTTGCCTTCTCCGAGGAGTCACGCTTTCTGCTTCATCGAACGGATGGATGTTGGCGTATAAGGCGAGAAACATCGGAGAACCAACACTCTTCAACCATTGCTGAAAGAACACAAGCTGGTGGGGACCGCGTTATGGTCTGGGGAATGCTTTCGTGGCATTTTCTGGGTCCACTTATACCTATGGAAGGCACTATGGACCGAATTCATTATAAATCCATCCTTGCAGACCACGTGCACCCATACATGCTGATTGTCTTCCCCGGGGCGGATGGGATCTTCCAGCACGACAATGCGACGTGTCACACAGCTAGAAATGTCCGAAAGTGTTTGGAAGAGCACGATAAAGATTTCAAAGTACTTCTCTGGCACCCTAATTCCCCAGACTTAAACCCAATTAAGCATCTGTGGGACCACCTCGATCGTGTTGTTCGTTCTATGGATCCTCCACCACGCACCCTCCAGTAGCTGTCAGATGCACTGCAGTCATCATGGCTCCACATACTTGTGAACATCTTCCTGCACCTTACTGAGTCACTCCCAGCCCGTCTAGCTGATGTCCGCGTTGCACACGGCGGTTACTCTGGATATTAGCTGGTGATCATAATAATGTGTCTCGACCATGTGTACATTGTATATATATATATATATATATATATATATATATATATATATATATATATATATATATATATATATATATACCGAAATTTTAGACTGGATATCAGGGAATAGGAAAACACCCAGTAGAAGACTTCGTTGCATATGGATGAATGAAATTCGAAACCACACCAAAGTAACATGGAGGAGACTGATTCAAGACAGACATTTGTGGAAGAAACTTGGGAAGACTTTCATCCAGCAACAGATTGATAATGGTTGGCGATGATGATGAGATAGATAGATAGATAGATGCATACAAACATAACATATCAAAGTAGGGGGAAAGACATTTTAACCCCAACGAAAACCTTACCAAACTAAAAATCTAGTAGCCTCAGAATAGAACATACAGAAAGAACAGGAACAAAAGCAAACAGACCACCTCTCAAAAAAACAGATAAATTTAAAATTTTATGAATTCCAAGATCCAGTGGAAATCGTTTCGTTAAATTACAGAAGGAGTTCATAAATATTTTGACAAGTGTCACTTACTGCTTTTCCAAGGGCCAACACAGATCACACCTCTTTCATTCCTGCACAAATCAAGCAAGTATTGAGTTTCTCCTTTGTCAAATTTGCTAATTCCTTAGTGAAATTATTTTTAAAAGAGACCATAATTTTTTTCGATTACCGTTATAAAAGTAAATTTAACAAACGAAGCAGGAAAGGCGCGGATGCCCAACTAGTATTACGGTAAATGTCCAGTGTCCTTGGTGTGTCAGCAAGAGTTTAAAACTTTTTTTGTAACCTATTAGTTTGATTTGATAAATTCTTTTTTGCGTTGGGAAGCCTGAACGGCAAATAAAATTATCTATGCCTTTTCGGCTTTCTCCGAAGCATAACTTCACC
This sequence comes from Macrothele yani, assembly GCA_039090855.1. Taxonomy (NCBI): domain Eukaryota; kingdom Metazoa; phylum Arthropoda; class Arachnida; order Araneae; family Macrothelidae; genus Macrothele; species Macrothele yani. The sequence goes on from CM076994.1 coordinate 139,885,219, forward strand.
ACCAGGGGGCGTAAATGAGATTTATATTGAATTTAAAATACATTTCATTTCTTATCATTCCTTCCTTCTAACAGTTTCATTGAAAAAAAAATCTTCAATACCCTTTGCCAAGAAGACGATATTGCCTTCGGTTTCTACTTCGAATAATTCACGGTATTCCGGCTGACAAGCGTAATTGTAAAGTGAATGTTTCACGATATCTATGCTACTAGAATATTTTACATATGATTTCTAATTTTTCTTACACACAGCAGGAATCATCCAATCAAGATGAAAATTGGTATGTATTGGGTTAATGCGAATGAAATGTCCGGCGCGAACGAGCAGTGGAGACAGGCCCCACCACAGCGGAATGGAACCACCCACAGATGTTGCGGCGATCACGTCACAGAGTTACTATAAATAGCTAGCACGTGTGTGAAGAACAAGGTCCGGGACGCTGGTGGCCTAGTGGTCATCTTTCGTGACTCCCACGGAGAAGACTCGGGTTCGATCACAGGCAGGTACAAACGCTGGAACCATTAAATATCCGCCGTACGTCAGATGGGCACGTTAAGCCGTCAGACCCCGGGTACTGGAACCCCCGGTAATAAGTCAGGGCGTCTTTCTCTCTCTTTCTACCTCGCTTTCGTGTCTCTTTCCTATCGGGCACTGTAGCCTGTAACGTACCAGGAGATGTGACGTACCTGCCAGAAGGACGCACACGACATAAAGGCAGATAGGTATCAGAATAAAACGTCCGCGTAGCTCAATTGGTAGAGTGACTTATTCCGGAATGAGGGGATCCGGGTTCGAATCCTGGCGTGGACAGAAATGACGGAGAAATTTACTTCGTTATAAGCCCAAATTTCCTAGCTTCTTATTTCTAAGTTGTTTAAGACCTGGGGTAAGACACTCCCTTCCTAAAATCCTGTACATATGATCTGATCTCATCTGAAGAACAGGGTCCAGGAGTGGTTTGTTTGGACGTAACGTGGCTTGCAAATGAAACATGCTGACGCCGGATTTGAAAGTCATCTTCCTGTAGGAATTTAAACTAGGCCATTCTGCAGGAATTGCCGCTGAAAGCGTTTGGGAATTCAGCCAACGAACGAACCATTCGGCGATGGAGTGTCGAAGCGGAGATGCCGACCTGCAAAAACGAAGCACGGGGTCGCCGACTTGTTGCTGTTTCTGACGATGCTCTGTCACGTGTGGTTGAAGCGGACCACGAAAAAAACGTGTCGTGAGATAGCGGCAGAGGTAGGTGTCTACCATACGACAGTTGTTCGGCGTCTGGCTGTGCTGGGTAAGGTCAAAAGGCTGGACATGTGGCTGCTACATGAGGTGACAACTGCTAAAAAAGATTAGGCGTTTGGAAGTCTGCACCTCGCTGCTTGCCAGGAATAAGCAGGAACCTCTACTACATCGAGTCGTCATATGCAACGAGAAGGGAGTCCCTTTATAATAATCGGAAACGATCTGCACAATGGTTAAGCAAGACACAGCCGTCTGGACGGCATCCTAAGCCACCCAAAAACCCTAAAACAGATTATGTTCCGTGTCTGGTGGTCCACACCCTGGATAATTCATCGGAATTTCTTGGCAAGAGGCCAGACGATCATTGCTGAACGTTATTGTGCTGAATTACACCAGATGGGAAACTGCTTCAAAAACAACCGGCTTTGGTCAACAGACATGGTGTTCTTTTGCTCCAGGACAACGTCCGCCCTCATGTAGCACAACGAACGATGCTGACACTAAGTGTCTTTGGCTATGAAGCACAGCCTCATCCTGCCTTTCCCCGGACTTGTCTCCGACAGACTATCATCTGTTTCGTCGCCTGGATCACTTCCTGTCCGGAAAACAGTTCACAACAGACAACGAAGTTCAACGTGCTGTTGATGACTTCTTCGGGTCCCAGCCACAAAACCTTTTTGTTCCGGGATCATGGCCTTGCCGGACAGATGGAAACTATGTGTCGATGCCGAGGGGGATTATTTTGCCTAGGTAAGTTTTTCCTACTTCTTCGTTCTCGCCGTCCACGTGTGCTGATGGTCCTTTGCCGGACATTTCATTCGCACCAACCCGATACAATGTACATGCATAGGAAAGGATATGAATGCAATTCCAAAGTAGTTGGGCCACTTATTCGGATAAAAGAGCTATTGGAGTGGAACAAATCAGTACGTTGTTGCGCAACCTCTGGCTCGGATACAATCGGTTACCCGGTGTGGCGCAGACGCATACAGTTAATGGATATTGTTCTGAGGTATTGCATGCCAGATGGTGTCCAAATTGGGGCCCAGTTCGCCGACATTCCGGGAAGGGCATAAGTGGCTTCCCATCATGTCCCAAACATATTCGATCTGCGGGAGGTCAGGCGATCAGGCTGGTCGTGGAAGGATGTAGACATTACGGAGGCAGGCCTGGGATAGTCATGCCGAGGTAGGCCGGACAATATCCGGTTGAAAACATGTTCGGTGATGCTGCGAAAGGAAAGGCAATACAACAGGTTGTATAATATTGTCGACATACCGGTGAGCCGTGAGTGTGGTGCGGAGGATTACCAATGGTGTCCGCTTATCGTAGGAAATTCCTCTCCAACAGTTAGTCCCAGTGTGCGAGCCATGTGCCTTCCACGTTAAAGGCAGGAAATTTGCGCTGTCCGGGTAGTCTCTAGACACGCATGCACTGGTCATCGGTTCCAAGTGCGAACCATGACTCATCATTGAAGACAATAAGACACCACTGGGCACTATCATACGTTGAACGGGCTCGACACCATTGCAACAGGTGGCAGCGATGCTCGCTGATTAGTGGTGGGCGGCGGAGTGGCCTCCTTAAATGCAGTCCCAGTGCCGGAAGTCGTCTGGCAATGGTGCGGAAGGCCATTTCCGTAGCTGTAGACGACGCAACATAGCCACGGATGATTGAGAGCGTCGAATTTGGTTCTGTTCGTGCGGTTCTCACAATCGCTGGATCCTCGCGTTCTGTCGTTGCCCTGTGCCGTCCATTACCCGTGCAGCTGGGTTGTGCCCTCCTCGACCCGTTGGCGCCAACAGCGTCCGATTGCCGCGTCGCTCCGACGCAAATGCCTGACGATACGGCGATTTGACCGACCGGCCTCTCTCAGCCCAATTATACGTCCTCTCAAAGAAACGTTCAACTGCTCGTATTGTGCACATATCCGACGTCGTGACGTCACCACAGGAGATTAATGCAACCGCAATCCGCTGTCACAAGTATCCCTACGTGTGTACTTTGCTCGTGATATACCCTCCTCCATGTTGGGTTCCCAAGCGCTATTCTTTTTTTTTAATTTTTTGGTTGGAGGTTTAACGACCACCGTGAGCAACTCAATTGGCAACCTCAATGAACTATAGGGGCGCTGCGCAGACGTAAACAAACTTCTTTTAGTACGGATAAAGTAGCACATGTTGCCGTGAAGTCGCATGTAGGAATGGCTGGTTTAACACTCTCAATCCTTGAGATACTGAAATTTGTGGACGCTACAAAAAATTCACGGTGCATCAAAGCAGGGGAAGGGATTCTTAATGCAGGTCATATAATATCATGTGCAATTAAGAAATAAGATAAAAAAGAAATCCACATAGTTTCGCATTGCGTTCAATCCACCGCAGCAAAGTCGTCGCCTCATTCGATCAACGGTGTTTTAGACAGAAATAATTGTGAAATTTCTGTAGTCTTTTGAGTGCTCTTGTAAAGCAGGCAGAAGTAGAACGCGAAAACACTGTGTAGCAGTAATGCTTTACTGTAACAGGTAATTTTTATTTTTACATTTTCAGATAAGTGATATAGTAATACCGGTAGGGGTGACATTTCGGTAAATGTGTAGATTAGCGTCCTAAATTATTTCGTCGGGAAAATATTAGTACCTGAATAAAGTGCGACGTACAAATTTGAGATTATGGAAACTAAGTGTAAATGGTGCAGAAATTTCATGTTTTAAATGTCTTTTAAAGATTTTTATCGTAATATTTACCTATAAGTGCGATGCTGTGAAGAGATGGTGCGGTAGGCCTAACGCATTCGCTACCACGACAATGTCAAGCATTTTCTATGCCACTGTACTTTTGGTTCTCCTGTCAATACTTTCTTCGCAGGTCAGTTTCTATCTCACTGATACGTATCTTTTGCAACACAAACACGTTTTTTCCGGTGCCAACAACGTACAGATACAACAAAATAAAGGGTGGATAGTCTGGACCTATTTTCTGTAGCGTATCACTACAACATTTATCGCTCTCCTGCCAACAACATAACCGCTTTCTCTTGTGCTCTTCCGCCCGTCATTTCGGTGCAGCAACGAACCTTCTTTTTAACGGAACAACGCATGACATCGTGCGGTAGCGATACGTTAGGCTTACCGCGGCGTTTCGTAACACCATCGCACTTAGAGGTAAATATTACGAAAAATATCTTTAAGAAACATTTAAAATATGAAATTTCTGCACCGTTTGCCATTTTTTTCCATACTCTAAAATCTGTACGTCGCACTTTTTCCAGGTACTAACATTTTTCCGACGAAATAATTTAGAACGCTATTTTGCACATTTACCGACATTTCGTTTCACTTGACGATTTCCAGGATCCATTTTCAATACTCTGTCAACAATAACAAATTTGTAATTTTTCAACATTCCTAAAACAGTGTTTTCTAATTGGTAATTGCTGATCACCATTCTGTTCTCAGTGTTTTTGAACTGGTGACTGTTGACAGAACATTGCAAATCTTGTTCCTTAATGGAGTTCAAATTTATATCGATAACAGCAATTACTTGTTTTCAAGAGCATGTAGAAATACGGAATTTTAAATTATTGCAATACTATGCAATAAAATCATGTCTTGTTCATTATTCATTCAAACAGTTACTAAGTTCGTAGTATTTCACTGGAATGATTTCAAGTGCAAGGCACAAGCGTTTGTACTCACTTGTGAAAAACATAGCTAGAACCTTGGGAACGACACTGCGGGACGCAACAATATGAATTGCTCTTTTTCACCGAATTCTCCATTATACTATTCTCTAATTCCAGAATGAATGCAAAAATACCCCGAACCTTGGCAACGATCTAACAACAGCTAAGAATGTTGTCCGTACTACAGTAATTCTTCTTTTCGCCGCTAGAGGGAGAGCGGACCTCTAAGATTTTTTTTTTTTTTTTTTGATTGGAGGTTTAACGACCACCGTGAGCAACTCAATGGGCTATAAACAGTCGCCCGTCCCTAATTTAGGGTCACTGGTTCCAGGGAAGGGAGAGAGCCAGTGCCGTAAGACAAACACAACATCCATGCCTCACCGGGATTCGAACCCGGACCCCTTCCGGACGAATGATCAGAGGCCATCGCTTAGACCACTGCGCCACCGGGGCGGCACCTCTGAGATTGCCAATGGGCTATAAGCAGTCGCCCGTCCCTCATTTAGGGCCACTGACTAAAGTGAAGGGAGAAAGCCAGTGCTGTAAGACCAACACAGCACACATACCCCACCGGGATTCGAATCCGGAGTCATCTCGGAAGAGTGATCAGAAGCCATCGCTTAGAACACTGCGCCACCGGGGTGGTCATGGGCTATTTATTCATCGGTCGTTAATTTTTAACCATTTTCAAAGTCAGCCATGAGGTACTTGCACGCGAAGTTAAATCAGTATCGAATGTCTTCCCCGGGGTGCTTTTTTTTATCGGTTTGTCCGTCCGTCCGTCCGTCTGTAGACACCATGTCTCTGTAACTATTAGTCCGATTTAAAAAATTCTTTTAAATTGGGAAGCATGAAATATACGAATGATGATCCTGCGTTTCGTTTTTTTTTATTTGCGGTGTACAATTTGGCCGCAAGAGGGCGTAATGCAGATGATGTCGAATTCAAAATACATTTTTATCCCATATATTTGCTTGTAAACATCCGATTGAAAAAATTATTTTATATTTCGATTCCATTTATGTCGAGGAGTATTTTAGGTATGGTTACTTTTTCAAGTTGCTCATAGATTTTCCGCTTGGGGGTGTAAAAGTAATGTAAGTTTTTCCCGATATCTCTTCTTCTAAAACTCCGATTTGAATTTTTTTTTTCTCCAGCGGATACAGCTCCTGATGGAAAATCTTTTGCATATAATTTCTAATTTTTGGTAAAAACAACTTTAGCCACCAGGGGCGTAATTGTTAATTTTTGCTTCTGATGTATTTGCCATAAAATCTGAGCTCCTAAAATCTCGATTTAAAAACTTCTTTCATGAACAGATGACACTCATGTCGATAAACCTTTTTGGAATATTTTCTTCTTAAATATTGCATGGTTTCTCCGCCAGGGAGCGTAGATGTATATCTTGTTTTTGTCAATACCTCTGCTTCAAATGGTCCGATTTGAAAAATTCTCTCTCTATTGGATAGAGTTTCAGGTGCGATATGTTTTTCATATAATTTCAAAACTTTTCAAGTGATTCATACTTTTCGCTAGCGGGCGTAAAAGTAAATTGCGTTTTCTCCGATATCTCTGCTTCTAAAACTCGGATTTCAAAAATTCTTTCTGTACTGGATACAGCTCCAGATGGGAAATCCTTTGCATATAATTTCTAATTTTGGTACAAAACTGTTTGGCCACCAGGCGGCGTAAGTTTTAATTTCTGCTTCTGATGTATTTCCAGAAAAATCTGAGCTTCTAAAATCTCGAATGAAAATAATTCGTTTGTGGACCGATACTACTCACGTCGACAAACCTTTTAGGAATATTTTTTTCTTAAAATACTGCATGGTTTCTACGCCAGGGGGCGTAGATGTATAAGTTATTTTTGTCAATATCTATTTCTAAGATTCCGATTTAAAAAATTATTTCTTTGTTGGATAGTGTTTGCGATGCGAAATGTTTTTCCTATAAATTCAAAATTTTCAAGTAAATCATAGACTTTCCGCTAGGGAGCGCAAAGGTAAATTGCGTTATTTCCGCTTCTAAAACTCCGATTTGAAAAATTCTTTCTGTAGCGGATACACCTCCTTATGGGAAATCTTTTGCTTATAATTTCTAATTTTTGGTTTAAAATGGTGTGGTCATCAGGGGGCATAAGTGTTAGTTTCTGTTTCTGATGTATTTGCAGCAAAATCTGTGCTCCTGAAAGCTCGACGGGAAATGTTTTTTTCTTGGACCGATACCGCTCACATCGAAAAACCTTTTGAGAATATTTTCTTCCTAAATAATGCATAGTTTTTCCGCCAGGGGCGCATATCCTATATTTGTCCATATCTCTGCTTCGAAGAGTCCGATTTGAAAAATGTTTTCTTTGTCGGAGAGCCTTTCCGCTGCGAAATGTTTCTTATATAAATTCAAATTTTTCTTAACGTACAAGTCTGCAACCAGAGGGCGTAAACTCACGATTACCTTTACAGCAATATCTGCGGGCTTAAAACCCCGATTGTAAAACTTCTTTCTTCCGTCAGATACTATTGTTTTTCATACCGGTTCCATTGACTTTGAATACCTTTGATAAATTTAATTTGCGTCAGTACGGATTCAAAAGGCGTGCTCATTACACCCGAAAATTCGGTGTCATCTTTCTTGGGGTTTTTTTTTTCTTGTTTTTTTTTTAGCAAAGAGTGTTAAAATAATGACCAGCTCTCTTGCAAGGGGTAAACGTACTTGTATATTATATTTTTCTCGATATCCCTTCTTCTGAAAGTCCGATTCGTAAAATTCCTTTTGCACCGATATAGCGTTTTTGGCAAAGAATACTTTAGATATAACTTCTAATTTTTTCATAAGAACAATTTTTTTCTTTAGGGAAGTCAGTGCAAGTGCATACTTCTGTTTACAACATATTTGCAGCCGTACCTAAGCGTTCAGAAGTCGCATCGAAAAAATAATTTTTGGTCAGATACCATTTACTACGGAAAACATTGTAAGCATAATTTTGTATTCAAAGTAACTGTCAGCTTTCCCGCTAAAGGACGCACCTCCAATCAGTAGTTGGATGAAGGTAAAAAAAAAACAGCTTTACTATCCCCCAAACGCGGACGCTTCGAGAAAAAGGAATGCTGTATATTTGATGGAATAACAAATGTGTGACCCTTATCGAGCTCGCTCCGTTGGCTGGGATATCAACACCGAACTGTATTCCAAGTAGCTGGATTGCATGTACGACAAATTGAAACAACGATACTCTGGATTGGTCAATCGAAAGTCTTCGCTTCTTCAACAGTACAAAGCCAAGTCTCGTAACTCCTGATAAATCTTCACCAACTTGATGGAATCGAGCCCTTACTACACCCAATGTGCAGCCCTGATCTCGTTCTTTTTTAGCACGTCTTTTAAATGCAGACGATGTCAAATTCAAAAATACGTTTTATTCCACATATTTGCTTCTAAACATCCGATTGAAAAAAATACTTTTATCTTTCAATCCCATTTATGTATTTTAGGTACAGTTACTTTTTCAAATTACGCATAGATTTTTCCGCTAGGGGACGTAAAAGTAAATTACGTTTCCCCGATAACTCTTCTTCCAAAACTCCGATTTGAAATTTTTTTCTTCGGCGGATACAGCTCCTGGTGGAAAATCTTTTGCATATAATTTCTAATGTTGGTAAAGAATACTTTGACCACCAGGCCGCGTAAGTGCTGATTTTTGCTTCTCATGTATTTGCCGTAAAATCTGAGCTTCTAAAATCTCGACTGAAAAAATTCTTTCGTGGACCGATATCACTCACGTCGATAAACCTTTTCGGAAAATTTTCTTCTTAAAATATTCCATAGGTTCTCCACAAGGGGGTGTAGATGTATATCGTATTTTTGTCTATATCTCCACTTCTAGGTGCCCGATTTGAAAAATTCTTTGTTGGATAGTGTTTTCAGTGTGACATGTTTTTCATATAATTTCAAAATTTTCAAGTAATTCATAGAATTTCCGCTAGGGAACGTAAATGTGAATTGCGTTTCCCCTATATCTCTGTCCGTCTGTCCGTCTGTCTGTCTGACCGTCTGTCTGTCCGCATGATAACTCGCGTAAGAACGGTTCGATTTCCATGAAATTTTAGTATGTCGTAGGGGACCACACCTGGGAATAAACCCTGTTGAAAATGGGTGAAGTGGGGTCAAAGCTCAGGACATAGGAGCGGGATACATTCCATTGCCCTTATACGTCATAACGTACGTAAAAATGGTTCGATTTCGATGAAATTTTAGTACGTCGTAGGGGACCACCTGGGGACGAACCCTATTTAAAATGGACGAAATGGGGTCAAAGATCAGGACATAGGATTGGGATCCATTCCATCGCCCTTATCCCATACTATTAAAGGAGCAATCCTTGTATGTACGTAAATTTTATTTTGAAAACTGCTCTAAGGATTTTGATGAAAGTCGTTGACCTACACGCTTTCCAACCGTAGGTTGAAGAAGCGTATATGCTCCAGCTTTGTCCGTCCGTCCGTCCGTCTGTCGGCACGATTACTCGCGTAAAAACGGTTCGATTTTGATGAAATTTTAGTATATGGTAGGGGACCACCTGGGAACGAACCCAATTGAAAATGGACGAAATGGGGTCCAAGGTCAGGGCATAGCAGCGGGATTCATTCAATTGCCCTTATGCGTCATAACTTGCGTAAATATGGTTCGATGTCGATGAAATTTTAGTTTATTGTAGGAGAGTACCTGGAAATGAACCCTATTGAAAATGTGTGAAGTGGGGTCAAAGGTCAGGACATAGGAGCGGGAGGCATTTCATTGCCCTTATGCGTCATAACGTGCGTAAAAATGGTTCGATTTCGACGAAATTTTAGTATGTGGTAGGGACAAACCCTACCACCTGTGGAGAAACCCTATTGAAAATGGGGCATATGGGGTCAAAGGTCAGGACATAGGATCGGGACCATTCGATCGCCCTTATCCCATATTATTAAGGTTGACGTCAAGTAATTTTGCTTCCTATACTTCCAATGGTAAAACTGTTGTACACATTTCCTTCACAATTAGCATGTTCCCAAGGATGGAAATTTGAACATCGATTAAAATAACTTCATATTATAATTTGGAATACTTAACATTTTCTAAAACATAACCTTGATTATATTAAAAAACAATAACGTTTCCTTTGGTGGTGTTGAAACCAGAAAAAAGATGGCGCGACCTGAACTTTGATGACGTCAGTAGACAAATAAATGTTGGATTGCGTAATTATGGTTATGTTTTAGAATATATTAAGTAATCCAAGTTATAAAATGAAGCTGTTTTAATCGATGTTAAAATTTTCATCCTTGGGAACCCATTAATTGTGAAGAAAACGTGTACAGAAGTTTTTCCATTGGAAGTATAGGAAGCAAAATTACTTGACGTCCACCTTAAAGAAGCAATTCTTGTATCCATGTAAATTTTATTTTGAAAACGGCTCTAAGGATTTTGATGAAAGTCGCTAAACTACCGTTTTCTGGTACTAGAAAATCGACTTAGCTTGATCTCGGTTTTAGGAGAATTGGTTTAGTGCGTTAAATAACCACCCCGAATTACCACGTTTTTAGTGTCATGGCGTCGTACACATGCTTAGAAATATTATGACGTCACAATCTCGCGACTGAGATGTTGGCTCTTGGTCACGCCATCTGTCTCATTACGTTACGCGTTGTGCGTGGATCCTATTAAAGTTTTATGACGTCACACTCTTGCAAGCAGATGGTCGCGATTCCCATCTGCATCATTGCGTCACGCGTTGTGTGCGTATATCCGTCAGCACGATAACTCGCGTAAAAATCGTTCGATTTCAATAAAATTTTAGTATGTGGTAGGGGAACAGCTGGGAAGAAACCCTATTGGAAGTGAACAAAATGGGGTCAAAGGTCAGGACATAGGAGGGGAATCACTTCCATCGCCATTATGCGTCACAACTGACGTAAAAATTCTTCGATTTGAATGAAATGTTAGTATGTTGTAGGGGCCTGCCTGGGGACGAATTCTGTTGAAAATGGGCGAAATGGGGTCAAAGGTTAGGACACAGGAGCGGGATCTATTCCATAGCCCTTATGCATCATAACTTACGTAAAAATTCTGCGATTGCGACAAAACTTTATCATGTTATTTCGCAGGCATACTGAACCGGTTCTGTTGAATATCATCGAAATGGGATTAAAGGTCAGGGCACAGGACCGAGATTTATTCCACAGCCATTATCCTCATAACTTGAGTAATGATTTCTGGTATGTTGGAAAGCGTATTATAATCAATGCATTGCATGATTTTACTGACTTGTCTGGTACTAGAAATCGATTTAGCTTGATCTCGACTTTAGGAAAATTCGTTTAGTGGGTTAAATAACCACCCCGAATTACCACGTGTTTAGTGTAGTGCCATGGCGTCGTCCCATTAAATGTTGGCGCGCGGTCACCCCTTTTGCCTCATTGCGTCACTCGTTGTGTGTGGATCCTATTAAAGTTTGATGACGCCACGTTCTTGCGAGCAGATGGTCGCGATTCCCATCTGCCTCATTACGTCACGCGTTGTGTGCGTATGCCCGTCCGCTCGATAACCCGCGTAAAAATCGTTCGATTGCGATGAAATTTTAGTATGTGGTAGGGGAACAGCTGGGAAGGAACCCAGTTGAAAGTGAACGAAATGGGGTCAAAGGTCAGGACATAGGAGCGGAATCACTTCCATCGCCATTATGCGTCATAATTTACGTAAACAATTTTCGATTTGGATGAAATGTTAGTATGTTGTAGTGGCCTGCCTGGGGACGAATCCAATTGAAAATGGGTGAAATGGGGTTAAAGGTCAGGACACATGAGCGGGATCTATTCCATAGCCCTTATGCATCATAACTTACGTAAAAATGCTGCGATTGCGACAAAGCTTTATCATGTTATTTCGCAGGTATACTGAACCGGTTCTGTTGAATATCATCGAAATGGGATCAAAGGTCAGGGCACAGGACCGAGATTTATTTCACAGCCATTATCCTCATAACTTGAGTAATGATTTCTGGTATGTTGGAAAGCGTATCATAATCAATGCATTGCATGATTTTACTAACTTGTTGACTCCAGCACAAAGTTCGTTTCTTTCTCCGCTTTGTGAATGTTTTAAAGTCCAGAAATCTTCTACACACAACACAGCCACGGGCGCACTTCAAAAGGTCAGATTATACGAAGCTGCAAAAACCAGTTCCCAGGAACGTTTCAAATATCAGTTGCTTTGAAGCTATTGTTCCGAGTTCAGATGTTAGGAAAGAAATAATTTTGCTGCGCCGAGTCTAGATCGCTGGAACTTATTGTTTTTAACCCCTGGCTTCCTGGAAGATGTTCTGTCGTATGAAGAAAGCTAATACTTCAAACACACGAAAACGATAAAGCATAAGCAAGTTCACACTTTCTCTGCTTCGCAGTAGCTTGTAATAGATGAACACACGGCAAGTAAAAAAAATTAAACAACTGATGGCACCATTTTGCATTTGCTAACACTGAGAACATTTCTACATCACAGACCTCAATGCAAGCTCTATAAAATACTGTGTTTTATTGAGGTGCTCAAATAAATAACAGCCAAGTTTCTTATCATTGAATTATGATTACAGATTAAATTCAGATATCAAATGATGAGTTCTTTGACAGAACTAAAGATTCAATTGAATTCTTTCATGCATTTAAAATGATAGAGGAGGAATTATCAAAACTGAAGCAACTTCTGACAACTTTTGGGCAAGAAATTTCATTTAGGAAAGTAGCGTGAGATTGTGGTGTAATCTACTGCACCTTTTTCTCATCATTTTTTCCCTTTAAAACATAGTCAAATAAATGAAAGGCATATCTCTCTTTTTATCAACTTTCAAAGATGTGATAAGTCGCCTATGGGGCGCAATGGTCTAAATTAGAGGTGGGGAACCTTTTCATGTTGGAACCGCATTCAAGAAACTTCAATCAGATATACTTCGAAATGTACTCGTACATTATTTTGTAAAAATCTTATTATGTACTCACTAACTTGAAAAAATGAAAAAGAAGAATTGTTAATTCTAAAGTTAACTAAACCTTTAATGACTTTGTTATGACTATCTTTTGTTGGAAAGCATTTGAATATTTTGTTGCAACATCCAGGTCCGTCCTTTTAGCTGATCCTCCAGAAGGGTATCCGTCATTTGTGGCCTTAAGGGTGTCCTGATTTGGGTTAGGTAGGCGAATGTAAATTCACAACAATAAGTGGTTGAAAAGCAAGAAAGCATTTTTCGCGCATGTTGCCGAAGGCATGGGTATTCTTAGTGCATTTTTCCATGTATCAATTGAATCTTTCTCAGCATCAAAATAAGGACTTTAAAATGTCATCTTCTGAGAGCTCAATCAATTCCGTCTGTAGTTCTTTAGCAGCCATAGAACAATATCATGAGCATAGCAGGTGTCAAAATAGCCCTTATGTTTTAATTGTGGATTTGAATTGATTTTGTAATTGAATCGTCTTTTATTCTTTGGTATTTTAAATACGATCATTTTAGGTTAAAATGAAAATAATAAAAGACGAAAAAAACATGTAATACAAGTAAAAGGATTTGTTCTGAAAAATTTGGATTCACTCAAAAGGCTGCACTTAGTTAATGGCCTAGAATGCCGCAGGTTCTCCATCCCTGCTCTAAACTCTGGTTTCTGACCAAAGGAGCCTGGGTTCGAGTCCCGGATGGGGCATGCGCAGTGCGCTTCTTATCCGGCACTGGTTGGCTCCCCTCCCTTGAACCAGTGATCTCAAATTAGGGAAGAGTGACTACCTTTTAGATGGCTGAGACGTTCACGGTAGTAGTTAAAACCCCAAAACAAAAAAGAAGTTAGTAAAATCATGCAATGCATAGATTATTATACGCTCTCCAACATACCAGAAATCATTACTCAAGTTATTACTCAAATTATGAAGATAATGACTGTGGAATAAATCCCGCTCCTGTGCCTTGACCTTTGACCCCATTTCGATGATATTAAACTGAATTGGTTCAGTATACCTCCGGAACAACATGCTAAAGTTTTTCGCAGTAGAAACATTTTTAATCAAGTTATGAGGATAATTTCTGTTAAATAAATCTCGATCCTGTGTCCTGACCTTTGACCCCATTTCGATTATATTAAACAGAATTGGTTCAGTATACCTCCGGAACAACATGCCAATGTTTTGTCGCAGTAGAGACATTTTTAATCAAGTATGAGGATAATTTCTGTGGAATAAATCTCGCTCCTGTGTCCTGACCTTTGACCCCATTTCGATGATATTAAACAGAATTGGTTCAGTATACCTCCGGAAAATGTTTTGTCGCAGTAGAGACATTTTTAATCAAGTATGAGGATAAGTTCTGTGGAATAAATCTCGCTCCTGTGTCCTGACCTTTGACCCCATTTCGATTATATTAAGCAGAATTGGTTCAGTATACCTCCGGAACAACATGCCAATGTTTTGTCGCAGTAGAGACATTTTTAATCAAGTATGAGGATAATTTCTGTGGAATAAATCTCGCTCCTGTGTCCTGACCTTTGACCCCATTTCGATGATATTAAACAGAATTGGTTCAGTATACCTCCGGAACAACATACTAAAGTTTTGTCGCAATAGAAGCATCTTTACGTAAGTTATGACGCATACGGGTGATGGAATGGGTCCCGCTCCTATGTCATGACCTTTGACCCCATTTCGTCCATTTTCAATAGTGTTCGTTTCCAGGCTGTTCTCTACCACATACTAAAATTTCATCGAAATCGAACCATTTTTACGCGAGTTATCGTGCTGACAGACAGATAGACAGACAGACGGACAAAGCTGGAGCATATATGCTTCTTCAACTTACGGTTGTAAAGCGTAAAAAATGCGGTACTCTTTTTGAACGATTATGTATTTAATACTCAGTGCTGATAGGAGTTGTGTTTAACAGTAAAGTTTCTAGGAGTAATGTAAGATTTATATCCTACCGGTGTAGTTTGTAGTCACGACAAATGAAGAAGACCCGTGACTTCTTTTTTTTTTTCACATACCCGTGACTTTTTTTCACGGAAAAAGCGTCGCGCAATATATCAGAAAAAGCTCTTTTCTTTCTGCGTTCTAGCTTTCTTTGAGCTTCTCTGCAAGGATCGCGTAGACAAGTGTTTAAACAGGGAGGCCATATAATCTGCCAAAGTAATTACAGGTAATTACAGCGGAAGTAAGCACGCAGTTTTATGACATCTGAGTCACTTGAGTTTATTATAGCTGTTTTAACTTACACTCATTAGCTTTTGGAGGGTTGTTACGATTGTAGAATGTATCTTCGTACCATCTGCCGAGGTTATTGCATTCCTTGTTTCAATTTTCTCTGATGAAACCATGACACATGTTCTTTTGATCACATCTGTTTTCCAGGAAGTAAAGCATTGCTGCTTTATTCCTAGGTCTAGCGCTATCTGGCTAGAAATGAGAAGTAATAGATATATTTCAACAGGTGTGAAACGACCAACGGAAACACATAAATCAGCTGCAGAAATATGCGAGACGAAGTTAGAGAAGTACTGCGAATTTATTTCGCTCGGTTGAACAAATGAAGTGGTAGGGGAGAGTCATGATTGCGCTTAAATATTTCAGCAGCTGATTTCACGAAGTCAAAGTTTCGCTCTAACGTCAAACTCCGATAATATCGGCCATCCCATGTCGTAAAGCTGACAGAGAAGGTCCACGTATATCCGCTGTTTCTACGACCAATGAATGCGTGTGTGGCTCACGTCAGATAATATTTGTACAAGTCGATGGAGGAGAGCCACTTACCAGCATTTAATAGAATCCATACCAAGACGAATTCAAGCAGTGTTACGGGCAAAAGGTATCCCAATAACTTACTAACCAAATGGGCATAATAATTTGGCCACTTAGTATATATATATATGTGTGTATATATATATATGTGTGTGTATCATCATCATCATCATCATTGTCAACCATTATCAATCCACTGCTGGACGAAGGTCTCCCCAAGTTTCCTCCACAACGGTCTGTCTTGTGCCAGTCTCCTCCATGTCACCCCTGCATACTTTCGAATTTCATCCACCCATCTCCCATGTGGTCTTCTTCTGGGTCTTTTCCTGTCCCTTGGAATCCAATCTAAAATTTCGGCTGTCCATCGATGATCTGTCCTTCTGGCAGTATGTCCAGCCCATTGCCATTTCAGGGATTTGACTCTGATCATGATGTCTTCCACTCTTGTCATTTTTCGGATCCACGAGTTCCTCTTCTTATCTCTCCTGGTTACACCAAGTATGCACCTCTCCATGCTTCTTTGAGTTGTCTGCAGCCTTTGTATGTCTCTTTTAGTTAAGGTCCACGTCTCTGCACCATACGTAAGCACTGGAAGGATGCATTGATCAAACACTTTTCTTTTAAGACATAATGGCATATTGCTCTTGAAAATTATGCAGTTTCTTCCAAAAGTTCTCCAGGCAAGTTTTGTGCGCCGATTAATTTCTTCATCAATGTGACCCTCACTTGATATCTGCTGTCCAAGATAAATGTACGTGTCTGTTATCTCCAGCTTTTCTCCATTAATCGATAAATCTTCATTTCTTGTAAAATCATTGAACATCACTTTTGTCTTCTGAAAGTTCATTTTTAATCCCACTTCTTTACTCTTGTCAGCAAGTTCCTGGATCATACTCTGCAGCTCTGATGGGCTAGTTGCAAAAATGACTACGTCATCAGCAAAACGAAAGGTGGGTTAGATAATCTCCATTAATCTTTATCCCCTTGTTTTCCCAGCTCAGTGACTGAAAAACACCCTCCA
The DNA here is from genome assembly GCA_039090855.1 of Macrothele yani. Taxonomy (NCBI): domain Eukaryota; kingdom Metazoa; phylum Arthropoda; class Arachnida; order Araneae; family Macrothelidae; genus Macrothele; species Macrothele yani. Next base: position 139,901,966 of record CM076994.1, read on the forward strand.
ATGTGGCATTAAAGAGCTTCGGAGATATGGTGTCACCTTGTCTCACTCCCTTTCCAATTTTTATGTGTGTTGTATTTTCAAACAGCCTAATCTTTGCACTTGCATTTTCATAGATGTTATTAATAATATTAATGTATGCATCTTCAATACCGCAGGTTTTCAGAGCCATTGTAACTGCTGATGGTTTCACCGAATCAAAGGCTTTTTCATAATCGATAAAAGCCATGCACAATGGAAGTTCATATTCCCTCGCTCTTTCAATTAGTTCTCTCAGCACATGGATATGATCTATTGTGCTGTAGCCACTCCTGAATCCAGCTTGTTCTCTCGGTTGAGCCATGTCCAGTGTTACCTTCAAGCGGTGTGAAAGAACTTTAGTGAAGATTTTATAAACTACTGATAGGAGGCTGATAGGTCTGTAGTTTCCGAGATCCTCAATGTCACCTTTCTTATGTAGCAGGATCATTGTAGCGGTGTTCCAATCCTCAGGAATCTTTCCTTCATTAAGGCATCGAGTGAAAATTTGGGCGAGTACTGTTTCGATTTCTCCACTTGCTTCTTGTATGATGTCTACAGTAATTCCATCTTCTCCTGGAGCTTTTCCCGCTTCATGTTCTTGATTGCATGTGCAACTTCTGCTGGAAGGACTGGAGGAACTCTGGTACTGGTATCTTTCATGATGTCTGGAGTGCATGTATCATCCCTTTCATATAATTTGGAGTAGAAATCTTTCACTCTTGTCAAAATTTCGCCTCTATTTCTTGTTACAGAACCATCTTCTTTTCTCAGTGCCATAATCTGTTTTCTTCCCTTACTGAGATGTCCCTTTGCTATCTTTAGGCTTTGGTTGTTTTCAATTGCTTTCCTCACTAGTTCACAGTTGAATTTTCTTACGTCTTCAGTGATACTTTTTCGTACTGTCTTGCATAGCTCTATATATTCCACTTTGGAAGTCACATCTTCTTTAGTTGTCCTCATCTCTCTTCTTTTTGCATCAACATTTTTCGTTTTTCCTGATAATTTATTTACATGCAACTTGTTCTTAGACCCAGCTAATTTTGTTGCTGTTTCCATAAGAGCTTTGGTTACTTTTCTGTTAACTTCAGAGATGTCCACTTCTTCCGATGTTAGGCCTTCTAAAGCAGAGAACCTGTTCTTCAGTTCCAACTTGAAGGTATTATGGTGTTTTTAAGGTTGGTTATGTCAATAGATTTTGTTTGTCTTATGAGCTTGCCACGTTCAAGTTTGGTGTTGAGGTGCATCTTACATCTCACCAATCTATGGTCACTACCTGTGTTGAACTTGTTTAGCACACTGCAGTCTTCTATGACGAATTTTTTTGTTACACATAATAAAATCAATTTCACTTGTCGTCCCATTTGGATGTCTCCATGTCCATTTCCTGTGTGGCTTTTTCTTGAAAAAGGAGTTCAAGATGAAAAACCCTTCTGCCTCTGCAAACTCAACGAGAGTATTTCCACGCTGGTTTCTGTTGCCGTGACCGAATTTACCTACTGAAGTTTCATTCTGTTGCCGTTGCCCTATTTTTGCATTGAAATCTCCCATAATTATTTTCAAGTGCTGCTTACCTTTATTATTTAGATGACAAATTTCCTCATAAAATTCTTCAATTTCTTCTTCAGGATGACTTGTGGTGGGTGCATAAGTTTGAATAATCTGAGCCTGGTATCTTCTCGATAGTTGGATAACGAGTCGTGCAGCTCTGTCAGAGGAACTTTCAACTTCTACCACTTTATCCTTCAGTTTCTTGTTTATTATAAATCCAACACCACTAGTTCTGCCAGTATCTGTCCCACGATAGTAGAAGAGATGTCCACTTTTCAGTTCAATGAGATCTTCTCCTTTTCTCCTTACCTCACTTAGCCCCACGATGTCCCACTTGATCCTTTGTAGTTCCTCTTCCAATTCAAGAAGCCTTGAATCAGAAGATAGGGAGCGTCCATTGTACGTTGCCAAGGTCAGCATCAGATGGCAGCCTAGTCCGGTCCTCCGGGGATTCTTAGCACCCTCTGCCTTCATGTCGCACTGGCCGCTGCCTTGGCCAGGTACATTCCAGCTGCCGGAGACTGAGGGCCAAGATTTAAGTTGTGGAGTCATTTTGGAGGGGTTTGGCCATAACTCACCACGCTGGCCAAGCGGGTTGGTGAGTGTGGGATAGAATTTCCTCTAATCCCGATGGTATAGTTATACCGCTATGGGCGGTCGTCAGAGCCCCTTTAGTGGGAACAGGATGCACCACGAGAAGGCGGGGTTGACATTTGTCAAGGAGAGGCTGTGATGTTACGCATCACCTGACCTTACATCCCCGTATACATGTATCGATAGTGGCATTGACAATGATGATGATGATGATACATGTATATATACACGCATCGTCAAAAAAATAGTTGCACCCAGAAGGAAGAAACCAAAAGAAATGAAACTTGGTGGATAGGTTTAGCATCGTGAGACATGCAAATGATTCAAGTATCACGCTCGGCCGTGCATGTGACGCAAGCAAGGAGGGGTCGTAGCTCTGTGCCTGACCGGCTATATAAGGTCGTCCGGTTGCGCGCGCTTGCCATTCTGACTCGTGCATCCTTTACAAGTGAAGAATGCCCCGGAGGAAAGTTTGGAAGCAATTCGAGCAGCTGGAGAAGTTCGAGAGGGGCCGCGTCGTCAGGCTCTGGGAAGCGAGATGGTCTTATCGCCGTATTGCGCGCCATACAGGTCGTGTGGATATCATCATAGCACCCTGTTGGCAGCAGTGAACAGAACAAGGCACGCAGCAGCGACAGGAAAGGTCTGGGAGACCTTGTCGAACCACGGAGAGAGAGGACCGACGGATTGTCCGACAAGCGCCGAGTGACCCAACAGCCGCGATTGATGATATTCAGCGAGCAGTGGCTCCCACCAATGATCGTCAGATTAGTGCCACCACCATTGGCAGACGGGCGAACGACATACGACTACACGCACGCATACCATTACGACGGCTGCCCTTAACACTATTGCATCGTCGCCAAAGACTGCAATGGTATCATGCCAGAGTTTCATGGAGCAACTCAGAATGGCGGCGGGTGATCTTCAGTGACGAGTCGCGCTTTGGTCTTGGAGGAGACGACCAACGAATCCGTGTGTGGAAGCACCGTGGTCAGCGCCAATATGAATGGTTTGTTGACGAGCGTCACACGTCCAGAAGGCCTGGTGTCATGATGTGAGGTGCAATTGCCTACGATGCCAGATCACCTTTGGTGTTCATTACAGGTACTTTGACAGCTCAACGTTACGTTAATGAGGTCCTGCAACCAGTGGCCCTACTTTATCTGAATACTCATTCTGGTGCGAGCGACTTTCCAACAAGACAACGCTCGTCCGCATACTGCTACTGTCTCGAGAGCTTGCTTTCAAGGCACTGACACTGTGCCATGGCTTGCCGCATCGCCAGACCTATTGCCCATTGAAAACGTGTGGGATGTTATTGGACGCGCTATCCACACTCCGCCGTTCCCGCACAATCTGCAGGAACTGCGTGAGAAAACTCAGGCTGCATGGGATGGCTTATCGCAGGACACCATTAGGAACCTGTACAACTCCATGCCGAGACGTCTGGCATGTTGTGTGAGCAAACATGGCGGCCCGACCCCATACTGAGAGACACTGCTTATTGGCGTGTAGCTCAATAAATATTTCCCATATCAGTCTCAATGTTTAATCATTTATTGTTCCTGTCCTTCCGAATAGCATTGCAATCCGACACGTCCTTCTGGGTGCAACTATTTTTTGACGATGAGTGTTATATACACTCTTTTCCAAAAAAAAAAAAAAAAACGAAGTACCTCGAGCTTTCTCGGGGTGCTTCGTTTTTTAGGAATGTCAGCTTTTTATCATATTTGTTATCGTTCTATCATGATGAAACTCCGAATGCAAGTACCTCAGGGCAGAAATGATTAAAAAATAACAACCAATAACTAAATAGCCGTTTTCAAGAGCGCATGGGAACCGCGCATCGAGTAGGTTTGTATCAAGAGCAAAGCACGCACGCAGGGACAATTGTGACAGCGGATTGCGGTTGCATTAACCTCCACGGACTGTGAGGATCCCTCGATGTCGGATCCGTGCACAATAACAGCGCTTGAGCGAGTTTGAGAGAGAACATATGATTGGGATGAGGGAGGCCGGTTGGTCAAGTGGCCGTATCGCCAGGCATTTGTGTTGGGGTGACGTGGCAATCGGACAGTGTTTGTTCCAATGGGTCGAAGAGGGCACGACCCAGAAGCACCCGGCAGTGGACGGCCCAGGACAACGACAGAACGCGAGGATCAAGCGATTATAACAGCGGCACGAACAGAAACGAAATCGTCGTTCTCAACCATCCGTGGACGTGTTGCATAATCTACAGGTACGGAAGTGGACATCCGGACCGTTGCCAGAAGACTTACGGCACAGGGACTACTTTCGAGAAGGACACTCCGCGGCCTAACACTGAGCAGCGAGCATCGCCCGCACCTGTTTCAGTTGTGTCGGGACCGATCAACGTGGGATAGTGTCCAGTGATGTCGTGTTGTCTTCAGTGATGAGCCACGGTTTGTACTTGGCACCAATGACCAGCGCATGCGTGTCTGGAGACGAGCTGGCCAGCTCACGGATACTACCTTCATCGGGAACGGTACACTGCTCGAGAACCGCAAGTGGCTGTCTGGGAAGGCATTTCCTACGATACCCGGGCACCCTGGGTAATCCTCTGTACCACTCTCACGGCTCAACAGTACATCAACGACATTATATGACCTGTTGTGTTGCCATTCCTGTCGCAGCATCACAGAGTAATTTTTCAACCGCATATTTCCCAGCAACACATGGCGCGGCTCTCCCAGGTCTGCCTCCATAATGTCTGCACTCTTCTATGGCCAACCCAATCGCCTGATCTCTCAGGGATCGAACATGTCTGGGACATGACGGGACGCGACCTAAGGCCATCCAGGAATGTCACTGAACTGGCCCGCAATTTTGACATCATCTGGCATGCCGTACCTCAGGACAGTATCCGTGAACTGTTTACATCTATGCTACGCTTTTGTATCATTTTCACAGCTTTCTTGTGTTTTTAAAAAACACCTAGTTTTTAGATTGTGTTTCGAAAAACACAGACTGAAGCTCCAATAAGTTTATTTTCCACTGGTTCTATACTGGGTGAAGGTCAGTGTCACGATAACGAACAGAACTGTCATGTCTTACACGGTATTCGAAAGCAACAGGACAAAGAGACTCATGTTTAGGCCGCTCAACTACCAAGTAACATGTATGTGGTATTTTACAGCAAAATATTTACTCAGGGACTATGCGCGAGATATCTCATATGATGCTTTTCATCACATTTGTTATTTCTCTGGCTTATTAAGAGTTTTAATTCGCCATGTATACATAGTTAACTTCAAAGACAGAAACTTTGGAGAAACAGAAAGACTTCAAAGAATGAAGCTGAATATAAAAGTGCTTTCAAATTTATTCATCACAAATTTCTGTTTCCTTTTTTATTTTCTAGAAAAGAACGTAACCTGAGTTTTTTAACTCTTTTTTTTTATATCGCAGGTTTCATGAAATAGCTGTCATGATACTTTTCATCGTCCTTGTTATTTTATGGCTTATGAGAGAACCACAATTCACAGCCGGATGGAGTGACGCATTAACATATGGAAGGTGGGTTTATCCAATATCTGCTTCTTTTGTGTTTTCATCTGCAGTTGTAATTTCTATAATAAGCATCAGGAATTGTAGTTGTGATATTTCCCGGGGAAGATCAAATCCTGAATTTCTACTAGTGACTAATATTGCGAACGAAATTACTGGATAGAGAAGAGGAAGCAGCTGCGATGAAAAGAAAGGTTGAGTGTTTTAGTGAAAAGGAATTATGTTTGTATCATCTATTCCGTAAGAGGCAAGCAAAATATGGAAGCTGATGCCGTCGAACAAGAGAATGTATTAGTTGAATTTATTTCTCTCCAGGAAATGTTTCAGTCAGTTCCAGCATAAAGTGTCCTGAGATGAAAATTGGTCCTAAGTACCATGAAGCAGGAAAAGTAGTTCAAGACAGAAATCCAAAGTCGGAGAAAGGATAAATTATAAAACTTGAAGTATTTATTCCGTATTAAATAGTGTAACAATTTATAAAACATACAACGACTAAGTGCCGAGCTTTCACACTCCGAACGGGAGGCTTTTTCAAGGCCAGTGAACACACGAATAATTTCGGGAACGACGATAATTTGAAATCTTGGAGCGCGTATCTACTACGTGTCTAGGTGATATTGCGTCTCGCGGAAGGTGGTGTCTCGCGACCTACCTTTAAAACATTCTCTCTCCTTTTCCCCTTAATATTCTATGTCAGTAGGATCTTCCACGCAGCCAAGAGTTCGAGGGAAGGGATCTCGTTGCAAGGTTTGGGATGCGTGGATATTGCGATGCTTTCTCTAGTCAGTGTTCTCTTGTAGTCAGTGTATGGAGTGACCCTCTTGATGTTTTTCCACACCGGTATGACGTCATATTGGGATACTTCTTTGCAAAGTGCTGTTTGTGTGTGTTTTTCCTGCTTTAATGCCCCTTATGTGTTCTTTCCCCCTAATTGTACGGGATCTTTTGATCATTTCGATGTATGATCGAGACAAGCCATCTGGATATTCTAATTGTATCTCATACATCTCAGCTCCAAAATTCATGTCGGGGTCCTTATGCGTATTTGTTGTTGCTGATAGAGAAATAACAAACATCATCAACAAAGAGGTCACTGCTGGATTCTCGGAACGGACTCTGCGATCCACATCACACAAGATGATAACCAGGAACCACAAGACACCACGCCCAGGTGTCGACAACTTGCAGTTTGCTGGATCCATTTCATATATCCCGAAATTTTTGTTTGTGTTCAAGAACCTTACAAAGCGCCATGGATTACGCAATGGAATTAAATCACCAATGTCCAACGCCACAGCAACAACAAATACGCATAAGGACCCTGACGTGAATTCTGGAGCTCGGATGTATGAGATACCATTAGAATATCCAGATGGCTTGTCTCGATCATCATGCATCCGAATGACCAAAAGATCCCTTAGAATTAGGGGGAAAGAACACATAAGGGACATTAAAGCAGGAAAAACACAAATAGCGCTTTGCAAAGAAGTAGCCCAATATGACGCCGTACCGGTGTGAAAAAACATGAAGACGATCGGTCCGTACACTGATTACAGAGGAACACTAACTACAGAAAGCATCGAAATATCCGTACACCCCAACCCTTGCAACGTGAGCCCTTCCCTCGAACTCTTGGCTGCGTGGAAGATCCTACTGACATAGAATATTAAGGGACAAATGAGAGAGAATGCTCGAAAGGTAGGTCGCGAGACACCACCTTCCGCGAGACGCAATATCACCTAGCCACGTAGTAGATACGCGCTCCAAGGTTTCAAATTATCGTCGTTCCTGAAATTATTCTTGTGTTCACTGGCCTTGAAAAATTCTCCCGTTTGGAATGTGAAAGCTCGGCACTTAGTCGTTGCGTGTTTTATAAATTGTTACACCATTTAATACGGAATAAATACTTCAAGTTGTATAATACTAAGGTGTAAGTTCCATTAATGTAAAGGATAAATTATTTTGGAATCACGTGAGATATAAAAGAAAGTAAGAATAGGTAAAGTTTAAATGCGCGATGAGTAGAAGAAAGGTTGATATGTCGTTGGTTAAATGAAAGATGTAGTAAGAATTTTTCTGAAGTACCACGCTTAGAGAATAATGATGAAGATACATTCGAAAGGGGCTAGTGTCTTAGGTGTGACAGTAAACTTCAAAACAAAGGATATATGGCGTGTGAAAATTCAGAATCCCTAAAAGACATCCAGTCTTCTGTTTCTTTATTTTATGACTCGTGTCAGACTTTAATGAAAGCCGACCATGAGGGATTCATAAAGAATTATTAAGAATTTATTTATATTTTCCTGAATCACATTTAAACACAACTTTTACTTACTTTCATACTATTTATTTTATCTAAAGATTTATCTTAAAATACGGAATTTGTTTAAGCTACTATTTTGCAGAACAGATAGGTAAGAAGCACTATAAGCGAGTTCTGGGTTAGAAAAAATAAGAACACGAAGTTAAATTATTTCTCACAGATGTACTATTCAGACTAAATTTCATGCGGATCCAAGTGACAAAGTTTCACAATAAGTACTTATGAGTTTTAGCAATATTCTTTCACATCTTTCATACAGATCTTTAAAAACATCGTTGCTGGAGGGGGTGGGGAGCCTGCTCTGGAAAAGTCAGCCAAAGCAGGTTTAATACAATTTATTAAGAATCACCCCATAAATGAGCACTATGAAGAGACCCATACCGAAGTGATTCTTTAAAACTGAGAAAAAAGGAAAAAAATAAAAAAAAACCATGAAAGAAAGTGAAGTTGTGAAGTTAAATTATTTCTCACAGATGTACTACATGTATATACGAAAACAATATTAACCACATGAAGAGAAACAGTTTCCAACGTATGAAAAATGAAAATTTGACTCTGGAACCTACTATGAATTTGTGACATTAAATATTATGTTATTCCAATATTTTATTAAGAATATCATTACATTTTCTATAAACTATTGGTTTTAATGCTATCCACTTTTTAAAAGTCTTATTTACACCATATTTCCTATTTTCAAATTTTAGAACTCTTCAAAAATCGCATTTTATTGCTAATTTTATCTGTTCCTAATTTCGGCATTTCTGATTAAATAAATTTCTATTCTTCCACAGATTACATTTTGTAATTGCTATCAGATAATGAATTGCATTACTTTTTAAATCACTGTATTTTAAAGGTGCTCCTTGAGTGTATGATATTTACCGTTTGTTAGTTTTTGTGGAGTAAAAGCCAAGTATGGCTATACAGTGCGCCAAACCATAACGAAAATACAAATTTTGAAGATGACAATCCGATTTTTGGCGTAAATGTGACAAGGATGGTAAGTCAGATAATATGCGAAAACTTGAAAATTTTTATCTTAAAATACGGAATTTGTCTTAAAATACGAAAGTTTTCATCGTCCCGCTCCAGGACGATGAAAATTTTCAAGTTTTCGCATATTATCTGACTTACCATCCTTGTCACATTTACGCCAAAAATCGGATTGTCATCTTCAAAATTTGTATTATATGGCGTAATCCCGTATTTCTTTCATGACATAACGAAAATGTTTACGCACAATGATCACCTCGATGACATTTAGATGAGTTAAGTATCTTTTGTTTCGGGGTTTAATACCCACCGTGAGCAACTTTAAGAGCAATAATTTGGAGCCATTGGTTCCGAGGACTGCACACATGCTTCATCCGAGACTCACGCTCGGACGACTAGCCAGAAACGAACGCCTCTGACCACTAGACCACTAGGCTGTTGAAGTATGACAGTAAAAGTTTTATTATTATCAATTCTTCATATTCTACATTTCTTGAATAGATTAAAAAGCGGAAGTTATGCCAACAGGGTTATTATCATACTGTTATGTCGTCCTAAGAAAAGTAAAATGTCAAGAGAAACATCCCACAATACTGAGTTAAATAGCCCTGCTCACTGAGATTGAATCGATCTTTACATTAAAACACAGAATAATCAGTTAACTTAAAAACCATGGGAGAGACAAAACTCGCAAATTACTAACGGAACGCAACGCCAACTTTGTATATGTAACAGAACGCCAACTTCTGCTCAACAATACTGAAAGCCAAGTATGCTGCCAGAAGGATATCAACTGTGTCAAGCCTCGACAAATGGGGTGTTTACTGTATTCCGTTGAGATCAAACGACCCAGGAACTCACGATTCTGTATATAATGGCTCAACTTCTAGGAAGTTTCATTCTAGACTTATAGAACACAAATACAATGTTCGGAACGGATCACAAACGACTGCCTTGGCAAGAGCAGTTAACAGTGGTAAGTTTTTTTCCAGATTGGGACAATATGTCAATACTGGCATCTCCGTTATGTAAATCAAATTTTTTATTTACAGAAAGTTTTTTATACTTAAGAACTTTTGTTACAATGATAATTTCCCTAATTACATTCCGGGGGTTGGAAGAACCTTATTTTGAACAAACAGTACCCCCTCCCACAAGACGTTGACTCTCCTGCACAGGTTTTGTTATTGACTACGTCACATATGTGTTTTGCTCCTCAAGTTTTAAGTTGTAATCTGGCATTGTTCTTGATATATAACCATATGTAATCTCATAGTTCGATTATTTCAAATCTGAAGATGGGTCTATAGTAGACCCGAAAGTACTAATGCATTTCAACCTTTTGATTAAAGTTTTAAAGTCACCATCATCGACTTTTATAATATCGTGTAGAAACGGCAAGTGTTGTTTATTTTGCACCTAACTGTATCAGCACTGTTTGGCGGGTTAATCGTGGAAACTTTGGACAAGGCAAAGGTCTACGTAAACAACTGGAACACATCCCAATCCGTAAGTTGCCCATGAATCTATCAAGTACTACTGAGAATGTTCCGACGGTTTATCAACGGTTTTATGGCATTACTGAATGCAGCTGAAACGGTAAGTTGCAAATCTATTCGGGTAATAAACAGTATTTCCGTCAATTATCAGAAATAACTTCCTGGAACCAATATACCAGGAAGAATTTCGTGTTTTGTATGGTAAAGAAGACAGCGCGGTGCATCTGCATCAAGACAGAGCTTACATTTACTGACAGCGCCGTGCATCTGCATCAAGACAGAGCTTACATTTACTGACAGCGCCGTGCATCTGCATCAAGACAGAGCTTACATTTACTGGTATACAATCATCTTTGCTGTCTTAAGCACGAAGAACAAAACGTAACCAATTTCAACACAAAATAAACCAAGCCGAATCATAGCATGCCGTGAAAACACCTTTCCTTACGAAAAAAAGGTTAAAATGATTAAAATAATGTGCGAGATCTTTCGGATCTGTCTCTACAGACCCATCTTCAGGAACAACGAGAAACTCACAGGGGGCACGCTGGCTTATATACACACCTCTGTACATCAGCGAGATACAACGCATGCGCCGTACTGAAACGTCAAGTATGCTTTACACAAAAAGTAACAAAATGAAAATATGTACAAATGCATGAAAAAGAAATAATTCAAATGGCAGTGTCTTAATTCAGGCTTCACATGCAAATACCATTAATGAATGGCAGAAGAAACCTAAATCATTTCTAGAAGATTCTTGTGAAGTTCTTTACCCTTAGACTTTTGGGCATTTGCAACCAGCCCAAGCTTGATGTCGACCCGGACCCCATTCCTATTTACAAACTTTTGATAATATAGAAAGTTTTTAAATACAAATGGGATCTGTTGCTTGTGACAGTGTTTCGTAGGAAAAAGCCTGCTGCAGTGGAACGTACGATGTAAGTCAATTGCATCACAACACGGAGTAAAGGTATGTGATATTCTAGGGACCTCCGAAAACACCGCTTGAAACATAGCTAAAAATGGCTTTTGAGCCAGAAAAGTAGATGAACGACAAATAAGCATTTTATTGTGGGATCCGTCTCAATAAATATCCTTGCCCCGGACGAAAGGGTTTAGGATATTTATGCCATATGGCGTAAACAGTTCTCGAAACATCATATCATACACTGGTGTCCAAAACCTAAGGACGGACTACATTTTAACCTCTATATGAGGAACAATACATGACCGCTGCCAGATGGAGAAATAATTATATTGCCAGCATATGAACACCTGAAAAGACACAAATAATTGTTTATAAAAGGCGCACAAATTATTTTGTAATCAGTATTTACGCAAAAGTTACAAATTTCCGAAGGACATAGTTGGAGAATGGATGTAAAATGCTTACCGATAACCAGGCGGAGAGACATTTCAGTATAGAATATGTCCACCCTGAACTCCTATGCAGCTCTCACAACGTCGTGGCATGCTGAGCACCAAGTGATCCAGGACAAATTGGCCCACTCCTTCCTCACAATACAAATGAGGTCCTGCTTATTTTCTAGAGAGGGCGGGGGTTCGAGCACCTATACAAGTCTTCATATTGCGTCCCAGACGTGTTCGATGGAGCTGAGGTCTAGGGAGCGAACTGGACAGTTGATGCGATAAATATCCTCGGTCTCCAGAAGTGGTTGCACTGCTCTCGTGCGATGAGATGTCGCGTTGTCATCCATGAACAGAAAGTCATTGTCTACGGCACCACTGGATAATCGAACAGGACGTAGAAGAACTCCGTTGCAATATTATTCGCTCGTCGTAGTACCATTTTCCAGCACTGCCCATTAATCGAGATGCGACCACACACACCATGACCCCGACACCGTATCTGTCCCTTTTTCTGCATGTACTCGCGCTGATACGCAGTACCACTTTCACGCCAGAGTAACTGACGTCTGGAATTCCAGGACAAGCTGAAACGACTTTCATCTGTGAAGAGTACATTGGCCCATTTGGTGACGTGCTCAATGTCTGTGGATACAACACCATTGAAAATGTGCGCTACGTTAAGCTCAGGATAGAGGGATGCAGATTACAGGCCTTCGCGCATATAGACCTATATGTCGCAGATGTCTTGCCACAGTTTGTCGGGATATCCGCGTTCCTGTTCTGGTATGGAGTTGACTCGCAAGATGACCAGCCGTGGTACGGCGATTACGTTTTTTAGTTACAACTGAAAGTATGTCTTCATGTGTCGTAGAAGAGCGAGGGCGGCCTCCTATGATGCGTCTGGAACACATACCATTAGTTTGAAACGCTGCCTAGAGCCTGAATACCACACTATGCGCGATTCTAAACTCTCTGGCAGCATCACTCACTCGGTGGCTTTCTTCCAGCTTCCCTACAATTGGTTTTCGCGTGAAATCATCTACATTATGTCTTTGAGACAATGTAAATTGCACGTTCGTACCTTTGTGTCTTCACGTCCAGATTTTCCTCCAAACACATGTCGCCTACCACGCCCTTTTCTCTTTTATCTGTATACCAAGTGACCCATGTGCGCACGATTCGACAATTTGCATGTTTACAGGCTTTCTATTGAGCATCTCCGGTTATGTAAATTGGCACAAGCTGTTCCGTCTGATTTTGTGGTTGTAACCTTTCGAAATAGTGTTCGTCCTCAGATTTTGGACACCAGTGTATCATAATTTCTTGTAATTACTGTAGTGGCCTAAGAAGTGAAATACTTACTTGTCATGCACACTTATCAAAGTTGCGAAAGTCCTTTCATCTCGTTTACTACTGAAATCACGTTGATGTGTCAATTCATACGGTTTGTGAATTTCTAAGTGGCTGTGCTTTCAATAGGGTTTCAAAACATTTCTCTGTTTTTCTCTCCCATGTAGAATAATTAAGGACGCCACGCCAGCTATCGGTGTATCTTTGTTTCTGTTCATCATTCCAGCGAGACCTACGCAATTCGGAATTAGTCCTCCACTTCTTGATTGGAAAACAGCTCAAAGAAAAATACCTTGGGGTGTCCTCATTCTTCTGGGAGGAGGCATAGCTCTAGCTCAGGGAGCTCAGGTAACACATTTATTGTATCGCTAGATTTTCACATCACGTAGAAAAAAACTGTTTGGAACGTAGGACTACGACTTGCAGATCAGATAATTGAAATGAAATAGTCGAGTATGGTTTCAAAGCGTTTATTTAATTTGTAATATCCAACACAGGTCTATGATACGAGATGTGCCGATTACGGGTTCGATCGGTGTGTTGGATTTTTGTTTGTCAGCGGCTGCTTTCATATGTTCTCGATACTCTCTAGTTTGTTGGGTTGTAGTCTTTTTGGGCTTCTCGCATTCCTCATCACTTGCTCTTGCCTCTCGTTTGGATTTTCTCCACTTTTGCTTGCGTTCATTCTGCGAATTCCGCGGCATTGTCGAAAATGTTAATCCGTTCACACGAAAACAATTTTTTTTAATTTTAGTTTAAACCACTGCGATATGTTCTTTATATATTTGAATAGATCTCGTCGAGAGCTTTAAAACGATATCACGCACAGTCGTTTTGCACTAATGGTTGTCCAGATAGACCGCGATATTTTAAAAAGTGTTCACCGGTTCACAAGAAAACAATTTTTTAAAACTTTAGTTAAATCCAGTGCGAAATGGTTTTCATATATTTGAATAGATCTCGTCCAGAGCTTTAAAACGATACCTCGCACAGTCGTGTTGCGCTAATGGTTGCCGAGATAGACCGAGTCAAACGCGGCGGCACACCCAGAAATATTGCATAATCTCCCCCGTGCACAGAGAGCGAGGAGAGCATCGCGCGCACAATGTATTGTTCAGTACGCGAATTCGACTCCCTGCTCTTTACGAACATGCTAACACAATTAGTGCGCGGCACGTATTTTTAACGCTATAATGATTTCAATTGGGAACTATTTTTGACACAGGCGGCGGGCCGTAAGTCGCCCCATACCATCCGCGGAGTTAGATGTAGTCCTTCGTCAAAACCGGACAAAACCTTGCGGCTAAGGTATCTGGATGTTACTGCAACTCTCAGTTTTGGAGTCCGGCTGTAACGAGTACTAACGATTTTGGTATTTATACGCCAGGGTCCAAAATTAAAGTCCGGAAAATAATAGCGGGAAAATAATCCAAATCGCTCACTCAAATATTACGATGTTCACAGCACATATGCAAATGGGCACGAGAATCAAGTGTACGCAGTGAAATTCGCATATTAGTGAGCAAAATGCTGTCCAATATTGTGAGTTACATACTTAGAGCCAACGGGAAACGGCAGGTGCATATTTCGTTGACAGCACGTGTAAGAAGCGTTCCGATGGCTGCAAATGCTTCCCTTATGTCTCATACACGTGCATCCGATGCTGAATGGTATTGAGCGGTAAGACGACTAGAAGCAGGCCAGTCTGAGGCCCATGCTTGTAAAAATCGCTCCGGTGGCTGCCAATGCTTTCTTTATGGCTCATACGCGTGCGTCCAATGCT
The DNA here is from genome assembly GCA_039090855.1 of Macrothele yani. Lineage (NCBI taxonomy): Eukaryota > Metazoa > Arthropoda > Arachnida > Araneae > Macrothelidae > Macrothele > Macrothele yani. Next base: position 139,916,982 of record CM076994.1, read on the forward strand.
GAATGTTATCGACTGTAGGACAACTAGAAGCAGGCCAGTCTCCGGGCCAGTTCCCAAGGGACTTGAATATTCATCCTAGAGTGGTTTCACGGTTATGGAAGTAATTCAACAACACCGGTGAGTGTCACAAAGGCCTTGCCAAGGTTTTCCAAGGCGTACGCCAGCTCGTGGGGTTCATCATGTCGCTTTAACTGCACAGCGTCATGGGTCCTATACTGGGTGGCGATTGTCTTCGGAGCTCTCCGCTGCTACGGTTCTACGGTATCAAGGCAAACGACAAATCTAAGGCTTAATTTAATTAACCTTTATTCCAGGAGACCCATGGTTTGTGTCCCGCTAATCACATGTCATAAGAGTGCTCGCTTTAACTGGTTCAGGCAAAACCGTTCTTGGATCTCAGACGAATAGGTCGATGTTCTTTTTACAGACGTATCGGGATTCAGTCTACAAACGGATTCTCTTCAGTATTTTATCTCGAAAACCCGTGATGATCCTGAAAACGTCCCCGAACGAGACGGTGGTCTGCTAATATGTGGTGGCATTGTGTTCAACGGCCGCACAGCACTCCACCTGCTCTTGCAGAAGGCAATGTGAATGCTGGGCGCTATAGGGATGAAATCCTATAGCCATACGTCAGACTTTTTCGAGGAGTCGTTGGTCTTCAGTTCCTTTTACTGGATGGTAACGCTCGGCTGCATACGGCTCAGCTAGTCGATGATTTCCTTCACAGCAACGATATTCGGCGTATGGACTTGGAAGCTGTGTCTCCGGACGTCAATCCTATTCAGCATGCACGAGATGATCTCAAACGACACGTAGCAGCTCATCAGCTCCCTCCCAGAAACCATATTTACCGCCCTCTTAGAGGAATGGAATTTTTTAGCTCCAGAGTTCATCGACTTCCTGGTGGTGAGTGTGTATCGTTGTTGTGAGTGTTGTCTGTGGGAATGATGTTATCACATCCCTTATTAAGATAGTTTTAGGTTACATCTCATCTTGTTAATATTTGCGGATATCACCCTGGATACGCAAAATATGTAAATATTTTTCTGCTGTTATACAATGTTTGTTACTCTTATGATTTTGTCTCTTTACATGTCAAACACACGGCCGTAGCTACCAGGAGGGCTGGGAGGGCGGTTGCCATCCCAGAATGAACATTCCAAGGGCGTAAATTCATGCTCTAGGGGATGTAGAAGATAGAAATTGTTACTAAAAAAGAAAGTTACATCCTTCAGTATTATCTTTTTACGGACTTTGGTTAGTCTCATACAGTATTTCATGTAGTTAGCCAAGGTACAGAGAAACATTGTGAGGTCTGAACATCTCATATCCATGAAGGGAATTTTCCAAAACAGTGAATAGAGGCATAGAAAACAATATGCTGATATGTCTAACCTCCATGACCTTTCCAAACATGTTGTTGGGATGAAGAGTTATTTAATCATCTGTGCTGTGTCGCAGAGAGTTCTCTGAACGTTTAACCTTGAATGGAATTTTTCCAAGCCCTACCCCTAAAACTTCTTCCTACTGTTTCGTTCACTATCCGATACTCATTCATTCTGCGCTGGTTTGTTTTTCGTTCTGCATTTCTGTGGAGTGTTGTGTTGTCGGCGTTCACATAACGTTTACGCTTTACTTGGTATTTACAAATTGTGGTTTTGTGGTATTTACTTAGTTTTTACATTTTTAATAAAATTATGTTAAAAACTGAAGAGCGGTTTTTGAACGATCGTAATACTTTCCTATAACGGCGGTATGTGAGAAAGTAAAAACCACGTATTATTTGAGTGGAACTCGAAGGGGCGTAATTTTGAACTCGAAGGGGCGTAACTTCAAGTCTCGCCCTCCTAGTTAAGAAAAGCTTGCTAAGGTCGTGGCCGAACGTTGCTACCTGTTGTTACGAGTTATCCTTTTCAAGCCTAGAAATGGCTTCCCCGTACTTTAATTTTGGACGCTAATGTTGAATAATGCATTTATTTACCCTGATAAGGAAATATCCTAAAAAATTTCTTTTTTGAGAATGAAGAAATACATACTCATTCTGTTATTCGAAGGTTGTTTTTTCACAAACAGAAGTGTCAATGTTCATACATCCAAATTTAAAAAGTTGTTTTCCTTACGAGTTCCTCCTTTTTCTTTTTCTCTCTCTCTCTCTCTCTCTCTTTTTTTTTTTTTATTTAATCGTATATCAGCATTTTGGTGACAAGTTAATGTTCGTATGAGCTTCTGTAAAGTTTCTTCGTTGATATCTAGTCTTCAGTTTTAGATTATTTGCTACGTGGGTTTTTCCGATATTTTAATCCTCCTTGTAATATTTCGGTGTGCCCTTCACTTGTCGACGTTTGCTTAAAGCATTTCGTCACCTATCGTGACATCCTTAGAAGCACAGTAATTAATTGAATTGGCAGTTTGCTGTTTTCTGTGCTACCTGTTACTTTTGACTTCTTTGTTTTTTCCTTCTTCAGTTTGGGCGCCATCTATTGTTCTTTTCTTCAGCTAAAAGGGTTTGCTTGTCTCGTTGAACGATGTATTTTCATGAATAAGAGATTTTCTCTGCGTAACTGAAGTTGCAGTTTATGTCTTTGGCCTCATATATGACTACTGATCCTGCAGTGCAGGTGTTAAATTAATTTTTTTTCCGTTTCCTGAAGCTAATTTTACAGCCTCATATTTAATGTTGCCTTATTTTTCCATTCAATCCTGAACAAGAGCAATTTTGTTTTGATTTTACTTCCACTCTTAAAGTTCTTCCCTAATAGTACACATAAATTTCTTCTCACGTTGTGTACGTTGTAAATTTCTCCCGCTCTTGTTTCGTTTAAAATGTGTGTTACTTATACTCGTGCTTAATACAAAAATTCCATTTCTGAATATGCATCTAAAAATTGGACTCGAACAGCTTTTTTTTTTTTTTTTAATTAGAGGTTTAACGACCACCGTGAGCAACTCAATGGGCTATAAGCAGTCGCCCGTCCCTAATTTAGGGTCACTGGCTCCAGGGAAGAGAGAGAGCCAGTGCCGTAAGACAAACACAACATCCACGCCTCACCGGGATTCGAACCCGGACCCCTTTCGGACTAATGATCAGAGGCCATTGCCTTAGACCACGGCGCCACCGGGGCGGCCCGAACAGCTTTGGATCAGGGACGTCCTTAGACTTCGAAATCAGGATGGGGCAAGCTTGATAGCAACTTTTTTTTTCTTTTTTTTTTTTTACAAAGCACTGGAAAACCGAATTTTTAACGCTTTTTTTTATTGAAGGTTTAACGACCACCGTGAGCACTCAATGGGCTCACGGTGGTCGTCCCCAATTTAGGGCCACTGGCTCCAGGGAAGGATAGAGAGACATTGCCGTAAGACAAACACCACACCTATGCCTCACCGGGATTAAAACCCGGACACTTCTGGGATGAAAATTCATAAGCCAGCACTTAGATCATTGCGCCACATGGTCGGGGCGGCTTTAATACCTTTCACTACCGCTAACAAAAGAATTCGTGCATTCCGCGCCTCCTTCACCTCTAGTTACGCCACTGGTGCAAAATAGAAGTGTTGGTAGAATGTCGCCTTCAACTTTTTGCTTGCTCTGAATGCACTGTCTTAAATTGCTTTTCAAAATTTTGCATTTTTTCTTACGAAAATAGTACCGGACTTGAACAATTTATTTAAACAAAAATGCCGTTTTTGTTTATTTACGCTTTCCAACTGTAGGTTGAAGAAACGTATATGCTCCAGCTTTGTCCGTCTGTCCTATTGAAAATGAGTGAAACGTGATCAAAGGTCAGGACATAGGAAAGGGATCCATTCCATTGCCCTTATACGTCATAACGTGCGTAAAAATGGTTCGATTTCGATGAAATTTTAGTATGTGGTAGGGGACCAGCTGGGAACGAATCCTATTGAAAATGGACGAAATGGGGTCAAAGGTCAGGACATAGGAGCGGGATCCATTCCATTGTACTTATGCGTCATAACTTACCTAAATATGCTTCGATTTCTACAAAAATTTATCATGTTGTTCCAAAGGTATACTGAACCAATTCTGTTTAATAACATCAAAATGGGTTCAAAGGTCAGGGCATAGGAGCGAGATTTGTTCCACAGCCATTATCCTCATAACTTGAGTAATGATTTCTGGTATGTTGGAAAGCGTGTAATAATAATCATTGCATTACATTATTTTACTAACTTGTCTAAATCAAATTTTAACGTCGTGTCACGCAGACACAATACCACCTCTACCACTTAACTTCTTACCTTCCAGTCAGCGACTTTGCCTTGCATTCCTCTCCTACAAAGTAGTCGTCAGCCACTTTCTGTACTTTCACTGTCCCGGAGCAGTCTTAAGAGCACTAGTGTAGCTTTAGACTCCACTTTCCGGGTCGGAGTCCTCGATTTTGTAACAGAGCAATTAGCAGTGACCCTCTTTGTGAATTCCTATCTACCCTCCTCATTAGCTCCCCGGCCATACAAGCTTAAACTGAGGAATTGGAAGAGTGGAGAACAATTAAATTTTCGTGGTCCTTCGGGTGCTATTTTGATAATTTTTTTTGAAGACGTAAACAACGCGCTTCTTAGGGAGAAATACGTAGGGCTACATGAAGTAAAACACAAGACTTATTACTTGGCAAAGTGCTGATTATATTTTAAGATTAAATATATACTGAAAAAATTTCACATTTTGAACTGGGTGGGTGACAGGGTGGGCAGCACAAATTTCAGGGTGGGCTCAAGCCCACCCTCGCATTTTTTTGGCGATGTCCCTGCTTCGGATACGCTCAAATAGTTTTAAATATTCTTCATCGACCACAGAGTTGTAATAAATTTAACTTAACATCTACGCTCTTTTCAGTAACTATATTTTCCACTTCCGAAGAAGGAAATCAATTATGAGAATGTAAGAATGCTCGCTAAAAGAACACAAAACTAACTGTCTAGAAATAATGTAACTTAAAGATCAAGTGATCAGCTTTGCAGGCGATAATGCGGTAGGTAAGCAAAGGACGTACATTTACTATTCTCAATAACCAGGTGGTTGGAATGCAGAAAAGTATTGCAAATATGATCTGTGCACGTGTCGTCACTGTTCACGCACGTTTTCATGTTATTAAGGTGGAACTCCATTAATTTTTCCTTTTATTGTAATTTTGAATGGATGAAGAGATTTTCGTGAAGCTTCAGGAGGTATTCTTCGATGTGACATTGTTGGCCAAATTTGTCACAAATGGACCCTTAATAATTCAGAAGCACAGAAAATGAGCTACCATTACTAGGGACAGGAATTCCATCTACCAATATGCCAGATGGTGTAAAAAAGGCATCCCGTTAAGAGCTTCATACTCTTTTCCCTCAAACGGGCAATATTTTAAACCTCTATTAGTTTATTCCTGCCTAACGCCTGTTTCGTGAGTAAAAAAATTACAGGAACATAATGATAAAAGAAAATTAAAGAGAAGTTTGTTCTTCCTGTCTTTAACTGCCTTTTTGTCTTTGCAATTTTCTGACGTTTATGCACAGAAATATTTTTAACTTTCTTAAGATCTGCACAAATAGTACAGAGATCTTTTTCCTGTGGGCTGATTTTGATGATAGTATCACTTGAGTGTTCGTTCCTTAAAAACTCTTAATGACGTGAAGCACTTATTTACTCTAAAGTTTCTTTCATGTGACTGGTATAAACACGTAAAGTTTCTCTAAAGTTTCTTTTCTTAGCCTCGTATAAGTATGACTTACTCTATAGTTTCTTTAGTATGCCTTGTATATGCATGACTTACAGTAAAATTTATTTTCTGAAAAACATGAACTACTCTAAAAAAAGGTTCTGTGCATGGTATATGCTGGACTAAAGTTTTTTATATGCCTAATATAAACATGACTTACATTGAAGCTTCTTTTCTTTGCCTGGTATAAGTATGACTTTCTCTAAGGTTTTTTTAATGTGTCTTGTTTAAGCATGACTTACAGTAAAGTTTCTTTTCTATACCTGGTATAAGCATGAATTACTTTTAAAAAAAAAATGCATGCCTGGTATAAGCAGGACTTATACTAAAGTTTCTTTTCTTTGCTTGGTAAAAGTATGCCTTACTCTAAAGTTTCTTTTGTATGCCTTGTATAAGCATGACTTACACCAAAACTATTTTCTATACCTGGTATACCCATGAATTATTCTAAAATTCCTATTCTGTGCCTGGTATATGCAGGACTTACACTAAAAATTTTATATGCCTTGTACAAGCATGATTTACACTAAAGTTCCTTTTCTATATCTGGTATAAAGCATGAATTACTATAAAATTTCTTTTCTATACCTGGTGTAAGAAGGATTTATACTAAAGTTCCTTTTGTATGCCTAATATAAGCACGACTTATAGTAAAGTTTCTTTTCTTTGTTTGTTATAAGTATTGCTTACTCTATAGTTTTTATATGCCTTGTACATACATGTATAAGCATGATTTACATTAAAGTTTCTTTTTACGCCTGGTATAACCATAACTTACTCTAAAAAAATTCTATGCCTGTTATCATCATCATCATCATCATTGTCAACCATTATCAATCCACTGCTGGACGAAGGTCTCCCCAAGTTTTCTCCACAACGGTCTGTCTTGTGCCAGTCTCCTCCATGTCACTCCCGCATACTTTCGAATTTCATCCACCCATCTTCCATGCCTGTTATAAGCAGAACTTATTCTAAACTTTCTTTTCTATGCCTGATAGAAGCATGACTTACACTAAAGTTTCTTTTTCTTTGTTTCGTATAAGCACGACTTGTTCTAAAGTTTCTTTTTTTCCCCGGGCATAAGAGCATGACATTTTAGGCTTCTGATTCTTCTCGGTCCTACTGAATTCATAGCGGTAATTACATAATGCAGCAGGTAAGCGAAACTAGAAGTATGCGAGTGGTTACTTGAAGCACAACACACGTATGAAGAAAAGAGGCAGCTAACCAAGTCTAGAAGATGGAAGATCTGCATCGTTGTACCGCTGACACGAGCGACCGTTTCGCTATTTTTCACTGTTCAGAAACAGCTTTCCAGCTAGAATGTAAAACAAAATCATGCTAAATTTCCTTAACCGTTTCAAAACTAATTCTTGTTAAGTACGGTTATCATATACAGAAATTGACTAGTACCAAACTACTAGGGAGGATGGAAAGGTAACGCACATCATTTTTTTCTCCTTCCAGGTTGCAAGATTGCAGTTTGGCAGACAACGAGTTTGAATATCACGCTACAGACTGGTTTGGCTGGATCAGGTGTCGCCATGGTGGAAGACACTGTGAACGACGTCACCAAGATGTCGCGTTTGTTAGCGTCATCTTCGAATGAAAAGCAACGCGATGCAGTCCAGTTTTGTAGGCAAAACGGAAAAACTTCGATGGAAATTCACAAAGAAATGGTCGAAATGTACGGTGGTGATTTTCTGGACAGCAGCAACATCTCCAAATATGCAGTTTCTTTGCAGAGGGCGATGGCAACCTTATCGATTCGTCACGTTCCGGTCGACCTGTAACCGCGTCATTACCTGCCACTGTGAGAGGCATTGGACAGGTAATTCTGAATGACTGGCGGATCCATCTGCGCACATTGGCACAGAAGTTCAACATTTCATACGATGTAGCGTACGATATTGTGTATGAAAACTTGCAATTTCGCAAGATCAGTGCGCGATGGGTGCCCAAGAGTTTGACAGACGTTCAGAAGGGACAGAGAATGATGTCATCCTTGGACCACTTGATGCGTTACGCAGAAGAAGGGCATGAGTTTCTGGCAGGTGTATTGACGGACAATGAGTCCTGGGCGTATCACAGCACTCCCGAAAGGAAGAAGGCCAGTCTGGTGCGAAAGCATTCCAACTGTCCGCCACCATAAATATTTAGAGTAACTCAATCTGCACAAAAAGTCTTCATGACGGTGTTTTGGGACATGCATGGCGTTCTGTTGGTGGAGTTTCATCCAACGGGAGTCACTATAAATGCCAAACCTTACGCTAACATATTGACAAAGCTGCTGCCCTTCGTGAAAAAAGACCTAACAGAGACGCTGCAAATGTCAAACCGCTTCATGGCAACGCTCGCCCATTCGTGGCGAAATACCGTACAGTCTGGACTTGGCTCCTTTGGACTTTCATCTGTTTGGTCCCTTGAAAAGATTCCTGCGTGGCCAACGCTTCGGTTCGGTTGACGAAGTCAAATAGGTTGTTTGCAGGTTGCTATACACCATAAAACGGACTTTTATGAACAAAGTATACTAAAACTGGTACCACGCTGGGATAAATATCTCGAGCGTCTCCGTTCTTATGTTGAAAACTAGCTAAGGCATGTATTTTTACTGTCTACATGTTTTGTTTTGCATATCTATTAAACTGTTGCCAAAAAATATAGTGTGCGTTACTTTTCGATTCACTCTCGTATCAGGTGTAACGCCCTATTGATTATTCTTTGTATGAAACTCAGGTAGTTCCTTTTATCGCGCGTCTGATATCTCATTGCAGGAAACGGATGCTACGGGTAAGTAGGTGTTACCGGAAATAGAAGGTATGTTGTTTGATATCTCGGACTCTTGTAGCGACCAGAAATGAGTACTGGAAACGAGAAACACATAATTGAATAAAACGCAACTTAATTCTAAATAGGGTAGTGTGATGGCAGTGGAATTGTGAACATTTAAAATCCTGTATAGGTACGGAGTAACTTTTTTCTCCCTCACAAATATTGATAACTTCCTCATGATGACCTTCAATTACACACTGAAACTTTTTATTATTTACGGATTTAACGAATACCGTGAGTAAATGGATAAGCTATAAGCATTCTCCCGTCCCTAATTTAGGGTCACTGGTCCCAGGGAAGGAAGACAGCCAGCGCCGTAAGACAAACACAACATCCATGCTCATCGATATTCGAACCCGGACCCACCTCGGACGAATGATTAGAAGCCATCGCTTAAACCACTGCGCGCCACCCCGGTGGCGCAGTGGTCTAAGGCGTTGGCCTCTGATCATTCGTCCGAAGGGGTCCGGGTTCGAATCCCGGTGAGGCATGGATGTTGTGTTTGTCTTACGGCACTCGCTCTCTCCCTTCCCTGGAACCAGTGACCCTAAATTAGGGACGGGCGACTGCTTATAGCCCATTGAGTTGCTCACACGGTGGTCGTTAAACCTCCAATCAAAAAAAAAAAAAAAACCACTGCGCCACCTATAGGCGAAAAATTGAATCTTCGATCCGTGGAAAGGGATAATACAACTAAAAAGACTGTCAGAGCTTTTTTCGTGCAACATTTGTTTTAGCTGGAGAAAAACAATGCACAAACGAAAAGAGTGAACAGATGAATCTTTCGTCTATCCTTTTGGTTTAATACAGACAATTGATGTGGATTAAAAATATCAAACACAAGTCATCGCTCTTTTCACGTTTTTTATAAGTGAGTCACGGAAATATTCTCATTGGCCGCCACCGGGAATCGAACCCAAGGTGCAGTGGTAGCATGTCCGGCGAGTAACTGGAAGACCCTGGGTTCGATTTCCGGTGGCGGCCTATGAGAATTTTTCCGTGACTCACTTATTAACGTGGAAAGAGCGATGACTTCTGTTTTATGTTTCCTTTTTGGGTTAATGATGATTCTTTTTATACGGAAGCTAGCTGATTATGCACCCACTTACCTTGGAAATACAATATCACATATTTTGCTTGCTTATGTTTTCATTCAGATCCAAAATCTTAAAGTAGATGATCAAAATTTCCCGTGGTATCATACGGCTATACTTTGCAAGTCTCCTATACTTACATGGTTGCTCAAATCTTGTACAAAAATTGAATAATCTGAGCCGTGAGTGAATTCGAATTCATTTAGACCAAAAATTATGCCTTCTATAACTTTCAAATCAAACATTTGCTCATACCTTCTTAAATATATAATATGCTGTTCTTCATAGTTTTAAAAGAACTACGTGATATATAATTTATGACTACAAAACTTGTGGTGTTGAGATATAATTTATGACTACAAAACTTGTGCTGTTGAGACCACAATCAAATACATCGACTATAGTTTCGCAGACAGGACGAATTTGATATCATCCGATAAAAAAAGACCTTTTCTGAACTTCAGCCATGTCTTTCAGTGACAAGGGAGAAAGTTTTTCATATCTCCAGTTGTATATCATCCCTTTCATATAATTTGGAGTGAAAGATTTCTACTCCAAATTATATGAAAGGGATGATACATGCACTCCAGACATCATGAAAGATACCAGTACCAGAGTTCTCCCAGTCCTTCCAGCAGAAGTTGCACATGCAATCAAGAACATGAAGCGGGGAAAAGCTCCAGGAGAAGATGGAATTACTGTAGACATCATACAAGAAAAAAGTGGAGAAATCGAAACAGTACTCGCCCAAATTTTCACTTGATGCCTTAATGAAGGAAAGATTCCTGAGGATTGGAACACCGCTACAATGATCCTGCTACATAAGAAAGGTGACATTGAGGATCTCGGAAACTACAGACCTATCAGCCTCCTATCAGTAGTTTATAAAATCTTCACTAAAGTTCTTTCACACCGCTTGAAGGTAACACTGGACATGGCTCAACCGAGAGAACAAGCTGGATTCAGGAGTGGCTACAGCACAATAGATCATATCCACGTACTGAGAGAACTAATTGAAAGAGCGAGGGAATATGAACTTCCATTGTGCATGGCTTTTATCGATTATGAAAAAGCCTTTGATTCGGTGAAACCATCAGCAGTTACAATGGCTCTGAAAACCTGCGGTATTGAAGATGCATACATTAATATTATTAATAACATCTATGAAAATGCAAGTGCAAAGATTCGGCTGTTTGAAAATACAACACACATAAAAATTGGAAAGGGAGTGAGACAAGGTGACACCATATCTCCGAAGCTCTTTAACGCCACATTGGAGGATGTTTTTCAGTCGCTGAGCTGGGAAAACAAAGGGATGAAGATTAATGGAGATTATCTAACCCACCTTCGTTTTGCTGATGACGTAGTCATTTTTGCAACTACCCCATCAGAGCTGCAGAGTATGATACAGGAACTTGCTGACAAGAGTAAAGAAGTGGGATTAAAAATGAACTTTCAGAAGACAAAAGTGATGTTCAATGCTTTTACAAGAAATGAAGATTTATCGATTGATGGAGAAAAGCTGGAGATAACAGACACGTACGTTTATCTTGGACAGCAGATATCAAGTGAGGGTCACATTGATGAAGAAATTAATCGGCGTACAAAACTTGCCTGGAGAGCTTTTGGGAGAAACAGCATAATTTTCAAGAGCAATATGCCATTATGTCTTAAAAGAAAAGTGTTTGATCAATGCATCCTTCCAGTGCTTACGTATGGTGCAGAGACGTGGACCTTAACTAAAAGAGTCATACAAAGGCTGCAGACAACTCAAAGCAGCATGGAGAGGTGCATGCTTGGTGTAACCAGGAGAGATAAGAAGAGGAACTCGTGGATCCGAAAAATGACAAGAGTGGAAGACATCATGATCAGAGTTAAATCCCTGAAATGGCAATGGGCTGGACATACTGCCAGAAGGACAGATCATCGATGGACAGCTGAAATTTTAGATTGGATTCCAAGGGACAGGAAAAGACCCAGAAGAAGACCACATGGGAGATGGGTGGATGAAATTCGAAAGTATGCAGGGGTGACATGGAGGAGACTGGCAGAAGACAGACCGTTGTGGAGGAAACTTGGGGAGACCTTCGTCCAGCAGTGGATTGATAATGGTTGACAATGATGATGATAACTAAAAGATAATAGAGAAAAATACACATTTTGCAAAGTTTGTCGTGAAGATTCTACTGACAAAGGAATAATGTTGATGGTCTCGAAAGATGTAGTTTTATAGATGATTGTAGGCGCCGTAAGTGAAACAAAGGATTTGTTTAAATTGTGGGAATTCAAAGGATTTGTTTAAATTGTGGGAATTCAAAGTAATTGTTTAAATTGTGGGAATTCAAAGGATTTGTTTAAATTGTGGGAATTCAAACGATTTGTTTAAGTTGTGGAAATTCAAAGGATGTGAATTTACTGCCATGCTACACAACCAAATGTTGTCGTATTTAGTCTTAAAAAGGAATTTATTCAGAGCCATGCATGTGTTTTTACACAGATTTCAAAGACAATTTTATCATCTTCATTGTGGACCTTTAATTAAAGTTTATTGAAATATATTCTTTATGGTTTCCAAGAGTAAGTACATCTGCTAAACAGCATTACACAGATCTGAGGGTAAAGAAAAATTGAATAGTTCAAAATAATTTTTCATGAGGGACTGTGATCGTTCTCTGACAAAATTAAACTGTATTCGAGAACATTACAGCAATAGCTGCAGGACTACAAAGTCGGCAAACTAGGCAGTACTGTTTAAAGTTGCACTTTAGTTTCTGATCGATATTTATGTAGAACTGGACACAACAGAGGACAGTAAAAAAATGCACTCAAAATTGCAAAAGCAGTACACTAAATAACCAAAACCATCACCCAAATGAAACATGACATAAAACAATGCCTAAAAATGACAAGAGTGTGGGAACTAAGTGAAAAGAATTCTTTATGCTCCTGAATAAATAAAACAACATATAACAATAACAGCAGAGGAACAACCAACAACCAAATGAAGTAGTAATTACAGGACTGAAGGTGTCCCAGGTACCGTAAAGACAGTTAAAAATGAAAATCTATATGGATAACATATAATACAAATATAGCTGTGGAAATATGAGAAACTTCGTCTGCAAAGTTTTGCGATTTTGTAAAATATTATGATGAAGATATTTGAGCAGAAGCTTTTCCGGATGAAAGGAAAAGTGTAGTCTCGATACCCATTTATAACAGAAAACGAAATGTTGAGGACTGAAACAAATACCAGCGGGTGAATCCAATTTCTCATATCATGAAAATATGGGAGAAAATACTGAAATCGAAACTAACAGTAGATCTAATTACAAAAGAAAAGAAATTCATCAAGTACGGTATTGTCCTGGAACAATTCCATGATAAGTAAGAGCAACAAGAGACGCCAGGGATAAAAAAAAAAAAAAAAAAAAAAAAAACCTAATTCAGAGGCACTGGCTCTGTCCCAATTCAGAATATTAACTAGAATCCCGCTTATCTGACCACCCGACCACCTAAACAGGTTACTTCAACCTAAAAACGCTATCTTACGTGAAGCTTGTTCTTGTGTCTAATTCACTTTAGGTAAATACACTGGATAGTGTACTAAACGCAGAAAAGTCACTTCAAGAATAAAACCTATATACATAATAGGCTACGTCTGTCCCTAACGCTCTGACGTCGTTCAAGCGCCATCTGATTTTATCCGGTGGTCGAAACCGGAACTAAGCTCACCGCTATCGCACGATACGTAAACTCAAGGAGAAATAAAACCTATAAAATAGGCTACGTCTGTCCGTAACACACTGACGTTATTTAGTACTTGCAGCGCCATCTCCTTTCATCCGGTGGCCGAAATCGGAACTAAGCTCACAGCTATCGCACGATACGTAAAATCAAAGAGAAATACCGCAAAATAAAATAAAGTTAGGAAAGACAAACGAATTCATCTGTGGCAACACGCACGTGCTCGAACAAATGTCTACGACGTTTGTTCGGCTACGTAGGTGTTACGTCGTGTTTCATTTCATTTTCTTCACATTGCAGAGTAATTTCATAAAAAGGAATAAAATTGCAGAGTAATTTCATAAAAAGGAATCAGCGTTATTATAAAAATTTCAGTCACCTGTGCATGGCACGGGCTATGAGCTAGTCTTCAAAGAATTACTGCTTAAAGTAACAGAAATAGGCTTTATCTCATCGAAACTCGTCGTTGGCACACGATATTAATAATCACTAATAGCACTCTACTCACAATAAACGTAACCGCACAACCTTTACAAATAATAGTCATGCAGAAGGTGCAACATACAGTACTAATCTACCCTCTGTTTCCTTGCCCGCTCCACACATTATATACAGCGTTCTTAGTTTGTCAAACATGCAAACGTCATTCAATTTTGACTTCAAGACTGCTGCCAGATAACATTCAGTGAATGAGAAATATAACGTTAAGACTGAAACGCTTAAAGACAACGAACTCGAAATTTACATAAAGGAAAGAAACTAAAAGTGAAATTTAAGTTAGAATATACGTACGTTACACCAAGAAATACCCTTAAGGTATTAACATTCTTCTCCAACGCTTCACATTCTCAAGATCACTTCGTAGGAATTTCTATTTTCCAGAAATGCCATTAACAGCCAGACACTGCCTTTTAACTTCGGATTCAGACTTTTAGTCAGATACGGATGATTTGGGAGATATTTGAATTGCGTTTCTAAATGAGTAGAAGAACAAAAGGACAACGAAAAACCAGTTTAAAAACGCAAAAACAAAAGAAGTTCACATTTAGTAAATATCTTACTGGAATAAAATTAATACACAGTTGACGTAGATTAGAAACATCCAATAGAAGTCATCTCTCTTTCCACGTTTATAAGTGAGTCAAGGAAAAATTATCATCGGCCGCCACTGGGAATCGAACCTAGGGTCTTCCAGTTACGCGCCGGACATGCTTCCACTGCACCACAGCGGCCTTGAAATTCTCCAAACTCACATACGACAAACTACCAAACCACCTGACAGGTTGCTTCTTTGGAGCCCCGCATGAATGAATAATAAATAATTTGTAATTATTATTTATTCGCCTTCCAGTAATTTGTTCAGTTGCTGCTGTTCTTCTTTGGTGAATCCCCAGCATTGTGCGGGGCTCCAAAGAAGCAACCTGCCAGGTGTTTTGGCAGTTTGTCGTGAGTTTGGAGAATTTCGAGGACGCTGTGGTGCAGTGGAAGCATGTCCGGCGCGTAACTGGAAGACCCTAGGTTCGATTCCCGGTGGCGGCCGATGATAATTTTTCCGTGACTCACTTATAAACGTGGAAAGAGCGATGACTTCTATTTCATTTTACTGGAACCCAAAAATGTTTTGTGTTTTGGGGTCCACGTTGATCATTCACACCGAAAGTTCCACAGTAACAAATAAATATCCACTAATGGATCTAAATACTATTACGTACCTTTTAATCCGTAGTAGATACGAAGCACATTATTGGTGTGTCAATTCAATTTGTTTGTGGATTCATTGACGATTCTCAACACATGTTGCGATTATTCCAACCATAACTCCATTGGGAGATGTAACACCTGGTTTTAGTCTTTCTTTTATGTACATTATTGCACATACATTATTGCATTTTGGTTCCAACACCTTAAATGTTAAAATCACTATATACATGTTGATAAAATATCCCATTCCACCGATGTTCACTTGTACTTGTTGCACCAGCAGTCAAATTTGAAGTTAAAAATATTTCACCATTAAAATCTAATAAAAAAGTTTAAACTCACGACATACTTAAGATCACCACTATTCCACCATCAAACTCCCACTAAACTCTCGTTAAAGCTTTTGAACTTATATAAAGCCATCATCAGAACCTTCATTCGATACACGATGTTACAGACCGACAGTGTGCACTAGATGATTCCACCACGGGGTCTTTCTACGTGTGCGAAAGGGCTAAAGGATCACGTGCCTCTCCCTGCATTCTTGAGTTCCGTGCTTTTTTGATACTGTGCTGCCATCTATATTTTATTCGTTGTATAATACTCCTATGTTTCTTTCACTTCTTTTTGTCACACCTTTCTTTTTCCATTGCTGTTCTTTATATTCTCTTTCCCTTTTAATTAATGCTTTCCAAGGGTTCTGCTATGACAATTGGTTCATTATTATTACAGGCTCTGTGTTTATTTTTTTCTATGGTGAGATTTTTTTTTTTTTTTTTTTTTTTATTGGAGGTTTAACGACCACCGTGAGCAACTCAAATGGGCTATAAGCAGTCGCCCGTCCCTAATTTAGGGTCACTGGTTCCAGGGAAGGGAGAGAGCCAGTGCCGAAAGACAAACACAACATCCATGCCTGACCGGGATTCGAACCCGGACCCCTTACGGACGAATGATCAGAGAGGCCAACGCCTTAGACCACTGCGCCACCGGGGCGGCCTATGGTGAGATCCTCGGAGTACCTCAACTCCCATTCATTCCTATATCCGCTCTTGATTTGAGTATCTTCAATTTTGGTTTCGCATTTTCTTCAATACAGTACGGCACCATTGCTGTAACATTCTCTCCTTTTTCCCAATTTTTAATATGTTGATTTCTTCTTTTTATAAGTCTATTTTTGGTTGATCCATAATAATAAATACTTTTTTTACTTGGTTGTTTCCATGTTCTAAAGGTATTCTATATACTCCTTTTTGTAAATCAGGGATTTTTTGCCTTGTATTATTCATCATTGAAGACATTGTTGTTGCAGATTGTCCAATATTTTTCTTATATTTTGTTACTTCATGATTAATTCTTCCAGTTGCTCCATCAATATATGGAAACGATCCTATGTATTGCTTTTGGTCTTGTTCATGTTTCTCTTCTCTTTGCCTGGTGGTCTTACTCATATTGTTTATTGTAGCTTCACATTTTTTTATTAAGTCTGTTATTACATGTTCAGAATATCCGTATTTCTTTGCGATTGTTGTTATCCACATTAGTTCTCCTTTCTGAAATTCAATATTGCTTGCTTGTATGTGTATATGCTCTCTTTATCAAATTATAAAGAGCATTTCTTTTTTGTGCTATAGGATGGTTAGAGTTATTTGGAATCAATATTGGTACATAGGATGGTTTTCGATGTACTTTAAACTGAAATTCATGATCTGTTCTTGTTACGCAAACATCTAGAAAGGATATACTTTTGTTTTGCTCTATTTCTAAAGTTAGAACTATGTTTAGAAAAATTTCTGTAAACCATTTTGCTAAGCTTTTTAAGTTCTTCTCTTGCATATTTGAAACAAAAAAAATGTCATCCACAAAACGTTTATGTATTAATGGTTGTTCTGTTAATGTATTTATTATCTTGCTTGCAAGTTCTTGTGAAATTATCTCAGCAATAAATTCATATCAACTGAAGAAATTAAAATATGAGAGAGAACAACTACTTGAACTAAGAAATAATCAAGAATTGAAAATTTGCTCTGCAGATAAAAGTGATCAAGTTATTATATTACATCAAAGTGAATATAATCAAAAAATGGAAAAAGTAATAGATAGAGTGTTTGTTCTCCGATGTTTCTCGCTTTGTACGCTAACGTCCATCCGTTCGATGACGCAGAAAACGTGATTCATCGGAAAAGGCAATCCTTTGCAAATCAGCGGAGGTCCAATTCTGATACTGCCGTGCAAATGTAAGCCTTTTCTGTCGACGCACCTTTGTTAGCATAGGTGCAGTGATGTCTGCTTCGGAGCCCCATACGCAGCAGGGTTCGCTGAACTGTCGTTTTAGACACACTTCGGGTAGCCACCTGGTTCATTCGGCCAATAAGTCGCTCCACCGTGGCATGTCGATCGGCCCTCAAGCACCTTCGAAGCCGACATTCACCTCTCACATCAGTGGCATGTGGTGCTCCGCAGTTTTCACGTCGCTTATTCGCAATGATACCATTTCTTCAATCATAATACACTTTAACCGCAGTAGCACGCGAACAGTTCACAAACTACGCTGTTTCAGAAATACTGCCACCCTTGGCCCGAAAGCCGATAATAATCATCCCTTTTTGCAAATCTGATAAATCGCTCCTTTTATCCATGACAGCAACGAGTGATATGTTTTCATAGATCAGATCAGATCATATGTAGAGGATTTTAGGAAGGAAGTGTCTGACCCCAGGTCTTAAACAACCCTTAGAAATAGGAAGCTAGGAGATTTGGGCTAGAGTGCCCGATAGGAAAGTAACACGGAAGCGAAGTAGAAAGGGGGGAAGACGCCCTTGTTTATTACCGGGAGGCCAGTACCCGGGGTCCGACGGCTTAACGTGCCCATCCGATGCACGGCGGATACTTAGTGGGTCGAGCGTTCGTACCTGTCTGGGATCGAGCCCGAGGTCTTTTCCGTGGCAGTCACGAACTTTGCCCACTAGGCCACCCGCGGCCCATATGTTTTTATAATGCCTACAGCACACCTTATATACCCTCCACGCCAGCTCACGAGACGTGCGTTCTTTCATTGGCTACGCGCTGTTGACGTCAAAAGTAGGAGGTGGTCACAATAATGTGACTCGACTGTGTATTACGTACAGTTTGTTGTAATACGGTAAGGTTTCCCTACCATCTTTAATACTGTAGATAAAAAAGAAATAGTTCCTTCTACATCAAAATAATACCTAAATGTACGCCGGTTAAATCTTCCTCTTCCATCTACGTCACGTCTATCTTGGTGTTTTAGACTAGTCAAATATGTACACCAGTCATTCGAGAATCACGGAGATGCAGAAAGGATATTCTTGCCACATCTGCTTCAGTTCTCACTTTCAGGCAAACTTTCATCACCCCAAATTTGATCAAAACCTATTTCTGCTTAGAACATTGCGACACCAGGAAAGTTTGGACATCTTATTTGTCTCTGTAAATTCAGAGACAAATAAGATGTCAAAACCAGGAAAGTTTGGACACATACGATTGATATTTCCAAACTTTCCACGGATTGATGTGACACCAGAAAAGTTTGGACACCTTATTTGTCTCTGGAAATTCAGAGACAATAAGATGTCTCTAGAAAGTCTCGCAGACCTTTAAGTGCCCTGATAACTATAAGTTCGTATGAATATCCTGTCTTTTTAACTTCTTGTACTGGCGGTCTGAGTTTCAAAACCAGCACAAGACAGGGGTGTTGTTTGTCCTTCCTGCTCTGATTTCTGATTCTCTCTCTCTCTCTCTCTCTCTCTCTCTTCAAGAAACAGTGGCCCTAAATTAGGGATGGATGACTCTTTACAGACATAGATGCTCATGTGATTACTTGGTGGCTTTTTTTGCATTTTCTTTCTGATGCTCGTGGGCCCTCCCTACTTCCTTCTGTTCCTTTCTCTCAGTCTCACTATCTCTTCCACCCCCTCTATCTCTCTCTCTCCTAACGGACGTGATTTTGTAAGCTACGATAGTTATTACATAAATGCTGTGATATTAACTGCAAAACCGAACATTTAGAAATGTGCCTAAAGGTCTATGAGTCCATCGTTCTTTTTGCATACTTCATTTTTAAATTTGCTTCCCAGATTTTGCCCAGTTGTCTGTTATTATGAGACTAGGTGAAAACTCCTCAATAATGACAGGGGAAAATAAGATATGTAGAGTATTTTTTAATAACCAGATATTCTAATCGTTTGTGATGTCCAAATGTGAAACTATATTTCATCAACATTACAACGATTTAAAAAAAAAGTATATTAGCTGAGACAGGGACTCGACAATTAAAACAGGCAAGTGCCCTTTCCACTGAGCCACCAAAGTAGTGCAAACGTTCAGACAAAGGAAATTATATTGTTTGTGATTAGTAAATGAAAATTTGGGGAAGAAACTTTTTAGGGATGGCTACAGCGAAAATAGCAAGAGTAAAAAATATTTCACGGCAATGTCCACTACGCTTCACTGAAAAACGACAAAAGTCGTCGAAACATTGTTTTTCCTATAAGAAACCATGATTTGTCTCATTGCAATGAATACCGTTTTTAGCGTAACATTCTGAAGATGCAGTAAAGTTCACCCGACGTACGTACTTGAAAAATATCTCACAGAACTTGAGAGACGCTTGCAGCGATTCAGGAACTGCATCTTGAAGGGCTAACCCAACCTTCCTTAATTCTCGCGTTTAGCACCTGAATGATTTTTGCCTTTTCGCTCGCTCAGAATGGCATTAATAGATAGGGAAACACTTTTGTTCAAACTGCGAACTGCAACAGGTACAGTACGACTGACTGCACGCAACCTGAGAAGGTGTTCTCAGACGGAATTGACTCATTGATTTTGGGCTTGCGAGGAATCATTGAAAAAGAAGCGGACTGCGTGAAAAATTAAATTCGTTCTTTGTCCAAGATATGAATAAAACGTATAGCCTTTCCACACGTGTTCTTTTTTAATTGAAACATCTCACATTTCTGCGTTTAAGCAGATTATTGCGATTTTTTTAAGAATAGAAATTCTAAACTATCAGATTGTAATTTGAATGGATGTATTTTTCATTTGCTCTTGAAGCTTAAATCTAATCATCAGTTTATTTTTTCCAAAACATTATTGGGTATGATTTCTTTTTCCACAGGAATCTGGTCTTTCGTACTGGATAAGTCAAGAGCTTCAAGCACTGCAGGTGCTTCCACCAGATGTGATCGCTGTCATTTTATGCTTGTTGACTTCTGCTCTAACAGAATTCATTAGTAATATGTCTATGGCAACGATAATGTTGCCTGTTATCAGTCAAATGGTAGGTATAATTCTTTTTAAACTGCATGCAGTTTATTGCTGAAAATTTGCCAATTCTCTTTATTGAAATTGTAAAATTCACGTTTATTGAAATTGTAAACATTGCTTTAACTTTGCTCTAAAAACGTATTTCATATATCAATATAGCAAAAGTTTAACGTTTAACAGCAAAAATTTGAAGTTTGCTTGCTCTTATGCTGTAAGAGAGAAAAGGAATTCTTAAATATAAAGTGTAAGAATACGGGATAGAAGTCTGAAAGAAATTTTACTCAGTAAACCAATTATTTTCTGTCATCTGTCATTATGCACTTGTTCAGGATCAGCCAAAAGTTGCTGCGCATCTGGCAAAACAATACAGGCACAACAACTACAAGCGCACATACTACAATAAATGCTGAAATCGGCCCCCTCCTGTGTGTAGACATGCGTCCACGCGTCTGAACTATGTTCTCAAAGACACGTGGCAGGTCCAACAGAGAAATGTTGCAGGTTACTGTGGTGATGGCTTCCTGTAGTTTCGTCAGAGAACGGGGATTGTTCTTGTAAACAGAGTTCTTCAGTAAACACCACAGGTAATAATCTGGAGGCGTGAGATCGGGCGAACATGGCGGCCCTATGTCTTTGGAGATGATCCTGTTTCCGAACACATCAGTCAACAACGCCATGGAGACATGAGCTGTATGGGACGCAGCGGAATCCTGCTGGAAGTAGCTATTAACAATTTCGTCCTCAGTTAAGTGCCCGATGAATGGGTACAAGGTATTGGCACAATATCTTGCCGCGTTTATGCTCTCCTCAAAGAATATGGGCCCAATTATGCGTCTTTGAGATATCGCACACCACACACCCAATCTTCTGATCATGTAATGGCATTTCTTGTATCTGATGCGGATTATTGGAAGACCACGTGCGACTGTTTTGCCTGTTTACACATCCCAGTAAATGGAACGGCGCCTTATCGGAGAAAAACGTGACGTCAAGCATATCCTCTCCGTTGTCATTAATGAAGTCCTTGAACCATCTGCAATATTCCACACGCTTATCGTAGTTTGTGTGTCTCAGTTCGTACACTGTTCTGATTTTGTACTGGTAGAGCTGCAGTCGCGCCAATTTTCCAGCCGATTTCTTTGGACTTTTAGTGATGCGAAGGGAAATAACCTCCACCTTTTCCTCTGTTAACGCTCGCAGCCTACCGCTTCTCGGAGCATCTCTCACTAATCAGGTTTAAGGAAACATTTCAATTAACCTCCTCAATGCATTGCGATGGGGTGCTTCAGTATCGGGAAACTGTTCTCTGCACTTGCGTTTAACTTCGTCCGTATATTCACCTCCGCCACGAAACACTTGTTCAATCAGAAACATTCGACCCTCAAGCGACAACTCCATCTTCAACCGGCCACTGTCACACCTCACTACTGACTGATTCAATCACTTCCAGACGGCCAGATGCCAGACACCGGAAATACCGTCTGCGTTGTTCAAGGTCAGAAGGCAGGTTGTGCGTAACCCCAGCCCAAACACACGAACATTCTCAATTCACAATACATTGCATTCACGTGCGCGGTGACTACGCTTTACATATTTCTTACTATTATTCCTTATCACAGTACGTCAGGCGCACTGGGACTTTTGGCTCACCCTATATATGCAAACGAAGAGTTCTGACTTATTTATCCACCTATGAAAAGCTCAGTTAAACTAATAAAACTCCGATCTTAAGATTTTTTTGCAACCTACATCGTTAAAGTGTGACTTTTTGCAAAAGAATACATATAAAAAATTGTTCAAAACATTATTTTATCATCGTCAACCATTATCAATCCACTGCTGAATAAGATCTCAAAAAGTTTCATCCGCAAATTTCTTTCTTGAGCGAGTGTCCTCCGTGTCACTCCAGCTTACTTTTGAATTTCATCTACATACTTTCCACGGGGTTTTCTTCTGGGTCTTTTCCTCCCTTAGAATCCAGGCTAGTATTTCAGTTGTTCAGTAGGGATTACTTCTTCTAGCAATATGTCTAGCCCATTTCCATTTCAGGGTTTTTACCTTTTACCTTTTGTGT
The DNA here is from genome assembly GCA_039090855.1 of Macrothele yani. Taxonomy (NCBI): domain Eukaryota; kingdom Metazoa; phylum Arthropoda; class Arachnida; order Araneae; family Macrothelidae; genus Macrothele; species Macrothele yani. Next base: position 139,939,439 of record CM076994.1, read on the forward strand.
GTGTGTGTGTGTGTGACCAGTAAAAATACAAGAGTTGATGTCATCAACTCTTATCATTTCACTGATCCATGAGTTCATCTTCCTAATTTTCCTGGTTATTGTGGTTATTTAAGTTGTGAAGTCATTTGGAGTGTTTGGCTACACTTCGCCATTTTAGTCATTTCGGCTGGTTAGTGTGGGATAGCATCAACTTTATGCTGCCCCGTGGCGCAGTAGTCTAAGCAATGGCTTCCAATCAACCGTCCGAGATGGGTCCGGGTTCGAATCCCGGTGAAGCATGGATGTTGTGTTTGTCTTACGGTCCTGGCTCTCTCCCTTCCCTGGAAACAGTGTCCCTAAATTAGGGACGGGCGACTATCCATAGCCCAATGAGTTGCTCTTGGTTGTCGTTAAACTCGCAACCAAGACAAAAAGAGGTTTAGTATTGGAGAGCTGTAATTTTCGAGCCGAGAGGTTTAAGTGTAATTGCTATTATTCTGGTGCTCTTATTCTCTGAAATTGGATAGAAAAAAATTATTTCTAAAAACACATGCTTGACTGAACAAAAATTTCCATAGGTCTTTTTCTCACAACTTTAACGCTAGGTGCCAATGTCAGAATTGTTTTTTTTTTTTTTTTTTTTTTTTTTTTTTCGAATTGCTGTTTGTGTAACAGCAATTCAAAAAACGAATTCTAGAGTTTAGAGGATGTTGGATGTTATTCATCCCCAAGCGTTTCTATATATTGTAACGTACCAGGAGATGTGACGTACCTGCCAGAAGGACGCACACGACATAAAGGCAGATAGGAATCAGAATAAAACGACCGCGTAGCTCAATTGGTAGCACAACTTATTCCGGAATGAGGGGACCCGGGTTCGAATCTTGGCGCGGATAAAAATGACGGAGAAATTTACTTCGTTCAAATATGTTTAGTACCTAATTTCCTGTTAGTGATAGTACAGTATAATACGAAGTCTTTTTTCGACAATGAGCAAAATATCTTTGTACTCTTGCAGCATTTTCAACATTTGGAATGCAGTTAATTTTCCAAATTTAAGATTTTCTCCCTTTTTCCAAAATACATTCATTGTCATAAAAATCCGCGCACTAAGAAAAAACAGTGTGATTCCGCATGCTCAAGCGTCCATGGCCGGCGCTGCGAGAGCAATCCTTGGAGTTATAAGTACTCCACATTGGTGCCGAAGTGCACGGTAAGAGTCCGATGAGATCCCTGATCGTTACACATGCCGAGGAGCCGCCGTAGATATGCGTACGGGCAACTGACGAAGTTTGAACGAGACTGTATCGTCGAGATGAGAGAGGCAGGTTGGCCGGCGCGCCAAAGCGGCAGCCATTTGGGCCGGTCGGACAGTAAGGTGCGATCGTCTTGGGAGCAATGGATACGGGAAGGCACCCAAACACGGAGGACTGATTCTGGATGACCCAGACACTCCACCAGCAGAGATGACCGTGGAATCTTGAGGGCGGCACGCACAGATGCAACGACGTCCTTGTCCAATATCCAGAGACATATGGCGGCTGTACAAGTGACTCCTGTGTCCACCAGAACCATTACCAGACACCTGGGAGAGGCGAATCTGCACTCTCGACGGCCCTTCCGTTTTCTGCCATTAACACCTGACCATCGTCGAAGTCGATTGCAGTGGTGTCAGCAGCGAGCAACGTGGAATGCTACGGACTGGTGACGTATAGTGTTCAGCGAAGAATTTCACTTCTGTATGGGAATGGACGACCGCCGTGTAAGCGTGTGGAGGACAGCAGGTGAGAGCTGCAATCCCAACCTGACTGTACAGCGGTACACGTCCCGAACTGCATGCGTGATGGTCTGGGGAGTAATCGCGTATGAGCCGGACTTCCTCGCAGTGATATGAGGAAGGCTGGCAGCCCAGCGCTATGTACAGGAGATCCTGCAGCCCTGTGTGCTGCCTTTCCTGGCGGGGCGGCCCGGGGCCATTTTCCAACAAGATAACGCCCGTACGCACACGGCTCGGGTTTCCCAGGACTGTCTGCGTCATGCTTCGACGCTTCCGTGGCCTGCCATATCGCCTGATCGCTTGCCCATCGAGCACGTGTGTAACCAGATGGGACGTGATTTAGAGCGCCAGTTGCAAGAAGTGTGGGTCAATCTGTCCCAGGATAACATAAGGCGTCTCTTTGACTCAATGCCGGAACGTATCACCGCATGTATCCGAGCACGAGGCGGTCCGACGCAGTACTAACGCTGGCCAGAATGTGTATCGTATGTCCTCGAGAAATCGTCCTGCTGCTGCTGCTGCGATATTGTAATCACTTCTGTCCTTGGTATGTACCACCTCACTAGTAAAATCTCATTTCAATCCGACGCCTCTTTCTTGGTGGTCCGATTTTTATGACAATGACTGCGTGTCCTTCTTACTTTTGGAATTTCAGTTTCGTCCTTGTTATTCTACACTGCTCGCCAACCAAAATGCAACACCAAGAAGGAAGCATCCGATTATCCTGAAATTCGCAGCATGCGTCGCCCGCGAGAGGACATACAAACGATTATCATCGCAGGGCATATGCAAATCATGTTCGCCCGGCACGCCACCGAGAAGCACTATAAGAAGGGTGCACAGAAGGCGGGGTGTAAGTAGTGGAATTGTGTTGTGCTACTGGATCTGTGCGTGGAAAGCTTCCTGATGCCTCGTTGCAGAATACGGCAGTCATTCCAGCACGTTTCAGAGTTCGACAGAGGACGAATAGTGGCTAATCGCGACAGCGGTTTATCGTACCGAGACATCGGCGCCCGTGTGGGACGACATCCAGCCACAGTGAGGCGAGTATGGATTCGGTGGGTGCAGGAGGGACGGACGGACTGACGTGAGCGATTACCGCAGCCGCGGCAGACAACCGAACGGGAGGACCGGTATGTTGTGCGGCGAGCATTGACGGCTCGCACCGCCACATCACGAACGTTAGCGCAGGAATTAGGGTGTGTTGCGCAACAACCTGTGTCAGCACGTACCGTTCGACGTCGTCTGCAAAAGCGAGGACTTGTCGCACGGCGCCCATTACTCCGATTACCATTGACGTTACACCACCGGCGAGTGCGGCGGCAGTGGGCCGTTGAACGCCGCACCTGAGCAACGAAATGGCACTACATTGTCTTCTCCGACGAATCCCGCTTCTGCCTGCAAAACCACGATAGTCGGATACGCGCGTTGCCGCACCGCGGCGAGAGACTGTATGACGCCTGCATTATGCATCGTCATACCGGTCCTTCACTTGGCGTTGTGGTTTGGGGCGCAATTGGATATGACAACCGCACCCCTCTGGTACGCATCGCGGGTACACTCAACAGCCACAGCTACATCTCCGACTTTTTGGAGCCTGTAGTTCTCCCTTACCTGCAGGACCTGCCAGCGGCCACGTTTCAACAGGACAACGCGCGCCCGCTCGTGGCACGCATCGTGCAACAATTCTTCACGGCCCACCAGCTGTCACTGCTGCCGTGGCCCACCTGTTCTCTTGATATGTCTTGCATCGAACACGTCTGGTCGCTGATCGGCAACCGAGTGGCCCGGCAAGCACCACCCGCGGCTACGCCTGATGAACTGTGGCAACGTGTGGAAGCAGCCTGGACCAACATACCCCAAGCCCACATCCAAAGCCTCTTTCGTTCGATGCCGCGGCGTGTAGCGGCCTTTATTGCCAGCCATGGGGGCCACACAAACTATTAATGCCTGCGTGTTCCGCAAGTCGCACGGGCCTGTAAGCTCAAACGTTTCATCTTTGTATCTGTTGCTATGTGTCCAGTAAATGTGGCTTTGCTATCTCGTGTCCTTCTTAGTGTTGCATTTTGGGTGGCCAATAGTGTAATTTAAAACACCTTTAATTTCGGAAAAAACAGTTTAAATCACCAGAGATTACTTCTGTAGATTCGTATTTGGTGAAGGTGCTGACAGATTTTTTTCTTTTTTTGATTGACTGATACAGGCTTATAATGTAACTCTATAGGTCCGCTGGTCTACGAGTAATTTGGCGAGCAATAATTTAGAACAGTTGTTACTCATTTAACTGAAATACTTCAATTTGTGGGAATTCGGTATTCACTCCAACTCAATAGGTTATGAAGTAGAATTTGAGTTGAATTTTCGATCAGTTTCTGTCTTTTTTTTAAGATGTGAACCGCTTATTGGTGTAAATATAACATGGATGTTAAGTCAGATAATATCCAAATATCATTCATTGAGTTTTGTTTTGTTTCCGACGTGTTGATGGTGGGAATATAGTACTAGGGCCAAATTTGTCACACAGCGCCAGGAGCAATACATTTAGAAAAACAAACCTCTCGGGCCAAACAATTTTTCAACGTCCTTGAATTTGGATGTTGCCCGCCTTGCTAGCGGATTCGCCGAATCCCTAGATGAGGCATAGGCGATTCACCCACCTCACGGCCCTTCCAGTCCCTTCCTATGGAACAAGTGGTTCAAAATTGGGGACGATAAAAAAATTGTTAAAAGTCAGTGAAGCCCTCGATGCTGATGACCGTCCTGAGCCCTTGACGGAAATGAAACAGTAGATACTGAAGCTTGAGCTTGCAAAATTTGTATCCCCCACCACCACCGCACACACACTTCTTTCTTTTTCAGGTTTCTAAGCTTGCATTGCTTTGTAGAAACCTAACTACAACCACGTTTCTCAATTATATATGCTGTGAAACGTTATTTCTGTACCTAATCTACTGCGTGTACAAGACAATATTTAGGGACATTAACAGTTTTTCTTAGAAAAACTATTTCTGTCCTTAAAGAAACGAAGTCGATTTTTTTATCACTCAGGGACACTTGTAAAATTCACCGACTTTTCGGTGACGAGGATGGAAGCCGCCCCACCTAACCGACTAAACTTCACCGACGGAATGTACCGCTGCAGATTTGCAGTCTTGACACGTGCTTTGCATCTGTAGTACGTCACATCCGGTCCCTCTCACTCCGGAGTCAGTTCCTCTCCCAACTAAGCGACACGGACGGAATGTATCGCTGCAGATTTATCGTCTTGACACGTAATTCACCTTTGTAGTACGTCACATCATCCCTCTCTCTTAATTTTTTTTTTTTTGAAGCAAAGAAGTAATTTTCATTAATGCCAGACAATGTGTGGAACAAACATCACCCATTTTTCGAAGAACTCCGGCAGATCCATTTCCACAATCGGGCGCCAAATGTGAAATTCACAGATTTATCGGCGACGGGATCGAATCCGAGCCTCCTCGCTTGGGAGCTTGTTGTTCTAACCAAATAAACTACACCGACGGAGTGCCGCCCCGGTGGCTCAGTGGTCTAAGGCGCTGGACTCTGATCATTCGTCCTTAAGGGGTCCGGGTTCGAATCCCGGTTAGGCATGGATGTTGTGTTTGTCTTACGGCACTGGCTCTCTCTCTCTTCCCTGGAACCAGTGACCCTAAATTAGGGACGGGCGACTGCTTATAGCCCCATCGAGTGGCTCACGGTGGTCGTTAAACCTCCAATCAAAAAAAAAAACACCGACGGAGTGTATCGCTGAAGATTTGCCGTATTGTCACGTGTTTCAGCTCTCTAATACGTCACACACTCGAAAAATTAAAAGTTGTTGACAATCGCTGAGAGATATCAAATGCCATACGCCTTCTTTGAACAGTAGAAGTGAAAAGAAAGAACTTGTGCTGCTTTGGTAATATTCTGTGTTGTCACAATTTTATCTCTGCTGCCATCTTTAAATGGCGTACTTTATTAACTTTGAAAAGAAAATATGACATTTTTTCTCAAAATCATGTGGCGATTTTCTACACAATTTTACGGTTTTGTCTGCGTACTGTTTAGGTTGTTCTAACTACAGGTTTGCCTGAGCTTTAATTTGGAATCTTCAGCCATGGCAGAGATCTTCACCGCGTGCTTAGGGCAGAGATCTTCAAACATGGCAGTGATCTTCACCGCGTGCTTAGGGCAGAGATCTTCACCGCTTAGGGCAGAGATCTTCACCGCGTGCTTAGGGCAGAAATCTTCAAACATGGCAGTTATCTTCACCTCGTGCTTAGGGCAGAGATCTTCACCGCGTGCTTAGGGCAGAGATCTTCAAACATGGCAGTGATCTTCACCGAGTGCTTAGGGCAGTGATCTTCACCGCGTGCTTAGAGCAGAAATCTTCAAACATGGCAGTGATCTTCACCGCTTGCTTAGGACAGAAATCTTCAAACATGGCAGTTATCTTCACCGCGTGCCTAGGACAGAGATAAAAAAGAAGAGCAAAAATGCATCTTCATCACGACAGAGGTGAAAAAGAAGAGTAAATGTCTTCATCACATGCCTGGCGCAGAGATCTTCAGCCATGGCAAAGATCTTCAACCCATGGAACGCAGAACCCCTTTTTTTATCCCACGTGACATTGTCTACAAAGACAAGTAGAAAATTCAAAAAATATACATTTTTGAAATGGAAAAATGAATATCCAAGTACCTTAGTTACATGGAATTTAAGTTCCCAAATCTGCTATGAGTTATGCTGTGACAAATTATATAACTGAAAATCATAAAGACCACTAAAATGTAGACTTATAGGTAGCTACTAAGCAGATTTGAATTATTTTGAAACACAGATATGTAAATGGCATTGTTTTTGTTTCCGAAAGTTAAGTTTTAGGATTCAAAACCTTTCTGAAATAATCGATATTCATAAGGAAAACATGCATTTTTACTCTTCTTTTTCATATGGCCTGCGAGTCCTATTGCATTTTGTGACATGTTGTGAGCGATTCCGAAAAATTTAAAGACCTCGGCGTTAGAGAAACAAAGGTGCTCTACTGAATTGAATTACCTTAGTGGTAAACGGAATGTAACATAGAGAGACGTGACTTTTTTCGTAAGAATTCCTTCCACAGATGCGGTTGAGACCTGACTACATAATTATGTTACAAATATAAAGGCTTTTCCTCTTCTACACGTAAGTATAAACAAGGTAGACCTCGATCCCCAAATATGTACTAAGTTCGTTTTAGTTTCACGAAGCTGAAAACTCTATTTATTATATGTGAACATTTTTCAGAAAAGGAAAAAATCAACTACGTGTATTAGTTGCTAAAGCCAACGCTGTATAAACGGATTTTCATTTCAACCTTCAAAGAAATAAACCGTCTTATTTCAGACTCTCATCTTATTGCCTCACTTGTCGTTTTCAGCTGCAATTAATCAATGCATTCGCTGGAATATGGGGTCTTTTTCATTCAGTTAACTTCGCCATCAGATTATGTTTAATCAATCAGTCTTCGTTCTGTGAGACCATTTTTTTACGCTTTCCAACCGTAGGTTGAAGAAGCGTATATGCTCCAGCTTTGCCCGTCCGTCCGCACGATAACTCACGTGAAAATGGTTCGATTTCGAATAAATTTTAGTATGTAGTAGGGGACCACCTGGGGACGAACGCTATTGAAAATGGGAGAAGCAGGGTCAAAGGTCAGGACATAGGAGCGGGATCCATTCCATTGCTCTTATGCGTCATAACTTGCGTAAAAATTGTTCGATTTCGATGAAATTTTAGTATGTGGTAAGGAAACCACCTGGGGACAAATCCTATTGAAAATGGGTGAAATAAGGTCAAAGGTCAGGACATAAAAGCGCGATCCATTCCATTGCCTTTATGCGTCATAGCATGCGTAAATATGGTTCGATTTCGATAAAATTTTAGTATGTGGTAGAAAACCACCTGGGCACGAACCCTATTGAAAATGGATGCGAATGGAGTCCAAGGTCAGGCAGGGCATAAGAACGGGATTTATTCCATTGCCCTTATGCGTCATGACTTGAGTAAAAATGGTTCGATTTCGATCAAATTTTAGTATGTGGTAAGGAACCACCTGGGGACGAACCCTATTGAAAATGGGTGAAATGGGGTCAAAGCTCAGGACATAAAAGCGCGATCCATTCCATTGCCTTTATGCGTCATAACATGCGTAAATATGGTTCGATTTCGATGAAATTTTAGTATGTGGTAGGGAGCCACCTGCGCACTAACCCTATTGGAAATGGAGTCAAAGGTCAGGCAGGGAATAAGAGCGGGATATATTCCATTGCCCTTATGCGTCATAACTTGCGTAAAAATGGTTCGATTTCGATGAAATTTTAGTATGTGGTAGGGAGCCACTGGGGACGAACCCTATTGAAAATGGACGAAAAGGGAACAAAGGTCAGGACACTGGAGTGGGATCCACTCCATTACCCTTGTGCATCATAACTTACCTAAAATGCTTGGATTGCGACAAAACTTTATCATGTTGTTCCGGAGGTATAGTGAACCGGTTCTGTTGAATATCAACGAAATGAGGTCAAAGGTCATTGCACAAAAGCCAGATTTATTCCACAGCCATTATTCTCATAACTTGCGTAAAACTGCTTCTATTGCAACAAAACTTTATCATGTTGTTCCGGAGGTATAGTGAACCGGTTCTGTTGAATATCATCGAAATGGGGTCAAAGGTCAGGACATAGGAGCGAGATTTATTACACAGCCATTATCCACATAACTTGAGTAATAATTTCTGGTATGTTGGAAAGCGTATCATAATCAATGCATTGCATGATTTTACTAACTTGTTTTTAAATCAAGGAGCAAAATGCTAAACCTTCAAGTACAGACCCGGCCCGAGCCCAGAATTTTTCACTTAACTAATGGGAAAAAATTCCTGCGTCGGACTCGGGCTTTCCGGCCCGGACCAGGCCCGGGCCAGACCTCGAATTCTTGCACCTTATCGAAGAAGTTATTTCAGTTGCATTGCACGGAATTGCATATAATTAAGTACCACAACAGAAATGTTTTGATTTTTCTTTAATTTCTTGCTTTAGAGAACAAAGACTTCAGTGCTGGTTTAATTGCAGACAAGTAAATCATTTAAAATACATGCATATTTCTTCATTTCTTCAGGCTATAGTCTCCAAGGTCCATCCTCTTCTTTTCATGTTGCCAGTTACTATAGCTTGTTCGTTCGCATTCATGCTTCCAGTTGGAAATCCTTCGAATGCTATTGTGTTTGATAGCAGTGATATGAAAACTATGGATATGGTAAGTGTTAATTCGCAGACAACACATTAATTATACTTTCTTTTTATTATTATTACAATGAACTAGGACATATTTTTAAGAATGAATCTTCTTCTTAGTTCAGAAACATGAAATTATTAATATTGTTTTCAGACTCTCTCTCTCTCTCTCTCTCTCTCTCTCTCTCTCATTCTTCAGATTAAAGCAAAAAATTACATGAAGTCGTGTCTTTTGTCATGTATGCTGTTTTTCAAATCGGTTTTGTCTTTTACAGATGAAATTGCATGTGTATATAGTTTAACTTTGGTGTCAATACCAGACTTAGAACGCATACTATAGTGAAAAGGTTACAAATGTATTTTTTGATATTTGTGACACACAGTTTCTAGGATTTTTCTTATTTAACCCTACAAAGACAAAAACGCTCGTATATGTAGATGACCAAGGCCGCCCGAATCACCCTTCTGAATTGAGTAGAATTCCTTTCTCCCACATGCTCTTTGAAGTTGTACGGCCTCTATGGGATCAGGAGAAGTCGCCCTCAGACATCATTTTTTCACTAAAAAAAAAAAAAAAGAATGAACCAGGAGTCGGCTTCTCACGGGACGATATCATTCACTCTCAAGACACACCCAAGGCATCGCATCTTTTCTCCGTGGAAGAATGAAGTGATTGCCTCCGGGAAACGTTTGAAGGTGAATGCATGTAAAACCCATGGATCGCAAGTTTCGTGTGGTGACCCACCGCTAATCCTTCTTTCGTTGAGGTGTAAAAGGGGGCACGAAAATTCGAAAAGTTGACAGACAGTTTCAGGCGTTACGGTATACTTGGCTGACACACGATTTTAGGATACAGGTCATTAAAGGGTTAATCAAGTAAGTAAGTATCAGAGTTAACTCACATGGATACCACTCAGACATAACGAAATTATCAGCAACACACGGGATGAAAGTTTTGCATGTTACCAGAAAAGTTTAAATCACAAAGTTCCAACTGCTGAAAAGAAGATGAATATGTCTCACGTGCTTCATATGTCTCTGCTGTCCTCACCAGCTGAAGCAAGATTTTCTCACGAAATAAGCAAAAAGAAAAAAAATCAATAAGGCAGCGAGTATCATTACTTGCATCAATCAGTCCAGTGTAAATGAATTTACCATAAACGTTTCAGGTACATTATGTGTATGTTTTATTGACAGTAGGACGATTTTAACGTTCCTACCTTGTCAGAGTGTAAACTTTAAATGTTGTAGAAATCTTTAAATATTTTAGAACTTAACTGATCTTGTTGCTATATTAATATCTGACTAACTTATAGCCCGTGCCATGCACTGGTGAAAAAGTTGTGACTGAAATGCTTATAACAACACTGGTTCATTTTTATGAAATTACTCTGCAATTTCATTCCTTTTTATGAATTACTCTGAATTGCGAAGAAAATGAAATAAAACACGATATAATACCTACGTAACAGAACGAACGTCACAGACAGTTGTTCAAGCACGTGCGTGTTGCCTCACATGAAGTCGTTTGTCTTACAATATTTTATTTTCCGGTATTTCTCCTTGATTTTACATATCGTGCGATAGTGGTGAGCTTTGTTCCGATTTCGGCCACCGGATGAAAGCTGATGGCGCTGCAAGTACTGAGTGACGTCCGAGCGCTAGGGACAGATGTAGGCTACTATATAGATTTTATTTCTTTTTCCCATCGATAGAGGGAAATATGCCCAGTTGCACCCAGAGTTAGTGCTTCACCCCTTTCAACGGCTGAAACAAACTGACTTGGGACTAGTGAAATGGGCTTGAATCAGCTCGAATGAACACATGTGCTGTCTAAGAAGTGGGCCGCACACGACTGGAAAGAGTGAACTTGTGCATCAGAATGGGTTGTTTCCCGTTGATTTTGTTATTCAGAATGTTCATTTTGGTGGATGATTGTCAATAACCCTTTCTGACTGATTACGTACTTAAAGAGCTAAAACAATGACGTAGAACCTAAGAAAGAGGAAAGATGTTTCAGTGACTTGTCTCTATCCACTGATATGATATCCGTGTCAGCCTCATTATGCCTTGGATCATGGTGCGCAGGATAAAGAATTAGAAGTGAGCGCTTATCACCTGGGATAGGTTTATAGCTGGTACTGAAGAGATGAGAGGGGAAGGGAAGGAAATTGTTTTGCGTAGCTTTCGTAAAACCCTGCAGCTGTGTGAACATTTTTGTTTGGGTCATGATAATTAACACAGCAATCAGACATCTCTGAATTGACTGTATTTACTCTTATTCACGTAATATCAGTCACATAAGAAAACTTGGAAAATTCATCGCCCTGGAGCGAGAATTGAACCCTCATCTCCCGATTACCGTTCGAGCATGCGAACTGTTACACCACCAAGGACGACAAAGTCACAAATATCTGAGTGTTAAGAGCATCGGAATATCGTCATACCGCATTCTTAATCGAAACAAACTGTGCTGCCATCTAGCGGTGTTAAGCATATCCCCAGTCGTCCAAGTATAATAGTGTGGAGATGCGGGTTCGATTACCACTCAAGGGCCATGAAATCTAAGTTTTCTGATGTTATTGATATTACGTGAAAAACATTAAATAAAGTGAATTCAGATATGTCTGATTGCTGTGTTAATTATCATGACATATTTTCCACGTATTATGAGAATATTTCTTCCTCACTATATATTTCTGTTTGAGGACCTGCAGTGGCGTAACTATGCTTCAAAATCTGGGGGAGGGGGTCCGATCACACTTACACACATTATATGTATACATATACATATAATATTATATACTCTGGGTCCCCTTCCTCTATACACACACGCGCAGGAGGAGCAAAGCAGTTGCTGAGGCGCGATCTAACGGGCACGACATAGGCATCTCTGTTGGCGAATTGTGGAACTTAGCGAAAACAAAACTGCGATAGATAGGAAAGAAATGTAAATTGCAATGTTGTAGAACTGACTTTGCCTTTTAGGGATCGATATCGCTGTTTTATTAAGTACACATTATACACGTGTTTGCATTCTACGAAAAATTACAATCTTATATCATTAAATTTAGTTGGTTCATATCATTAAGTGTGCGTTATATCATTATATTCCCAAAACAATTTGGGGGGGGGGGTCCTTTACATTGGGGATCCCAGACTCTGAAAATCTGGGGGCCCTGACCCCCGACTCCCTCCCCTGGGTACGTGCATGGAGACCTGAAAATGTTGGGCACCATTGATTCAGACAAATTGGCCGCTTAAAGGATTAAGAAATGGTTTGGAAATTAGACATGTCACTGCAAATCAGATGAAGATTTCTATGTGTTCTGTGTGGACCAGAGTTGGGTAGGAATGCATTACACAATTTGCAAATAATAATTACATAGTAATAATTTGTACAAAAGTACGTGTGCCAAAAGATGTCTAGAAAAGTTGGCCATGTAACATAGCAGACAGAGACCGAAGTGTCGTGTAGAATGTTCTAGAAGCGACAAGAATGGGTTAGACGTTTGTAGAATGTTCCAGAATGATCGCGCAGTGGGAAGTTGGAGAGCTATATGTAAATCAAGAATATTCCAGAATGTTCAGGTCCTGTTGTGAAGTATATATAAAGGAGTCAGTCGCTCGCTTGTCCAGTGTTCGTATCGGACAAGTAATGGACAACAACACTTGAGAAGTACGGCAAAAATGTCAAGAGTTGGCAAATTTCTGTAATATTCGGCAGTGCACCCTGAGTTGCTGAACTGTGAGTGTAGTGCTAACATGTGCTTGTGGCTATAGTGGGGTAAATATTTTGGACAGTTAAACGTATGAAATGGACGAGAATACTGTACTGGAGATGGACGAAATGAGTATCTCTAACTGAAATAAACAACCCATTCGTATTTACTTCATATGTATTATTTCGTTCAAATCACTTTACTTGCGGCGAATACGGGGCAACTACTTATGTCATACACGTACAATCTCCATTACCTACATACACGCATTTGAGGTCCGAGGGATGGAACAATTGTCAAGTAACCTACACAACCTGTAAGGGTGCACTGGTTGCTGGTTTATTCATGTTGTATTGTTACTCATAAATTATTGGTTAATTACCAACATATAGTTAACCTCAAAATAGTATAACTATACTAAAAATCCGAAAATTCTTGGCGTAGAATAGAAATAAAAGTTTCCAAGCTTTCGCACATCAACCAGATGGCTTTCTCAAGGAAGGTAGACAGCTAACTGCAAACTGGATAATAGAACGTTTCAATACTTTGAACGCGGTGACTTGACTAGACAATAAATGATTAGGAGCAAATGTGATATTTCGAAGAAACGAGGTCACGTTGGTTGGGCACGCGGTACAATGGTAGAGAACTCAGCATTATTTGAAGAACTGATTCCAAATACGTGGCAACTCCAGAGAAGCGCTATCATTGCAAGCCTCGCAGCTGGTCAAGATTTCCAAGGTTTCGCGAATGGCAGTAGATTTAGGTGTGTGGTATGAAGCTAATTTCTTTACATCACTCCATATAGGATCGGCGGACTTTAACTTGACTTCTCTTGATAGGGCAGTGGTCATTTTCCTGTCTCTTGTATCCCTTTTATGTTCGCTGATTCTAATTCCAAACGAACGTTTGGTCATTCCGATGTAGTATCGTCTGGAGCCGTCCGGGTATTTTAATGGTATGGCATAAACACCTGCTTCATTGAGAAGAGGGGGCTTGTCAATATGTCTCTTAATCATCGTGTATAAAGATGCCGGAGACCTTATGCCGACACCGAAGTTCATCCTCCTGAGCGCGTTTTTGAGTTGATAGGAAATATTTGGTATGTAGGGAATAGAGCCCAGGTAGCGAAGATGCGGCATAGAAATGTTATTAGCACTGCTGGTTCTGGCTTTCTCGATAAAGTTATGCATCTGGTTCGAAGTATATCCTGCCTCAGTGACCAATTCTACGATGTTTCTTAGTTCGGATTGTTTAGAACGAACATCGGATGAGACAGCGAAGGCTACTCTAATTCGAGAACGGAATAAGGCGGTCTTGTAAACATTAGGGCAGAATGAACTGCGGAGCATCAGGTTGGGAACGAAGGTGGGTTTATAATAGACTTCCGTATGAAGGCGGTTGTCATGCGATTTGCTCACTGAGACGTCGAGATAAGGTAAGGTACCATTGTGTTCAAGCTCCATGGTGAAATTGATTGTAGAGTGTATATAATTTATTTTATCGAGGAAACACGGGAGAGTCTCCTTTCCGTGTGGCCATATGAAAAATACGTCGTCTGCATATCGTAACCAGGTGGTAGGTCTTGGGGTGATGTTGGTGAATATATGTTGCTCAATGGGGCGAAGTATTGCTTCTGCAAGGACGGCTTTTTAGTATAGTTATACTATTTTGAGTATAATTTGGTGTACAGTTCCTACTTTTTGATATAGTTAACCATTAACCATTGCGATTATAACGGGTAACTGCTACATATCGTTACAATTACCATGTGATGATGATGACCAGTTCACCATTACCATGTAATGGTAACGCTAAATTCATGCTCCTATTACCGTTACGCTGAAATGTATTACCGATTAATTCAAATACGAGTTTGCCCAACTCTGGTTTGGACTTACTGGTCTTCACTGATGATGGTGGGTTCCGATCTAGAAACGAAAGACTATTTGACATAGACCGTGCCACTGAACTCTCCAATATAATGAGCGTGTCTTTTGTCGGTAGAAACACACATCTAATCATTCTGACATACCGGGTGGCCCGAAAGTCCGTTTAAATTTCAAACTTTATGGCAAAAGAACAAACGCGTGTATTAAAAGGAGGCTTGCACGAAAAGCATTACCTAGCAGGAGGATTTTGTTTGGCGACTAAAAAACTTTGAGTTCAAATAGTCACCGATAGAGGGTGATAACGGCTAAAAGTTTGTAAATGCAGTGAAACATCAATGCAAATAAGTTGCATTAATCTGGTGACACTATCACAACAGTAAATGTTCCACAAGCCCACCACCACAAGGTATTGCAGCATTCAAGCGTGTGACAGCTCCAGTGACCGCAGAATGTAGCATGTCCGAGTGAATACAACAGACTTTGCGGCGAATGGCTTCCTTCAGCTGTGGCAGCTGGAAAGGTCTTGTCTGATACATTCTGGATTTTACATAATCCCGCAACCAGGAATCAGCGAGTGTCATATCTGGAACCCCGTTACGGAATGCTGCAGTACCTGCTGATTAGTCTTTCTGCATCAAATATGGTGACAAGAAATTTCTTTACTAGATATGCGCCGTCAGCTGGCGCTCCATCCTGCAGAAACGTGATTGTGTGCAGCAGATTTTGTTCTTGCAAATGACATCATGTCTTCACGCAACAGTTTCAAGCAGCGTTTGGAATTTACTGAACAAATCTTCCAGCTATTTCTTACATGTTCATAAATTAAAAAAAAAAAGTTTGCCATTGTAGGAAATTTACACTGAAGTGCCAAATGTCATAGGATATGTAAGTAGTATCGCGCAGGACCTCGTCTAGCCCTGCGAAATGCAGCAACTCGGCATGGCATCAATTCCCCAAATGGCCGGAAGACTTCTGGAGAGATATTGAGCTATGCCGTCTGAACAGCCGCCCACAGTTCCCTGGTATTTGTAGGTGCACGATCTTGGGTGCGAATGGACCTTTCCGCCAAGTCTCATAAGTGCTCTATTGGGTTCAAGTAGGGGGAACGTGAGGCCACACCATCCGTCGAAACTGTCCAAAATGCTCCTCGAGCCAATTTTGGACAACTTGGGCCCGATGACATGGTGCATTGTCCGCCTGGAAAATCCCATCGTCGTTGGGGTACATGAAGTCCATGAAGGGCTGCAAATGGTTACCCAGCAAAGCAACAAAGCTATTACCGGTTGATTACGTGTTTACGAGGACCAGAGAACATAAACCGTGCCACGTACAGACACCCCACACATGCATGGAACTCCCACCAGCTTGCACAGTGCCTTGTTGGCAGCTGGGGTCCATGGCCTCAAGGGGTCTGCCCCACACCCGAACCCTACCATCTGCTCGTAACAACTGGCAGCATGACTCATCGGACCACGCCATATATTTCCAATCTTTCAGGGTCCAATTACTTTGTTCACGAGCCACGGTGAGGCGCTATATCCTGTGTTGTGGTGTTAACAAACACCCCCTGGTGGGTCTTTTGCTCCCATACCCCATGGACACTAAATTACGCTGCACTGACCTGATGGGTACTTCTCTGGTGCCTCCTGCATTGAATGTGTATATTATTTGATCCCGTGTCGCATGTCTGTTAGCATTGGCTATCTTGGTCAGACGCCGCTGGTCACAGTCATTCAGCACTCGTGGACGGCCACAGTGCTGTCTATGGTGGGTGTATAATGAATTAGCTTTGTTTTCTTTTTGCTAAGCTAATTATTATGAATGAATAATGCTCTAAGCTTCAAAATAATGAATTCCCAAAAGGGTGTTGTTACTCGTTAATTATGAACTTAAACAAAGTCTCAACGCTGGTTATTTATATTAAGTAATCAAAGTCATAAACCTAACAGCCAGACAGAGGTCTGACAAAACTAAGAATTGAGAAAGACTGAACTTACTGACAAACTTGTTTATTGGCAAGACTCTTGGTCAACTAAGGCACTCATATATCTTGTACATAATAATGAATAACTTTCCTCTTACAACCAACTCAACCTCAACAACACAACTCCCCTCAACACAACAACTCGTCTCGATGAACGCGCCTATATACTAGCTACCACCACGTCATGACTTACACTCATTGCCAGATCTCATTCAGCGGGTGAAATAATATTTCGTTCAGTAGGAAGATAATTTACATAGTAAAATAAAATAACCAGAGATAGTAAAATCAAAAGGAAAGTGAATATAGAGTATACGTTACAGGTGGTAATGCCTTCCATCCATGAGAGATTCTCGTTACACATATGACACCGTGGATTAAGGAATGTTGAATGTTCGCACGACTTCGAATATCCCATCCGTCTGGCTCCCACTACCATGCCTCGTTCGAATTCCGAAATAATTCACGTCGGCTTGCCATAATCTTGTTGGCAGTTGTTCAACCTGATTCACGAGATTACACCTCGCAGCTGAAAGAAATCATGGTGTGCGTCGAGCCTTTATACGACGGCAGCGCCAATTAAAAATGTCCATACTGCTATCCCATGACTTCTGGTACTTTAGTGTAATTTGCTTCAAATTAAAGAGTTAGTGATAATTAAGTACAAAATTAAAAACTATTAACTATCATCGAAGTTGGAAGCACAGCCTCATTAATATCTCTATATTTTACAGGAACTCCATGGGGAAGAAGGAGTTTACTGCTCGGAATATCGTGGATGCATAAATGTTTGGTATTAAAATGTCTATAAAGCATTTTAGTTTTGCATTTAATATTTTATTATAAGCAGGTTATCTTTTAAATTAATTTTTATTTCTAAATTCACCGTGGCATTAACAGCCTTCTACACAAACTCTGTGCCTGAGATAGTATTACATAAATCTGAAAAACTATTATATGAAGTGAAAAAACTGAATTTGACGGAATTTTCAGGGAAACTAACTGCTGCATTTCTTCTTCTAGGTTAAACCTGGATTCTTAATTAAAATAGTTGCTTGCGCGATTGAATTAGTAATGATAAATTCTATTGGAGTGTATATGTTTGACCTGCATACATTTCCATCATGGGCCAATAGGTCACTCACGATGCCAACACATCTTTCCCCTCTTGAGAGCACAATGATATCATCGGACGATAATCAGACATTTTACGTACATCAATTAGTGTAAAAGCTACCGGTTGAAACACAGATGAATGGACAGATTGTTGTCATCGGAAGGAAGGATGACAAAAGGAGAAAGAAACACGTGAGCAACAGATTGTAAGAAGAGGAAGATGAGAGAAAACGCGTCTGCACGAAATCTTCATTGTATGGCAGCTGTTTTTTCAGCAATCAAATTGGTTTTTAAAGTGAAATATGGATTTTAATTTCAGGTCAATTTGATTTTCTACTGAAACACATTTTTGAGCCTCAAAATGTTCACTTCTGCTGTTTCCATGCATAAAATCATTGTTTAAAGTTGCATTTTTATAGAGAGTTCTAATAAAATTTCACAATAAAACTGGTAGAAGCATTTCATTTTGTGTTTTCGTTTTCTTCCTGTTATCAAAAGGATATTTTAAACTCATATCTCAGAACACTGATTGTGGAAGTTCCGGAAAATAGTATTGGACTTAAACACCTTTAGAGGCCTGTCCATTACATTTAACTCTCACACACATTAATTTTTGGCACGTCTTTTGTAAAAAAATATCGTTCTTATGTTATCGGTTTTCTGCAGCTATTAATGCGATTTGAAAAATTATTTTCGAATTGGAAAACTTGAAATATGCGAATAATGATTCTTCATTTCCGTTTCCCTGCTACATGGCGTAAATGCAGATGATATCGAATTCAAAATACATGTTATTCCATATATTTGCTTCTAAAATCTGATTGAAAAAATTATTTTACCTTTCGATTCCATTTATGTCGAACAGTATTTTACATATAGTCACTATTTCAAGTTACGCATAGATTTTCCGCTAGGGGTCGTAAAAGTAAATTGCCTTTTCCCCGATACCTCTTCTTCTAAAACATCGCTTTTAAAAATGTTTTCTTCAGCGGATACAGCTCTTGTTGGGAAAACGTTTGCATATAATTTCTATTTTTTGGTAAAGAATGGTTTGGCCAGTAGAGGGCGTAAGTGTTAATTTCTGCTTCTGATATATTTGCCACAAACTCTGAGCTTCTAAATTCTCGATTGAAAAAATTCATTCGCGAAACAATGCCACTCACGTCGATAAATCTTTTCGGAATATTTTCTTCTTAAAATATTGCATGGTTTCTCCGCCAGGGGGCGTAGATGTTGATCTTATTTTTGGTAATATCACTACTTTTAAGAGTCCGAATTGAAAAATTCCTTTTCTGTTGGATTGAGTTTCCGGTGCGAAATGTTTTTCATAAAATTTCAAAGCTTTCAAGTAATTCACAAACTTTCGGCTAGGGTGCGTACCAGTAAATTGCGTTTCCCCCGATATCTCTGCTTCTAAAACTCCGATTTGGAAAATTCTTCCTGTATTGCATATAGCTTCAGATTGGAAAATTTGTTCATATATTTATAATATTTGGTAAAGAATGGTTTGGACACCAGGGGCATAAATGTCAATTTCTGCTTCTGATGTATTTGCAGCAAAATCTGAGCTCCTGAAAACCCGATTGAGAAAATTATTTCGTGGACCGATACCGCTCACATCGAAAAACCTTTTGAGAATACTGTCTTCTTAAAATAATGCATGTTTTTCCCACCAAGGAGCGTAGATGCATATCTTATATTAGAGTCCGATTTGAAAAATTATTTCTCCCTTGGAGAGCGTTTCTACTACAAAATGCTTCTCATATAATTTCAAATTTTTCTTAACGCAGAAGTCTGCAACCAGTGGGCGTAAGTTCACGATTCCGTTTACAGCAATATCTGCGGGACTAAAAACCCGATTAAAAACCTCTTTCTTCGGACAAATACTGTACTACTTCTTTTCCTACAGGTTTCATTGACTTTGAATAGCTTTGATAAATTGAATTTGCGTCAGAACGGATACAAAAGACGTGCTCATTATACCTGAAAATTCGGTAGCATCTTTCTTGTCTACTTCCAGTCTCGAACTGGGTACCAGCATGTCCGAGGAGCCGCTCCTGATGAGCCCGCTCTCGAGTCCTGAGTGAGGCATTATTGGTGAATTTGTCTTAAGGCACTGGATTTTTCTCTTCCCTTCATCCAATAGTCCTAAATTAGGGACGGGCGACTTCCGGCAGCCCATTCAGTTGCTCACGGTGCTTTACCCCCTTTCCCCAGGATAAAAAAAAAAAAAAAGACCAGAGAGCTTCCCTCATTCTTTAAGATTCACATTAAAAGCGTTCTTGAATTCTGCATGCACAAAAACTGACGGTAAGAATTATATGACATACTTTCGGCCATTAAGTTCAGGACATCAAGATCCAAGAACGGGATGTGGGGAGAGCTAATCGACTACCGTGAGTAACTCGACTAGCTATAAGCAGTCGCTCGTTCCTAATTTAGGGCCACTGGTTCCAGGGAAGGGAGAGAGCCAGTGCCTTAAGACAAACACAACACCCATGCCTCACCGGGATTCGAACCCGGACCCCTTTCGGACGAATGATCAGAGGGCCATCCCTTAGACTCGCCGACGGGGCTGCCCTTATGACTTCAAGCAAATAATAATAATAATAAAAGTAATCATAATTCCAAAAATGTATTGATTTTCTGTTCAATTGAAATGTTTTTAAACTATATAAAAAAGATTTATCTTGTTTTTGTTTGCTTTAGACAATGGTCAAAAATTATATATAATTTATGACTACTAAACTTGTGGTGTTATATAATAAAATGGCCAAAACACAATTACTTAAAGAATGGCGTAAATGCAGATGATATCGAATTCAAAATACATATTATTCCATATATTTGAGTAAATCTGAAAGCGAAATTCTTTTGGAAGAATCGGTTTTAATAAAAATAACTGAAGTACAAAATAAAGAAGGGGAAGGAAGGTTTACCATTGCAGTGGCTTTATTGGTCAGACAGTAATTTTTTTGTTGTTGTTGTTTAGAGGTTTAACGACTACCGTCAGCAACTCGATGGGCTATAAGCAGTAGCCCGTCCCTAGTTTAGAGTCACTGGTTCCAGGGGAGGCAAAGAGCCAGTGCCGTAAGACAAACACAACATCCATACTTCACCGGGATTCGAACCCATGCTCAGGTGAATCATCAGAAGTCAGCATCTACGATCACTATACAGAGTAATCATAGCTCTTCTGCAGATAGAAAATACCGCTATTTCAAAAACACGACAAAAATTCTTGGCCTTTCCATAAAACTGGTTATAAATGGCACTCGAGGCATGCGTCGAAGCAAAAAAAAAAAAAAATTCTTTTGTTTTTAATGTTCGGCATCGCTATGTGCATCGACGAGGCCTGTTGTTAAAATGAAAATACGATTACACGGATTTGTTCATCAAGAACTGTATTTAATTTAAGACTGAATCTAAAGTATCATTACCACAATCAATCAGTGGAATCGGGGACGAAGACACTAGTGGATTCAGTTCAAATCTTAAGTGTTTAAAGTTATCATGGCCGCCCCGGTGGCGCAGTGGTCTAAGGCGTTGGCCTCTGATCATTCGTCCGTAAGGGGTCCGGGTTCGAATCCCGGTCAGGCATGGATGTTGTGTTTGTCTTACGGCACTGGCTCTCTCCCTTCCCTGGAACCAGTGACCCTAAATTAGGGACGGGCGACTGCTTATAGCCCATTGAGTTGCTCACGGCGGTCGTTAAACCTCCAATCAAAAAAAAAAAAAAAAAAAAAAAAAAAAGTTATCATGAATACATTCTTTCACCTAAGATTAGCTAACAACGGTTTTGACCCCAATGATGAACGTAAGTAGCTTTTCTGATTTTTAAATTCCTTCAAGAATCATTTTGGGAAAAAAAAAAAAAAAAAAAAAAAAAAAAAAGACGATTTAAATATGTCAAATATTAAAGAATTAAAAGCCAAAACACAATTAAAAAAAAACATGACCAGAAAAAATGTAAATTATATATATTTTTTGAAATTATAATCTTTGCAAATCATTGCTCACTTTAACATATTGAGCTTCGTTAGATGCATATCATACGTTATAACGACAAAACAGTGGCACACGCAGTAGGAGTGGCCTTGGGGCCCGGACCCTGCTCATGAGGTATGCTTTGGTCTTTTGTTCTCTGTAATTGCCTGCTTATTTTTAATTATATTTGTATTTTTTTTAATATATGTTTTGCAGATAACAGCAAACGCACTTTAATATGGAGAAGATCTTTTCATCGGTCCCCAATATTTAGGGAGATATTTTCTCCCGAGTGTTTTTTATCTACGTCTTCAATACCTTGAGCCACCTCTATAAGGAAATCCTGTGTGCGCTAGTACACCAAAACATGTTTTTGAGTGTCACTGTGATGAATCGTACAAACCCCCAGTAAGTCTGTCTAACTAATGAAAATGATGCGAGGGGTACTTATTTTTATGAATGAATATCGAATGGATTCAACTGCATCTTAATCTACCCGTTCACTGAGAAAGAGTGGCGTAATTACCAAGACTTCTGAGCTCTAAAGGTGTTTTTCCCTTAAATGAATCATATTGTTTCAAAAAATCATGCGCTTGAGATATCGGCAATAAACCTGATTAAATTTTGTACGTCAGTTCATCCATTTTGACTCTTCTGATAAAACTAGCGGATAAGAGGATAGCTACTACGAAGCTAACATATATTGTTTGCACACACATGTAACATCAAAAATGCTATTCTAGGACCATCTAAAAACTAAGTACCGTTTGTTGAAGATAAAACAAAAAAAATATTGATAACTAAGTTTTAATGAGCGATGCATTCTACATACCTTAATCTACTGTTCAACATATTCCCCGTGGATGTTAAGGCATTTGTCATATCGTGGCAACAAGTTTCTGGATACCCTCCTCATAGAAGCCCCCCCCCTGTGTTCTACATACCTTAATCTACTTTTCAACATATTCCCCGTGGATGTTAAGGCATTTCTCATATCGTGTCACAAGATTATGGATACCCTCTTCATAGAAGTATGCCCCCTGGGTTCTGCATACCTTAATCTACTTTTCAACATACTCCTTGTGGTTGTTGAGGCATTTGTCATATTCTGGCACACGTTTCTGAATACTCTCCTCACAGAAGTCTGCCTCCTGGGTTCTACATACCTTAATCTACTTTTCAACATATTCCCCGTGGATGTTAAGGCATTTGTTATATCGTGGCACAAGTTTCTGGATACCCTCCTCATAGTAGTTTGCCCCCTGAGTTCTACATACCTTAATTTTCTTTTCAACATATTCCCCGTGGATGTTAAGGCATTTGTCATACTGTGGCACATGTTTCTTGATACCCTGCTCATAGAAGTTTGCCCCTGGGTTCTACATACCTTAATCTACTTTTTAACATATTCCCCGTGGATGTTAAGGCATTTGTCATATCGTGGCACAAGTTTCTGGATACCCTCCTCATAGAAGTCTTCCCCCTGGGTTCTACTTACCTTAATCTACTTTTCCACATATTCCCTGTGGATGTTAAGGCATTTGTCATATTGTGGCACAAGTTTCTGGATGCTCTCCTCATAGAAGTCTGTCTCCTGGGTTTTGAGCCACCGCTCATCCGTCATCTTCAGGTCGTGGTCGTAATCGAACCGCTTCAGCAAAAAATCGTTTCAAGTAAAGAAACAAATGATAATAGTCAGTTGTCGCCAAGTCTGGACTGTAGGGCGGTTGGATCACCCAAATCTTGCATGACCAGAAAAGGCGTACCACTCCGCAATTCGCCATGAACGCTCTGTCGTCCTTCATTAAACACTCAAACCCACTTCCGCACCATTCCTTTACTCATTGCATTGTGTCTGCAAATGCGCAAAGTTGCTGAAGATTCTCACTCGGTCTGACATTTTTCGTATTGAGAAACTTTATCTCATACCGAACTTCGCAGTCCGCGGGCCGTTCTGTTAACTTAAACGCTATCAACGCACATCACAAAGCTTTAAAATAAGCGCAACCTCTCAAAATTACGTCAGGGCGTTGCTAACGGATGAGGCAACGCAACTGCGCATGCGCGACTCTGAAGGGAATACCTGCGAGGGAGTGATGCGCGAATGGTACTTATTTTCTGGATGGCCCTCGTAAGAAGTTTACTGTAGTTGTCTGTCAGGTTTGCCAAAAAAAAAAAGTGCGGGAGGCGGATGTAATTATTTCGCCTTTTTTTTTTTATTTCCGGGTTTCACGACCACCGTGATCAACCATAAGAGCTATAAGCAGTTTCCCGTCGCTGATTTGGGGCCATTGGTTCCTGAGGAGGCACAGACCTAGTATCGCCAGACAAACACAACACCCATTACTCCTGGTGGAATGGAACCCAGGCCCATCTCGGACCAATGGTCAGAAACCAACGTAACTCACCGTACATCACTGTTCATGCACTTGTGAATCTCTTTCCATTTGGCCAGATTCACAAGTGCATGAACAGTAATGCACATGGATCCCTAGTTTTATCAGGGCAACTTTAGAACTCAACACAACTATAATTGCATTATACATTTCTTTCCCTCCATTCGCTCATTTTCCGTAACAGCTAAAAACTGGCGTCATGAAGAAACAAGTTAGTAAAATCATGCAATGCATTGATTATAATGCGCTTTCCAACATACCAGAAATCATTACTCAAGTTAGGAGGATAACGGCTGTGGAATAAATCTCGGTCCTGTGCCCTGACCTTTGATCCTATTTCGATTATATTCAACAGAACCGGTTCCGTATACCTCCGAAATAACATGATAAAGTTTAGTCGCAATCAAAGCATTTTTACGTAAGTTATGATGCATAAGGGCTATCGAATAGACCCCGCTCCTGTGTCCTAACCTTTGACCCCATTTCGCCCATTTTCAATAGGATTTGTCCCCAGGCAGGCCCCTACAACATACTAACATTTCATTCAAATCGAATCATTTTTACGTAAGTTATGACGCATAATGGCGATGGAAGTGATTCCTCTCCTATGTCCTGACCTTTGACTCCATTTCGCCCATTTTCAATAGGGTTTGTTTCCAGTAGTCCCCTACCACATACTAAAATTTCATCAAAATCGAACCTTTTTTTACGTTAGTTATGGCGCATAAAAGCAGTGGAATGGATCCCGCTCCTATGTAATGACCTTTGACCCCATTTCGTTCACTTTCATTAGGGTTCCTTCCCAGGTGTTCCCTACCACATACTAAAATTTCATCTAAATCGAACGATTTTTACGCGAGTTATCGTGCGGACGGACATACGCACACAACGCGTGACGTAATGAGGCAGATGGGAATGGCGACCATCTGCTCGCAAGAGTGTGACGTGCCAAAACTTTAATAGGATACACACACAACGCGTGACGTAATGAGACAGATGGCGTGACCGCGCACCAACATCTCAATCGCGAGATTGTGACGTCATAAGATTTCTAATCATGGGTAACATTAATAGGACGACGCCATGACACTGAAATCGTGGTAATTTGTGGTGGTTCTTTAACCCACTAAACGAATTTTCCTAAAGTCGAGATCAAGCTAAACCGATTTCTAGTACCAGAAAACGGTAGGTTAACGACTTTCATCAAAATCCTTAGAGCCGTTTTCAAAATAAAATTTACATACATACAAGAAGTGCTCCTTTAATAGTATGGGATAAGGGCGATGGAATGAATCCCGATCCTATGTCCTGACCTTTGACCCCATTTCGTCCAGTTTCAATAGGGTTCGTCCCCAGGTGGTCCCCTACGACATACTACAATTTCATCGAAATCGAACTATATTTACGCAAGTTATGACGCATAAGGGCAAAGGAATGCATCCTGCTCCTATGTCCTGACCTTTGGCCCCACTTCACCCATTTTGAATAGGATTCCTTCCCAGGTGGTCCCCTACCACATATAAAAATTTAATCGACATCGAACCATATTTACGCAAGTTATGACGCATAAGGGCAATAAAATGGATCCCACTCCTATGTCATGATCTTTGACCCCATTTCGTCCATTTTCAATAGGGTTCGTCCCCAGGGGGTCCCCTACCACATACTAAAATTTCATCAAAATCGAACCATTTTTACGTGAGTTATCGTGCCGACAGGCAGACGGACGGGCAAAGCTGGAGCATATACGCTTCTTCAACCTAGAGTTGGAAATCGTAAAAAAGTAAAAATCACGACTAATGTTGAAAGAAGGGACACATGTCCACTTTTTCTGCAACCAATAAAGTATAGAAGACACAAGAACCAAAATGAGTAAATTGGGTCACCTTAACCATTACTCAGCTTTGAATATCATATCAATAAGGATTGGGCCTGATTGATACTTTCGCCCAGTGCTGAAACTTCATACTTTGGGTCAGGAAGCAGGAGTTTTGAATTAGGGCCCTGTTTGCTTGAAAAATGGGAAAGTCAAGACATGTAGACTTAGAAATTAACTGTTTATTTTTATTTATTTTTTCTGGAAGTTTAACGATCACCGTGAGCAATTCAATGGGCTATAAGCAGTCACCGTCCCTAATTTAGGGCCACTGACTCCAGGGAAGGGACAGAGCCAGTGCCATAAGACAAACACAACATCAATGCCTCCCCGGGATTCGAACCCGGACTCATCTCGGACGAATGGTCAGATATCAGTGCTTAGGCCCATTGCACCACTGGAGCGGCACTGTTTACTGTGGAATAACTTTTATACACTCAGAGCTGAAAAAATTTCACCCAAGTGTGTGAGAAGAGTGAGGTCGCTGTCTGCAAGTGTTGCTCAGACACGGACACATTTTGCTACTAGCTTTCTTTAAAAAGTTTTAAAAGATGGGGTCATTGTACAGCAAAGGCGCCGTAAATGGTGTGCGGAGAGCATGTACCCCTTAATTTTGTTTTTGTTATTGTTGTTGTTGGTTTTGAGGTTTAAAGACCACCGTGAGCAACTCGATGGCTGCAAACGGTCGCCCTTCTCTAATTTGGGGCCACTGGTCCCAGGGAAGGATGAGAGCCAGTGGCGTAAGACAAACACAACATCCGTGCCTCAACGGGATTCGAACACGGAGCCATCGCGAATGAATGGTCAGAAGCCAGTACTTAGACCACTGCACTACCGTGGCGGCCGCTTTAAATTTGCGAAAACATCCACAGGCGATGGAAGCTGGAAATTTTTTTAAGCTTCATTGATCTGATAAGAGTGTGCAGAAGTGTCTCAATATATTAAGTCTAGGAACTTCAACCAGTTTCTATTTTTTATTTTCGGAAGCTGTTAGCAAACATTTTTCCCTTTTTGTAGCTGAACCATAAAATTCAAATCGCTCTCTGACTTTGATATTAATTAAATGTCTTCCTGTTATTTTTCCAAGACTAGCCAGACCAAAGATCTCGGAGGAGAATAAACTGGCAAAGGCAATGCCAGTCTATTCGCTGCTATCTCAATTGCTGCTGGTTGCCCTTCGGAGGCAACGAGCAGCAATTGAGATAGCAGCGCCATCTGTAACCATGAGGAGTTGGTGGGAAATCATAGCTATTGGAAAGGTACATACAGTGTTTGATTCAACGCATAATATAACGTATAAATAGCGCTTAAGGAATATTCGGGTGCGAATGCGAACCAACAAATTTCTAGATCAAAATTTAAATAGCAAGTTCTCAATTTTGATGAAAATCAGCTATGAAATAGAAAATACACCGCTATATACAACGAACACCTGATACGTGAAAATGCAGCAATGCGAATTTAAATATACCGCATTATCGTTACCTTCATATTACCCTTAGTCACCCGATTTTGTTCCTGAAATTGTTTTATTGAAAAATATTTTTACGCCATGAGCTCATGAAAAATGAATATCGCATAAAATAAAAAAGGGGTCTACAGATATCATGTGTACACAACTATCACGGCTTTTCCTCAAACATGCAGAGCTCTTTATATCTATTATTAATTGCGGTGCCGCATTCACACTCAATAAACTAATTTTAAAAGCTACTCCGACACATAATTTGAAAGAATAACACAGCACTTTATCTAATTTTTTAACCAAGCGCTCCTATGTCTCAGTAAACACTGTATGTTCTTATGAAGCAAATGAACAATTAATACATCACTCCCTCTAACTGATACATGCATACCAAAATCCTTTTCTTACCTTAATTTTTTCTCTGTCACTACAGGCCTGGGTGAACTGGTTTCGTTTTTGTTTTTGTTTTTTGCTAAGAAAAGGTGACTATATAAAAAAAATTTCAAATTATCTTGTAAAAGATCAAAAAAGAGAACATAGCAGAGGATAGGCACTGAAATAGTGGTAAACAAACTTTGTTTTTCTTCTTGCAATAATGGGCGTCCACTGTAGTTTTTCCAGGGGGAACAGATATACTCCCACTATCATTATTATTGTTTAAATTTATAGTATCCCTGCTCCCTTATATGCCATAGTGGGGGTTGGGTCAGATGAGTGCAGCGAGCCCCTACAGCTAAGGGGTGGGTTCGGAGCACTGTTATTCCCCCTCCCCCCCTCCTCCCACCTCCCCCCCTCCCCCTCCTCCCCCCACGAAATTATTTTGAAATTACACCAATTTCAAAAGGAATTTTGAGGCGATATCATGAAATGGGAACTTGGACACATCTTTCTGTCTATAGTCAATATTTAGTATTGAAATAACGGATGATAATAATGAATGTCATTTACCAATTACTGGCCACTAATGAGTCATATCTGAGTCAAAGATGGAAAGTGTTCAGTTCTTTGGCTTCGGGTTGTAATATGCTCGCTCTCCAATCGCCCTCTCTCTGCGCTGCCGAGGAAAAGCGTGAGGCCACAGTGGGATTCCCCGTTAAGGATGTGAAAAAACAGTCAGTTGCCTGGGATTACGTGCACGACAGGCGTCAACATTTATTAACAGCAGCCGCAGATCTGCCATGTGTAAGAGGGTGATTTCTTCAAGTGATTTATTTTTGTTTTGGACAAGCAATTACAGGTATTGTCAAATCTATTTCTTGAAAAGTTAAAACTAGAGGTCTCCAGGTACCACCATTACTTCTGCAGACAGTATCATTGATTTCCTAACCCCTACCCCCTCCAACTACCACACATACACACACACACAGCGAAAAATGCATCCTCCCTCTTGTTCGAAATCCTGGGAAGATTACTGTGCTTAGGGGTGATGAAGTACATCTCGAGGGGGGCGCACGTTGTGCTAGTTGCGCCACTGTTGGGGTTATATAAAACAATTGTACTGCTTCATTGTCTTTTATTGAGTATAAGTGTGAACCCTTTTCTTTTTTTTTTTTTTTGGTAGACATTGATCATTTTATACCCTCTTCAATTTTCTGTTTCTTGCACTTTAGAAGAGCTACTACGGAATAAAAACTACAAATGTCGTGGGTTTTGTCCAAATCTGTAAATCACATTTTGAATGATTTCATGTTTATTCTAAAAAACCGTTTCTCGATTAACACTCATCATGCACAGTCCAGATAAACGTTCATCTGCCATTGTTGACCTTAACCAGGTTTTTACCCTTCTCGTAGTGCTGAAGGACCTCTCCACTGTGCAGATTGTTACTGGTAATGTTAGAGCAATAAGAATCGTCTGTCGAACACAAAGAAATATATCAGTGTGTTCGAGCAAGCCTTGAAGTCCGTCTTCACATTCATCATCTTGTTTCTTCCTTCCTGGCCACATTTCAAACCAAGTGACTGCTTCAGCTTCTAAGTTCTCAATTTCATATAGCTTAATGATCTTTACACGATGCTTCATGAATTCTTAATTTGTAAGCTTCGCCATTTGTAGTGGACGAAGTGAAAAGGGGCTGAAAGTTTGGAAATTTTCCGCAGTAAATCGGCTTCCCAATGATGATATGACGGAGTCTGAATATGGCACATAAACTGATCTACGAAAATATTCTGCTATTATGAAACACGAACATTGAACCGAATTTTTGTCGACCACATTATCTGCGAAGGGTTAGCTGAATGTCTAATTTTTCTGCCAGTTGTTCGACTTTCGAACACATTTCCTTGAATTGTTGTTCTGCTTTTTGTCTGTGGCCATAGAATATATTTAAGAGTTCCTGGACATTATTAAACACTTTCATTACATCAAGCTGAACATCTTGGAGAGCATGTGTTACAGATTCCAGTCGTGCTGAATAGGTTGAAATTATAATCAGACAGACAATAAATGTTGCTCTACTTGAAGCAGATTCCAACTCATGAGCTTCTTGGTGTGGTTTACCTGAAGCTGTAGTGGCCAGTACACATAACTGATCAAAAATATTTTCCAGTATACATAACTGATCAAAAATATTTTTCAGTATACGTAACTGATCAAAAATATTTTCAAAGTTATTGGAAAAAACTCTAATACTTTTATATTTTGCAGTCCAGCGTGTTTCACATAGCAATGGCACACTTGGAATAAGACATCTTCTCTTTGGACTCTCACGAAAAAACTTAATTTCTCCAAAGCTGCCAAATCATCTCTGGAGAATTTTGCCCAGTGCTTGCTAAATCAGCTCTAGAGAATTTTCCCACTAAAACTGACACCACCGCCGCAAACACACACACACACACACACACACACACACACATTTTGACCTTTGATCGAAATTCGTTACTTTTTCGAGACCGTTTTCTGATTTCGATACTTTTTCCTGACTTTCACCTTGTTACAGTGGCCTGATCCAGGGGTGTCAAGTGACCCGTTTGCACCCCCACCCCCACCCCCAGAGGACGCCCATGCCTGCAATTATGATTTAGTCAAATCCCAGCTTTAATATGAACTGAATGTTAACAAACTGTTCTGTAATCAAGTGATGTTTTGATCCACTCAGCACAGAATACGCCGATTCCCATAAGTGTAACTTTTACCGATGAGATTGTAGGATGTTTCTCTTGATAGCCAATCTGGGAATGTGCTGAGGTATTTTCAATCGTACACCTTGAATGCAATGATTGTGTAGCAAAGTTTGACAAAATTCACTTAGCCAAGCTGTTACCCACGGGCACCTTGTATTCAACGATTGTATGGTGTAAGCAAGCATAGAATAGCTGTGTTTATCACAACCACAATAAACTGAATGGGTAAATATACAGAAAATTCACTTCACCCAGCTGTGATCTAATGAAATGAGAATTGTGTGACACTTTGACATGAACACATCTTCCATTTGAAATTGTTCTGGTTGTTATACAACACAAAATTCACTTCACCCAGCTGTGATCGAATAAAATGAGAATTACATGACCGCCTGACACTTTGACATGAGCACAGCTTCCATTTGAAATTGTTCTGTTAACACATTGACACCTTGATATTGAGCAGTGGCTCAGCGTTATTTAATAACCATGTCATATGGGCTTCCCAGCCTGCCATACTGGGTTATTAAACCAAAGAATCTTGGACGTCACATAAGAATTAGATTTCAGGGGTCACAAATGCTGTATATTTCTAACTTCCGAGGAAAAACGAACTTTGAACGTTCTTGATATTCCGCCCAGAGAAGCGAAGAAAGTTTCCGCATGTTTTCTACCACGTTTATGGCAATTTAATTCAAAATATGATTAAAATTTTTGAATCCATAATTCATATTAGTTTCCAACTGGTGTGTTTCACCAAATTAAAAAAAAGTAGGGTAATAATTGATATAATCTTTCCAAAAGAGCTGGAGCGTACAAACGATGTTCATGCAGAGAGCCTTGGAGTCTTTTCATCATGTTTTTGGGCAATCTTATTCAAAAATTGTGATTAAAAATTCAAATCCATAGGAGAAAATAGTTTTTAACTAGTGTCTTTCAGCTAATTAAGAAAATGTAAGGCAATAATTTATATAATCTTTCTAAAAGAGCTGGAGCATACAAAAGATGTTTAATATACATCTTTTGTATGCTCAAATCATGATGAAAAGCCTTGAAGGCTTTTCATCATGTTTTGGGCAATCTTATTAAAAAACTGTGATCAAAAATTTTAAATCATAGAAGAAAATAGTTTTCGACAGGTGTTTTTCAGCAAATTAATAAAAAAGTAAGGCAATAAATATATTTCATCTTTCCACAGGGAAAGAACAGCATGTGACTTTTCACAGGGCTGATTGTTTTTTGTTTTTTTTAATTGGAGGTTTAACGACCACCGTGAGCAACTCAATGGGCTATGAGCAGTCGCCCGTCCCTAATTTAGGGTCACTGGTTCCAGGGAAGAAAGAGAGCCAGTGCCGTAAGACAATCACAACATCCATGCCTCACCGGGATTCGAACCCGGACCCCGTTCGGACGAATGATCAGAGGCCATCGCTTAGACCACTGCGCCACCGGGGCGGCAGGGCTGATTGTCGAAGAACTTTATTTGCATTTCTAGTGCTTCCAGGCACAATTTTGAAATTCTGATGTCTTGAACCATACAGTTTTTGATATTTTCAGTATCCCATGTTTGAAAACCTCAATTGTATAAACAACCCTTAGGCCCCAAATGTGACTATTTGGATGTCGAACATGGGTTACAAAGTTTGATTTTTTGAACATGGAATACAAAACATTGAAATGAGCAAGAGAGGGTGTTCAGAAATTGTTAACAGTCCTATATTCAAACCAAAAAGCATTGTTTTATAGATAATTGTTATATTTTAAACATGATGTAATGTCCATATATCCCTTCATACTAAAAAAATATATTCCTTCATACTAAAAAAAATCATCATCTATGCAACTACAGTCAAAGACATTATGAACAACAATGAGCAAAACATTTAACTTACTTGTGCAAATATCTCCGTTCTTTATGTCGGGCGCATTGCCTTAGTGTTAGATCCACATCTAACACAGTACCTGACCCAAACCTGACCATATTTACTATTTATAACAACTATTTAAAGTACGATTTGCAACAAGCACGCAACCGGCGGGAACCCATGAATACCGTATTTCCCCGAAAGTAAGACCTAACCGAAAAATAAGCCCTAACATGATTTTTCCGGATGCTCGTAATATAAGCCCTACCCCGAAAATAAGCCTCAGTTACGATACGTAATACCGTAGTCAGCCAGCCTATCACTGTTCAAAAAAACTGAAGCGAGCGCCAAAATCACTGGAGGATACCCTGTTCATGAGTTTAATTTGCCTTGAATATCCAGAGTAAGAAAGAAAGCCGATTGACTTTGAACTCAGCCAAGCATATGTTTCTTTGTAATTATGTAGCATGTATTCAGTTCGGTTCAGAGAGCTAGCGGAAGATGAAAAGAAGCCGTCACTTGTTCGGCAGCTGTAACATGCAGTTCCGAAAAGGGAATCCGACGTGGGAAACTTTACCGGTGAACGCTATCTTTGGCAGAAAAGTTATTCATCAACAGGGGGGTTTAGAAATGGGGGTGGGGACACATGCGAACTCAAAGAAAAAGTAAGAAGTGTTCTAACCGCCTTCAATGGATTACGAAAGGGGTTCGTCCCTGTCCAACTTATTGTGTTGGCAACGGTGACTGAAGGAATTCTTTAAAAATCAGAGAGTTAATATTTTGGGGCCGAACGTACATTCTTAACTGTTATCATTTTTGTTGCCACTCCTGTGACGCTTAACAATTAACACAATTATCAATTAACACTTGATTTAATGATACATTTAAAGGGAATAATATTTTGACCCCCAGACAAGATTAGTGCAAAAAGAAAGAGCTATTCCGTCGAGCCCAAGAAAGGAATCGTGGAGGACTCCCGGGGCAAGAATTTTACAGCTTTGTGCAAAAAGAAGAAGTCGGATCTCTGAATGGTCCGAAAATGGCGAGCAGAGTATCATCACCTCAGTCAACAGGTGGACGAGGGAAATGCTAAGAAACGCAAGTGTAGATCAGGTCGGCAACCATTATTTCCTAAGCTGGAAGACATCATCTGTGAATTGGATTGCTGACAGGAGAGCAAAGGCTTTGGTTGTGCGCAATCTGATATTCAAGCATTTGCCCTTGCAATGACACCACAGTAAGAAATATCCCCAGAAGAATTCAAAGCATCACAACAGTGGCTGGATGGCTTCCTTCAGCGATATGAACTAACTCTAAGAAGATCGACAACACTGTTCAAGCTGGAAGATACTGAAGTTATTAATCGTAAATACCAACTCTCCAACATGATTGCTGCCGCCCCGGTGGCGCAGTGGTCTAAGCGATGGCCTCTGATCATTCGTCCGAAAAGGGTCCTGGTTTGGATCACGGTGAGGCATGGATGTTGTATTTGTCTTACGGCACTGGCTTTCTCCCTTCCCTGGAACCAGTGACCCTAAATTAGGGACGGGCGACTGCTTATAGCCCATTGAGTTGCTCACGGTGGTCGTTAAAACTTCAATAAAAAAAACATGATTGCTATGAATGAAACTGCACTGTCTATGGGCCAAGGATCTCAGACGACAAATGATCAGAGGGGTGCTTCGTCAATCTCCATTCCTCCACTGGTTATGAAATTGCACGTGTTGCCTGTGTTTTGGCAATTTTTTTTTTTTGAGTGGAGGTTTAACGACCACCATGAGCAACTCAATGGGCTATAAGCAGTCGCCCGTCCCTAATTTAGGGTCACTGGTTCCAGGAAGGGAGAGAACCAGTGCCGTAAGACAAACACAACATCCATGCCTCACCGGGATTCGAACCCGGACCCCGTTCGGACGAATGATCAGAGGCCATCGCTTAGACCACTGCGCCACCGGGGCGGCGTTTTGGCAATTCGTCAGGATGGAAAGAAAGCCCCACCTCTAATCATCACTGATTGCAAGTAAGATAAGATTGAACGTGTTTCAGTCGTTTATGTTCTTCAAACCGTAGTTATAAGGAAATGGGTCGATTTAAGGTGGACGTCAAGTAATTTTGCTTCCTATACTTCCAATGGAAAAACTTTTGTACACATTTCCTTCACAATTAGTGTGTTCCCAAGGATGAAAATTTTAACATTGATTAAAATAACTTCATATTTTAACTTGGAATACTTAATATTTTCTAAAACATAACCATAATTATATTAAAAATCAATAACTTTTCCTTTGGTGGTGTTGAAACTGGTAAAAAGACGGTGCGACCTGTACATTGATGACGTCAGTAGACAAACAAATGTTGGATTGCATAATTATGGTTATGTTTTAGAAAATATTAAGTATTCCCAGCAAGGAGGTTATATTACTGAAGACACCACTGGCTCTGCCGCCATAGGTCACAGCTAATCTGTGTTGTGACGTCACAAGCAGGCAAAAGCGAACAAAATTATACCGTTGATGAAACAGTAAGCTATAATGAATTAGCTTTGTTTATCTTTTTGCTAAGCTAATTATTATGAATGAATAATGCTCTAAGCTTCAAAATGATGAATTCCCAAAAGGGTGTTGTTACTCGTTAATTATGAACTTAAACAAAGTCTCAACGCTGGTTATTTATATTAAGTAATCAAAGTCATAAACCTAACAGCCAGACAGAGGTCTGACAAAACTAAGAATTGAGAAAGACTGAACTTACAGAACAACTTGTTTATTATGAAGACTCCTGGTCAACTAAGGCACTCATATATCACTACTACATAACAACACACTGCAACGCAACACCAACGCAACAACACAACTACAACGCAACAACACACTACTCCACTTCTCGATGAACGCGCCTATATACGAGCTACCACCACGTCATGACTTACACTCATTGCCAGATCTCATTCAGCGGGTGAAATAATATTCCGTTCAGTAGGAAGATAATTTACATAGTAAAATAAAATAACCAGAGATAGTAAAATCAAAAGGAAAGTGAATATAGAGTATACGTTACATCATCTCCCCCTTAATTTTTCTTCTTTTTTTCTTTTTTTTTTTTTTTTTTTTTTTTGGTTTCCGAAAAATCTATCAATTTTGGAGTGTAAGTCTTACATTTCGATGATTGACGTTTCTCGATCTTTTTTTTTTTTTGATTTGTTGTTTGGTGGTAGCCGTATTTACATTATCAACTTGGCATAACAATTTACGAATCTGTATTCGACTGTGAAATTTGTAGTGTAGAACAAACCAAACCTGCATCGGCATACTTTCCTTTTATTCTGCCTAGCAGGAATCACTTTTTTAATTTCAAATTACGTGCGCCTCATTCGTGGAAATACATAACAACTGTATCAGCAGCGAAGATTGCCTGAAGCTGCCTAACAGTAACAATTTTATTATT
The DNA here is from genome assembly GCA_039090855.1 of Macrothele yani. Classification (NCBI taxonomy): domain Eukaryota; kingdom Metazoa; phylum Arthropoda; class Arachnida; order Araneae; family Macrothelidae; genus Macrothele; species Macrothele yani. The sequence goes on from CM076994.1 coordinate 139,975,338, forward strand.
TTCATTTCAAATTACGTTTGCCTCATGCGTTGAAATACAGAACAACTGTATCAGCAGCGAAGATTGCCTGAAGCTGCCTAACAGTAACAATTTTATTATTTTCATTTCAAATTACGTTTGCCTCAGTCGTTGAAATACAGAACAACTGTATCAGCAGCAAAATTTACCTGGAGCTGCCTAACAGTAACAATTTTATTATTTTACCCCTAAGCACATAGATATATATAAAAAAAGTGGATTAGTAGATGGACATAGAAGAAATATAAAAAAAAAACACACACATATATACACAAAAAAGATGCATAGGCCCACACGAAAAAAAGAAATTCTGACACGCCAACTGGTCGAGCAGGAAAAACAATAAACTGAGAAAAGAACCTGTCCACGAGAACTTACTTATCTCGAGGACGCATAAAAAATTCTAGTGCGAAAACGTTTTCCAGGCCTAATGGGACTGGGGAAATCAGGTGGCTTGGATTTCTTCCGGGACGGTAATGGAACATCGGTCTGTTGTCGGTCAGGAATCTGGCGGTCTGGAAATCCCTGCGGCTGAGAAGAACGGTCAGAAGTCTGGCGGTCCGGAATCCCTTGCGGCTGAGAAGAACGGTCAGGAGTCTGGCGGTCTGGAAATCCCTGCGGCTGAGAAGAACGGTCAGGAACGTCAGAAGTCTGGCGGTCCGGAAATCCCTGCGGCTGAGAAGAACGGTCAGAAGTCTGGCGGTCCGGAAATCCCTGCTGCGGCTGATAGGAACGGGCTCCCCCAGGCTTTGGATATGAAGTCCCTTGATGCTGGGGCCCGTTGTGTCCTTCCAGTATCTTTTTGGAGGGACGTGTCTCCGGCCACATCGCTTGTTTTCGTTTACGCCCACGGGGCATGATAGTAGTAGCAGGCATCGGCCCTGTTTGCCCTGAACGGAGGTTCCAGGGGCGAAACCCGGGCGGATGCAAAGATTTCTGCCTTCGTCGCTGTTGCGGCGAAGCAGATTGGGAGACAAGTGACGTTTGCGCCCAGCTTTTGGTGGTGCTGGACGGTGTGGAATATTAAATGTTGGATTCATAACTGACAAATCCGAAATGTCCGACGCCTCTGAGTCGCTGCTATAATTCAGCGGTCGTGCAGGGCGATGTTTGGATTTGCCTATAGGAATACTTTCCGATGAGGTATTCAAAGAAGAAGTATCCCGCGTTGGTGCAGAGGTAGCCGGAAACGGCGCAACAATAGTCTTGGCAATGGTTGGAGGGAAAGGAACGATACTAGTATTCGACGAACGCGAATCGAGCCTTGGTCTCACGGGAGAATCAGGTTGCGGTTGTAGAAACTCGTCTGGAGGGGAGGGTGAAGGAAAAATCACTGGTGATTCGTCAAAAATGTTCGGTGGGTCGTCCACAATTTCTGGCGGTTGAACATGAGATATAGATTCTTGAGTCTGTGGAACAGAAGGTTGAGTAGGATTGATAATGAACTCGATATCCCGTTCGTGATACTTGCGACATTGATCAACATGTACATATTGAAAATTGTTGTTCGGTTTCTCCAGAACAATATTATTTTCAAAGACATTTGCCACCCGATATGGACCTTCGTAGCTGGGTGCAAATTTCTTCACTAAAGTATGCGAAACAGAAGACTGGAAGTGCGTTTCCACGAGAGTGAGATCTCCAACGACAAGATCTGGTTCCCTACGCCTAGAATTATAATATCGTGCTTGAGCCGCTTGTGCTCCTAGCATTGCAACACGAGCTTTTTCTGCCATAATGTGTACTGATTGCGGAGTTGGTCGCTGGTTTAATTCGTCGATAATCCCCGTTAAATTTTCAAAAGGGGTTTTAATTTTGCGACCCAGAAAAAGTTCTGCAGGAGTAATTTTAGTAGACTCGTGGACAGACGAGCGGAGGGCGAACGCAAAAGTTCTAAATGGTCATCCCATCTTTCATGGTGGTCCATTACGAAAGTCGCAATCATTTTCACTAGCGTTCGGTTAACGCGTTCTGCAGGATTACTCTGGGGATGATATGGGGAAATGAATTTATGTTTAATGTGTAATCTCGCACACATTCTTTCAAAAATGTCGAAATAAATTGAGGACCATTATCCGAAACTACTTTATTAGGTGCACCATATCTAGAAAATACTTCATTAACTAAGACATTACAAATAATCTCAGCCGTAGCGGCTTTAATGGGAAAAACTTCAACCCATTTAGAAAAATTATCAGTTAGTACTAAAACATAACGAGCTTTATTTTTAACAGATAATGGATAAGGTCCCAATAAATCTATGGAAATAATATCAAATACATGAGAACTTGAACTAGATTTCAAGTGACCGGCCGGTCTTACATTACGGTAATTATTAATCTGACACAAGTGACATGATTGAACGTATGCGAGCACACTTTGGTACATGCCAGGCCAATAGGCAACATCCCGCACAATTTACAACGGGTCTTGCGAATACCTAAATGGCCTGCAAGAGGTTTGTCATGAAATTCATTTAAAAGAGCCATTCTAAGGGTTCGCGGAATACATGGGCGAAACTCTGCCCTAGTAGTCCGAGACTTTGTATAATAAAGAAGACCCTCTATTACTTCAAAATGTTGTGACCTTCCAGCCAGAGAAGGATCACTTGGTAGGGGCGAACTCGCAAGCAAAAAATTGTAAATATCCCCAAAATCTGGATCATTTAATAATTCTGCCATTATCTGCTCTCTTTATGTGATATCAGCTATCAGAAGTAAAGGCTGACATCCAGGAGTAGTTTCGGTGGGGACCCCACTAATCGGAACGCGAGATAATGCGTCCGGTAATTGATTCTTATTACCTGGCTGATACGAAATTTTGATATTGCTCTCTTGTAACTTCAGAGCCCACTTCATAAGTCTTTGAGATAGGTGTTTAGCAGAATTCAAATACTGAAGGGCAGAATGATCCGTAATTATGTTAACTGTCAATTCGTTAAGATAACATTGAAATTTATTCAGTGCATACACAACAGCAAGACATTCACGTTCCGTAGCTGAATAATTGCGTTCAGCTTTAGCTAAAGTACGAGACGCAAAAGCTATTGGATGCCCAGCTTGTGACAAAACGCAACCAAGACCAACTCCGGATGCATCAGTATAAATATCAAATTCTTTAGAATGATCCGGGAAAGCCAACACCGGAGGCTGAGTCAATGCAGACTTCAGTGTTTCGAATGCAGCGTTAGCTTCAGGTGTCCAAATAAACTTCTTGTATTTACGCTTTTTAAGGCATACAATGGCTCACATATTGTAGCATAAGCGGGGACGAACTGCTGATACCATCCGGTCATTCCCAGAAAGCGGGATAGTTCTTTTGCTGTTTTAGGCCGAGGAAAGTCAGCAATAGGCCTAATTTTTTCATTATCAGTGAATAAACCGTAGGGAGTAATTTTCAACCCCAGATATACAATCTCGTCCCTCGCTATCTGGCATTTACTAGGTTTTAACGTCAAGCCAGCATTGTATATAAGTTGGAACACCTGTTTGAGCAGAGAAAGGTGCTCGTCAAAAGTCTCTGATGTGATAATAATATCATCCAAATAGACATGCACATGGGGACCCAGGACAGGTCTGAGAACCGTGTCCATAAGCTTTTGGAAAGTAGCAGGTGCAGAAGCTAAACCAAAAGGCATACGTAAATATTCATAGGCCCCAAAAGGAGTCACAAAGCCTGTTTTATCGACCGAGTCCGGATGTACTGCCACCTGCCAATATCCACTTGCCAAATCCAAAGTTGACATCCATTTGGTCGACGACAAGTCATTTAGAATATGTGACATGACAGGTAGGGGATAATTGATTGTTTTTGTGACTTGGTTGAGTTTGCGAAAATCTGTCACGAAACGAAATTCATTTGGTTGTTTCTTTGGAACCAAGAAGGCAGGAGCCGCCCAGGCGCTTGTTGATTCCCTGATTATGCCTTGCTTAATCATTTCCGCAATTTGACGTTGCATTTCCTGTTTTTTATGTGGAGCACAAGGGTAAGGTTTCGTCGCAATGGGTTTCGAACCATCAGTGTCAATAACATGATAATAAACCAACTGTGTGAAACCAGGTTGATCCGAAAATAAACCAGGGCTTTCCTGTAAAAGGAGAGAAAGCTGGTCTCGTTGCCCCTCATTCAATTGGTCACTCAACAATAAACTCGTAATATCTACAGGAACCGTCGGAATCATTTCGACAGGTTCCGGAAAGAAATCACATGTTGTACAAAATTCAAAGTTATTTGAAACTTGTTAATAAAGTCCATACCCATGAGACATTTCACGGGTAGCTCGTCTATAAGCAGGAAAGAATGTGTAAATCGAGCTTTTTCCCAGCCCTAAAGATAATGTGACAGTTCCTGAAATACTGAAGATTTCGTTATTTGCACCTCGCAAATACTGCGTTGCAGGCTGAACATGTATTGCCGAAAAAACATCATTGCAAAACTTTGTATTTAGGGCTGATATCTCAGACCCAGTGTCGAACTTTGTCTCGACAAGAATGTCTTCAAGTGTCAAGAATACATCAGGCAACTGAGGAGTTTGAACAGTCACTAATACTGTTTTAGGGTCAGAATGTTTGGTATCAGGAAGCAGGACCGACCCTTCGTCTACTTCCTGTGGAAGTTTAAAGGAATTCTGGTGGTGTTATCATGTGGTCGGAAACCTCGACCCTGCCGGGTATCGGGAAAATTTTCACGATAAGGAAAATTGCGTACGCACCCTGCGTCAGGGAACTCCGCGTGTCTGTTGAGATTTTCATTTTCGTTACGTCTGCCCTCAGCACGGGCAGAAAAATTATTATTGCCCTGAGCATGATAACGTTCCGAATGCTGCTGAGTGGAACGGGGTCGAGCATACTGTGCATTATGACGATACCCCGTAGCTTGCTCCGAAACTCGTTGCTGGTTCGCCACTCTTCTGTGTGGTGGAACGTATGAAGCTTGGGTGGGCACGTGTGTATGCTCGCGCTGAAAGTTTTGTCTATTATGCCGCTGAGGGTTTTCGTAATAAGCCTCGCGGGGTGCCCGAGCATGGTGAGTTGAACCATGTTTGCCATGTCGCTCTTCATACGTGCGTATGAGGCGAAGGCAGTCATGAATAGTGGTAGGGTGTCGAACCTCAAGAAAATCTTGCAAGAATGGGTCGAGCTGCTGTACGAGGGTATCCAACATGTCAACATGACTGGCATGTGGATCCCATAGATTATATAGGCGTGTAGTTTCCAACGCAAATGCAACAGGGCTATCATTGGGACCCTGCTGACGAGAAAACAGCTGTTGAGCAAGGCTAGCTCGACTGAGGCCGAAAGGAAAGACCTCCAAGAATTCTGCACGGAAATTCTCATAATGAGAATCCGGGTTCGACCCTCGCCACTGCCGATACCAGGTCTTGGCGGTATCTCTCAAGCAAGTTCCGGCAATTTGGACCTTGCAGTCTTCCGGAATATTATATAAATCAAAATGGTCTTCCAGATCTTCGAGGAACTTTAAAGACCCCTCCAAACCATTGAAATAAATTGTTCCTGCATGCGGCACGAAATGGGCAAGCATTCTGCTTCGCTGAGAGGATAGAATTCCCTCAGCTACGACCCGCGACTCAGAGTGATAAGAAGCTGGTGCATTCCGAAATGGTGAAGAATGCTTGGGTATGTGTAGATTATTCATATCCAAGTCAGAGCCACAGGCTTCGTACAAATTGTCCAAACAAACACCATTACCCTCGAGACTTGCCGGAAGGTGGAAATTTGCAGTTGTCTCAGGTAAGGAAGCCATGGGTAATAATAGTCAGGATCTCGTGTTCGAGAAAAGTTCGGGCGCCAATTATAATGAATTAGCTTTGTTTATCTTTTTGCTAAGCTAATTATTATGAATGAATAATGCTCTAAGCTTCAAAATGATGAATTCCCAAAAGGGTGTTGTTACTCGTTAATTATGAACTTAAACAAAGTCTCAACGCTGGTTATTTATATTAAGTAATCAAAGTCATAAACCTGACAGCCAGACAGAGGTCTGACAAAACTAAGAATTGAGAAAGACTGAACTTACAGAACAACTTGTTTATTATGAAGACTCCTGGTCAACTAAGGCACTCATATATCACTACTACATAACAACACACTGCAACGCAACACCAACGCAACAACACAACTACAACGCAACAACACACCACTCCACTTCTCGATGAACGCGCCTATATACGAGCTACCACCACGTCATGACTTACACTCATTGCCAGATCTCATTCAGCGGGTGAAATAATATTCCGTTCAGTAGGAAGATAATTTACATAGTAAAATAAAATAACCAGAGATAGTAAAATCAAAAGGAAAGTGAATATAGAGTATACGTTACAAAGCTTGTGTATCATTGATAAAGATTATTGAATTACTCATTTTATCTGTTTATACGCTTAGAAGCCTTTGTTCCATTTGTTTCAAAGCAGCTTCTTTTCAGCGGCTGCGTCGTGCCTGCTCATGACGTCATTTGCAGCACGGACGGTGACTTATGGCGGCCAATGCTGCGTGGAATGGAGTGGTGTCTCCAGTAATATAACCTCCTTGATTCCAAGTTATAAAATGAAGCTATTTTAATCGATGTTCAAATTTTCATCCTTGGGAACGCATTAATTGTGAAGAAAATGTGTACAGAAGTATTCCCATTGGAAGTATAGGTAGCAAAATTAATTGAGGTCCACCTTAATGCTGCCACTTGTTTTGCGAGGTGGCCAAAGCGGTCTGCTAGTCTGGGATTCAGCCAGCACTCACCGCGCTAAAGACATGAAGAACTTCCTTGCAGAGAGAAGAATAGATCAAATAATGATTCCCGCAGGAATGACTGCCTATCTCCAGACTCTTGATATTGCAATAAGCAAGCCATTCAAGGATCATTTGAGCATGGAAATCAATGACTACATTGAAAAGAGAATGAAGAGAAATCAGCGCGGAAACTTTGTGAAGCCTAGCCTGCAAGAGGTCGTGACTTGGGTGAAGAATTCAGGGATAAAATCACTGACAGCTGTGTGGCCAATGCGCTACGAGCAGGCTACATGGACAAGAAGTACTCATTTAAGGAGAGCTTTATTGGTGGACATGAGAGATTGGGATCAATGGTTCCACAGGAAATGGAGTTGCAAGATATTCATGCCAGAATTCGGGGTTTGGAGAGTTATGACGATGTTCCAGAAGAAGATGACATGAGTGTATTTGAATAAATGTAGATTTTTGTACATGAATAAATGTAGATGTATGTACATGAATAAATGTAGATTTTTGTTCATGAATAAATGTAGATTTTTGTACATGAATAAATGTATATTTTTGTATATGCGTAAATGAATAAATGTAGATGAAAAAAAAAAGAAAAAAGTTGGTAGTATATGATAAAATAAGACATCTCCTGAAAATAAGCCCTACTGCGTCTTTTGGAGCAAAAATTAATATAAGACCCGGTCTTATTTTCGGGAAAACACGGTAGCTTTCCGTTCCCGCTAGTGGCGGAACATCCGATTTTCAAAATCTGACCACAGGCGACTTTAAATCTTTTGGGGCCCTAGGCGCTAAAAGATTCAAGGGCCCCCTTCCCCTTCTTATCACCTCAGAAATATTCATCCGTCAGATTAGCAAAAAAAAAAAAAAGTAAAAGTCGAGAAACAAGTTTTTACGCTTTTTAAAATTCCATTCTATCATCCTATTATTAGAACGTTTTGTAAGAAACTGTGCTAGTGTAATCCCTTCACATCGAACTTTTTGTTTTTTGAGATATTTCAAAAAAAAAATTGCGGCTAATAGGAAACTTAAGGAAGTTCGGCACTTTAAATACCGCTAAGTCGAAAATTCAAAAAAATAAAGTTCTATTGTGAAGAGACTATTCAACTTAAAGGAAAATTTTGAAGATGACAATCCGATTTTTGGCGTATTTAAAGGAAAATATTATTTTTGTGTCTCTCAGATTAGGCTTAATTGTTACTTCTCAAATATTTACATTTTCCAATTACTTCGTTAATTTCCCGCTAAAGGACAAAAACTTTGGTTTTCACAGATTTTTCAAAAATTATTTTTGCGAATGATTGGACGTAAAAATTCATTTACATTTTCCCATTTTAAATTTCACTACTAGTTCAAAAATTTCCCGCTGGAGTTCTCAAAGTGAAAATTTCGTAAATTTTAGCTTTGCGCTACGAAGAGATTATTTCAGCAAACGTTTTTTTTTACGTTAGGCAAAACTGATTTTAACACCTTTTCAGTTGCAAGTTTTTTGGCAAATTTATCGCTAAGGGCGCTGAAAATTATATTTCGTACATCGCGTGTAAATTGTCATAAGGTTTAAATAAAATTGGAAAGGATTTCTATTATAAAACGTGCTTTTTCTATTAGAAAATCGTCTTGTTTTTTACATTTTGAGCAAATTAGTACGAAACAAGCATGATATCAAGTAAAAAGGAAATACTTGAAGACATTGGCAAACGAAAAACTCCTCCACATTAGAAAATACGGGTAAAACGCAATTTATGCGCAGTGCTTCACTTGAAAAGGATGTATGACTTTTCGTGGAGGAGTTTTGGCATAGACGAATACTATGTACCAAGACAGGTGGACAGTAAGAATTTCATCAGTTGCTGCAAGAAAGCGAGAATTTTTTTTTGATTGGAGGTTTAACGACCACCGTGAGCAACTCATTGGGCTATAAGCAGTCGCCAGTCCCTAATTTAGGGTCACTGGTTCCAGGGAAAGGAGAGAGCCAGTGCCGTAAGACAAATACAACATCCATGCCTCACCGGGATTCGAACCCGGGCCCCTTTCGGACGAAGGATCAGAAGCCATCGCTTAGACCACTGCGCCACCGGGTCGGCAAAAAGCGAGAATGTGAAGAGTTTTTTTATTATATTTTTTCTTATTATTTTCATCGGAAAATTAAGGACTGCATTTTTTTTGGTTTCAGTCTGTTAAAACCATAAAAATACTGGCAATGAAGTTGTAGCACGTGACGTCTTCGAGAAGTTTCAGTGATTGGCAAGAGTCCCTGCAAGTTCCTGAAGGACAAGCATAGCTGGCTGTCCTGCACTTAGTGTGTAAAGGTGCAGTGATTAGCGGTCGGTGTTTATAAAAATTTGAAGCCAAAATGCCTTGATTTTGTGGTATTATGGATTGCGGTAATAGAGGAAATCGAGACCGTAAGTCTTTTTCAGGCTACTAGCTGCTGTCTCTAAAGGCAGTACCGAAAAAATTCGCTTATATGCCAAACAAAGGGAGATCGCTTCCCAGAGCTTAGAAAACACATTTTATTGAAGAGTTAGACTCTTCAAAGGCAGAGAACCTTTTAAATGTTAGTTTTATCCAGAAATCCGCGATTTCTGGAAAAGCAGAGAATCAATCTTTTACTTGTTCACACGCACCTGTGTGGTTTTTTATTTTTTTTTTCTTCTCCAGGGACTTCTTTTCAGAAGGTTCCTGGTTGATCTAGGGGTTTTTAAACTTTTTATATGGCTAAAAATTAATTTGTTAACAAACCTGACTTTTAGTCAGAATCAAACCTCTGGCTGTTCTGTATTTTTTAGATCTCGAACACACCGTTCCCCTGACTCACTCGTTTTGCGAGTTTTCGGCTTTTCACTTTTAAGGTTATTTAGCTGTCGGTGTTGGGTTTTTTAGTTTACTACTTTGTTCTATATGATATTTCCTCCCCAAACAACCGTTGATTTTGTTTTTATTCACCTGGATTTTTACCTGGACCTGAAGCACACTTTTGCGGAAAAATGCAAATAACAGCTAAAATTATTGCCCAAATAAAATCCTTTTTGATAGGTTTGTTTATAAGCCGGCGTTATGCTGCTAGATTTATTTACGGATAAATAGATTATAGGTCACAAATTCCAGCAAAATTATTTTGTTTTTTTACCACAATTTTACGAAAAAAAAAAAGATTTTGCTCATTTTTCTAAGGCTTGGAAATCGCTTTCCAGAGCTTAGAAAGACACTTTTTTAAGAGTTAAACTCTCAAAAAGGTATAGAACCTTTCAAGGGTGAATTTTATCCAAAATCAACGATTCCTGGAAAGAAAGAAAACCTATCTTTTTTTACTAAGGTCTCCGCACTTGGGAGGGAAGAGAATCTTACTTATTGAGGCAGCGTACCTATTTTCTCTATAAATTACTGATTACTCACGAATTTGCGATCGTACTAAATAACCCTGCAAAAGAATACCGACGACGAGAAATTATTATATGCTTCGAAACTTACATATGCCTCGAACTGTTCTGCGGTAAAGGCACTTCGACCAAAGACGAAGTAATCGAAAATATTTACTATTTGCACTTTCGGAAAACTTTTCACATCACCTTCGAACATACTTGCATTCAGCACATAAGAATCTTTTCTTTCAATGTTTTCCAAAAACCGCATTTTGTACTCGGAAGTTAAAGTTTCAAAGTAAGGTGCCATCATTTAAACAGGGCTGGTTGTCCTTCACTTACGTTACTAAGGCTCGTTGCCATGCTGAGAGTCACGTGTCTGCTACATCCTCATACAATTATACGTTTTCGGTTGCCCCTCAAGCTCTGGGGCCCTAGGAGCGCGCCTAGTACGCCTCATAGGAAATCCGCCACTGACACTGACGGAAGTAGCCTGGTATTTGCCTGTCTATTCTCCTACGAGGTCTTTGAGCCAGACGGTTAATAATACATATAAGAGATCAGAATGAGACGTCGTTTTTCTAACGTCTCGTCCGTTTTTTTGGGAGAAAAAGTAAACGACATGCGTTAAACCAAGAGCTCACTGTCTCACCCAAATCCAGGTGTTCGACTTTCCTCCACTCCATAAAAAGATAAACTTATTTCTCTTCTTCTGGGGTAGGGGGTTTGACGACCACCATGAGCAACTCATTTGGCTATAAGCAGCCGCACGTCCCTAATTTATGGCCACTGATTTCAGGAAGGTGACATAGCCAGAGCCGTAAGACATGCAAATACCCATGCCTCATCCTGTACTCGAACCCTGGTCTACCTCGGCCAAAGAGGAACTACGAAGCAAGTTTTACAAACTGCGGAATTTTTTATATCAGTCACAGGACCCCTCTTCTAGGTAGCGCAGTGAGTGCTTCGCAATGGGACCTCAATTACATACAACGATACCCATCAGGACTATTGATAAGTATAACAACTCCGATGTCAAGTTGCCCTGGGCCCATTTTTTTAGAAATCGTCAAAACAAGGTTAAAAATTAAGAATGTTTTAAAGCAAATGCATAATTAGGATCCTGTCGACTGATTTTCCACGGACGGAGACCACTGACTCCAGCTCATATTCGTTATGCCACTGGTTTCATCCACATATTTCAAACAAATTTCGTTACAGTCCAATGTATTTTGGAAGGAATTTTTTCCAGTATTTATGGAATTCAATGAAATTCAGCCGTGTTCAGATTATTTATGACATAGGGATCCTGTCGACGAGAGCAGAATTTTTACATTGGGGCGCCGGATGTGGTACAGGTGGCAGCTCATTGTTCTGTTGTTCAGGAGCACCTCCCACCTTTAAGAAATCAAGTACTAAGTATAAAACACCGCCCTATGATTTTGCTCCTCCTACCAACGGCGTTCAAGTTCTGAAATTTTGATTATTTGTCTGCTGATATGCATTTGGCAACATAATGAAATTTTTTTTTTAAAAGAAAGGCAGCGTGTAGTTCATTTCATGTAGCCCAATCGCCTTTCGACACATTTACCGGCAGTATGTGAAACAGTTTTCGGTCACGAATATCGTCGTTCACTTTACTCCAAAACTTCACACCTCCGTGAATTGTTGTGCTGCAACGTGTTGTTTACCGGCTAGATTAAAGAGGTACAGAATTTATCTGTATTTATACCTACGTGGATCTGTGTTAGGCAGATTTTTCTTTATGTATGCAATATGTTATTTTGTATTTTTGATAGACATTTAAATGAGTTGATTGTTTTGGGGTTTTTCATTACAATCAAAGTTGTGATTAATGTTGAGCAAATGTAATTGATCATAGCAACGTCGGTATGCTGTAAATATTGACGTCAAGCACAGCGCACAGCGGCATATGTTTCGCCAGAAGAAAAAATCATTGTGTTTACTTCATGGCCGTAGTGAAAATACGCAGAAAATCTCTGTCGCAGTTTGTGGGCGCTTGTGCTGAAAACTTTTTATGAGAATTGGTAAACTAATAAAGGAAAAACTTACTTTAAAAGTTTTTTCTTGGGAATTTCGTATAATGCCTTGTTACGTTGCGTGACCAAATTGTATGTGCAGTGGAACCCCGTTGATACGTTTTTCAAGGTACCAAGTAAAATTAACGTTTAACTAAAAAAACTTATAAACGAAACGAAAAATTTAACATTAAAGGTAATTCAAGATTTTTGGATCGAAGACATTTTACTTATAAATAAGAAAAACGTATAAACTGGCTTCTTCATTTTATATAAATGGAATGTGGATGGGAATTCTTGAACGTCCTTGTGCCAAAAAGGATTTGTAACCAGACATACTACTGTCTTAATTTCATCAGATGTGAAGTAATGGCTCTCTCAAGAATTCCATTAGTGTACAAAACAAGAAAATCGCTAGGAGCAAGGTGTGGGCTGTTCTGAGGATGTGGCAGCACAGTAAACCCAAGGCGTTTGGTGTGAGGCCCAGTGTTGTGTTGAAGTGTTAAACTGCGCTTTCCTGCAGATACGAGTTCTTAGTGTCTTACGAGCTTCAATGTAACATTCAGAACTTATTGTAGCCCCCCTTTTTTCCTGAAAATCAACAAGTCCCTATTCCAAAAAGCAGACATGACCTCCTCAGCTGAGGCTCAAGTTCTTTTTCTTTTGTGGCGATTCTTTTTGACAACATACCAGTGGTTCTTAAACTTTTGTTCTTCAAGTACCCCTTGTATATTAGATATTTGGCATACATCCTACTAAGAAATAAAAACTTCACTCCCGTATGTCTGTGTGTGTATACATGTGGGTATAAAATTTTTAAAAATGCATACAAATACACCCATATATATTTATTTCAGGGTTGGGGTTTTGGACAGGACATGTGGTTTTTACCATCTAAAATTGTCCAAAAGTGTCTAAACCTAGAGCTGTCAAAATGTGAAAAATATCACATAAAAACCAGTAGATTTTCCTAGAACTATACTAACAGACTAAAAAAAACTGCTAACAGACTAACAAAATAAAGTTTTTTTACTAAAAAAATTTTTCATGTAAAATTATGTACAGTAATAATAATTAATAAATATGTGATTATTATGTGCGTGTAAAAAAAAAAAAAAAAGTATTACTGTACCAGCATTTCACTGAAATATACATATTTCATTACATTTCAGGAGACAGACTTCTTTATTTTAATTTTTGGGAGACTTGTTTTGTGGTGCCTAGAACCTGAAGTAAAAAGAAGTGTTTTTGTTTTAGTAAAAAAAATCTGAATTAAATTTTAAACTGAAAATGCATAAAGGTGGTAGACTATCAAATAGTGTGTGACAACATTTTCTTAAGGTACAGAATGAGGGAAAATCTGGAAGTAGTAAATATGCCAAATGTAAATACTGTGGAAATGTTCAACTTGGAAAAGCAGACAGATTGAGAAAACACCATTTTATCTTGCAAAGCTGAAAAGGTATGAAATGATAAAACTGTAAGTAATGGAGAAACTGGAGATTGGGATTCATCTAACCTTGAACTCCTAGAAGTAAATGAAAGTGGATTTGTGATGCCACCAAAGAAGATGAAAACTCAGCAGTGTTTAGATTCCCATATTTTAAAAACAAGTGACAGAACTGTAGAAAATTTGAATATACTGGTTGCCAAATTTTTTTATGCCAACAATATTGCCTTCACTGCAGTAGAACATCAAACCTTCAAAGAATGTTTCAGCTCTGCGTCCAGGATATAGACTGCCAAGTCGTAAAGCATTAGCAGGAGAACTTTTAGATATAGTGTCGGCAGAAGTCACAAATACAACCAAGACACTTATCGAAGGCAAACAGGTCACCCTGATTGAAAATGGATGGAGTAATATACACAATGTTCCACTTATTGCAACTGGTATTCAGTGTGAGGGGAAATCTTATGTTTTGGATTCAGTGGAAGCAGGTACACATACAAAAAATGCACAATATCACAAAAATGTTTTACAATTGGCTATTGCAAAGGCAAAGAAAGAATATAATTGTGATATAAAGGCTGTGGTCACTGATAATGCCAGAGTTATGGAGAAAGCAAAGGAACTCCTGTGTGAAGAAGATAATAGCTTGGTGGTATATGCATGCAGTGCCCATTATTTAAACCTGCTGGGACAGGATATAACCAGTTTCAGTGCTGAACAACATTGTGAAGGTTCGAAAGTTTTTTCGCAACCATCATGTACCTAGTTCATTGCTTAATGAAATTCCTAATTCACTGCAGCCCCAGCAGTTACCGGGAGGTACAAGGTGGAAGAGTCAAATGACTTGCATTGAAACTTTTCTGCACAACAGAGCAGCGTACCAAAAACTAGTTGAAGAACATGAAGATCACATAGACAGAGACATAGTCACTTTTATAAATAATTATACTATACTGTGCAAATTAATTGGGACAAGATATTTTATTCTCAGAATTGTAATGTGATCCCCAGTTGATGTCGGAAACCCACGTAAACCGGTTTTATCAGCTGTGAGGTGGTGTGACTATTAGAACTTAATAGTAAGAATGTGGTTTGACCCATTTTAAACAGGAAATAGGCACTTCAGCTTCATTTGTGATCTTTCATGTGTGACAGGTGGATGTTAGTTTTTGCTCTCTGTGAGTACGTTTTGCTTTCATGTATTGAAAAATGGATATTTCCCCAAGGAAGCGGGCAAAAATAATTGCTCTGAAGGATCACACTTCTATGACAGAGAGATATCGCTTCTGCAGTTGGTGTAGGCAAATCAAGTGTATCAAGACTGCTTACGCGATACAATGCATCTGGATGATCGTCTCCAAAAAGGAGAGGTAAATGTGGAAGAAAACGAAAAACAACTGCATGAACCAATAAATATCTAATCAGAAATAGTAAAACGAAGAATCCCCCCCCCCCCCAAAAAAAATACCGACCTTCAAAGAGATTTATTGGCTAGTGGTTGTGATGTTAGTGATTCAACTGTACGCCGTAGACTTCTGGAAGTTGGCTGGAAGGCAAGAAGACCAACAAATAAACAATATTTGAATGCGAAAATGAAGATAAAACGTTTAGCATGGGCCAAAAAATATAAATCATGGACTGCTGACGACTGGAAAAAGGTAATTTTCAGTGATGAAACTCATTTATTTGTGCAGGATTACCAAGCAAATATCGTTAGACGAAGCAACTGTGAACCTGAGCATGTCAAACAAACTGCAAAACACCCTCTGAAACAGATGTTTTGGGGTTTTTTCATGTCAAATGGCACTGGAAGCTTAGTTCCTGTTCAAGGTATGATAAGTTGAGCCAAGTACGTAGAAATATTACAACGTAGGATTGTTCCGTTCTTGCAAACCTTTGACGGGACATTTCAACATGACTTAGCCCCATGTCACAATTCGAAATTGGTCAAGAATTTCATGCTGGAAAATCAAATTAATTTGCTTGATTAGCCTGAAAATTCACCAGACTTAAATCCCATAGAAAACTTGTGGAATATTTTGAAGAGACGTTTAGGTAAAATGGACTGTACAACCAAAGAACGCGTGATAACGAATGCTATAAAAGTGTGGTTCCACGATTATAAAGTCCAAAATATGTGCACTCAATTAGTGGAGTTGATGCGAAAATGAATTCAAGAGGTCATTTCTGCTAAAGGACATATACTAATACAGGTATTTATCAGTGTATATGAAAGCATAGAATGATATAAAGGCATAGTTTTGGAGAAAAGAGTGATTTTTTACTTTGTCCCAATTAATTTGCACAGTATAGTAATTTATATAAACAGGCTAAAGATACATTGCAACAACTGAAGCCAGTTGCCCATTCACTGGACTGTTTGCAAAGAGAATGCTACCATTCATGAAGCCTATCATCATGGCTCATGTTGTTGAAAGAAGAATTTACAGCCCCGCATCCAAGAAGTTACAAAACGAATGGATCAAGCCATGAAACCTTTCCGCTTCCTGGCCTACTTCCCGAATACAACGGAGAAGGTCTGTCTAACATTAAAAAAAAGAAAGCGCACATTCATAGCTAGTTAACAGGTATCCCAACAGCATTCCCCTTTTGATTGCATATGAAGCTGAAGCTCAGCCATTTCCTTCTACTTCACTATCTGGAAGAAGTACCAGTCCTGTCAAATGGTGGACAGCAGTAGGAAAAACACTAGAACTAGAAGGATTTTCAAAAGATTGTCTACAACATATTGCTTTCGTGCCCTGCAAGTTCCGCATCAATTGAAAGAATGTTACAAACTTTGGAGTAATACATTAAAAACTCGGAAATCGTCTTAGCACAAACACAGCATCTAAACTGGTTATGTGTTATCGGATGTTAAGAGGACCAGTTGCGCTGGATTATTAACGTTTCTCTTGTATTTTGCACTAATATCTTTCTGTAGTGTTGGCAACTGCCCCATCCCCCTTTTCATGTATTAGTTTCATATTACTGTTCACTTTTTGTAGTACAACAAATGTAATTTTTTTTTAATTAAACCCAATATTGATCCTAATGTAAATTGTATTTCTTTAAATGTAACATAATGTGTCATCAATGGCTGTATATAAGTAAAATTTAACAAGAATGTCATACTATTTGTATTAAAATGTTGGACTTAATAATCTAAAAACGATTAATATAACTATATATAGTTTTCAATTTAAAAATTTTTACATATGGTTATTTATATTGTGTATTTTTACATATTTTATAATTTTTTTACATACAGTTGTCTGGAAGAGGTTCTGGACATAAAGGTTTTTACTGTCGTGTCCAAAACCTTGCCAACCCTGATTTTATTTACAGGAATTACATGTATTGATGTTGCAGAAATTGCTTGAATGGTTAGAAAAATCTAATAAAACTGGTAAATTCATCATGTTAATTAACACAGCAATTGGACATTGCAGAATTGGCTGTTATCTTCAGCTTCTCTCCATCAATCGACAGATTTTCATTTCTTGTAAAAGCATTGTACATCCCTTTTGTCTTCCGAAAGTTCATTTTTAATCCCACTTCTTTACTCTTGTCAGCAAGTTCCTGGATCATACTCTGCAGTTCTGATGGGGTAGTTGCAAAAATGATTGTCATCAGCAAAACGAAGGTGAGTTAGATAATCTCCATTAATCTTTATCCCTTTGTTTTCCCAGCTCAGTGATTGAAAGACATTTTCCAATGTGGCATTAAAGAGCTTGGGAGATATGGTGTCACTTTGTCTCACTCCCTTTCCAATTTTTATGTGTGTTGTATTTTCAAACAGCCAAATCTTTGCACTTGCATTTCATAGATGTTATTAATAATATTAATGTATGCATCTTCAATACCGCAGGATTTCAAAGCCATTGTAACTGCTGATGGTTTCACCGAATCCAAAGGCCTTTTCATAATCAATAAAAGCCATGCACAATGGAAGTTCATATTCCCTCGCTCTTTCAATTAGTTCTCTCAGTACGTGGATATGATCTATAGTGCTGTAGCCACTCCTGAATCCAGCTTGTTCTCTCGGTTGAGCCATGTCCAGTGTTGCCTTCAAGCGGTGTGAAAGAACTTTAGTGACGTATGCTGTGTGAGAATGGCGAGCTTGGATTTCTGGGGTTATGTAAAACAATCGGGTGTATGCAACAGCGCCTACAAGTATGCTGGATCTACGTCGTCATGTTACAGATGCTTGCAATAGTGTGACACCTTCCATGCTGAGGAATGTGCATACAGAGTTACTTTCACGAATACAAATGTGTATCGTGGCCAATGGCTAACTCTTCGAACATACTCGACATTAACTTTTTATCACTGTGCGCCAGTTTGCCTTTTTGCTTTTGTTTTGTCTGACGTCATCAAACTGTATTGACATAAGTGCGCATTTATGCAATAAATTGTGTGTATTTGCTCATACCTATGCCTGTTCCCTTCAAACGTTCACACAAAAGGTTGTGCATCGATTTCGAACATTTTAGGGTATTCAGGCGACAATTTATCTTATCCGTGTGAAACAAATGTCGTTTTGTACTATTTAATTGATGCTCTACAACTTTGTAATTGGAAATTTTGCTCTCTTTTCGTTTTCGATTTGCAATGGCTAACTTCCGCATTTCGCCACTAGGGGTGCTGCTATTGGTTGCATTCGATCGGGCGTAGTCGCTTTACTATACCATTATCTCACTTGCATAACTGTACCTCTCTCCGTTCGTAAGTTATTCCAGGCTTAAGGGTATTTCCTATGCACCCTGTATATCGGGAAGATGTCAGCAGCTGAAAGACAAAGGAAGTAATCTATAGTTTGAGGTTACTCACCTTTATTCCTAAAATCTTTTAAAGATTTTAGGAATAAAGGTGAGTAACCTCAAAATATAGATTGTCTAAATGGCACGTGATCAATAATTAAGCAGCTAGATGACATTTGCAATGCTGTATGAATATATGACAAAGGAAGTGTTGAATGAAGTGCAAAGTTAACGGATTTTTTCATCGTTGATGAAAATGTTGTGATACAGAATATCCTACAGAGAGTGACATTTAGGAAAGTGTTATAAAATATAATGAAGAAACTACAGTGAGTGATGATGAATGAAGAGACTATCAAAAAACTTTCACATGAAGAAATGCTAAAAGCATTCAATGCGATTTGACGAAAATTACAATTTCAAGAAAGTGCCTTCCAGATGAAATCAAAAGTTCAATTTACTGTCCAAATTTCCCGCCCTGGTGGTACAGTAGTCTAGGCGCAGGCTTCTGATCATTCATCCGAGATGGGTCCGAGTTGGAATCCCAGTGAGGCATGGATGTTTTGTCTGTCTTACAGCGCTCTCTCTCTCCCTTCCCTAGAACGAGTGGCCATAAACTAGGGATGGGTGACTGCTTATAGCCCATTGAGTTGCTCTCGGTGGTTGTTAAACCCTCAACAAAAACAAAAAAACTGTCCAAATTAAACTACATTTTACCATTTAAAAAAATTTTTTTTTTTGTTAAGTTTTTACAATTTAAGTTCATTTTTATTTAACAAAGTTTTTAAGTGGAACGATGGGACTTCGTTAAGTAGACTCGACTGTATTTATAAAATAGAGTACACTGAGGTTTCAGGGTTGGGTGACGAGCATCTAAAATTGGTTTAAACCATCAAAAACTGGCACAAATTCATAACTAATGTTTTTTAAACAATTTGTAAGCATTAATAGATATACTAATAGTAAGAAACTTACCTACCTTCAAGCAAAATACAATGTTAGTCTTTATTTTTCTAATTATTATTTTATTACAATCATTAAGAGGAGAAAAGTGGTAAAAAAAATTTATTCTTTAAAATTTCTGATTTGTACGAAATCAATTTCATTGGTCTAAAATTATGCAACTGCCAATGAATTGCAGAACTAGTAGTCTGGTTCATTTTTACCTCGTAGCATCCAATAGCACATAACTAATTTTGCGCATTTGTTGACACCTAAATATATGCTGGAGTGTATACATTCATAGTTATAAAATACTCTTTCAGCTGAAGCTGAGCTGGCAGGACTTGACAGAAAAAGCATTGTGCTAGTTCAGCAAGTTTAGTGGCAAGCTCAGTTGTAAAGCCATTACATTTAGAAACTCTTTTCCACCAAATTATGGGATTCATATTCCTTCCAGTAGCTTTGAAATCAGAAGGGAGAAAAGGCATTTTGTCAGCTTTGTATGCAGTCAGTACAGGCAAACACCTGTATGGATGAATAAAGTCTGGATCCCTTCAAGGGATGCTAGAACCTTTGTTTTATTTTCAAATTGACAAGGTGTCTACTGTATCCTTATCAGCACTTCCACAGGCGTTACCCACTATATTGGTAGTACTTACCGCAGCATAAACCAGCGCTTGATGGAGCATATTGCTGATGTTAAGAAAGGTAGCCCTTCCACCTCCCTTTCAATTTTGACCATCAGCGATACGTCCGCGGCTCCCGATTGGCACAATGTTAAGCGAATCGCCCCGTTCAGCAATCTGCATGCCCTCAGATACCGCGAAAACATTGAAATCTACCTTACCCCTAGCACCTGCAATACTGACGCACCTTTTAACGTCCCTATTATTTGGAAAGCGATTTGAAATCTGGCGACAACTGACGCTTTTACCACATGTCTCATTCCATGGCTGATGAAGGCAGAAGTCGCTACCGAAATGTCCTGCTCTTAATTTTTCAATGTAACTTAGTGCGTGATCATGATTTCAAGAATTCTTTTAACAAAAAAGTGCATATAATTATTGTGGTGTTATAAGGCATTTTTCACTTACCTATGTTTTTCTTTTCATAGGTATATCCTTATGATTTCTGATCTTGGCCTTTTTATATGCAGATGAAATTAATTACATTTGTGGGTTGTTCTGGATTGAATTTATGTATATATCTTGTTTTTTTAGGTGGTAATTAGAAATGGCTGTTAGGACTTCTCAACTTCTTGGTGCGATTTTATCTTTTTTACTTTTCTGCCAAGGTACGAATACTTTAAAAATTTAAATATGACTTTCAGTTTTGTATTTCATTTGTATGTGAAGTTTTTCTATTCTTTGTATTAATAAAATGCATCTAATATTTTGTTCAGTTTGAGTAGTATAGTACATGTTTTCTTTTCATCTGTCTATAATAAATTTGCTATCTCATTCACATAATTTTATTAAATTTCTCAACTTTCTCGTTGAATGATAGATTTTTATTTTCTTTCAACCCTCCCCACAACATAGTGTTTCATTTTTTTTTTCTTTAGTAATGGTTTTTGCAGGGAAAACAAGTTAAAGTTAGTTGTAAATGAATTTATGGCACCTCTATTCAAGTTAATTTCAAAGTTAAAGTTTTTCTATAAAATTTTGCATAAATTAATGAGCATATTAGAAAACTTTTCATCGGTGTCAACACTTTATTATTAGGCAGGAAAAAACTTAGTGGGCAAAATTTCTTAAATTTATGAATGTGATGAAACTTACATCTGTTTATATATAGTTGGAATGATCTTCTAATGTTGCTAAAAAAGGGGGGTTTTAATTCTCTTTCTTCTTTCCTAAAAAATCTACAGCTAGACTTCCGAAGTGTTACGTGTATCCTTTCGTTGCAGTTACCAGCAGGTTTGTTTGCGTTTTAGACTGCAACTCTCCGTGTGTTATTGCAAGATAGTTTTCTGTCAGTTATATCCTGAGTTCTGCGTGTATGTCTTCCAGTAGGCAAGGGCACAGCTATAGATAGTAATCAGCACATATAATTATTCTGCTCTTAAGTTCAAAAGATATTTATTTGTGAAATGTGGCTCAAATATGGTGGTGTTTACAAATTTAAAAAACTGCAATGCATAGTATACACATGGTGATAATTGTATTGGTGATACATTATCCAGGGTTCCCACAGTCCTTATAAATCCTTAAAAGGCACTTAATTTTTTTAGGGTGCTTAAAAGTCCTTAATTTTTGTCAGAAATTCTTCAAAGTGCTTAAAAAGTACTTCTTTTTCTTTCCTAATTACCTGCATGAAAAGCAGAAGTCATAATGTAGTGCATAAAACTTCTGCTGCTGGTCGGCTATGTTGATGGTGACGCCGAATGATGTCGGCAGAAAGCCCATGGGAGAGCACAGGGCAGGAGGAGTTTTCATCCGGGACTCGTGGCAAAGTTGACTTTGTAATTTTGACTTTGGTTTTACAATTCAAGCCATGAAATAATCATGTACAATATCTAAATCTAGATCTTGTAACTTTAACTACAGTTTTATCTTTGTTGCATATGTGATTATTCTCTCATATGAAAACTGATTTGACCAGCAGAACTGTCTTTTGAATTACTTATGTAAATTCTAATTTATTACATCCACAAATCTGATTTATATGCAACAATATTGCAAGCTTCATCAACAGACTAGTTTGTATAGTTAAATCATGTGTAAAAGCATATTTGTATGAAATGGCTGTAAGGACTTCTCAACTTGCTGTTTTTAACAGCAAGTTGAGAAGTTTAGAAGTCCTGTTAGGACTTCTCAATTTGTAAGGTCCATAAAAAAAATTTGTAGGATGCTTAAAAGTCCTTAAAAAGGGCTTATATTTTTTAGGAGAAAATGAGTGGGAACCCTGATTTTCACCAGTTCCTTGATAATTTCAAGTTATATGTAGAAATATTTACAGAAAATGAACAAGCGATGAGTATTTACATATGGAGATGAGTGTGATATAGAAATGAAATATTTCTAAATAATGATGAGTGCGATGTCGAAATATATAAATGTTTACAAATGGTAATGAGTATGATTTTGAAACATATGCATATTTACAGATGGTGGTGAGCTTGCTTATGAAAAAACTGCACTTGAGTTTGGCTATAAGGATCACCAGTTTGTCAATACCAGTTAAACAGTGGAAGAGAAAAAAGAAAAGAAAAGAAAATGCCATGAAATTTTGTAAACAAGGCGACAAAGTGAGATGTCATGTGGTTCCAGGTTAATGTCAGAGTTCAGAGTCCGTTGATGTGAAGCTGGAAATGCAGAAAACTGAAGCAATTAACATTTGAAATACACATAATCACAGAGGAATTGTCGGTTAGATTCTGAGTTGTATTCTGTTCTGGTGAACTGACAGCCATCCTGTTCGTGTAGACCATTTAACATGAAATTGAGAAACAGCTGAAATTTGAGTGCATGATCACATGTAATCTGCATTTTAAAATTTTATGGAAAATAGTACAGAGAAATCTGCTGGCTCGTCTTGTAGAAAGATGGGAGGTTATAGTGAGATATTTCATTTGGACATGATATGTAATTAACTTGGTTAAAATAAAAATAAAGGGGCAGATGTCAGAGTGGCAAGCTGCATTGAGGTCATGGGTGTAGGAAGAAAAAGTAATCCTGGATGGAGTGAGTAGTGTGGCAAACTGAATGGGTGATTTAGAACATATACTGGAGCAAAGCTGTAACAAGCATAGTTGATAAACGTGAGTCAGATTGGCTGGAATTTGACAAATAAGTGCAGTCAGGGGAAGGAACGATGTTGAAGGGTGGTAGGGGTCTTTGATGAAGGAAAAGCCACAAAAAATCTGTGTCTCGGAATGGGTAGGGGGAACATAGCGCATTCCAGGTATGAGTGACTGAAGAGTCTGGGAGATTGTGTATTGGAACTGTGGTAACATCACGCAGCAAAAGGAAAGAAATATAACTGCTTTGTAGTAAGATGGGTGAGTAAGACGTCGGAATTATGAAGCTTGAGTGAAAATGGTAAAATATTTGCAGCCGAAGGCGAGTAAAAAAAAAAAAAAAAAAAAAAAAAAAAAACAATTGTATTAGTGGCAAGATCTGGGAAGGATCAGATAATGGCACTTTTGAGCTGTTGAAATTTTCCTCTGTTAGTGAAGGAGTTGTGAATGAAGGACGAAAGTGCTGCCAGAGGTTTCCATTGGAGGTTAGAATCTACGAGCTGCGTAATTGTGATAATGCCAGCATGTATAAAGGTGGAGAAGAAAAAGTTACTATGTTGACAGGGATGAATGAGTGAATTGTAAAAAATATGTTCTTGCAATAAATTGGGAGTGAATGTTGGGATATGATGCTGTATGGGTAAGGATCGTAAAAATCTGATTGCCTCTCTTGACATCATAGAGAAATACCACTCTTTTCATCAGCCAATGGAATGGAGTATGTGCACCACAGAAGACATTGATTTCACATTGAAGAAGTAAGCAGAAAATTACAATTTCGAGATTTTTCACATTCTATTCTATGTATTTTATCTGTTTTTCATTGAAATACATAATTCGTATTCTTAAAAAAAATGTATTCTGCCTTTCATTGTGGAATCATTTATATCGTGTATCAGCACACAAAGAGTTACAATCTCAAGTGAACCCACAGGCAAATGTTGTGGAAGGATTTATATAACACTTTGGAAGTACAGTCTTCCCTCGGTATCCTCGGGACATTGGTTCCAGGACCCCCCGTGGATACAAAAATCCACGGATGCTCAAGTCCCTTTTTATAAAATGGCGTAGTATTTGCATATAACCTACGTACATCCTCCCATATACTTTAAATCATCTCTAGACACTTATAATGCCTAATACAATGTAAATGCTATGTAAATAGTTGTTATACTGTATTGTTTAGCAATAATGACAAGAACAAAATGTCTGTGTACACATGTTCAGCACAGACTCAACCATAAATGAGCCTAACTACATAGTACATGTCAGCAACAACATAACATTTTCTTTCATTCAACACTTACATATTGCTTTCCTTTAATGACCTGAAAACAAAATGCAAAAAAAAAAACACATAATATTTAAAATACAAGTATGTATAGAATGTACTGTAACTATAAATACTGTAATTTTAAATTGAGATTTTCGCTTTTGATAACCCTCGTATGATGATGACGATGATTTTTGTAAAGTGCCTGCAATGCTGATGTTGTGAAGTGATGCATTGTAGGTGAGCGGTAAGACATCAGACTAACTTAAACCTCCTGGCAGGGCGTCAGAAGGGATCATCTGCATCAGAAGAATCAGGTTCAGATTGCAGACGTTGACGCTTTGGAGGAGGCGCACTAATACTAATGTCAGGATCTGTAGAGTTGGGGGCTGAGCATCTTCAAGCGTTGAAAGTCGAGGCTTCACAATTGAGAATGTTTTAGTTAGAAACATTGTTACAGGAAGCTATTTCTTCTTTTTCTTTGCATCATTAAACAAACTTCCCAGTGGTTGTAGGCATGTTGTTATCCCTCAGGTGACATGTGGAGGCTTCATTCCATCAAAGGATCATACTCAAGGTTCAAATGTTTTAACACTTGCGCCTGTTGAAAAACTGCTGCAATTTTTTAAAGTGAAAAATTGTTTTTTAAAGCTTAAAAGTATTTTTCTTTATATGTTACTTTACTTCACAGGAATCGGCATGTGGCAAATTCAAGTTTTGCTTTTTGGAAATTTCTTGTTTTTTTTCCCCTGAATATTTTCGATCCACAGTTGGTTGAATCCACGGATACTGAGGGCCGACTGTACTTCCAAATTTACTTTGAGAGTTAAAAAGTTTTTTGTTGGGAAACAATTTTGTAGTTGAAAGTTTCCTAGTTTTCTTTCCTCAGACCTGAATATCACAGGCAGCCTTGTTGGATACATTTCAAGAGTATTGTGCTCATTATTTTCCAACTAAAAAATTTAAATTTGATGTGCGTTTGACACTGTATGCATTGCACTATCAGGTGAGCAGAAGATGGAGGTTGATAAACGTGCTGTTTCAAGTGCTCCTAGGTCATTATTGGAAAAAAAAGGATTAAACGTGACAGCAAAACAAATTTGTGCAGTTGAAGGCGAGGAAACGGTGGACAGCAGCACTGCATGGAAATGGTCCTGGTGTTTCGATGCTAGGGACACCAATCTCAAAGACAAGCTAAGATCAGAATGTCAAATGGCCACCTATGCTGACACTCTGGTCAAACTTATGACAGTGAATCCTGGTGCTAATACATAGTAATTGGCAGCTGAGGGTGGGGTCTTCTCAATTCCCCATCATTCATCACCTGCACCAGCTTCATATCTCTTCCAGACATCGAGTGGTTCCCTATGAATTGACACCCCATCAGATAAAATAACATGCCAGTCTAACAAAACAATGGATTTTGGTGTCATGTTGTCACTGGTGATGAAAAGTGGATATTTTAAAGTTATCCTACCACTTGGAAGCCAGTGGCTGAGGCCACATCAGGAAGCGCAGCCAATGGTGCAAAGAGGGCAGTTCAAGAAGAAGGTTGTGCTATGCATTTGATGGAATTGTTGTAGGTCCTGGGAACTCATACCAGATAATCAGGCAGTGAACAAGGACTTTTATTTCCAAACAACTGCAGCAGGTCCACAATGCTCTGTGCCAATGCTACCATCAATAGAAAGTGGGCACTGCTGCAAGTGGATAATGTCCCAAGTTACTCCTTCAGAGTAGTCTGCCGAAAACTACAAGAATTTGTAGGGGTTGAGATTGTGTCTCATTGTCCATACAGGTCGGCTCTTGCCCATCCAGGTACTACCATTTTCGTTCTGTGGATCATTTCCTACATAGACGACACTTTGTATCAGTGATGGATGTGTAATCAGGCATCGGAGAGTTTCCGTACTCGAAACCTGCTGAGTTAAACCTTTTGTGGAACTGTTGGCAAAAAACTGTAGAAAAAAATGGCCCATGCTTTGCAGAATGAGGTGAGCGTGTATGGCTTTCTTGTATTGTTAAACATTTTAGCTGCAAATACGTTGAATTTTCAACTCACCTGGTAAGTCCTACACTAATGTAAGCTGTATCTGACAAACAGGTGCCTGGAATTTTCACAGTTTATTGTTTTTGAATATTGTTGGTTTTTCAAAGTTGTCAGTGGAAAGCACTTTATTCTTTTACAGCTATCAAAATTGAAAGGCATGCACATTTCTTCTCAATCATCAGCCATGGAGATTAATCAGTTATATTCCATCTGTTGGCTTCTAAGGACATGGATAACAAAATTAAGATCAGGTGTATGATGAAGTGTTATCCTCCCGGACAGAGATAGATTCAAACGTCTCAATGTTGCTGGTGTGTACAAAATTCCTATTTCCACATCATCTAGCACCACAGTTTACATCAGCAGCACATTTCACAGCATTACTGATTGTCTGGGTGAGCACAAAAAGGACGCTACCAAAGGTAGACCTAATTCTTCCCTGGCTTTACTCACTCTCACTAATACTTCAGCAGTGCCTCTCTGGAAGCATATCAAGAAAATTGCTTCTTTCATCAATAAAAGGGATTTACGTTTTTGGGAGAGCATTGAAATATCCACCTCTTCAAATTTCAGTACTGATTGTCCTTATTTTGTCCCCATCATTCGGAAATCCCTCCTATATAGTTTGGCAACAACGATCGTCAAGAATTTTAAACCAAATCTGGAACCCAGTCTAGTTCAACTGTATATAGATGACCATGACTGTAGATGGGTCAAAAGCTTCTTTGTATCTGTAGTTTCTTTCGGAACATAACTTGTGATCTTTCACAATACTGTATTTATTTGTTACGTGTGTATTGCATCACATCTATTTATTTTCCTCATAGCTCCTAATTCCAGTGGGAGTTGTTTTCAAGTTAGAAAATAGGTGGGGAACAAGGGTATAGAATTCACAATTAGTTAAATAAGAATTTGTGGGTGGGTACATCAGTATCATCTATAATGAAATGCAGTATGCTTGTGTTTCTATACTGTCAAAGTCTCAAAAAATATATTTGTTAACTCTGTGTATATCTATATGCCTCTATTTTTCTTTATGTTAAAATTGTATGTGTGTGATAATTATATAGCAAAGTTAAAAGTTCTCTTTCGTACCAGTTGACAGCTTGGCCGTTATGTCCATAGATATAGGAAGTGAGTGGATGAAGGTTGCTATTGTTTCTGTAAGTAAATATTTCTCATCTTTTCAAATTGTGTTTTTATATTTCCATAAGTGTCAGTTTCGTTTTTACATTTCTTTGAGAATTTGACCCGAAGAAAATTGTTGAAATTTTCTGCTTAGTTTAATTTAAATTGTAATAGTGTTTATAAAGTGAAATTATTGGGTTGTCAGAAAAGTCATGACATATTTTAGCCATGTTTTGCTAAGGTCATTTATTGAAAGAAAGAACAAAGATCAATCAATGATATAATGCCTGTTTTGTTCGATAACCTTTTGCCATCTTTCAGTGAGCTGCAGAATGCCTCGTTCATAGGACCTGTCTTTCGTTGCAAAAAACTGTACAAGGTGCTGATTTACAGCCTCATCTGAATTGAACATTATACCACGCAAGGACTGTTGAAGAGAGCAAAACAAGTGGAAGTCTGACGGCGCAAGGTCAGGCGAGTATGATGGGGGTGGCAACACATCCCACCCGAGCTCCAATAATTTATGGCGGGTGATCAAACTTGTGTGTAGTCTCGCGTTGTCGTGATGGAACACAACACCTTTACGATGGACGAGCTCTGGACGTTTCTGGGTGATGGATTTGTTCAAACTGTCCAATTGCTGACAGTACACATTCGAATTGATTGTTTGGTTCCATGGTATGAGCTCGAAAAACACGACACCTTTAAAATCACCACCACACTGAGACCAGAACCTTCCGCTGATTAATGTCTGCTTTGGGTATTGTTTGAGGCGAAGCAGCATGTCGGGACCAAGACCGTTTGCACAGCACATTGTTGTTCACAATCCACTTTTAGTCACTAGTTATCAGTCGCTTCAAAAAAGGATCGTTTTCCTCATGTTTAATGAGCAGATCGCAGATGTTTATACGCACCATCAATTGAGCTTCTTTGAGTTCATGAGGAACCCACATATCGAGCTTGCTTACGTATCCCAGCTTCTTCAGGTGGTCGTGAACGCTTGAATGATGGATGTGCAATGTGTCTGTAATCTCTCGTGTCGTGTAACGTGGGTTTGACTCGATCAATGCCTTGATTTGGTCGTCGTCAACCTCGGTGGGCCTCCCGCTAGATTTTTGTACAAGTTACTGTGAGCAAAACTTGTAAATTTCACTTATTCCGTAATGAATTTGAAATTAACCTTTGTCTTACAATGAATGGAACTTCATCTATCTTCATTTTGACAATGGTACACCATTAAGGTAGTATTCAATCAAGCATGGGTGATGCAGTGCTGGTCATTTGGACTTAACTGTTTCATGCAGAGTGTATTTTTGTTTGCAGGGGCATTCCCATTAAAGAGTTAGCTACTCAATGTACATTGTTAAATGTGTTCCAAGAAGGAAGTAGCTTCATTTCGTAAAATTTGGATAGCATCCTGTTGCCAAATTTTCATTTGGTTTTATTATTTACCTGGCAGATGTATAATGTAAATTTTGTTGATGTGCAGTAAAAATAAAACTGTTGTTTGTTCCTATTTATTCCCATAATGTAATTTCATTCAGTCAATCATTGTTAAACTGCAATGGCTGCTAACCCATGCAATTCAGCTAGTAAACTCTTTTTATAGCCTTAGATGCTCAGGGGAGTAATTTAATCAGGAAACAAAACAAAAATGCTAATTTTTTTTATGAATTTTACATTACATTTTTAATTGTTTTGTTTTTTCATTAAATAATTAATCAGAAGTTATGACAAGGTGATTATCTTCCAAAAATAAAAAAAAACTTAGTATTTCAAATAATCATTTAATTGAATCAAATTTATTGGTTGTTTAACAAATTGGCAAGATATGTAAATTTTGTATTGTCTATTAACACAACAATGTTCATGAGCTTTAAGCTGAGAAAGTTTTATCTGGTTTTGTACGAGTAGTAAGTCTATCTTGTTTCCTCATATTTCACTTCTAATCTGAACTTCAAAGTCTATTTTTTTCCTACTGTTTTTTCCTCTAAGAAAGAGCCATGCATATATCATGCTTATTAAGATTTTATTAATCTTTTCACCAAGTTTTCCTACATAATTTGCTTACAAAGGAGAAAGTGGGAATTTTATAACTAATTCAGATTTCTTGTCAAAGATTAAAAAAAATCAAATTTTGTAAAACCCAAGTCTTCCAATTGCATCCATCAAAAATTCAATGTGGAAATCCAAGTTTGTGTTTGCATACATAGATACTATATTCAAACTTCTTACAGTGAAAAAATTCATCTGTAGAAGTTGATTTAATCTTTTGAATTTTTTTCAGCAAGAATTACACTTTGGAAACCTTTATCCGTAAGATCGACACTTAAAAGTGGATTTAGATGAAGATTCACTTGAGTTTTAGCTTAATACTTTTGTTTATCCAATTTCTCATTTCTGTCATTTTTTTCTGTTCCGAGTTTTTAATTTTTTATCCTGTTTTTTATTTTAAGAGAAGCTATAGTCCAGTGCCTTGCTTGAATACTTCATTTTAAGAATTTTTCTTCTACTTTTTAATAGTTTTGTCATAGGCTCATTGAGGGTAATCAGTTGTTTGCCCAAGTTCTACTCTGGGTGAAAAAAGATAATAGAAAATATATAAAATTCACTTTTAAAACTAGAACTGAACTGCTAATTCACTGAATGCTAATATCTGAGTAATCCTCATCTATCTGCATACAGTTTCATCAGTTGTACTCAAATGTTATTCTTTGTTCTTACATATTAGTTTTCAATTCCAAAACTTAATGAGACCTCACACTTCGGAAAAATATGTCTCAGAATGTAAGGGGTAAACTATATTTAGTTTAACACCTCATACTACCATATTTAGTTAACACCCATGACCACAACATTTGAAAGTTGGCATGTTTCCTGTCTGTTCAATGGAGAAAGGTCAAATGTGATATCATGGATTCATGATTTAGTGCTTTTTTAAGTGCGGACATACACAGTTGTATCAAAATAATATGACCAACTACCTAATAATGGGAATAACCACCCTTCACCCGGATGACAGCGGCCAGACGGTGTGGCATGGACGCAGTGAGGCCTTGGAAAGTTGCCTGAGGCATACGTGCAGGCTTGTGCAATTACGTTTAAAAAAAGGTTTTCTACGTGACACGTAAATTACGCGTAAAAAAATGCATGAAATACGTAAAAAAAAACAAGGCTTTGTGCTGTTAATTAACTTGCTATGTACGAATACCACAAAAATGGTGATCCTTCAAAAACCAACATACCCTTCGGTATTTTTATATGATCTTATTCGAACAGCGCAAACTGCCACCAGGATACTACATATACATCAGTATCACGTCATATTCTTTGTTTGTTTTTCCTAGCCTTCATATTCACACGGGAAAATCCTTTTCTTTATGATAATTGTTGTGGGGCTCACTTTAAAATATTATGCTCGGCAAAGGAAGTCAGAAGCCACGCCGGGGTGTACTTTAAAGTGAAACGAGACGATAGGAACAATCAAAATGAGACGTTGCCTCGCGGCTCTCCTTTGATATCCATCCGAGTGCTGGCGGCTCCAGTCTCTACAGGGATTCACTGCTAGGAAGACACAGAAGTTCAACAATGTCGGCAACTTCTCGTTGACTCGGCGGTAAAACTATAGCTATGCGAACTACACATTTTTTCTGTTATTTAAATACGGGAGATTTTAGTGTTGGCATCAGTTCAAAGCTGTGAGCGTTCTTAATAAACACCATTTTTTCCATCCTCACTAGTCGTTGAAGGCTCAACATTCTAATTGAAGACTCTTCCCACTATGAATCACGGCGGTCGACCTCTTCGTAATCTTGAATTCTATTCAATGTACATTGTGATTTTTATCGATGCTAGTGCAAGAGGTAGATTATTTTCTTCATTTTTAAATAAACAAAGAACAGATACATTATAATTGCTAAAAAGAAATCTGTTAATAGGTGGCTGAGCTGTATGAACAATCTTAAGAGAATAATGATTTCGTAGTGAAATGTACAAGAAATGTGAAGTTCAAAATGTAATATAATTGAAGTGGTTTTTATATTATATTATTTATAGACACACATGAAAGAAAATTAGTTTTTTACGTCTGCGTAAAAAACTGGTTTTCTATACCAAGTAAATTACCTGTATATTACGCGTAATTTACGTAAAATACGTAACGAGTAAATTACCTTGCCAACCCTGCGTATGTGCCTATTTGGACTGCAGCAGAGCATGGATGTCACGGAGATGACGTGGTTATAGGTCGGCGTGTCAAACCTGTCAATGCAAATAGTCTCACAAGTGCTCTATAGCATTGAGGTCGGGGATTTCGCTGGCCAAGGGAGAACGGAGCCATCGTTGTCATGTTCCTGGAACCAGTCACTCACCTCCCTTAGAGATGTGGCACAGCACATTGTCCTGTTGGTAGACACCATCACCACCAGGGTAAATGTCCAACATGAAGGGATG
Organism: Macrothele yani; assembly: GCA_039090855.1. Taxonomy (NCBI): domain Eukaryota; kingdom Metazoa; phylum Arthropoda; class Arachnida; order Araneae; family Macrothelidae; genus Macrothele; species Macrothele yani. The sequence goes on from CM076994.1 coordinate 140,007,312, forward strand.
CATATGGTCAGCGAGGATGAATAGGTAGCCATTGGCATTTAGAGACCCATCCAGTGATACCAGTGGTCCCAGGTCATACCAGGAAAACATCCCCCAGACATACAAACTGCCAGTGCCGACCTGTACTTTTCTAACAGGCGTGTCCTGGTGTTCTCGTGTGTCTGACGCCATGTCCGCCACCGGCCATCATTTCTGTTGAGGAGAAACCTAGATTCATTGGAGAAGGCAGCCTTTTTCCACTGTCCAATGATGGTAGTCCTATGTGAACTGCAGGTGTCGTTGCTGATGGACCTGGGTTAACATGGGCGCCTTAATGCAGTGTTGACTCTGGAGACCCATGCGTAACAGGGCTCACTCTACTGTTATCAGGACATCGTGTACCTGGGTACCCCACTGTTCATTTGGGTGGTCAATTGCTGCACTGTTGCATGCGGATTGCCCTTCTCCTGTGGGGTTGATGGCCTGTGAGGCTTCACAGTTATGACATTGGGAGGTACTCGGTGTGCCAGCTGTCTATTCTTGGTACACCCTTACTACAGAACCTCACAAACAGTCCACGAAGCCTGCTGTTTCTGAGGTTTCCGCTCTTGGCGCGGTAACCGATGGTCATTCCTTTTTGAATGTCAGTCAAATCACTACTTCTGCCCATCGTGCTCATGTGATGCACTATGACTCATCTGTCCTGGCCGGCCATTTATATCTCCATGTGGTCAACCTTGTCACATGCACTCTGACACGCCCCTGGGTGGGTACACTGTGATTCCGAGGTTGGTCATATTATTCTGATACGATCGTGTATATGCATGTAATTCACTTAATTCTGTTAACTCTTTAACCTGCTGAAGCAAATTCACTTGGGGTTAGCAAAACAGACTGAAATGAGCTTAAACAAACATACATGCTGTCTAAGGAGTGGGCCTGATGCAGCTGAAATGACTTTGCTCATTAGAAAGCTTTGCTTTCCCATTAGATTTGCTGTTCAAAGTAGTCATTTAGGGAGATGATTGACACCAATTCTTTCTGAACAATTACCTGTTAAAAGAGCTAAGAAAGAAGGTGTTGGAATCACTTGTTTCTACCCAGTTGCACAATGTCTGTGTCAGGGGGACCAGCCCTTCCTTTTCATACCTTAGGTCATAGAGGAGAGAATAAAGGACTAGAAGGAGGAATGCAGTTGAGGCTTGGCACTGCTAGACTACTTTTTATGCAACTAAATTGGAATTGTTTTAATTTATTTATTCAATCATCGACATTAGAATTAGATAGCATGAAGGCACAGCAGAAATTTGTATTGGTGTTTGCACACAAGGCAGGGGCATATATAGAATTTTTTCGGGGGGGGGGGGGGGAGAGAGACAGAAAATGGAAGTTTTTCAAATCCATCAGGAGAAAATAAAAGTTAATGAAAAGTAGAAGAAAAAAAATTAAAGCATTTTTTCTAAATGGAAGCAGAATTTTAACAAAAAATGAAACACTTTCAGGAGAGCTAAGGCCCCTTGTTCTGTTCTAAATATGCCTCTGACACAGGGTTGTATATACAGGCTTATACGGAGTTGTATAAAACTAAAATGTATCCGCGTACACAACTACTGAAACAGAAAATTTGCTGCAAACCCACAAAGCACGAACCATAATAACAATAGAATTAGATAATTTAAAGAAAAATTAGTAAAACAATAAATAATTATTAGAACATTACAGATTCCAGTTAGAACAAAATGAATACATTACAATTGAATGTGTGCAAAAGGGACCTTTATGGCAAAAGGTTTAAATATTGAACTATGAGCCTTATAAAACAAGAGACTAAAGTTTTTATATCCAGAACAGCAGTTCCATTAATGAACCTTCAAAAATAGTAGACTTACAAAGTACATAAGGAAAATATTTTATTCAATAATTTAATAACTGACTACTGCAAGAGGAACCCGACAATAAAATTTAAATTCTTTCTGTGTAAATAAAACTTTTTATACAGTTCCTATACATCAATGAAGGAAGAAATATTTCTCATAAGAAATGTTCCTATACATTCAGAACAGGCTTTGATAAAATCTAGAGGCCAAAAACATCTGTAAAAACAAAAGAACTCATAAGTTCAAGTTAAAATAGAATTACGAGGGCCATAACAAAAGTTCTGCACACGCTAATCTAAATGGAAGCAGATGATGCAATTGGAAAAATGAGTGCGTCAAGTCAAGGTCAGACTCTTAGCAATGCAGTGGTGTCCAAATAACATGACATCATTTATTTGCTGTGAGGACTTGTGAGGGTTTGGAAATGGAAGCGTGCAGCTTCTCAGGGGAAGTCACAGCGTTAGACCAACGCTCGTACGTGAAAATAGGAACTCTGCCGGGGAAAACTCCAACCCAGATCCGCACTGCCTTGCAAGAAGTTTGTGGGGAAGGAACTCTTGATCGAAGCACAATTTCTTACTAGCCATTGCACTTTCAGGAGGGCAGAAGCATCGTCAAAGATGATCACCACTCAGGCCAACCTCAAATGGTGACAGACAAAACATCTGTCACTATTGTTGCAATGCTTCTCAAAGGGAATCACTGTTTGACAGCCGAGGAGATCGCTCATCAGGCAAATTTGTCCACCATGTCTGTTCACCTGATTTTGACCGACTCGCTGGGAAAAAGAAAAATCGCCACTCGCTGGGTGCCCCATCAACTCTCCCCCGAGCAGAAGGCAGCCAGAGTGAGCATCACACAGGATCATCTCTACAGGTTTGAAAGGGAGGGCGTAACCTTCCCGAACAGAATTGTCACAATTGATGAGACTTAGACCCGTGATTTTGAGCCGGAACTGAAGTCACAATCAGCTGAATGGAGGCATCCAAGTTCCCTACGCCCTCAAAGTGTTTTCTACAACAATCCAAAGGGATGCAAAAAATTATTTTTGCTTACGATGCCCAGGGTGTTGTGGTCTAATCGAGTGCCAGTAGGGCGAAATGCCGACGCACAATATTATCGTGACTTTCTGAGGGCAAAATTGAGACCAAAAATTCATCAAAATCACCGTAACTTGTTGGAAGTGGGAGCAATCTTGCTGCACGACAGCGCATTGTGTCGTGGAGCAGCGTCCGTACGGAGACTGTTGTCGAAATATGGCTAGGAAACTTTATCCCACCCACCATGCAGCCCTGATCTAAGTCCACCCGACTTTGATCTTTTCCCAAAGTTAATCTCTGGATGAACTGCCATTGAACATGACCCGAGTTATACGACAGCTGAATAAAGATGGCATACTACGAGGCATCCAGGACCTACCTCACCACTGGCAAGCTGTCATTAGCAGTGGAGGGGGAAGTATATTGAACAGCAATAAAGTAAGTTTTCTCTGTCGCTTCACACTTTTCTCAAAAATGGACAGTGTGCAAAACTTTTGTTAGGACGCCTGTAAGCATACAATTAATCTGAGTAAAGCTGTGAGTGAGTGTTTTAATATCTATAAATAACATTTTTAGTTTTTTTAATCTACAAGCAAAATCTGCTGATAATTTGGAAATTATCCACATACAGCATATGCACGTATGTTTACATTCTGCTACTCTGGGCACTTACAAATTTGTATATTCAACTTCCAAGTTTTGTAGTCAATGTCTGGTCTGGTCTTCAGAGTGCCAGGCCACTTCTTTTCAGAAGTGCATTGCTGACTAGAAGGGATCACTTGTCGCAAGTGACAGGTTTATAGTCAGCACTGCTGAGGTGAGAGGAGAGAAATGAATAGTCATACCTTTCGTAAAACCCAGCCACTATATGGCAGCGCAGATAATTGTGGATACGATTTGGTTCAGGTACATTGGCCCCTTAAAAGTTAAGTGCAAATCTTGTCAAATTTGGAGCATGAAATGTTTTACTTCCAAGTTTGATATTGTGTAGGATGTTGTAACTGCAGGTGCGAGTATGTAACTATTGTGCATGTATCTGTGAAAGCTAAACAGTTTGCGTTCTTCTGGGCGATCAGACTTCTCTTATCACAGTAGTTCATGCATCTGTATTTCAGTATGTGTGTGGTACAAATCAAGTGAGCTATGTAAAGTGCGACCCATTTTCATTTAGAAATTTCAAATTTATAGTATGAAATTTAGTTTATATAAATTGACACAATCATTAATTTTTTATATATGTGAAGACTTAAGGAAATGGTAGATTTTACATCTATTAAAAATTGGTAAATAGTGCTTTATCGTATGTGGACAGAAAAAGTTTTTAAATCTTCTATAGAATTCTCTGCATTGATGACAGTTGCTAAAGCATAACCACATGCATAATATTTCCTGAATTACCATTTGCTGGAGAAATGAATAGTAACTGAAGTGGGATGCCTACTTGTGTGAGATTGGGGGGGGGGGGGTAATGTGAACAATCATTCCAGGATGTTCGTGAAACTTTGGGTGATTCCTACATGAACTCTGGATGTTCGCACCTGCATATTATTTTGCATGCATTTTGTCCACTATACAGTGTTATTGGCTTCTGGAAAGGGCCACCAAATTCTGCATACATACATATCACTAAGCTGTTCTCTGAGATTCAGTGGTTAGCTCCACAAAGAAATAGTCTGCCAGATAAATTTCTAACTGATTATTTACTTACTGTTGCCATATCAAACTTCTCCATTTACAGCGATCTTGACTGCCACCAAATTCTGCCCTGTATGGATGAATTTCATTTTATTAATTAAATAAGGCCTCCAAATTCTGCCCTGTTTAATTAATAAAATGAAATTTATCCATTCACTTTGCAATATTTTTTTTAATTTCATTGTATAAAAAATGTGAATAAGTTAATCCACATCAGAGTACATATACATCTATAATCCTAGGATTATAAAATCTGCTGTCCAAATTTTGAATGTATACAAAAGTATTATTTATCTATACCATTTGTGCAAAAGTAAAGTAGGAAAAGAATTAACTCATACAAAAAATGTTTATGGTCTTAAAAGTCAAATTCTCATTACCATATTCTGTGCAATTCCAGGATAAGCACTCAAATAATTGAACTAATTTATTTCCTTGATTTATAATTAATTTCCCTAATGTTTCTGTCTTAAATGATGTTAGTGTATTTTTTAAGTAGAAACATCAAAGAAGTTAATTATACATCATCATGGAAATCATTGCCAAAATTTAATGGTAATATCCAGAGTTTAAGTAATGTTAGTTATCAATTGCATGAAATCAGGAAAGATAATGGGTGCTACAAAGAAGAAACAACTTGAACTAACTAATGATTCAGCTCAAAATACTCATTTGTGAGTTAAGTGTTGTGAATGATAGAGATCAGGATATTCTGACTTGATTCCTATTGCAGATCTCACCATCTCTGAGTATTGTGAGCTCTGCACAAATATGCCAGTTATTTCAGGCATTTTGGTGACTTAAGTGAAGTTTGCAAGTATTACTTTGTGCTTGAAGAATTAAATAACTTCCACCAGCATATTTCAGTTGTGTATGTTTCGGGAAAATTCCATGTGTGGGCAGTTTCTTTGTACATCAGGATTTCACCTTCCTGCTTTGAGTGATAGTATTTTCATTTTTCATGTGAAGAAATTGTTTTGTATTTTTTAAGGAAATAGTTGTGACTGTTGCTTATCAAAAAGTCCCTTACCATTTTTTATGGTTATATTTTCAGCCTGGTGTTCCCATGGAAATTGCTTTAAACAGGTAAGAGAAATTAGAAATGCATTTGTACTGTAATGTTATGTAATTTGCTGCTGTGTTTTCTGCTTCATGATGCCAAAAGTATTACACAGGCTTATAATTGTTATGCATGTAAACTTGGATCTTGAATGTAATTCAATATAACATGAATTACATTCAAGATCAATGCATGCCCTTATGTCCCAGGTTTCACCTTTTTCCTAAAAAAATGCCTTTAAAAAACTAGGATTTGGCATAGGAATAAAAGTGCCTAAATCGATTTCCTCCTGGCTAACAACAAACAAGGAATCTGGCACAAACCTAACAGATGCAGGAATTTATGCTATCCCCTTGCAATACCCAAATGGATCCAGGAAAAGGTACATAGAAATGACTAAGCACTCTCTTAAATTGAGACTTTCAGAACATAAACGGGATGTCAAACTGGGAAAGCTTACCACAGCTATAGCAAGAGAGGTCAAGAACAATGCAGCTAAACCCAACTGAAAAGAAATTCAAAAAATATAGCTGCTTACCCAACTACCAGGGCCAAGCAATACAAAAATCAGTAGAAATAATAACCAGCACGGATACCTGCAATGAAGAAACATCAACTGATCTCCCCTATATCTGGTGCATGCTAATAAAAGATCCATGACATCACCCATGCTAGTTTATGGGTTCTGCATGAGACATGTCTACCATGTTTGGTGATTTCACGAGACATGACATAAGTGTTAATCAACTTTGATTATATATTTAAGTTTAAGTTTGAATTACTCAGAATTTCTGTACTTTCTGTTTGTTGTTTGCAGTGTTTATCTCAGTTATGCCTGATGAAACCACCCATGAGGGGTGAAAACTTGCTGTCTGTTTACTTTATTATTTTACACCATTAAAACGGATTTAGAATTCATTTTTGTGATCAATATAACATTGTTGGGGTCATTTTACTGTATGTTATGAATTTCTAGTTTTTTTTTAGTTTTTATTGAAATAGTTGAACTACAATTTTGAGTAGCTCTGATTACAGATTTTGTAATTTTCTCAAGGATAATTCCTTGAATGTAAATTTTAATCACAGTGAAAAAATGTTTGATTGCAGGTTTTACTCAGGCAAATTATAATACACTTGTTGGTCAAATTTTTGAACTATAACCTAGTTCATCATGAGGACAGTCACTGGAGTAGTTGTTGCCAGTTGGTCGAAGTATTTCGACAGATTGGCAGCAACTACTCCAGTGACGGTCCTGACGATGAACTAGGTTATTGTTCAAAAATTTGACCAACAAGTGTATTATAATTTGCTTCTGTAAAACCTGTAATCAAACATTTCACTGTGATTAATATTTGGAGGTGCCATGATGTCGTTAATTACTAAGGTAAATTTTAATATTATCCATATTTTTCAGGGAATCTCAAAGGAAAACACCAGTTACAGTGACATTTAGAGAAGGAGAAAGACTGTTTGGTGATCCTGCCCTTTCAATTGTAAGAATATGCTTTTATATATATATATATATATATATATTTTTTTTTTCCTTTTTCATCATGCAGTATTTTGTTTGCAATACATTGCTTAACTTTTCAGTTTATTTTGTTTTACTGTTTTACAGTGTGTGCATCTGAGGTATTTAAACCATGTTAGGACCCCCCCAATCCCCCCCCTTCCCCAAATTTGTAATGGTGGCCTATTGCTGTATTTCATTTAATTTTTGTTCTTGTAATTAACTGTGTTAAAATATTTTTGTAGAAATATTGCTCAAAAGTTTTTATATTGATTACATAAGCTATTAGTGTTTTCTTGTATTCAGATGTGAAATAGCTCTTAACTTCAAAAACCCTAGCTTGGGGAATCAGTATCATTTTGATAAAGCTGATGTATAGATGTACTTAGCTTCTATGAGGCAACATCTGTTAATCTGTTTTATACTATATCATTCATATACCTTTAAAATTCAGCTGTATTCCTGATATTTAACCAAAGCCCATTGTTTGGGAACTGCAAATCAGTTCACATCAACCATAACATTTGGAAACCATATTAATTTGTGTTTTTTTTTTTGTTTGTTTTTTAAAGTACATTGATAGTGGTGCATGCTTGACAATCAAAGTTGAAAGGGAAAGAATTTATTTTAGTAATGGTTGTGTTGTGGCATTTCTGTATTTAGTATAAAAAATAAAGTTGATGCAAATGTGCTGCCACTTGGATTAACACCATTTAAAATGAAAATTTTTCTGTTTTTTCTAATTTTTCATCAAATTTGTGAACACTTCCAAAAATTTATTTGCTAAATATTGAGCATTTTTTGTTCAAATGTTTTCTGGTTTTTAAATGCCATAGAAATCGTCTTCCCCCTCTAATGGCAAATTAATTTATATAAACTGCACATGCAGAAATTAACTTTATCGAAAGAATATTTTTAAATGACAAGTTTTTAAAAGGAATTTTGAGAATTTGTGAAAAAAATTGCAATTTAAGCAGAGCCTATAAAAAAGCAAAACTAATTCTTTCAAGTTTAAATGATAAAACAATTATGTACAATCCTTGAAGGTAAAAAGCAAGGTACCATATCTACTAAATGAAAACCAGTTGGAACATAGGAATTATACAAGTTGTTCTAGATTAAGTATCTGTTCTCAGGCAGTTTTTAAATTAATGAGCTGAAACAATTTGTACATAATTTAATTTTGATTTTTCTGTTGGATTTTGTTGGACTAGGTTATTGTGCTTAAATGGTGTTTGAAGGATGGGCTATGGGAGGGGGTTGTGTGTGTAAACATGGATGTTTCTGTTTTGGTGTAGAAGATTGTTTAAATTTCCTTTCTTTAAAACTGCATTGAAATTGTATGGTAAGTGCACATATGCAAAAGTGTGTTTTGTAAATATATGATATATATATTTATTGCAGGGTGTTCGATTTCCTGAGAAAGCTTACTCGTACACGTTGGAGCTGTTAGGGAAAAAAATTGATAATCCTTTGATTGAGTTATTCAAGAAACGTTTTCCATTTTATTCCATTGAGCCTAGTGAGGACAGAGGTACTGTTGTCTTCCGGCATCCAGAAGGCTTATCTTTCACACCAGAGGAAATTATTGCCATGATACTACGTCAAGCTCAAGATATCGCCCAGAATGCTGCTGGTAAGATGAGATTTTAATGATTTTTTAAAACAGTTAAAATTTATATAGGTACTAAAATATTTGAATGTCATGTGGTATTTATGTTTAAAAGTATTTGAAAGGAGGTTTAATTTTATTTACTGTGATATTGCAATGAATGGTTGTATTTATGTTAACTTACATGAAGATTTTGTTTTCTGAAAGTTTTATTTCCAAAAATGTGCCTTGTGGTACTGTTTTTGGAACTTGAAGTATTTGAAATTTTGAATGGATAAGCTTTGTTTTAAAGGATTAGTCATTACAAATTCATCCAAAGAACAAAATCTACACTAGGTGTCTTCTTCAGCATGTTAATTAATTGCTAAAGTGTTTGCAAAATGGATGTATAGTAATATATTTTGAAATTTGACACACGTAATTCACCAAAATTTCTTTAATTGTAAAACCTTTATTTACATCAGGAAAAATTATAAAATACATCCCAAGTAGTAGTGGCAGTAGTACTTAACAAATAAAGGTAAGTAGATCATGCTAGTTATGTTAAGAGCTTAGAACTTTTACAAAGAAAGTTTGTAAGTTGGGAGCTTTCAACCTCGTCTTAGGTCTTCATCACGCCAATGGAGGACTAAGATTGTTTCCAGATTCTACATTTGAAATTTTGTTGTTATTTTTGTTGCCAGCTCTTAGAATCGATCTCCAGATCATTGGGATGTAGAGTGGAGATTCTGAATAATTGCAAGTCTTTGGGCTGAAAAGAATTTCCATGCTTTCATGGTAACAGAGGGCAAATCAATTGTCAAGAGAAGTAATACATTTTGCTTCATTCCAGCGGGGAATTGCAGAAGTGTCTTCCATTGTCAAAATAGACAAGGCAGTATTTGGGTTGCCTTTCAAAAACATCTTATGTTCCAAAATTCTGTGGTTAATGCTTCTGTATGTGCTTCCAATGTAAAAGCGTAGTATTAGCAAGAGAAACTGCAAACCTCGAGTTCTTGATGTCCTGCAAAGAGAACGTCATACCGAAGTTTCTGCAATTTAAGTCAGTACTGAATGACAACTGGTTCCAGTGACATAAAAATGAACTGTTCAAAAGAACAGTGTTGCACATAGTGAGGGAAAAACGAATCCTGGTAATGAAATCGCATTCTAGAGCTTTCAGACATTACCAGGCGTTAGAGATGATAGCTCCACCCATTTTATCTGATATGCATCTCCAAAAAGTCAGTGACCTAATTTCAAGAGAGGAAAATATTCTGAGTAAGAAACATCATAAAAAAAACAAAAAAAAACTACAGATTCTTTGATCAACCCAGATCCAAACCAATAACTATAAAGTCCCCTTCGTAAATGAATCGGCAGTAAGAATGACGGAAGAACAAGTGAAAGTTTTGGAGCACGGACCAAAATATTGCCCACCGTCGAAGCTCAGAATTAAACAATTAATATCTGAGATAGAAAGTATAATATCCCAAGTTCCAGCAGAAGATCGTGATATGACCAGATGTTTAGCGATATCAAAATTAAGAGCTAGTGTAGTGTATTTTAAAAGAGGAATATTGCGGAAAGAAATATTATGAAAAGTAGCACTCAGATTAAGAAGATTTTAGAGAACCTGCGTAATGATCCTAGAATATCAATTACCCTAACAGACAAGTCTAATCAGATTGTCATTATGAACAGGTCTGATTATATTAGTAAACTTCAAGAATTTGCAGATCAATCGGACTCAATTCCGCAGTCGAAGAATCCTCTACACAGCATAATACGGAAAGTTCATGCTCTAGCCAGAGACAAAGATCTACCGGAGACTATTAGGATGTCAGCGAAGCTTCCTCCGAGCCCTACAATTACACCACTCTTTGGACGACTAAAGAATCATAAACCTGGATCTGCCCTTAGATCTATTGTAGCAAAGTACAAATCTCCTACGTACATATTAGAAAAATCTTGAGTCAAATTCTTCTCTGAACAGTTAAAACAGTCTGATTATGTAATCAAGTCAACAAAAGAATTTGTGGAGCATGCTAGAAGCTTGAATATATTTAATAGTGATATAATGGGAAGTTTCGACATAGGGTCTTTATATCCACCTATACCAGAGGCTGTTGCAAACCTAGAGGGAATAATCGACGCTCCCCGTGAATTCACACCAACTCAAGCAAAGAAAATTATTGGTGCCTTAAATTTGGTTACTAACCACAACTTTTTTAAATTGGATGGAGGCATCTACAAACAAACAAAATAAGCACTGATGGGTTCACCTCTTTCGTCAGTCCTTGCGGAAGCAGTACGCAGACCGCTAGAAGATCTCATCTTTCTAAATTGTGTCAAGAAACCCAGAGTGTGGATCCGCTAGGCTGACGACATATTCTTCATATGGGAACACGGAGCAGATGAATTAAATGATTTCATGCACAAGATAAACTACACAATACGATAAAGTTCACCATGGAGCTTGAAGTAGATGGGCGTTGAATTATCTTGACGTCGCGCTCAGAAGAAACAGAACATTGAGCTTTGATTTTGACGTTTATTATAAACTGACCACAGTACCAAACCTTTTTCCTCCTGATTCGTACTGCCCAAAAGAGTACAAACTTTCCGCGTTTAAAGCATGATTCTATAGAGCATATAATATATGCAAACCCGACTCCCTAAATAATAAGGAAATTGATAATATTTATAGCAAAGGTCTAAAGACTGGATATAAGAAAGATGACATAGACAGAATACATATAACTGTAAGGAAATTGATAATATTTATAGCAAAGGTCTAAAGACTGGATATAAGAAAGATGACATAGACAGAATACATATAACTGTAAGAAATCGTATAATGTCAGCAATAATAAAATCACCTAGTAAGACGATGAGATTCGCAGAATCCATCACATATGTTCCAGGCTTTAAATATTAGGTAAGAATTTATTACGTAAATACAACATACTGATAGCACTGAACTCCCCGACCCCATTATCACATATGATCAAGTTGCAAGGAGAGGCAGTGTGAGAAAGAAAAGGCAGGTGTGTACGCTACACCATTGGTATATCCTGACAACACGGAAAAGATATATATCGAAATGACAAAGCGATCCTTGGACACTAGATGTAAAGAGCATGTGCGAAGTGTCAAACAGGACATACAGAATACAGCCCTCGCCATAGAAGTCATGCATTCATCGGCTGCTCCACTATGTAATAGTATTATACACGAAGTTTAAAGAGACTGCCATCAGGGAAACTGCCATACACGAACTTTAAAGAGACTGCCATCAGGGGAAACAGTTGAAATCCTATCCAGCAAACTAACATTCAATGATATAGTTTCTACTGAACTACCAAGAGCTTGCCATACATTATTAAAAGATGGAAACACATAGCGACACACTGTATAATTGTGTGATAAAAAAAATTGTAATACGGTTGTGATGCCACCCACTTACTTTATTTTCAAAAATCATATTTGTTCCTTATGTGTTCCAATTTCTTGCATTTTTATGTCTACCATTGCCTTGAGAGAGCCTTCCCAGTGGAGTACGAAAGCTTGGTGAATCTTTGTACTTACTACGCCACAAAAATAAACGAATTTAATATGCTATATGCGTCTCTGGAGTATCCAGATTGGAGTTTTCTGAAGAGTTTACCATGTGGATAAAAGCTAATTCCACTATCTCTCTGTCATAGCAATGGCTTCCTGTACCTTTCATGCAAATTAAGGATTATTTTGTAACTTCTTTTATTGGATTTCTGTGAATACAGTGAAACCTTGGTTGTATGTTTTTCTAGGGGATGGCCATGAAAAATATGTAAATGAAATTTCAGAATGTTAGAGACTATTGTAAAATTTTGAATGCTTCCAAGAATAAAAAAGGGGGGAAGGGAGGCTTGTAAGTTTAGATTACGCTAAGGCATCTATACATACATACATACATAAATACTTTGCTACTGTAAGCCTATTTCAGCTTATGTGATAATTTTTTTATTCTAATTTCATTATAAACACTTGGGTAAGAAATTCTGTACAATTTCATATTTTCAATACAAGAAAAAAAAAAAAACTTTTGAAATACTTGGTAGTAAATACAAATAAGATTTTGTTTAGTATTCAATACCCCTATTACACAATCTTTACTTATAAGCATTGCTCTTTTCAAAGCAATTTGTCAACTAGTTAATTTAGCATTAATTAAGAGTAAAATATTCATTAATCTTTGCTTGTTTTAAATTTCTTGAATTCAGAGAAAATAGAGAACTTGTACATTATTTAGTAAACTTTTAGTTACATCATCTAGCTGCAGAAAAATGCTGTCTGAATTCTCTCAAAGCTGTGATATACTAGGTTACATATAAAAGAATCAAAGAACCGTGCATTTTTGATTATCTGATATTCAGAATTTAACTTAGAATTGCAAGAGGCGTGTAAATGAATTATGTATAACCAAACTGAAAAAGTAATAGAAACTACAATAAAATACTGAGACTAGCACATATGAAAGTGATAAACATATAACCAAAAAATGTAAGGTTTCTGTGACAAGTAATGGCAGAACTCTAATGTAACTGGATAATGCAGTAGGTTCTTGTAGCTTTTTTGATACAGTATTACACATAGAATTAACTCTGTGCTGATTAGTTACGTTAAAGTTGAATTTGTCAGAATATTTTGCTAGTTACTGCTACTTTAATCAACCACTGAATAAATTTAAACAAAATGGGGCATGTTGATTTAAATGTTGCCAGATTTGAGAATAGAATTCCAGGTAAGAGGGAAAGGCATTGTGAATCTGTGTTACAGATATTATGGACTAGTTCAATCTCCATTGTTTTAGAGAGAAGATTTGAAAACAAAGATCGGAATCTGAGAAACAGATCACAGGTCTATGCTTCCAACCTCCTAATAATCATCTTTTTGTAGGCTTTATTGCTTACGATCCTGTAATTTCAGAAAAAAAAAAAATGTGAAGTCGAACTTCATTAAACCGCAGTGTTTTTTTCATCTTGCTAAACTGACAGTAAGCGTATTTGGTAGTTTAAAGAAGTTCACCTTAAAAAAAGTGTAAAATTAATTGCATGACAGTATAAGAAATAAATAAAACAAATGTACATTCTTACATATTAAATCTCTAATTCTTAGAATGTAGGGATTGAAAAACAAGTGGCTAAGTAAAGTTCCTGATAATTCTCAAAATAACATGGTTTTTTACATTTTCCTATAACATCAATACTTTGTTTATCAATACCATGGACACACTGTGTTATGTTGTTATGCTGTCCATCTTTTTTCAGCCTTTCTCATTTTTTTTTTAAATTGATTTATCAGGTACCATCCTATAAAGCAATCCAATTCACCAATGTTTTAAACATCTTTTAATTCATAGCCAAATGAGATTTCTGACTTTTTTATTTATTTATTTTTGCTTCATCCATTGTACTTTTAAAGGCTTGGGCTGTTTCACCATGCCTTATTCTTAATGATAATTCAAATTTTTTTAATCTTTGAAGCCAACCATAGCTTTATCTTCTGTGCTTGACATATACCTGGCCAGTCCACAGAACAAGAGCTTTCTCTAAATTTCCTGCTAGCCACTTTTTAATTTTTAACAGAGTGCAGTTGTTTTTCAGAACCCATCCATTTATATTTTTCATATTTATCATTTAATATATTTCCCACTGTTCTTCTGTTAATTGACTCATCAAAAGGTTGAAAAGGTGTTTTGCTAATGCCTGATGGCTAGATCCACAATTACGATCTTTGAATTTGAATATCAAAATTTCCTAATGAACATCCAACAATCTTTTACTCATTTTAGGATACTTTAACATAAGTGCACCCTGATGAATGAAAAAAGCCCACACAACAAGCTGTCCCTGCAAGAAACACTGACTACTTGAAGGTGTTAGATAACTACAGGTTTTAGAATCCAAAATGTGAGACAGGAAATAAAACTTTCTGGGGAAGTATGTCCTCCATGGAAGTGTAAGATGCAGCAGTTTGTATATTGTCATTTGATCAAAATCACAAAGGGAACCATGTGAGCAGCTCCGTTTAGCAAACTTCAATATTTAATTGGACACACGTAAGCACTAGTTGACTCATTTCTGTCAGATGCATTAAATCACATAAGAGTTTGCCCTTGGTTTTTGTCAGTTGATTAAACTTTGCTGATAGCATCATTCTTTTATCAAGGTAGTGGACGTGTCGGTGGCTGATAACTTGCCCGTTTTGCAAAACTTCTTTGAGAGAGACCCATCTAATTTGCTTTCTGAGCACACTTAGGAAGATGAGGTGGTGAATTCAGAGTATCTGTCATGCAGGTGAATATTTTGAGAGGTGGTTCAACAGAGTATTCTCCAATCAGAAACAACAATGTCGCTTGAATGTTCTGGCAGATAGCAGTCCCCAAGATGGTGGTTTAAAGAGGGGAATTTCCATGTGGTTGAATAAGATAGGATTTGTGACCCATCAGCAGTGGGTGGAAGGGGGTGGGGATAGTTATCGAGGTTCGACTGTGCAGTCTTTATATCCTTTGTGTGTAGACAGGTTCTTAAGCTAGCACAAAACTCTTAATGATTCCTAAAGACAGGGATTTGATAAAAACCCCTAGGTTATTTAAGTGTTTATGCTATGATAATGAATACATCAACAAGAGGAACTGTCTGTAACAGAAGTGTACTTATTGTATTGGATTGAAAAGAAGTAACGTCCAATGAACTAGGTACCCAAAGTCAAAACCCTGGCCATGGTGCACATTAGCCACTGAAATTGCACAGCTTGCAGGCATGACATGAGAAAGTAGATGTCTTAAGTCATTGGCAGTTAGCCGTCAGATGGCGAAGGGTGTAAGTGCCGCTCAACATGGAAGTGGAAAAGAAGCACATCCGAACCATTGCATGCTTATGAGTTTCGTTGCTGTAGCACCTGTGCACGTGTTGTAAGGAACATTACCGGTGTGTACCGCAATGCCATAGCACATCATCAGTGCTGTTGTTGGTTTGAGTGCTTTAGAGAGGGAAAGTTTGACTTGTCAGACCATCCAAAAGCTGGAAGACCCACAACAGTGGATATGGACACGCTCTTTCTTTCTTTTCTTTTTTTTTTTTTTTCTGATTGGAGGTTTAACAACCACTGTGAGCAACTGTCATTGGGCTATAAGCAGTCGCTCATCTCTAATTTAGGGTCACTGGTTCCAGGGAAGAGAGACAGCCAGTGCCGTAAGACAAACATAACATCCATACCTCACCGGGATTCGAACCCCTTTCGGACGAATGGACATGCTTTTGAAGGCCGTAGTGGAGGCCGAGCCACATGTGATCGTACGAGAGTTGGCTGAACAGCAGGGGACTACCCACATCAGCATAATCATGCACCTGCACCAACTTGGGAAGGTGCACAAGAGGGAAGTTTGGGTTCCTTATCACCCCACAGTTGAGCAGAAAGCAAACGCATGAATGCATGCATTTCCCTGCTTGCACGTGTCCAAGTTGAACCATTCTTGAACCGCATTGTGACAGATGAGAAATAGGTCCTGTGTTCGACAGTGTCAGCACCCGGAAACAGTGGTTGGACCCAAAGCATGCTGACCTCCAAAGCCGACTTACACCCACATAAAGTCCTGCTCTCTGTTTGGTGGGATATGTGGGGTGTCGTGTTTTTGAGCTGCTGCTGGACTCCACCACTTTTCACCGCCGTCAGCTCGACGATCTTCATGCATTGCTTACATCAAAACAACCAGCACTGCTGAACTGCAAGGGTGTCCTCCTACAGCAGGATGGAGTGAGGCCTCACACAGCACAGGTGACCTGGGCTGGGAGCTGCTGCTGCACACAGCCTATGCCCCTGATATCGCCCCAAGCGACCACCACCTCTTCCGATTGTTGCAGCTTTCCCTGGACTGATAGTGGTTCACCAACTGGGATGATGTCGCATACGCATTTGCTCACTTCTTTGCATCCAAGCCTCCACAATTCTACAGGTACAGTATCCAACAGCTGCCCGGGTGATGGGAGCAGGTTGTGGCAAATGATAGCAACTACAATTTGGACTGATTTGTACTTGTATATATGATAATTAGTACTTTTCTGTTTGCCTTGCATTTGCAGACATTACTTTCTTTCCAACCCAATAATACTAATCAACCTTGCTAGAACATAAGTTCAGTGTAAAGGAAGTTACCTCTTTATCAAGGTCAGCCATCAGTGATACTTCTGCTGTACCCTATTGGAGAAACTTAGAGCATTGTAGGTCCCTTTTAATTAAACTAAGATCACTTCGACATCATGATCAAGCATCGAAATTTACCCTGATCATAACAACTGCAACACAGATTCATGATGCCACAATCCTCACATCTGGAAATCTATTTTCAAATCTGGCAATGAATTGAGATGGTAAATCCACACATTTACCATCTCAATTCATTCCATGCCTGACAAAGATAATAGTCATTACTGAACTGTTATCCTGGTAATTCTACTTTGGTGTAACTTATCAGAGTGTAGTTAATTCTAATATTGTGTAAGAGAAACTTGAAGATATTGTCCATTGGATTTTTGTGATTGGAAAATTTTAATGTCAAGGCAGAAAATTGAAAGGTATGTATTTTGAGCTGATGATTCTCTTTTTTTAATTTTTTTATTTTTAGGCCAGCCAGTTAAAGATGCAGTCATTACAGTGCCATCTTATTTTAACCAAGCTGAGAGGAGAGCCCTCTTGCAAGCTGCCCAGATGTCTGGTCTCACAGTTTTGCAGCTCTTAAATGGAAACACTGCAGGTGAAGAAAAATTAGGGGTTATGTGCTCTTGAAAGAGTCCATAGATTTACAAGTTTGCTCTTTTCTGATGTGAATATACATGAGGTTTAGGAGCATCCACCATTTGTTGTGGCATTTAAGTAAAGCTGTAATTTTTTTTTTATTTTTGACTTTGCCAATCACATAGTGGTAGTCTGAAAATTTCTGTAAATGAACTTGAATCCATAATGATCAGTTCATTGCTCTCTGTTTATAATAAAATTGAATTTATTATGTCATTAGTGTATAATGGCATAAATTTATTTTAACATTAGTTCTCTTTTAGTTTATTATTGCACGATTGCTCCAGATATGATTCCAGATATCAGTAGTGTGTACAAAATAATATGGTGTCATTAATTTGTTCTGGGTAGCTGAATTTTAGTATTATAGAGAGGGATTATTGTTTTTCGAAAGAACTGGCTATTTGTAGTGTTTTCTTCAGAGTTCTCTTTGGATTTTTTTTTTTTTTTTTTTTTTTTTTTTTTTTTTTTTTTTGCTGGATGGTGAGAAATTAACTGAGCAACCCTCAGTCTCCACCCTAACCCTGCCATATAAATGCCAGGAAGTGAAACAGCTTTTTATTTTAAACACATAGCACAGCTTTTAAGCCAACTGTGTTTAATTATTGACAACATGCAATACAGAGCAGAAAAGAGACATAGTGTAGTTAGTACCTTTTGTGTTGAAATAAGAAAACACCTACCTCACTGACTGGGAAGAAATAAGAGGCATATGTCAATGTTGTGACACCTCTGATTACAACTGCTTGGCACCTCTGTGATACATTGTTGATGAAATGGTTTAGCTGGCTGTGGTCACAAAATTCTGAAAGTGTCATTGGGGTTGATTGTCATATATTCAAGTTCCCCTGAAATGCATTCCTGGTTTGCTCAGTAAGGTTAAGGTTTGGGGACCTCAGAGGTAGAAGTAAATGTGGATTACATGATCTTGAAGTTCCTGAGCCATGATGTGAGCTCAACGAGGTTGTTCGTTATCATCTACCAAAAGAAGAAACTTAGACCCATCACCCCGTCGAAAGTTTCACAGTCAAGGCCGGCTTGAGCCTTCATGGTGCCCTGTGCTGCAATATTTTGTGATGCCGAACACAAACTTTTCCTGTATGTGTTGGATTGTATGGTTTTTCAGCCACATATGAAATTTATATACGATAGAAATAGTAGTATATAACAGGGTGTGATTAGCAGTACCGAAGGCATGTGATAGGGATGTAGCAAAGAAGTGGACATGTTTTAAGAACTGTGTTGTCACTGCCACTAAAGAGGTCTGTGGTACTGCAATGGTGGGCAACTTTAAAGGTGATGCTTGGTGGAACAGTGAGATTAAAGAATAAGTAAAGAGGAAGAAGAAAGCATACTTGGTGATGTTGCATGGCAGAGTTTCTGAGGATGAATATTGCTGTAAGAAGTGTGAGGCAGCTCAACTGGTTCAACTCAGTAAGGTGAAAGATAGCAAGGAAAAGGTGGGAAGGCATGAATTGTGTTTTTGGAAAGATAGAAAACATTCTGGAAATCCATAAGATACATGGGGAAAGGGGGGGGGTAAAATTCTGAGTTGTGTGAAGAATAGGGTTGGGAAAATGATGTGGAAGCCCAATGAGCTAGTGTGAAGAATAGGGTTGGGAAAATGATGTGGAAGCCCAATGAGCTAAGTGAAAGATGGGGTGAATACTTCAGTGATTTATTGGATCTTGAAAGCAAAGACAATTCTGGGGCAGAAGCAGATGATGTCAGAGTGAGAGAAGGAAGCACAGGAGGAATCTCAAGAGAAGGTGTGTAAAGCTCTAAAATCTCTTCAGAATGGTAGGCTCCAGGAATAGATGGCATAACTGCTGAGATGCTAAAATATGGCAGTGATTCTGTGATTGACTGATTAACTGAAATTTGCCAGTTGTACGGGGAATTGGGGATGGTTTGTCAGGATTGGAGAGATGCTATCGTTGTTCCCTTGTATAAGGAAAAAGATGATCAGGCTGAATGCAAGAACTATCATGGTATCAGTTTGCTGAGTGTGCCAGGGAAATTGTTTGGACAGGACATTATTGATAAGGTACGAGGTCTTACATCAGAGAAAGCATGGGACATACAGAGTGGTTTTATTCCTGGTAAGGGCTGCACTAATTAAATTTTTGCACAGCACATAATGATTGAAAAAGTACCTCTCTGTTGTTAAAAAGTTTTTGCTACCTTCATAGATTTGGAGAATGCTTATGACATAGTAAATAAGATACTTCTGGGAAGGTACTGAATAAATATGGTATTACTGGGAATCTACTTAATTGTGTAAAAGCCATGTATGATGGCAGTAGAGCATGTGTATGAGTGAATGGTGTTTTATAGAAATGTGTTCTGTTGAAGCAGGAGTCGGGCAAGGTTGTGTAATTTATTTTTTTATTTGTTTTATTTTTGTTGTTACATGCTCTTAGAAGAAAAAGAAAGAAATGTCACCCTCACTGTTTAATATATTTATGGATGCGTGATGCCAAACTGGATAATATATATACTGGTTTATGTCTTGGTAATATCAGTGTGCGCAGATTGCTGTATGCTGAAAAGACAAAGAGAGAGTGAGTAGTGTTGGCAGAAAGCAAAAGTGAGTTTCAGAGTATGGTGTTCCCGATGTATAAAGTTTGTGTGAAAACTGATTATAAATAAAGGAAAACCCAAAGTTTTTGGTTTTTGAGTGAGGAATTATTAGTACTGAATGCAAGATAAATCTAAATGGCACAGAGATTGACCACGTGAATACGTTTGTATATTTAGGAATTATGTTTGACAGGGAGAACAAATTAGATGTTGAAATTAGTGGGCGAGATAATTCTTCTTTGAAAGTCATAGCTGCTTTAGGGGGATTTCACAGGAATGATGGGTTCTCAAGAAAGTCCTGACTGGCTGTATATGAAAGTATAATTTTTCCTTCCTACTCTGATGTACGGCAGTGAAACCTGGGTACTGCAAAAAGGACATAGTTTGTGTGCTGGAGAGTTGTTACTTATTTTTTTTTTTTTTTTTTTTTTTTTTTGGCAAGATATGCTCTTAATTATGTGAGGAATGAAGAGTTGTTGCAGATGTATATTGTGAAGCAAAATGTTAGAGAGAGAAAGGTGGAGAAAAATATTCTTAGGTAGTTTGGCCATGCTGAAAAAAATGAGTGATGAGGTGCTGACTAAAAGAATTTTTTCAGCACAGGTGGCAGGAAAGAATAGTAGAGGGAAGACCAAATTCAGGAATGTCTGCTTGAAAAAAAGATTATGAGTATGAAGTACAAAAGATCTTGTGTGTGACATGTGATGGATGTCACTGAAGCTCGAACTGTGTGCTGAGATCGTTGTAGATGGAGATGTTTGTAATATACCAACATTAAGTAAAATCTAGTTCCATCATTTAAATGTTTACTTGGCAGATGGCCTTTCTTTGAGGAGCTAAACTCTGAATCTCAGAGAACAGCATACTGATATAATATATCTGTATGTATGTAGTATATAAAGGGTATTCTCAAATACAATTTAAATGAAATATGGAATTTATATGGGAATTAGAGATTAAAGCACCATTAGTGAAATATAACTTTGTTGTTTTATAACACAAATAATTATCATTGTGAGAGAGCATACCTCTATCATAAACTTCTTGATCCCACACCTTGTTCTGACCAGAAGGAACAGGTTCGATCACTACATCAGGGTCATTATAGGAATACAGTTTTAACACATGCTACATTTTCTTTAACTGATTAAATCTGGATTGAATTTAGACATATTATGCACACCACACACCCCAAAAAAAGGATTGGTTGACTGCTGTTTACACCAGATCAACATTGGCTTATTCAGGCATGCTACCAAACAATTCATCAACACTCAGGCAGAGTTCCGAATGCCAACGTGTCACACAGTCGGTGGAATTCCAGTTTTTAAGGAAGGTTCCCAGAAGTCCGAGTGCTGCCACTGTTTAACATAAATCAAGTATAGCTATCACACATGCACGTATGAAACAAATATGGGTGTGGCACTTTGTATTACAGTGGCAGTAAAGGTGAGCACCATCAGTTCTTAATGTCAGCGGATGAGTGCTCGGACTAGAAGGTGGTTAAGGAAGCATAAAGTTTACCTGCTCTCTGCAGGTAGTTATCCTGTAATATTATTTGTATTTGACATCCCCAGCCAGTTGTTCAGACACAACCCAAGCTTGTCGCCTGTACCCTGTATGTGCACTCTGAGCTTGCAGCTCGTTATGAGTCCCTGTGGGGACAAGTGTTGTGTGTTCCTGCCAACTTTTTGTGACAACTTCAGCAGACAGACTTGCATTTTTGGTGCTCCTTGGGTAATGTGACAGGATGGCAACACAGTCTTTGTTGAAGAACTCAGTTTGATTATTTCATCCTCCCCTGTTTTATGTGGGGGCAGAATACTAATTATCATCACCCATTTTTCCAAATTTCAATATTCAGATATTTTTGTGTGTGTGTGTGTGTGTGTGTGTACTTTGCCACTTTACATGGGGGGGGCAGTGTGGTGGCACTGCTCACTCCACCTCTGGTCACAGTACTCCTGATGATGATATACACACTAACTCCTGTACCTTGGATGAACAATGGATTTGTGCTGCCATCAAAGCAGATCCCTCTACACCACAGTTAAGCTGCTGTGGGACTGATGCACAAGTGCTGACCTGCTCATTTTCTTGAAGTTCTCCTGATACTAAATCAATAACTAAGAGAATGTAGACCAAATCTGAACTCATCTCAGAATATGGTACTTTGCCACTCTTCTACTAGAAGTGATGTTGTTGCACCCACTCACATCTTCTTTCCTGGTTTGCCATAGACAATGGTATTTGGCACAAACATACCTTCCTAATGCAGTCTATTACCAAACATTTGGTTACTTATTGCGCGGTGGTGATGATACTTCTCAAAATGTGTTGAATGTGGTAGCTGAACATTGGCATGTTTCTGTGGAAAGCTTATTGATCTACTGTGCCTTTGGAAAGCTGATTGCATGTCCTGAAACTGGTTCCACAGTCTGTGGGCCACATAAGACCTCACATGCAGCCATATTGCTATCTCAAAATTCGTTTTTTTTTTTTACATTCCACAAATAATGTGATGCACATCTCCTCAACAGCTCCTTTTATTCTGTGGCACATTTGCATAAACTGATGACATTGCCACTCATTTGCATCAGATGCCCTGACTTCAATATTGCATTTCACGTCATATACCCAAGTTTTGTGCATTTCCAACTCTTTTGCAAATAATCTTAATTTTTCTGGGTTTTTTTTTTCTTTCTTAATTTATGGAAACCAGTGTATACATACTTCATAGTTGAGCATTAAACATGATCCCAGTGTGGAAAAGCATACATATATGTGAATGCAAAAGTGTTTTTGATTTCTTTGAGCATTGTAGGCTAGGAGGGCTAAACAATCTTTAATTTAGAGTACTGCCCCCCCCCCCCTTTTTTTTTTTTGTAAATGCGGTGTTAGTATATGAAAACAGCATGTCAATTGGGGCTCTAAGGATGAAAAAGAACCAGAACAAAAGGGCAAACATAATATGTCTTGCACTTGGCTCCAACCTGGACCCTTCCTGCAGACATCAGGATCATTGCATTACTGCATAGCCAAAGAATAACATTTTGTAATTCTGAAATTTATGTATCTCTGATATACATGCTATAAATCTGTGAGAAGTAACAGTATGCATTTGATAATGATTGAATGGAAGAGAATTAATGAGTGAGAAATTACTGAGGATTATAACAGATGTGTGCAATTTCAAGATAAGTGACAGTGTGATAAGTTATGCAAAAAGTGTGATAGTTTGAATTGCCCTAGTTTCAGATTTTGTGATGAAATTTCTTAGAACCATTGAGAGGGTAAAGGTTACGAATTACTTCAAGGATATCATATTTAGTTTAACAAGGAAATGCAGATAAGAGTTGTGCTGTATACAAAAAAAAAAAAAAAAAAATTAGGTTTGTGCTTTCCATTTTGGAAGAATGTTAAACTGTATTCACATTAAAAGAATGCAATGACAACAGTGAAAGCACCTTGTAAACAAAGTTAGTTTTGAGAATTAGTACAAGTAAACTTATCATTTGAAAGAATTTTGTTTATTCATTTATGTTATTTTATCTTCGGTTTCCTTTTGCTGCATAAGTTTGCAGTCACTAAATGCTCCAAACATTGAGCCTCTGGAAGACTATAGTTCAACTATTGCTATATGTTCTTGAAACAATTTCTCAATCTATATTATGCTTATTTTGAAATAATGGCATGTTGTTTGTTTAGATATGTTGCTTGATTGAAAGGCTTACCATCTTGTAACTTGTTGCTCCCGTAGAAAATCTGGAACAATTATGGTAGAACTGGAATCTGCTTGAATGCATGAAAGCTATGTATGTTGGCATTAGAGAGTGTGTATGCGTAAATGATGTTTCATCAGATTGGTTTTTTCTTGGTCCGGGAGTCTCACAACAAGGTTGTGTAGTGTAGTGTCTCTCACCATGACTGTACAATACATTTATTGATGCAAAAATAAACACTACTGGTTTAGATCTTTTAAATTTCCATGCATGCAAGTTGCTGTATGCTGATGACAGTCCTATTGGCTGAAAGCGAAAGTGAGTTACAGATTATGTTGTCCAGGATAAATAAAGTTTGTATGAATTCCAAATATGTGTATCTATAAATGAAGGGGAAAAATAATTTTTTTTTTTTTTTTTTGTCATTTTAGTGAGGAACTGTTAGTACCGAATGAAAAATAGTCTAAATGGTACAGAGTTAGACCTAGTGAATGAGTTTGTGTATCTAGGAAGTATGTTTGACAGAGAAAATAGATGGGGAAATCAGTGGATGACTAGATTCAGTTTTGAAAGTTATAGCTGCATTAGGAGGAGGATTTCACAGGTGTGATGGGTTCTTAAAAAAGGTCCCGAGTGACTGTGTACGAAAGTGTAGTTGTTCATACCCTAATGTACATTAGCATTTCTGCCATGTTTTACAGTTCACCTGTAAAATATAAAGAAATTCTACTTGTTTTATGGATGACATATTTGACAGATTTTTTGTTGTTGTTTTTCTAGGTTAGTACAATTTTGAGCAGAGAATAATTGTCCTCAAGGTCCACCACGCCTCTATATTATGATTTAATTCTCAATTTCACTCACTTCTGGGTCCCCAACCTCTTTTTTTTTCTTGTAGCCTAGCAGGAAAGACTTGGTAAAAACATTGTACAAGTAGGATTGGTGTTAACTGCTGAAAGAGCAAGAAAGATGAGAAATTAAAAATATCAGCCTCAACTAAGACTTAAAATTGTGTTTTTAGAGGTATTCTAACATGTTTTCACAAAAATTTAAGGCAAAAACCTTGCTTAAGTAAAACATTACTGTAATGTATCACTGTAATCTTGTGGTTACAAATGAAATTTTTATCATTGTGTGTAGCCTAATGATAGTGGACTAATGAGATGATTATGTTCACTGTGAGCATGAAGTAGGGCAAAATATTTAGTTTATGACATATGAAATCAATTCAAATGGACAAGCCATCTGCATAATGGCTCAAACTTGTCGATTAAACTTTCACTGAAATTTTTCTTTCCAGATTTTAATTCTTGAAATTTGGCAGGTCTGCGGTAGTGAACCCTGTGTACCACAGAAAGAGACGCTAGTTGTTTGTATGAAGGGAAGAGGTGTTGCTTGAGGGAAGGGCAGTGGCAAGACTCACTCTGATCATGTGCAGAATGAAGATATGTTGCTGTCATGTAATGTGAAGCAAAATGCAGTTGCCGCCCCGCTGGCGCAGTGGTCTAAGCGATGGCCTCTGATCATTCGTCCGAACGGGGTCCGGGTTCGAATCCCGGTGAGGCATAGATGTTGTGTTTGTCTTACGGCACGGGCTCTCTCCCTTCCCTGGAACCAGTTACCCTAAATTAGGGACGGGCGACTGCTTATAGCCCATTGAGTTGCTCACGGTAGTCGTTAAAAATCGAATAAAAAAAAATGCAGTTAGTTGGGTGAATACAAATTCATTGAAGTTGTTTGGCAATGTTGATAGAATGAGTGATAAGGTCACTCACTTCTGGGTCCCCAAGGGAATTTATGCAGCCGAAGTGGCAGAAGAAAGACAGAAGAGGACTGAGGAAATCGTGGAAAAACCAAATTCAGTGATACCAGCAAGAGAAAAGGATGAGTATGAAGTTTAAGAGGTAGTGTGTGAGACTTGTGGGGTGGACGTCAGTTAAACTCGAGTTGTGTGCAAAGACCGTTGTAAGTGGAGATGTTCGATACATCAATAATAAGTAAAATCTAATGCCATCACAGTAACTTTAATTTAGCAGATCTTGCTTTGAGGTGTTAACTTCTAAATCTTGAACAGCTTAGTGATATTTATGTATGTATGTATTTATAATTTTATCTTTAATGATTTTTAGTTGCATTGAATTATGGAATATTTCGAAGAAGGGATTTCAATGAGACCCCAACTAACATTTTGTTCTATGACATGGGAGCTGGAAGTACTGTAGCAACTGTTGTGAGTTATCAGCTTGTTAAAACCAAAGACAGCAGTGAAACTAATCCTCAACTCACTGTGAAAGGTGTAGGGTAAGTCTGCAAATTTATAGATGCTTATAATGAAAAGCAATGGCATTTTAATACAATAACAATTGAAAGATCCATTAAAATATTGGCAGTTACGATGCTTGTTCTTGATCAGATTTTCCTCAGCTAAATTGATCTTGTTATTTTTGTTCATTCTATGGCTGACAGAGGTAGAAGCACCTACCAAAATGTCCTGATTTTATGACTTCATTTTTATGTAACTTTAGTGTTGGGTCATTGGTAATATTCTAATGTGTCTGTCAGTTGTTGTAGAAGCCCAACAAATACATTGTATTGCATATGTCAAACATTTTACTATGAGAAAGTTGTATAACATTTAATTGAAGAGTAATGAACTATGATTTGATAATTCAGTCTTATAAACTTCCTCTCACATATGTAGAAAGCAATGGTCCTTGTGAAATTCTTAATAACTTCACTTGTGAACTTTAGCTTCAATGTGTTCTTTTTGCTGTCAATATATATATATATATATATATACTTAAGAGCAAAACTGAAGACTAAGGAAAAATTTTAGAATTTAAAACGAAGGGTGCAAAATAACCTGAAAATCCAAAACGCGCAACGCAGCAGTTTTGAAAATTCAGAATTCACATTCTATAAAGAAGATACCTAAAGCGAAAAAATACATATATAATTTTGACTCACACCTAGTACAACATAGAAAAGGTTATGTATCTACCTGTGTGAGTAAAAGGAGAAAAGATAAAAAAATAAAATAAAACAACTGAATGTAGAAGGTGTCGAGAATACTGAGCCTTGGCTTTATCAAGGACCAGCATAAACTCTGCATTTTCTCACTTCTACAAAGACCTAGTTGGAAATGGGTTTCTGCAAGGCCATAGATGCAAGTAACATTCCCACCTAAAATAGTTTAAAAAATATATATATAAGTCATGTCCTCCGTAGAGTAGCATGACCTAGCACTAGTTAACAATTTTGCTTGCATCCATTAACCTTCATGGCCCGACCCATGCTCTTCATCTGTTACTATTAAACAGAGAGAAGAAGATTAAAGAGAACTCAAGCTGTGAGAGTGACATAATAAATAGAAATGATTTTCAGCTATAACGAAATTCCAAGTTCGTTTGAGAGAGAATTTAAACCTGAAAAACAATGCAAAAGAAATCCAAATTTTACATTGCAATTAAAAAAGGAAATGTTAATTTATAACGAACAGATTTTTGAAAGAAAACTTGAGTCTAAAACCCCCTACTCTACAACTTATGACAGCACGAAAACGAGAATAAGTTAAAGATAATAATTAACTAAAGAAAACTTTGTGAAAGTTATATACCTTAAACAGTTAGTTGCAATATGTACAAAGTATTTCAGCAGTGCTTTAAGTGCATAATTAATTAGTTATTAAGAACTTTAATACTTTGAAAAAACAGCGCATAGACAGCGCATAGAAAAGGAACAAGCTTAGCCATCTTCTGTTCCTAGGTACCCCAAAAAGACGCTCAAAGTTACAAAGAAAAGTAAGAGTTAAAACCCGCATAAATGTTAACAGACAAACCAATGCTTAAAAGCTGAAAAGCTAAAAAACGACAGAGAAAAGGTACATAAAGTACAAACATTGAACTTATAAAACCTAGAACCCAAAAACAAGGAAGAGAGCTTACCTCTTGTGTGACAAAAACTTTTCTCCTCACAAGAGGAGAACATGGCTGACCTCTTCCGCCACTCCCTAGGACGCTGGGGGGCAGTGAGGGTGGGGCTGATGGCCTCCTCATACAGCAAGAAACCAACGCACTTGGAGATTTTAACCAGAGAAAAAAATATATAAACTTAAGACTGTGGATCTGTATGATCAGAATGAGCAGAATTAACTCTCCAGAATACATGAGAAATATTACAAAATACACGAGCAGTTTATTTAATAATCTTTGCATGTATTAAATCACCTTAGTGAGCTTCTATAGATTAATCAGAATCTTATTAATTTTAATGTTGGTTTTACTATTTTTAGTATAGCTATCCTAGTGATGAATAACTAGTTTTCTTTTTTATTTGTTTTTATTTTCTTTTATAAACAGATTTTTAAGCTTTTTTTGTGATTTTGTTTATATTATTTAATTTTATGTTTTAATAGGACCGTCATATCCATAGCACTAAGGTTCCTTTAGGTAGTTAATAGGCATCCTCTAGCCAACTTCCTTACGGCTTTGATTGGTCAGAATCATATTATTAACTGTGTAGAAAATTAAAGCAGATCTGCCAACCTTACTCTATTATTCAGAATAATTTTTCTTAAAGTTCTTTTGATGAAAGAAGAAGGAATTTCGTTCTCTAGAAAACTTTCTAATAGTATATTAATGTGGTAATTGAAATCCAAATTGTTGCTGCAAATTCTTGAAATTCTTAGGACCTGAGAAATTAGTACATTCTCAATTACTTTGGTTGAAATGTTATTATTCCAGTGTAGATATTTAATTACTTTGAAAGGAAAATTAACTCTTTTATCAAAGAGGCTAATAGATGGGTTACCTCTGTTGAGCTTAATGCTTAAGTCTAGGAACTCAAGTTCCTGACTACTGTGGTTGGTTTTACATAAGTTAAGAGAGCTAGGATAGATATTATCAAAATCACTCTCTATAACTTCTGAATTATTGATACACAGCAGATCATCAATATATCTAAAAGTGTAAAGGTAGTTATCTGAGCAGGTGGGGTGATTTTTAATGAATTTATATTCCTTAAAGAACAGGAATAGATTAGCGATATTTGTGGACGTTGATGTTCCCATTGGAATACCGTTCACTTGCTTATAGAAGTATTATTATATAAGATATGGTTATTTTTTATGCAGCAATTGAGATAAGAGTTCCAAGTTCCTACATCAACAAATTGGTTAAGTTTAAATTCTGCATACAGCTCTTTAAAGGTAGTGATTATATCTGATAGAGGCAGATTAGTATATGAGGTTTTCAAAATCATAACTATTAATATCTAGGGGACAAACTTTGAGTATAGTAGAAATTACTTCTGCATTATTATTAATTATCCAAAAATCTCTGTACATCAAGTTAGAACAGTTTCTAATGTGTTTCAAAACCTTCTTTAAGACATCTTCAAAAGCAAGATCTATTTTCTTTTTATGACTCCTTACTCCACTAGCTATGAACCTGAACTTCACAGGATCCTTATGAAACTTAACCGTTGCAAAAAGAAATGGAAATTCAGGCCCATATCTTCTAGTTTGTGGAATTTTAAGTTTCTTGAAGAATGCCTTAAACCGATTTTCTAACTGCTTGGTAGAATAACTTACGGGCTCGTATGTTACTCTATTATTGAGTTCCATAGTTAACAATTCAAAATAGAACTTCTTACAGATAATTGCAAAATTATTGCTAGCTTTATCCGTAGTGGTAAAAATAAATTGGTCTTGTAGTTTGGAGAGTGACCTTTTAGCTTCTCCAGAGAAAAAGAGATTTCTGTCGAAACAAAAGTCCAGACCTGCCAACTCACCGGTGAAACTATTGATTATATTATATTTCCATTCTGCGAAGGCCTCAATAGGCTGATTGTACGTTAAACTGGTTTTACGATGTACTTATTTACATCTTGAGTGAAGCTCTCAAGAATCCTTTCTTTGGAAATTGTGAGAAAATCTGTTTAAGGCATTCTTCAAGAAACTTAAAATTCCACAAACTAGAAGATATGGGCCTGAATTTCCATTTCTTTTTGCAACGGTTAAGTTTCATAAGGATCCTGTGAAGTTCAGGTTCATAGCTAGTGGAGTAAGGAGTCATAAAAAGAAAATAGATCTTGCTTTTGAAGATGTCTTAAAGAAGGTTTTGGAACACATTAGAAACTGTTCTAACTTGATGTACAGAGATTTTTGGATAATTAATAATAATGCAGAAGTAATTTCTACTATACTCAAAGTTTGTCCCCTAGATATTAATAGTTATGATTTTGAAAACCTATATACTAATCTGCCTCTATCAGATATAATCACTACCTTTAAAGAGCTGTATGCAGAATTTAAACTTAACCAATTTGTTGATGTAGGAACTTGGAACTCTTATCTCAATTGCTGCATAAAAAATAACCATATCTTATATAATAATACTCTCTATAAGCAAGTGAACGGTATTCCAATGGGAACATCAACGTCCACAAATATCGCTAATCTATTCCTGTTCTTTAAGGAATATAAATTCATTAAAAATCACCCCACCTGCTCAGATAACTACCTTTACACTTTTAGATATATTGATGATCTGCTGTGTATCAATAATTCAGAAGTTATAGAGAGTGATTTTGATAATATCTATCCTAGCTCTCTTAACTTATGTAAAACCAACCACAGTAGTCAGGAACTTGAGTTCCTAGACTTAAGCATTAAGCTCAACAGAGGTAACCCATCTATTAGCCTCTTTGATAAAGAGTTAATTTTCCTTTCAAAGTAATTAAATATCTACACTGGAATAATAACATTTCAACCAAAGTAATTGAGAATGTACTAATTTCTCAGGTCTAAGAATTTCAAGAATTTGCAGCAACAATTTGGATTTCAATTACCACATTAATATACTATTAGAAAGTTTTCTAGAGAGCGAAATTCCTTCTTCTTTCATCTAAAGAACTTTAAGAAAAATTATTCTGAATAATAGAGTAAGGTTGGCAGATCTGCTTTAATTTTCTACACAGTTAATAATATGATTCTGACCAATCAAAGCCGTAAGGAAGTTGGCTAGAGGATGCCTATTAACTACCTAAAGGAACCTTAGTGCTATGGATATGACGGTCCTATTAAAACATAAAATTAAATAATATAAACAAAATCACAAAAAAGCTTAAAAATCTGTTTATAAAAGAAAATAAAAACAAATAAAAAAGAAAACTAGTTATTCATCACTAGGATAGCTATACTAAAAATAGTAAAACCAACATTAAAATTAATAAGATTCTGATTAATCTATAGAAGCTCACTAAGGTGATTTAATACATGCAAAGATTATTAAATAAACTGCTCGTGTATTTTGTAATATTTCTCATGTATTCTGGAGAGTTAATTCTGCTCATTCTGATCATACAGATCCACAGTCTTAAGTTTATATATTTTTCTCTGGTTAAAATCTCCGCGCGTTGGTTTCTTGCTGTATGAGGAGGCCATCAGCCCCACCCTCACTGCCCCCCAGCGTCTAGGAGTGGCGGAAGAGGTCAGCCATGTTCTCCTCTTGTGAGAGAGAAAGTTTTTGTCACACAAGAGGTAAGCTCTCTTCCTTGTTTTTGGGTTCTAGGTTTTATAAGTTCAATGTTTGTACTTTATGTACCTTTTTCTCTGTCGTTTTTTAGCTTTTTCAGCTTTTAAGCATTGGTTTGTCTGTTAACATTTATGCGGGTTTTAACTCTTACTTTTCTTTGTAACTTTGAGCGTCTTTTGGGGTACCTAGGAACAGAAGATGGCTAAGCTTGTTCCTTTTCTATGCGCTGTCTATGCGCTGTTTTTTTCAAAGTAGTAAAGTTCTTAATAACTAATTAATTATGCACTTAAAGCACTGCTGAAATACTTTGTACATATTGCAACTAACTGTTTAAGGTATATAACTTTCACAAAGTTTTCTTTAGTTAATTATTATCTTTAACTTATTCTCGTTTTCGTGCTGTCATAAGTTGTAGAGTAGGGGTTTTAGACTCAAGTTTTCTTTCAAAAATCTGTTCGTTATAAATTAACATTTCCTTTTTTAATTGCAATGTAAAATTTGGATTTCTTTTGCATTGTTTTTCAGGTTTAAATTCTCTCTCAAACGAACTTGGAATTTCGTTATAGCTGAAAATCATTTCTATTTATTATGTCACTCTCACAGCTTGAGTTCTCTTTAATCTTCTTCTCTCTGTTTAATAGTAACAGATGAAGAGCATGGGTCGAGCCATGAAGGTTAATGGATGCAAGCAAAATTGTTAACTAGTGCTAGGTCATGCTACTCTACGGAGGACATGACTTATATATATATTTTTTAAACTATTTTAGGTGGGAATGTTACTTGCATCTATGGCCTTGCAGAAACCCATTTCCAACTAGGTCTTTGTAGAAGTGAGAAAATGCAGAGTTTATGCTGGTCCTTGATAAAGCCAAGGCTCAGTATTCTCGACACCTTCTACATTCAGTTGTTTTATTTTTATTTTTTTATCTTTTCTCCTTTTACTCACACAGGTAGATACATAACCTTTTCTATGTTGTACTAGGTGTGAGTCAAAATTATATATGTATTTTTCGCTTAGGTATCTTCTTTATATATATATATATATATATATATATATATATATATATATATATATATATATTTTTTTTTTTTTTTTACAGTAGCCAAAGTGGTTAACCACAGACTTTTTTCTATTCTTTATTCTATTATTGATTGTTAGTAATACTCAAATGTATAAAGCTAATGTGTAGTCTACAAGAGGAGAACAACAGAGGTCTCACAGTGTGAGTAATGTGTAGAAGGTGCCATATTATGGCTTGAGCCAACCCTTTTACATATACATAATGTTCCAGTGCTCTTTGGCCAAGTGTGGCCCTCAACTACTAAATATGATTAAATACAAAGTGTCATTACTGACCTAGTGAAAAAACATGGGTGTTTCATGTGGGAATTTACAGGGATCACATTCCTCCTAAAATTCCTAATATTTTGTGACCCTCCTTAAATTCCTAAAATTAGACCTAAAATTTGCTATTCATCCTAAAATTTTCGTAAGCTTATTTTTATTAAAAACACAACCGTTATTAACGCCAATAAATTTACCATTACGGTAAGGTAAAAAGACCTGTTTTTGTAGAAACACAGCCTATATGCTGTGCTGCTGAAGGGAGGGAAAAATGACGCCATCGAGATGCACTTGCTTCGGGGCGGGCGTTCCATTTTTTGCCTTCGAACAGTTTTCGAGAGTAACAAGAGATCTAAGGGAAAAGGGGAGGGGTCATTTTCACCCCTGGTTTGCGCTTTGCAGACGAACTCCGTGGCACGCAGAAGATCGTACTTTATTTTTGTACATGCCTTGTGGAACCTCCTCTTTCTGCTGATGTTTTGTTATTGTAAACCGCAGGTGGGTGGAAGCAAAAAGGAAACATGTGGTCTCCTTCCGTAACCTCCGGTAATGACGATGGGATGGTAGCTGAGTATTATCTTGGCAGGCAGTAGAGCACGTGATCATTGACCTTCGATCATGCGTCGGCGACAGCGACCTTCGATGCGCAATATATCTCGGCTCCGACTCGCTTTGACTGAACTTGCGTGAGATGCGTATGATAGTTTCTGGTTTTACGTCTTTTATGGTGTTCTCTGTGCTGTGTGCAGGTTCAGTTCTCTAGTGGTGACCTGCTTTTTTTTTTTTTTTTTTTCCATATCTTCTGACATCCTCGCAGCCAAATTTCGGGAAGTTGTCTGGTTTTGCAATATTGGAACGTGTTTTTGTACTTCCCTTTCATTTTCTGGTTAGTAATACAAGTGTTTAAGATGCCTAAATCCAAAACGAAATTTCAAGATGCGTGGCTCGCCAAAGAATTGGACGGAGTGAAGTTGAAAGAATGGTGTTCTGCAACTGAAACAATATTTTCTGCTAAGTGTATATTGTGTTCAGAAATTTTCAACATTTCTAATAGTGGCTTTTCACAAGTAAAAGCGCATCATAAAGGAAAAAACATTTGCAGAAATTTCAAAGTAAATTTCAAAATAAGTCCATCCTGAAAGCCTTTGGAGGACGGGATCTTCAGCCCAAAACAAATATTAGTGAAGTACTGAGTCATGATTTACAGTTGGCTAAAGCCGAAGCATTATGGGCCATGAAAGTTGCTAAGGACAATATGTCTTTTGTTTCATGCACTGAAACAGTTGAACTTTTCAAAGAAATGTTTCCTGATTCTGCTATTGCAGCCAAAATGCAACTTAAAGAAAAAAAAGTTGCTTATGTGATATCACATGGATTGTCAAAATATTTTGAAGAGGATTTGAAAAAAGACATTGCATCTAGTAGCCCAGGGAAGGTTACTATAGCATTTGATGAAACTACAAATACACAAGTGAAACGGCAGTTGGATGTGTATCTCAGGTACTGGTCTTCAGAAATAAATTCAGTTTCTTGCCGATACCTAACAAGCGTTTTTCTGGGTCATGCAACAGCAGATATTTTGCTAAAAGAAATTCTTGATGTGTTATCATCCTTCAATATTTCGTTGAACAGAATTATTTGTGTATCCATGGACAGCCCAAATGTAAATAAGTGCTTTTTACGCAAATTCAATGAAGTTGTAAAACAAGAAACAGGCCAGAAATCTTTGGAACTAGGTTTTTGCAACCTGCATGTTGTTAGTAATGCATTTAAAATTTTTTTGACAAGCTTAAATATAGATTTTGACGAATTTGCTACTGATATGCATTACTTTTTAAAGAGTAGTGCTGCAAGACGAGAGGATTATAAATCTGTCGAGGATATAACATTGGTCACTGCCAAATTTCTTTTGCGTCATGTCAGCAACAGATGGTTAACCGTTGGTTCTGTAGCCCAGAGGCTCTTGGATCAATGGCTAAATATTACAGAATATTTTTTAAACTTCTTGCCATCTCAAAAAATATTTGAAAAACAACTGCGCAATTCGGCAAGGTATAAAAGAATTCACTGTTTCCTGAAAAATGAGCTTACTCCTTGCTATTTAGCATTAATTTCATTTTCACACCAAAATTTTGAAAAGTTTTCATTATGTTATCAGAGTGAAGAACCAAAAATATACCAGTTATATTCTGATTTAAATACTTTAATGAGGAATGTTATGGCTCAGTTTATCCAAGATGATGTTATAGCAGGGAAATTTGGAGAAGACCTAAAGAATGTAGATTTTGAAAACAAAAATTCATGGAAAAAACTAGGGGAGTTAGAAGTTGGTATGAAGACAAAAAATCTCCTCAGGAATGTTCAGGAGACCAGGCAGAAATTATTTCTCTTAGATGTAAGATCATCACTAATTGCAACCACAAAATATTTAAAGTCAAATTTGCCATTCTGCAATCAAAAGCTAAGAGACATAGAAGTTTTAAAGGTAAAAGAACCAAAGAAAGAGTCAACTCAACTTTCAGTCACTGAAGGACTTTCGGAAATAACCAGAATTTCAAGTGTTTTGCATCTTTCTGAGGAACAAATTGATAGAGTAAGAGAAGAGTGGAAACTTTTAAATTGCGATAAGCCAACTCTAGATGAACTAGTGAAATTTTCAGAGGAAGGGCATATTCCAGTGCGGATTGATCATTACTGGCGTAATATATTTAGTATTAAAGACTCTTAGCGGAAAAGAAAAATACTCAAATCTTGCTAAACTCATAAAGTCAATTTTAGTTTTACCTCATGGTAATGCTGATGCAGAAAGGGGATTTTCGGTTAACACTGCTCTGTTAAGGAAGGACAAAGCTAACTTAAAAGACTCAACTATAACATCATTAAGAATAGTTAAAGGGGCCATTAAACACTATGGATGTGTAAGTAAAGTTCCCATAACAAGAAATTTGTTAAATAGTGTTTGTGATTCACATAAATTTTATAAAGAGTATGTTGATAAGCTGAAGGAAGAAGAATCAAAAAAGGTAAAAGAAAGGAAGCAGAAAGAGAGGGAAAATAAGGAAAAGCAGCTAGAGAAAAAAAGAAAAGCTGAGTTTGATGACAAAATAAAAGAAAATGATGCAGAAATAAATAGACTTAAAAACGATAAAGAAGCCTCCCTAGCAATAATTCAAGAGGGAACAGAAAGAATGAGAAAAGCTGTAGAAAAACAAAATACTGTTGAAATAGCAGTTGCCTCTAACTTGATCATACAAGGTTCAGCTGAAATAAAGAAAACTGAAAGTAAATTAGTTGTGGTAGAAGCAGAAAAAGATAGGCTAATCAGGAAAAGGTTAAAACAATAATATGAAAAAAGTAATTCAGTGAACAATTGTACATAGTTCTTGGTTTTCAATTACCTTTTTAGGATATTATAATTTAATGTGAAACCTGAAAACTTTACTGTGAAAATCGTGAATTGCTTCTGGTTCAACAGCATATTAATGTTCAAAGTGAAACTTGAATGTGGTAAATATACTTGAATATGATAACACGTGAAAAGATAAAAACTGAACATTAGAAGTAAATCATACTTAAACTTTAGACATTAGACGTTATGCAAAAAATTTGGGTGTTAACTTCGACCATATATACTAATGGACTGCACATTGGCAATAGCTGCATCAAAGCCGCCATGGCTCAAACATTGGGCACGTCATCATCAGACTCCAAATTTCGTGTAAAAATGCTGTTATGATTACTAATTTACGCTGCAGAACTTCAGTGTTTTCGGTGTATTATGTGAATGCGCCTCATATATAATGAAAACTCTTCAGGTAAGTTTACTTATGAGCTATATACATGCATGATCGGGTTGTTTACATTTTGTGATTTATAATGTGATGAACATTTGCGAAGAATTTGGAACATGCATTCCATTTTTTTTTCTTAAGTTACTATATTTTTATATCAATAGCTGCAAGCAGGGATCGCATTCCTCCTAAAATTCCTAAAATTCCTAATATTTTGTGACCCTCCTTAAATTCCTAAAATTAGACCTAAAATTTGCTATTCATCCTAAAATTTTCGTAAGCTTATTTATTAAAAAAACAACCGTTATTAACGCCAATAAATTTACCATTACGCAGGGTGCGCACGCGTGCTTGAAAACCTGGAAAGTCCTGGAAAATCATGATTACGTTTTCAAGGCCTGGAATATCCTGGAAAAACGGTGTTTTTTTAATGCCGTCTTGAAAAGCCTTGAAATTTGAAATTAGTGCTTTTATGCCCTTTTAGGAAATCGTGTTACTGTTACCCCTTCAGTTTTTAAAGTTCCTTTTCTCTGTTCTCAAAGAAACCACCGGCAGCGGTTTCCGATGTGCACCAAATCCTAATTTGGCTGGGGGAAAAAAAGAAAAAAAAAAAGGCACTACTTCCAGTGCAATAAAATTGGATGATTACTAGTAGGTCGAAGGGGAGCTTGATGTCCGTCCGACAATTGAGAACAGAAGGGGAAAGAAGAGGCATTTAGCATTTGCAGGGGGTCGCGTATGTACCAAGTCAGCTGGCATCCACCAGTGAGGAGTATGCCTGAACAACACATTCATCATCTTCTTGTTTATGTGCATGCCACCCTCCCTCCCCTCAAGAGACTTCCACTACTTATGATAAAAAATAAGAAAACTATCTTTGCGAATTTTTCACGAAAGTGGCTGAAATTTTTACATTCACTGTAATTGGATTACAGAAGCTCACTTCCAAAATTCCAGTTGAATCGGTTTAAAACTTTAAAAGTTAGCATTGGTAATTTTTATTATGGACAAGTATGTGTGCCTCTTTGGACAGAGTGAGCCTCCAGCAGAAAGGGTGTTACCATAGCAACGGTTGATTGACAGCTGGGAGCGCTGATCTGAAGCCCTTGGTTGGGAAGAAAGCAAACACCTGTTTATCACTTCCACAGCACTAAAGGACTAAGAGAATATTTTCAGAAATCCATTTTTCTGAATTTTGAAAATAACACAGTAAAATTTTTACAGTAGTTAAGATACATCACAATAAAGTTCTAGTGCAAATTTCGCCAAATTCCGTTAGGAACTTTAGCAGATGCAAAAAAAAAAAAAAAAAACGTTGCATAATCGGATTGAAAAAAAGAAACAGTAATTATAAATTACGGGAAAAGCAAGTGAATTATTTTTTTAGATGCCATGGTTTATTTAAACAGAGTGATCCTTAAATTTTTTTCTGTGATGATATGGACTCTATTTGAATTACAAACACGTTTTTATTCAGACGTCTGAGTTACTGTTTTAATAAAAAAATCATCTATAATTAAAAAGTTTTCAATGGATTTAAGCAATATTCAGCAGATAAACAAACGTATTTTAGTAAATTGCAACATCATGACGTAAATTTGGTAATTTAATTTTGTCGAAAATTGGGGAGCATTTTTTTTTTTTACAGTTTCTATTATAGTTAAAGTGAAGGAGGAAGGATGCAACTTGACAGTTCAGTGAGCTGCAGGTGGTGATTTATGGCGATGTGCCAAATGAAAAGAAGCCATTCCATCAGGTAATTCCAAAGGTTGTGTTGTGTGGACGCGTCCTCCTGCTGCTTGATCTTAATTGGAATGTTTTTGTGCATGGGGGGGGGGTTCGAGAGAAATATCCGTTTCAGCTTTACAGCTTTCACGGCTCTTTTTTTTTTTTTTGTTGGTAATAAATAAAAATCATAGTTGCTGCATTCACCATTGATCCATGTTTGCATTTCTTGAATATAAACAGCAGACAATCAGAAACATAGTGTTGGGCGGGTCTTGATGATCTTCATTTTGCATATGCTGAATTCAGTTCTGTGGGAATAAGGAATGACTTATACTGTGAATATATACAAAACTACATATTTTTGAGCTGAAAAAATAGGTCTACTTGTACACAGTAGCTAAAGTGTGAACTCAGATGAAGACAATCAGACATACGGACGTCTGATTCCATAAAAAAAAATCAACATAGTTTTTTTGCTGCTTGATCTTAATTGGAATGTTTTCGTCCTCCTGCTGCTTGATCTTAATTGGAATGTTTTTGTGCATGGGGGGGGGGGGGGGTTCGAGAGAAATATCCGTTTCAGCTTTACAGCTTTCACGGCTCTTTTTTTTTTTTTTGTTGGTAATAAATAAAAATCATAGTTGCTGCATTCACCATTGATCCATGTTTGCATTTCTTGAATATAAACAGCAGACAATCAGAAACATAGTGTTGGGCGGGTCTTGATGATCTTCATTTTGCATATGCTGAATTCAGTTCTGTGGGAATAAGGAATGACTTATACTGTGAATATATACAAAACTACATATTTTTGAGCTGAAAAAATAGGTCTACTTGTACACAGTAGCTAAAGTGTGAACTCAGATGAAGACAATCAGACATACGGACGTCTGATTCCATAAAAAAAAATCAACATAGTTTTTTTATTTACACTACAGGTAAAAAAGCAAAAACATGTTTTCAAACGTTATAAAGGAAAACGGATTTTTGAAACGCATGACTTGATGATCTTAATTTCTGAAAGTTTCTTTTTTCCACATCCTTTTTTTTTCAATTACAATACACTGTAATAGGATACTGTGTGTTATATCACTTAGAGATATGGCAGATTTTCGGTTGCTGATATCCGCGATCGTAAGCGGTAGTTGCATTGCGATTGTTGATGATGACAAGATAAATACTGGAGTGATGTAAAATGTTGCATAAACTAAAAAAATAAAAAAAATAAAGCCCCCCCCCACCCCGAACTTTTATGCGATCATCATAGCTGATCAACCATTTCATTCCATGAACATCAGCACATTTCAATCATTTGAACATTGGGGGTATCTGAAGGAATTCAGCCGTGCTTAAGCGCCCTAGCGCAACGAAAACATGCTAATTTTGGATAGTTCTATTCCCTTCCCCTCTACCATCCCTAATAATTGAGAGTGTTTCAAATATTCTATTTATGAGCTAGTTTTCGCGCTGTTTGTTATGCTTTTATTTTCGAAGAAAGAGAGGGAAAATAAGGAAAAGCAGCTAGAGAAAAAAGAAAAGCTGAGTTTGATGACAAAATAAAAGAAAATGATGCAGAAATAAATAGGCTTAAAAAAGATAAAGAAGCCTCCCTAGCAGTAATTCAAGAGGGAACAGAAAGAATGAGAAAAGCTGTAGAAAAACAAAATACTGTTGAAATAGCAGTTGCCTCTAACTTGATCATACAAGTTTCAGCTGAAATAAAGAAAACTGAAAGTAAATTAGTTGTGGTGGAAGCAGAAAAAGATAGGCTAATCAGGAAAAGGTTAAAACAATAATATGAAAAAAGTAATTCAGTGAACAATTGTACATAGTTCTTGGTTTTCAATTACCTTTTTAGGATATTATAGTTTAATGTGAAACCTGAAAACTTTACTGTGAAAATTGTGAATTGCTTCTGGTTCAACAGCATATTAATGTTCAAAGTGAAACTTGAATGTGGTAAATATACTTGAATATGATAATAACACGTGAAAAGATAAGAACTGAACATTAGAAGTAAATCATACTTAAACTTTAGACATTAGACGTTATGCAAAAAATTTGGGTGTGAACTTTGACCATATATACTAATGGACTGCGCATTGGCAATAGCTGCATCAAAGCCGCCATGGCTCAAACATTGGGCACGTCATCATCAGACTCCAAATTTCGTGTACAAATGCTGTTATGATTACTAATTTACGCTGCAGAACTTCAGTGTTTTCGGTGTATTATGTGAATGCACCTCATATATAATGAAAACTCTTCAGGTAAGTTTACTTATGAGCTATATACATGCATGATCGTGTTGTTTACATTTTGTGATTTATAATGTGATGAACATTTGCGAAGAATTTGGAACATGCATTCCATTTTTTTTTCTTAAGTTACTATATTTTTATATCAATAGCTGCAAGTTTCTGGTTAAGTAATTGAACTTTATTGACTTAGGTATTTAATTCGTTTCTTACCCATGAAAAATCATAGAACTTTCTTTACTATATCGGTCAGAGCAACCATAAGCACAGCAGGTGTAACCCATCTTTTTGACTGTTGTCATGTGATTTTATGTTGGAGCCAGAAATTTTCATGTCATGCGCAGTCTATCAGTATATATGGTTGAAGGGTGTGAAGCAAACTCTTTACAATGCATACAAAGTTGTTTTACTAGATGTATACAAATATACATCTAGTTTTTATTGAAATACACTCCTAAAATTTTCCTAAAATTTTTCTAAAAATTCCTAAAATTCCTAAAATTCTTACCTAAAATTTTCCAGAAGTATGCTATGATCCCTGTGCAAGTTTCTGGTTAAGTAATTGAACTTTATCGACTTAGGTATTTAATTCGTTTCTTACCCATGAAAAATCATAGAACTTTCTTTACTATATCGGTCAGAGCAACCATAAGCACAGCAGGTGTAACCCATCTTTTTGACTGTTGTCATGTGATTTTATGTTGGAGCCAGAAATTTTGATGTCATGCGCAGTCTATCAGTATATATGGTTGAAGGGTGTGAAGCAAACTCTTTACAATGTATACAAAGTTGTTTTACTAGATGTATACAAATATACATCTAGTTTTTATTGAAATACACTCC
The DNA here is from genome assembly GCA_039090855.1 of Macrothele yani. Classification (NCBI taxonomy): domain Eukaryota; kingdom Metazoa; phylum Arthropoda; class Arachnida; order Araneae; family Macrothelidae; genus Macrothele; species Macrothele yani. The sequence goes on from CM076994.1 coordinate 140,048,707, forward strand.
TAAAATTTTCCTAAAATTTTTCTAAAAATTCCTAAAATTCCTACCTAAAATTTTCCAGAAGTATGCTATGATCCCTGAATTTAGATCCTTCCTCTTTCTATCTTTTTGTGCAAGATTTTTTTTTTTTTTTTTTTTTGTGTGCATCAGAAGATTCACTGGACAACATTACTGCCAATTACTACTGCACACAAACTTCAGTATTGAAAGGAGAAAATTTATAAAAAAAGAATTTTTTTTTTTTTAATTTTGCCATTGCCGACAAAGTGTAAAGAAATGAAAATGAGGGACTTTTGTCACTTAATCATTTAATCAGCTGTTCATGGATCTTTTGTTTATGAAAGCTTAGCAGCATTAGATCAGAGTGCATTGACCATTCCACTGACCACAGCACCTTGTGAAAGAAGTTTTTCTACTCAAAACCTCTTTAGGAATTAAAGCAAAATTGGATTAATGGCATTCATGCAAGTTAGCAAGAATTTCAAAACCTCCATTCTTCATAAAAGACTGAGAAGTTGTACCTATGTGATCTGGACTTTTCCACTGTTGTCACTCACTGGAAAAGCAGCAAGAAAAGAATACATGTATAAATAATAATTGCAACACAAAATTAAAGTAAAACCTACTTGATGGCACTCTGTTATATCCATTAAAAGAGCAATGTAACTGTACCATGCATTTTAATTTTTTAGTATACAAATAAGTTACTTTTAGCTAATGCACAGAGCTAAACTTGACAAAGCAGACTGTATTTTTTATTAAAAATATGAAAGACTGAGATCATTCTCAATTACAACCTGTTGCAATAGTAAATTGCATGTGTAGGAAGAATTGTACAAATATGTATATACCACAGAATTTTCATCTTTGCCATATAGGTAAGGATGCATGTTTTTAACCTAAGGAATTATTACTGTATTTTAAATTTTGCTATACATATTAAAATAATTAAAATAACTGCATGTCCAAAGAACATAATTTTTTTATTGTGATGCATATATTTTTAATAGAACTAAATAGAGTTCAGTTTTTCTTTTAAAGTGAGAATTTTATGGCAGTCATTTGCAAATGGGGGGGGGGGGATACTTCTAGAAATCACAAAATACTTCTTGAAAATCTTGTGAGAAGTATTTTTGCTCCCTGTCCAAAAACTTACTGTGACCACTGCATCACTGGGGCAGCCTTCCAGGAAGAATCTATGCTCAGGGGTTATGGTTGCCTTAAAGGCAGACTTAAATGTAATTTTTCCCACAGAAGTGGCAGATGCAGTAGTTAGTGCTAGAACAGCAAATGTAGAACAACTAACCTTTGGTTCAGGCTGCAAAACATAACAGTAGTGTTGTCAACATGTAAGCATCCCTCACCCACACTTTTGTGAAAAGATTAACTCGAATGTTACTAAAACTCGTATTTATTTTATTAAATTTTTTGTAGTTTCTATCTCTTTTCTATTGCTCTAACTTTAATGTGAACTTTTGGTATTATTACTCTTGACTATAGAAATTATGGAAATACTTTATAATCAGCTGTAGAATGAGCAACTTAGTTAAGTTTGTAATTGTGTATACAAAAAAAAAATTAAAATTGAAGTTTAATAAATGCATCTCTCTCTCTCTCACGCACACACATTTTAATATCCTGCTAAATGGTCTACCAATAGAGCAAATAAGAAATCAGCATGTAGTCTTAATTAACTCACTTGAAAAAACTTCAGGTTGTGAAGGAATTCATGCTGTAACTAGTTGTGAAAATTTTGAACATAATGTTTCACTTAAATTCATTGTAATAACAACTTTAAACTGAAACTATTTTGACAATTGAAGGTAACTTACCTTTTCGAGATTTTTTCCTTCCTGTAACATTTCGTACACGTTGGGTGCGAAGTTGATGTAACGTCTCCTAGGGCCAGTGGAGGTTTATTCAGCATCTCTTCTGTAGGTTACACATGTATCCCTGTCGGTCAAGAAATGCTAGTACCACTCACATAGGATTGTTGTTCACTTTGATTTCTTTTTTCATTGAGCTTAATTTCATTTGGGCACATTTCTCTCTCTCTTTTTTTCTTTTTTTATACTATTAAATACAAGACTTAAAATTAGGGCTGTCAGGTTTGATCGATTAGTCGATCAATTTTTAGTCGCCGATTATTTTCTTCAATCCTTCCTGAAACATTTCATACACGTTGGGTGTGAAGTTGATGTAACATCTCGTAGGGCCAGTGGAGGTTTATTCAGCATCTCTTCTGTAGGATACACATGTATCCCTGCCGGTCAAGAAACACTAGTACCACTCGCACAGGATTGTTGTTCACTTTGATTTCTTTTTTCATTGAGCTTAACTTCATTTGAGCACATTTCTCTTTCTTTTTTTCTTTTTTTATACTACTGCACACTATATACAAGATTTAAAATACAAACTCCCCGTCGAATTTCCCAATACATCAAACATTCTCAACTCATAAACTCCAGTCACATACAATAACATATACACTAAACTCTACAATTCTACATTACTCATAACTAATTCCTAAACAAAACACACACAAACCATATAAATTACCATTTCAGCCCTAAAATTTCTATATATACAGAACTTGTTGCTCCAAACTCAATCCATTTGCATACTTCTACGTTGTAATTCTTCTATGTGCGTAATACCAGAAACGACAGTTCTTTCAATGACCTGTATTCTCACTTAGCCCTAACACTCACCACACCTTGCCTCTAGCACTTTCAACTGGTTCTCCAGTCATCCTCAGGAAGCTTTCTCAAAACCATCTGCCTTGCAACCGCAGAGCAAGTGAGGGATCATGTCCATGCCTGGACTCGCCTCGATGTCTCTGATATTCCTCTACTGTGATTCCCTGTGTTGTTCAATGTGGTCTTTTTTCTTCTGTTGTTTTGGTTTTGATGCTCAATTTTTATTAATTCTTTCCATTGGTTAATTGAGGCTGTTGGGATCATTAATATTACATACTTTATCTCTTTTTTTTTCAATTAAAACAGATTCAGTGTTGTACATTAGAAGCACTAAAAATAAATTGAAATACCGTCTACAACAACATATAAAAAATTGGCAAAAAAAAAAAGCAAGGACGGCCTTAATACAATATTGTTTAGAAAATCAGAAATACCCTAAATTTAAAGAAATCAAAATTGCTAAAAGTTGTAAGACAGAAAGACAATACAGCTGAATCTGTTTTAATTGAAATAAAAATAGAGATAAAGTATGTAGTATTAATGATTCCAACAGCCTCAACGACCAATGGAAAGAATTACCATATTTACCAGCGTATAAGCCGAGGTCATAAAATGGGAAAAGTATTTTTAAAAAACGATGTCGACTTTTACGGTGAGGATAAAATACCACCTGAAAATCTTTGTGAGAAAATTTTAGTATATCGATATTTCATATTATTGACACTCGTTTTTATAAAACATTAATGCAAAAAAGTCCATATACAAATTACTAAAACAAACTTAAAATCCAGAAAATTCCTCGTCGCTATCGCTTTCAAAAAGTTTTTTCAGCAGATCACATGACTCAGTATCGAATTCACCAATATCGTATGGATCCCACTCATTATCACTGTTCATGTTGGTGTCACTATCGGATTGCCGCAGATTGTCATCTTCCATTCTATCCATATTGTTCGATATTCCACATTTTTTAAAGGACTTAATTATGGACTCTGTCTTTACCGCATCCTAAGCTTCAATAATGAAGCTGCACAATGTTTTCAATGGCACAGCATGGCACGGCACGGATATTCCCCTTTTCTGTGATGGTTTTTTTCTTTTTTTTTTTTGGCCATTAATTATTTGATTTTTTAGAAAACTGAACAACTCGCATTTTAAAACCGGCATAATATTTTTTCTCTTGTTAAACAGTGCCATTTTGATGTCAGCAGTTTACAGTGTGATTCACAATGGACTGAGCAGCGTCATGGAGGAATACGAATGTGTTGAATGACCGGTTAACCTCACAATACAGTGAGAAACAGCAGCGGAGTGAACGGGAAAGTGGTGTGACCAGTTTTTTAGATGTGGCCAATCGCCTCCCAGTTTCAAAACGCGTTTGGTGTGCCTGTACACCTTTCTACGCGTTTTTCCTTCTCTTTTCCAAGTAGGATTTCATTTGCAGTGGTGCGCACATGATTTTAATGATGGGATATGTTTGGCGAAACAAGGAAGGAGGGTGGTCGATTTATACTACGAATATAGCTGAAATCCAACATTTTCGCTCTAAAAGTCGACATCAACTTATACGCCAGTCGACTGATACTCCGGTAAATACGATAATAAAAATTGAACATCAAAACCAAAACAACAGAAGAAAAAAGACCAAATTAAACAACAGAGGGCACCACAGTAAAGGAATACCAGAGACATTGAGGCGAGCCCAGGCACACACATGATCGCTCACTTGCTCTGCGGTTGCAGAGCAGATGGTTTTGAGAAAGCTTCCTGAGGATGAATGGAGAAACAGTTAAAAGTGCTAGAGGCAAGGTGTGGCGAGTGTTGGGGCTAAGTGAGAATGCAGGTCATTGAAAGAACTGACATTTCTGGTATTAGGCATATAGAAGAATTACAACGTAGAAGTACGCAAATGGATTGAGTTTGGAGCAATAAGTTTTGTATATGGTGTATATAGGAATTTTAGGGTTGAATTGGTAATTTGTGTGTTTTTGTTTAGGAATTAGTTAATGAGTAATGTCAGAGTTGTAGAGTTTATGTTATTGTATGTGACTGGAGCTCATGAGTTGGGAATGTTTGATGTATAGGAAAATTTTATGGGGAGTTTGTATTTTAAGTAGGGCTGTGGATCGATCAATAGTTTTAATCTGTTAATATTTCGTCGTTGATCAATTAATCGGTATTTTAATAAAGTGATAAAAAATACTGTCACAAAAAATATGACTATAAATTGCATTATTCTATTATTATATGGATACCAAATCAGTTGTCTAAAATGTTAGGGTGTTGAATGTATCGTAGCCTGTTAGTATAGTAGTATTCATTGCTTTACTCTATTAAATTAAAAAATCAGAAATACAAATTAATGATAATTACCTTAAACCTGGTTTGCAGTCACTGATTTAGCCAAGATTTTAGGCGCAAGAGCTTGTCAAGATTGGATGGTTTAAGCGAAGTACGAAGTTTGTTAACAACAATACCAGCGGCACTAAACACTCTTTCACTTTGCACAGACCTTTGCTGGAATGCAGAACAACCATTTTGCTAAAGTAGCAAGCAACGGCAATGCACGAGTTTTCCACCACTGACAGAAGAGGATCTGTAAAATCATCGTCGAGTTCAGGCAACTCTGATAAACTGGAAGCTCTAATTCTATCAGTGTGCTGACATTTGTGTATTCCTTTATTTTGTTTCTGTTTCTGGAATAAACGAATTCTCAAAACATAGTTTTCTTTGTTTATGTTGCATATTACTTTGTTCTTGGGGTAAATGTAGCTGTTGATGTGTGCTACTGGATAAAATTCTGTTCCACACTAGCTCTCGGTTTTTTTTTTTTTTTTTTTTTTTTTTTTTGTTGTATGAAGGCCATTGACTGAGTCTTTGTCAGATCATCGAGCAGCATAGCTTTAAATCTGCAAATATATGCTGGGTCGGTATCGGACAATCTCATTGCGCTTTTGCGGTGTGTAAAAGCGGGAATTACAACACTGGCAGTTACGTACTTGTGACCGAGTATTTCAGTAATTTCCAAGCAAGGTTTCAATTTGCTGATTAGCTTCTCAAGCACTTCCTACTCAACTGTTTCAGAACAGGGGTATTCAATGCATTGGCTACGCATTGGCTACGAGAATGTTGTCTACTGCGTTTTTAGCTTTCACAAGACTTTCCACCATGATGTAGGTACTATTCCATCATGCCACAATGTCCTGTTGCAGCTTAGTGTCAGGAAGACCAAGTTCTTTTTGCTTAGACGAGAGTGTAGCCTCTAAATGTGAGCCGTGTTTGAAATGAAAGGTCCTACAATTTTTTGGCATTTAGCTAGAACCTTTTCCATCGATGTGAATGTAAGAGCTTTATTTATACTTAACTGTAAAGTATGTGCTGAACTTCTTACACTGTCAAACTTGATCTGTTAATGCCAAGTACAATATTTCTGGCATTATCAGTGCAGGTGGCAACAAGCTTGTCTGTTAGTTCCAATTTTACGACGGGTTCCTCAAATTCAGTTGTACACTGATTTGCAGTATGCTTCTCAATCGCCTGTTTCACTTGAAGAGTTGCATCACAATAATGCCACTCATTGTCAATCCAGTGTATACTGTTATTGCAAAGTAGCTGTCGTTGGTGAGCGAGTTCCAAAAATCTCCAGTTAAACTCGCATAGGAAGGTCTCTTTAATTCATTAAACACTCTTGACTTCTGAATGTCGTAAATATGGACAATTTTGTCCAGATAATTCTGATAGTGGTGACTGCCAGATTTAAACTCCCATTGACATAAAAAGGCTAGTTTCCAAGAAGTGAAGACACGAGTACAAATTGGTGTATTCAACAAATTCAAAACTATATGCAGTTTTCTGCAACAGTTCCTAATGAATTTTATTTGTATACTATTTTTTTAAGTAACTGATTAGTCGGAAGAAGAAAATAATCGGCAACTAAAATATTGAAGAAAATAATCGGCGACTAAAAAATTGATCGATTAATCGATCAAACCTGACAGCCCTAATTTTAAGTCTTGTGTATAGTAGTATAAAAAAAGAAAAAGAAATGTGCCCAAATGAAGTTAAGCTCAATGAAAAAAGAAATCAAAGTGAACAACAATCCTATGTGAGTGGTACTAGCGTTTCTTGACCGACAGGGATACATGTGTAACCTACAGAAGAGATGCTGAATAAACCTCCACTGGCCTTACGAGATGTTACATCAACTTCGCACCCAACTTGTATGAAATGTTACAGGAAGGAAACAAACCTAGAAAAGGAAAGTTACCTTCAATTGTCAGAATACAATATGCATGTGAATGAAGAGGCAGCATGGGTGTCAAGTGGCCCACAGCGCTGTAATGGTGTTTATCTTGAAACTATTTGATTTTGAGCAATTATTGAAATATATTGTAGCAGATTACCATTAATCTTACACGTATAGTTCTTTGCTCGAAGAAGTTTGAGGCTGGCAAACTCAAACCAGCATATTTGTGCATTATTATGGAGGCTACTGATTTCTAAACTGAAACAGGATTTGTTCCCATGTCTGGAGCTCTGGAGAATGCTGATGAAAGTAGTAGGCTATTTAAGTAAAGAAGCAGTTCCTAGTCTTCAGTTCTAACTGGGAAAAGAGTGAGAAAAAGGAATGCATCTATAAACAAGTATTATGGTCATCCAAGTGAAATATAAGAATATTATGATTATTTTTTTCTTTGGTATCTATGAAGTGGTTTATATTTCTTGCAATATGCTCTTGAGTATTGTTGTGAAATTCTACATTTTGCATTTGGACTTACCATTAAATTGGTGAAGTTCCAAGTTGAACACTTCTAGCACGTGGATCTTGGTTTTTTTCCCCGTATTTCCGTTATGTAGATGCGGTATGGGGGGGGGGGTTCATTCAGTTGCTGGTCCTCTTCAGTTTTTTCCCCGTTGGTTTTTAATTGGTCTCGTTACTAAATAAATATTTTCCTTTGCTGCCTCCACATATATATACTTCTATACGTTTTTTTTACCAGAGTACTTTCGGTAACACTCCGTTACAGTCATCTACGGGACGTTAGCTCCGACCAGCACGGACAAGTGTCAGTAGAGCTTTGGGGAGGTTCTCGCGGACTGCATCTGTTAACGGCTATCGCTTCCTCTTGGGCATCTCTTGTTGGTCACCGATCTCATTTTTCGAAATTTACCATTTTTTTTGCTCAATTTTAATTAAATTCCTCCTCCAACTGTTTCTTAAAATATTAGGGTCATTATGGTTGCAAACTTTTGCTCTATTTTTTTCTATCATTACCGACTGCTATTCTGAGGTGTTTTTCAGATTTACAGCTTTTTATGATTTTTATATTTTCAAATTTAGGATATTTTTGGTTAGCCATACGATATTGAATAAGTGCAGTTTTTCTTCTTTTTTCTGCCAATTTTTTACATGTTGTTTTAACCTGTGTTTAAGCTTATTTTTGGTACTTCCGATATATGCCATTGGAGGATTTTCTGTAATAGGAATTGAGTCAATACCTGCTTTTTCTAACATTTTTATTTTTTCATTATATTTTATTACTATATTTTTTATAGTAGTTACTTTTCCTCCAATTTGAATGTTATGCTTTTTACAAATATTATTAATTTCATTAGTAGTACCTTTAATGTAAGGAAAACCATTCAGATATTTGATTTCATTTTTATTTACTACAGCATTATTTTTTATTTTCTTTATTACTTCTGTGTTCCATTTTTTTATTAAATGGTTTGGATAACCAAAACTACTTGCAATCTTTTTTTATGAATTTAATTTCTTCATTAGTGAACTGAATATTTTCTGAGTGCGTATATGCTCTTTTAATTAAGGTTTTCAGACTATTGTATTTTTGTGGATAAGGATGTGCCGAATTGTACGGAATTAGAACAGGAACAAATGAACTTTTTCGATAAACTCTGTATTGCAACTTATTTGTGGATTTAATAATTTGTACGTCCAAAAAGGCTATTGCATTATTTTTTTTTTTTTTCCATTTCTACCGTGAGTTCTATTGTTGGGTATAAAAATTTCTACATTTTGTGTTTATTTTTGTACCAAACAAAAAAAAAAGTATAAATATTGTCTTCCTGTCAGTTCTTCATTGTTTTGAATACCTGTATTTAAACAGGGAATTTTATGTAATCTGCTGAACAGTGTGAATCCTATTTTTCATCACCGGAAAAAAAAAAAAAATCTTTTCAAACAATATGCTTAAAAGGAGCTTTTGTATTTAGTTATTTATGGTGCATCATTTTATGTGGTGTCACTGGGAATCAACTTAATAGTGTAAAAGCCATGTATACTGGCAGTAGAGCTTGTGTCCGAGTGAATGGTGTTTTATCAAAATGGTTTTCTATTGGTGCAGGAGTCAGACAAGGTTGCGTAATGTCATCATGACTGTTTAATATATTCATGGATGCATGCATGATACCAAGATTGACAATACTGGTTTATGTCTTGGCAATATCCATATGTGCAGATTGCTGTATGTTGATGACACTGTCTCATTGGCAGAGAGCAAAAGTGAGTTGCAGAGTATGTTGCCCCGGGTGTACAAAGTTTGCATGAAATTCAAACAGTATAAATAAGGGGAAAACCAAAGTTATAGTTTTTGAGCGAAGAACTGTTAGCACTGAATGTAATATAAGTCTAAATCGCACAGTCATTGACCAAGTGAATGAGTTTGTGTATTTAAAAAGAAGCATGTGTGACAGAGAGAACAAATTAGATTATGATATTAGTTGGCAAGTGAATGCTGCATTGAAAGTCATAGCTGCACTAGGAGGTTTTCACGGAAATAATGGGTTCTCAAGAGAGCCCCACATGGATGTGTATGAAAGTGTAATTGTTCCTACTCTAATGTATTGCAGTGAAACTTGGGTGCTACAGAAAAGACATAGGAGTCGTTTGTGCACTGGATAAATGTGTTACTTATGGGGGGGTGGCAAGACATGTTAGGATCATGTGAGGAGTGAAGATGTGTTGTAGTTTTGTAATGTGAAGGAAATTGTTGTTAGCAAGGTGGAGACTAATATTCTTTGGTGATTTGACCATGTTGAATGAATATGTGATGCGATGCTTACTAAGAATTTTTTTGTTGTTGTTGTTCCAAGTGGCAGGAAAAAAAGGTAGAGAAAGGCCAAGGAAAGATCAGATTCAGGAGTGTCTGCGTGAGAAAAAGATTTCGAGTGTGAAGTATAGGTCTTGTGTATATCGGGTGATGGATGCCAGTGAAGCCCAAGTTGTATGTCAAGATCGCTGTAAATGGAGAAGTTTGATATGGCAACAGTAAGTAAATAATCAATTAAAAATTTATCTGGTAGTTCTAATTTCTTTGTGGAGTGAACCTCTTAATCTCAGAGAAGAGCTTAGTGATATGTATGTATGTATCATTTTATGTACCGTTAACTAAACTTTTTTTTTTCCTCAGTTATGATCGCACACTTGGGGGAATGGAAATGCAATTAAGACTTCGTGACCACTTTGCAAAAGCTTTTAATTCTGCTAAGAAAACTTCAACTGATGTTTTCACTAATGGAAGGGCGATGGCCAAACTGTTTAAAGAAGCTGGTAGAGTGAAAAAGGTGTTGAGTGCAAATAATGATCACATCGCACAGGTAACTGCTTTAGATGAATACTCCATTTTATAAATTATTTCAAGCTTCCAAACAGATTACTTTTGGGCTTGTAATTGTAAGTACTGTATTTAATTGTTACCATGTAGCCATCTCCTCAAAAAACTTGAAAATTTCATCACCCTGCAGCACATGGGCAGATCCAGGATTTTCATTGGGGGAGGGGGGTTGCAAGTGTCGGAATAACTGGGGACATTTCTGGTATTTTTCCTCAAAATGAAAAAGTGTTGTTAGTATGTCTATAAATTATTCCAGTTACTTAAGGAAAGCAATATACTTTCTTTCACGAAAAATTATTCAATTTGTTATTAAAACCTAACAATCGAAGCTTTTTCTTCGGTCCTGAGGGGATGCCCCCCCCTTTGAATCTGCCACTGCTGCAGCAGGAATTGAACCTGCAGCCTAGGTACTACAGAAGAGACATAGGAGTCGTTTGTGTGCTGGAGAGACGAGTTATTTACAGGGGGTTTGTGGGAAGACACGTTCTGATCATGTAAGGAATGAAGATTTGTTGCAGTTGTGTAATGTGAGACAAAATGTTAGCAAGGTGGAGAGTAATATTCCTAGGTGGTTTTGCCTATGTTGAAAGAATGAGTGAGGAAGATGCATACTAAGAAAACTTTTTCAGCCCAAGTGTCATGAAAGAAAGGCTGAGGAAGGCCCAGGAAATCTTGGGAGGACCAGATTCGGGAATGTTTGCGTGGGAAAAAAATAATGAGTATGAAATACAAAAGTTCTTGTGTGCATTGTGTGATGGATGTCAGTGAAGCTCGATCTGTGTGCCAAGATTGCTGTAAATGGAATCATCTGACAAACCAACAGTAAGTAAATTCTAGTTCCATCAGTTAAAATTTATTTGGCTGTTTGTCTTTCTTTGAGGAGCTAACCTCTGAATCTCACAGAACAGCTTAGTGATATGTATGTAGTGTATGTATTTCCCTATACTCATTCAAGCATACTATCATTACACTACCCAAGACCACAAATCTTGAAGTAAATGAAGCATAGATATTTGAGCAAACATCAGATTTTGCTGTGATATTATCTGAAGGACTAGAAACTTCTGACCTGGATTTGTTATTGAATTGGAAGGAATGCCACTGAGGAAACTGTAGATGTATTATGTTTGCTCAGATTCTTCTGTTTCAGGTGCTAGGGATTTGTTACACTGGTGTAATAGTAGCATGTTCAAACAGAAATCAGGACATGTAGATTTGATTCCTGCTCTAGGGTAAGTTTTTGGAGGACATGACTGCATGATAGTGAATAGTTAAATATGCCACTTCTGTGCTGAAAATATTTCTTTTTGCTTGTTTGAGTGCCATGTATGTTTGAAAATATTAATTGTACAAAATATCCAGCAATAAAAAATTTTATTTTTCTCATATGGATACATTTTACCATATCCACAGGATGATAGAACTTATATAGAAAACATTGAAGTTAGTGATGTATAAATAGCAGTAATAAATTTTAAATAATGTGGTTTTAATTAAACACACCCTCTGCATTCCAGAAAACTGCTGCCATCACCTTTTCAGCTGAAGAGACTGACTTTACCAGCTTTGGAGTGGGTCAGCATCTATGGTTCAATTGTTTTGACTCTGGAATATAATGGTGTGCTGATGTACTGGGTTGGCTCCAAACAGTGCAAGATTGTCTCATGACATGTTCCAAGTGTTGGGAATTTTGGGACCCTATGGGCAGCAGCCTTATCATTTCCAGATGTTCTATCAGAATGTCATGTGATCAACTATTGTTTCTGACATGTGCAGTGTCTCACTAATCTGCCTGACTGTTAAACACACATATTGCAGTACTGTTTCATGCACTTTGAAGATCTGCCTGCACAAATGTCATATTCCATGCTTGAATTCCACTGCCCACTTCTGTATAGTTTTGTATGAAGGACATCCATCCTTAGTATTGCCACAATATCTTCATGGATGTCCTTCAACTCCAACCCTTTGTTATGTGGACAGTTTATCACAGCTCTGACCTCTTGCTTCTTTATTTTCCCTTCCTTGGTTCACCCAAGGAAGGGAAAATGTAGAACCTTTTAGAACCTGCAAAAAATAATGAGCATAACTGTGAAGCTGAAAGCTAATATCTAGACATGTAAAGACTTTATTATGTCCAGAAAGCTCATGTACTTATGACTATTCCTTTATAGCTAAGCCAAGAACTTTTGGGAGACCCTAAATAATAATTAGTTGTGTTAAAAGTATATAGGGAGTAGTACACAGAATGTTTTCATTGTTGCTCCTATCTTCATTAGCTATGGAAATAATAGAAGTGGTGTGAGGTGGTAAAAGCATATTGATTGAAATGTTGCCGAATTTTAGAATAAATTTCCAGGTTAGAGAAACATGACTGGTGACTCTGTGTTACAAGTTGTAATAGAACTTGTATGTAGTCACCAAAGATAAATTTCTATGCTTTCATAACATCTCAGCAATATTTTTTCACTACACATGTAAGGTCTTTTCAATCAAAAATGGCAAAAGTATTCTTGCCGGTTAACATTGACAATAAGGTGGCAGGATTTTCTTTCCTTATGTCATTGTTATGAAACACAAACAAGTAATTTTTCAGTGATGTAGAACTCAAGTTGATATATCTGAAAGTTTAAAAAACCTGTCACATCTAAGCCTGGTTCTTAAGATTATATACAGTGGTATGTGAGTGCAACATTAGGGTCAACCCCTTCTGTCTTTTCATCTTTTTTTGTATTAGTAATTGTGTCATAAAAATTTGTGTATCCAAACGTGCATCACACTAGAGTCCACATGAAGCTATATATACAAGAAAAAAAATGTGTGTGTGTTAATAAAGCAAAAATTGATGCTAATTCTACATTAGTGTGTTACATTTCACACACTGTCATTGGAGCATTATGTCCCATTGGTAGTGAAAATGTTTAAATATCATATGGGTGTTTTTGAAAGCATTGAACTCAAGTTGTAGAAGTCCAAGTATGACTTTGCTATGATTGTGGTGTTTTGTTGTTATCTTAATTTGTGTCAATTATTGATAAGAAATTGGTTTTTGGCAAGTTTAAGATAAATGATTTTCTGTAGAAGTTATACTGAAATGAAGTTTTCATCTGAGTTCAGCTCCCTGGTTATTTTTTCCATTCCTTGTTTTGGAGGGTAATACCCTTCCCCATCTGACTCCATAACAGGTTTCCCCATTCCTAATTTAGGGCCACTGATTCCCAGGAACTTACAGAGCCAGTTTTTTATAGGACATTCACCAATCATCCCTTATTTGAAACTCTATCTCATGCTCAACTCAAGCAATTAGCCAGAAGCCTACACATATGACCATTCAGCCACTAGGGCAATACCCCATTAATATGTGGGTGTACTGTAGTGTGTTCTACAGTTCTTGCTGCTTTGCTTTCCTGGGGGCCAGCAACACTAAATTAAGGATTGCTGGTTGTTCCTTTTATATCATTTGCACTTCCATGTAAAGACATTGGATTGACTGAATCATTAGTTCTTTCAGGTCAGAGCTTTAAAATAATAATAAATATATTATAATGTGGGATGTAAGGTCAAGTGATGCGTAACATCACAGCCTCTCCTTGACAAATGTCAACCCCGCCTTCTCGTGGTGCATCCTGTTCCCACTAAAGGGGCTCTGACGACCGCCCATAGCGGTATAACTATACCATCGGGATTAGAGGAAATTCTATCCCACACTCACCAACCCGCTTGGCCAGCGTGGTGAGTTATGGCCAAACCCCTCCAAAATGATTCCACAACTTAAATCTTGGCCCTCAGTCTCCGGCAGCTGGAATGTACCTGGCCAAGGCAGCGGCCAGTGCGACATGAAGGCAGAGGGTGCTAAGAATCCCCGGAGGACCGGACTAGGCTGCCATCTGATGCTGACCTTGGCAACGTACAATGGACGCTCCCTATCTTCTGATTCAAGGCTTCTTGAATTGGAAGAGGAATTACAAAGGATCAAGTGGGACATCGTGGGGCTAAGTGAGGTAAGGAGAAAAGGAGAAGATCTCATGGAACTGAAAAGTGGACATCTCTTCTACTATCGTGGGACAGATACTGGCAGAACTAGTGGTGTTGGATTTATAATAAACAAGAAACTGAAGGATAAAGTTGTAGAAGTTGAAAGTTCCTCTGACAGAGCTGCACGACTTGTTATCCAACTCTCGAAAAGATACCAGGCTCAGATTATTCAAACTTATGCACCCACCACAAGTCATCCTGAAGAAGAAATTGAAGAATTTTATGAGGAAATTTGTCATCTAAATAATAAAGGTAAGCAGCACTTGAAAATAATTATGGGAGATTTCAATGCAAAAATAGGGCAACGGCAACAGAATGAAACTTCAGTAGGTAAATTCGGTCACGGCAACAGAAACCAGCGTGGAAATACTCTCGTTGAGTTTGCAGAGGCAGAAGGGTTTTTCATCTTGAACTCCTTCTTCAAGAAAAAGCCACACAGGAAATGGACATGGAGACATCCAAATGGGACGACAAATGAAATTGATTTTATTATGTGTAACAAAAAAATTTGTCATAGAAGACTGCAGTGTGCTAAACAAGTTCAACACAGGTAGTGACCATAGATTGGTGAGATGTAAGATGCACCTCAACGCTAAACTTGAACGTGGCAAGCTCATAAGACAAACAAAGTCTATTGACATAACCAACCTCAAAAAACACCATAATACCTTCAAGTTAGAACTGAAGAACAGGTTCTCTGCTTTAGAAGGCCTAACATCGGAAGAAGTGGACATCTCTGAAGTTAACAGAAAAGTAACCAAAGCTCTTATGGAAACAGCAACAAAATTAGCTGGGTCTAAGAACAAGTTGCATGTGAACAAATTATCAGGAAAAACCAAAATGTTGATGCAAAAAAGAAGAGAGATGAGGACAACTAAAGAAGATGTGACTTCCAAAGTGGAATATATAGAGCTATGCAAGACAGTAAGAAAAAGTATCACTGAAGACGTAAGGAAATTCAACTGTGAACTAGTGAGGAAAGCAATTGAAAACAACCAAAGCCTAAAGATAGCAAAGGGACATCTCAGTAAGGGAAGAAAACAGATTATGGCACTGAGAAAAGAAGATGGTTCTGTAACAAGAAATAGAGGCGAAATTTTGACAAGAGTGAAAGATTTCTACTCCAAATTATATGAAAGGGATGATATATGCACTCCAGACATCATGAAAGATACCAGTACCAGAGTTCCTCCAGTCCTTCCAGCAGAAGTTGCACATGCAATCAAGAACATGAAGCGAGGAAAAGCTCCAGGAGAAGATGGAATTACTGTAGACATCATACAAGAAGCAAGTGGAGAAATCGAAACAGTACTCGCCCAAATTTTCACTCGATGCCTTAATGAAGGAAAGATTCCTGAGGATTGGAACACCGCTACAATGATCCTGCTACATAAGAAAGGTGACATTGAGGATCTCGGAAACTACAGACCTATCAGCCTCCTATCAGTAGTTTATAAAATCTTCACTAAAGTTCTTTCACACCGCTTGAAGGTAACACTGGACACGGCTCAACCGAGAGAACAAGCTGGATTCAGGAGTGGCTACAGCACAATAGATCATATCCACGTGCTGAGAGAACTAATTGAAAGAGCGAGGGAATATGAACTTCCATTGTGCATGGCTTTTATCGATTATGAAAAAGCCTTTGATTCGGTGAAACCATCAGCAGTTACAATGGCTCTGAAAACCTGCGGTATTGAAGATGCATACATTAATATTATTAATAACATCTATGAAAATGCAAGTGCAAAGATTAGGCTGTTTGAAAATACAACACACGTAAAAATTGGAAAGGGAGTGAGACAAGGTGACAACATATCTCCGAGAAGCTCTTTAATGCCACATTGGAGGGTGTTTTTCAGTCGCTGAGCTGGGAAAACAAGGGGATAAAGATTAATGGAGATTATCTAACCCACCTTCGTTTTGCTGATGACGTAGTCATTTTTGCAACTACCCCATCAGAGCTGCAGAGTATGATCCAGGAACTTGCTGACAAGAGTAAAGAAGTGGGATTAAAAATGAACTTTCAGAAGACAAAAGTGATGTTCAATGCTTTTACAAGAAATGAAGATTTATCGATTGATGGAGAAAAGCTGGAGATAACAGACACGTACGTTTATCTTGGACAGCAGATATCAAGTGAGGGTCACATTGATGAAGAAATTAATCGGCGTACAAAACTTGCCTGGAGAGCTTTTGGAAGAAACAGCATAATTTTCAAGAGCAATATGCCATTATGTCTTAAAAGAAAAGTGTTTGATCAATGCATCCTTCCAGTGCTTACGTATGGTGCAGAGACGTGGACCTTAACTAAAAGAGACATACAAAGGCTGCAGACAACTCAAAGAAGCATGGAGAGGTGCATGCTTGGTGTAACCAGGAGAGATAAGAAGAGGAACTCGTGGATCCGAAAAATGACTAGAGTGGAAGACATCATGATCAGAGTTAAATCCCTGAAATGGCAATGGGCTGGACATACTGCCAGAAGGACAGATCATCGATGGACAGCCGAAATTTTAGATTGGATTCCAAGGGACAGGAAAAGACCCAGAAGAAGACCACATGGGAGATGGGTGGATGAAATTCGAAAGTATGCAGGGGTGACATGGAGGAGACTGGCACAAGACAGACCGTTGTGGAGGAAACTTGGGGAGACCTTCGTCCAGCAGTGGATTGATAATGGTTGACAATGATGATGATGATGATATTATAATGTGTGTAAGGGTATTTGTAGTTAGTAGTACACTGTAAAAATTTGGGTATTGTTTTAACAAAACAAATTCAGTTCTGAGTCTTTGCATGAATACACAAAAAAATTCATTTATTCCAGCATTTGCATGAATACTACCAACCAAGACAGGTAATTTTAAAAAGCTTTGTTAAACTGGTTAATGAATGTGTGACAGTTCTGGCACACTCATTATTCAAACTTAAATTGTGTTCCACAATACCAGGCTTAACTGCTTCATTGAGGTTTTCTCCTATTTTATTTTTTTTAACCTGTTTTATAGCTTTTGTATGTATTCACATGATATTTGTTACCTTTGTGTACATATTGATTTTCAGTTTGTACATGTAGGTTGAAAGCTTGCTGGATGATAAAGATTTCAAATGTCCAATTGCTAGAGCTGAGTTCGAAGAACTTTGTTCTGATTTATTTGATCGAGTTACAAAGCCAATTGAAACTGCCTTACAGTCTTCAAATCTAAATCTGGTAAGAGAATTTTTTTATATATTTTGGAAAAAAATTAGGTATGTTTAATAACCTTTTGTCTAAAAATAATGCTGTTTGTGCATTGCTTATATTTCCAAGTGAAGACCATATACTTATTTCATGAGTGGCATACAAGCACATATAAATATGACAGAACCTGATAAAATTACATCCTGTTGAGACCAATTAAAGAAAAAGAATGAATAGGAAAGATAAAGAAAATAGAAATATAATGGAAGATAAGAAAATAAAGAGCAATCATTTCAAACAAACATATGCAGTGGTTGACCTCTTTACTTGCTTCTGCCATAATAAAGGGATAGGTGAGTGTATTTAACTATTTAATTCATTTCTGTATTAAATGCTGGAAAAATAAACTAAGTATTTATTACTGCACTCTTAAATTATGTTTGTCTACATGTCTGTGTTTTTCAAAATTGCTTAAGATGTAAAGTTTTGAGCTGAATGCAGATGCTATTAAATTCAAAATATATTTTATTCAATATCATTGCTTCTGAAAATTCAATTGAAACAATACCTTTTTTTTTTTTTTTTTTTTGACACTTCTTACCATGAAGATTATTTTGCTTGCAGTTTCTTCTTCAAATAATGCAATTTTCTTGCTAGCTGGCATAAATGTACACTGCGTGTTTTCCTATATCTGTGCTTCAAAAAGTTGGACATGGAAAATTCTTTTTTATCAACTATCATTCATAGTGAAGAACACTTTGCACATAATTCCTAATTTTTCATAATGCACAATTTTGCTACTACAAGCATAACAGCATTTTACCGGTTAACAACATAGTTGCAGAGTTGTCTAAGCTTGTAAAGACCCAATCGAAACAATTCTTTTCAGTTAAATACCACTTACTATGGAAAATATTTTGTGCATGGTTCTTGCCCAAATAATGCAAATTTTCCCAATGGGGGAGAGGGTGCTTTATTTTTCTTGATATCTCTGCTTCTGAAAGTCCAATTTGCATTATTTGCCAAACTATCCTTAGTTTGGTATATCAACAGTTTTTTTTTTATCAAACTATTCTATATTATAAATTCTGTGAACTTTCACATTACATGGTTAATTTGTTCCAAAAAAGGATACATACTACAAAAATTATGCACTGTAAAACTGAAAGTATATGTAAATTGGCTGATTCATTCCAGAGTCCCAAAAATTTTACTATTGACTTGCCCAAACCACATGAAATGATTTACTGGTGCAGAATATGGCATATCTTTAAAATAATAGTTGCAGATAATAAAATAAAAACAATATTTTTTTCATTTACCTTAAACTCGAAGACTTTGAACATGAGAGTAGGTGGGAGGAAGGTTTGTGGTTAATGTTTTTCAGAAAAAGAATCGCCTTCCAAAAAAGATATCTGAAATATCTTCAGAATCTCCCTTTTTCTCTTCTGTTTCTGTTTTCTGTTGCGAGTTCCTTGTCATGGTCTTCTAGCAGCTCATGAACATTCTTTCTGCTGACTTTCAAGCTCTATTGCCTCACCTGAACTGCAATGTGATTTTCAGCAGCAATTTCTTCCTCCTCCTTTTCAAAGCCCTCATACTCATAAATTATTGTGGGCCACAGGTTCTTCCACTTATATTTCATTTAAGTTTGTGTTGCTTCCCTCCAAGGCACTCATGAATAACCTGATTGCCACCTAGATGTCATACATTTTTCTAGAACTCCTGCAGGGTGATAGCATTTTTTCCTGTTTCTTGATGACATTTTGCAAACATCTTGATGTCAATTGTTTTTGAGTTAGCAATCACCAGCTGATCCTCCATTGGTTAAAGAGGTGGGGTGGCAGAGAATCTGCTGAAATTTAAACTTTGCATTTAATGGCTTCAACAAGTTAAAGCGATACTTTGAGGAAAAGATCATTAACCTCCAGATAGCTCGTAATTGAGGGACAAAATACAACCAAGGTCCATTCATTGAACAATCTTTTGACTCGTGCCATTTTACTGCTTTTTTCTCAGTAGGGCCCTATGTTACTGTTTGCCTTATGTTGCTTGAAGATTCTAGAGGTTTCTAAATGCTAAACAATCATTGGCTTCAATTTGAAGTACCGTGAAGTATTTCTGAGCTACAGCTGCTTTTCTTCAGTTGCTTGGAATTTCCGTTTCCTTCGTGGTGTAACGGATAGCATGCTCGAACTGAAATCACGAGATGTGGGTTCAATTCCCGCTACAGGGCAATGTAATTTTCAAGTTTTCTGAATGAGTTGCTACATGGAAACAGTGAAAATGTGACACATTTGTGCCCAACAATTACATTTATATTGCCTTCCATATATTTTTGAAGAAAAATTATTTCTTTAGGGAGATTCGTTTTCCAATTATATGTATAATGAAATGCATGTTTTTCTGTTTCTTAGTCTCTTCAAATCCAATCTGTAGAGTGATTTCAAAAGTGAAATTAAATTTCAAAATTGGTACTTATTCTGTCTGTGATGGAATCTGAGTCATTTCTGTGACCTGTAATGTTGTTTTCATGGCAGAGTGAACAAAGCAGCATTGAGTTTTGATATTTAATTTCACTTGTTTTCCAATTCTGCAGTCACTTCTTGCTGTACCAAGAAGCAGAGCAAGCAGTTTTTCTGTTGCTTAAAGTGAAAATAAGTTCAGAAATGCTGCTGCATGGTCATCATGCAGAGAAAACTTCTTTTCATGGAATAAAAGAGAACAATAAAAAGTTGTTTTGAACTTTATTTTTTTATTTATTTATTTATTATTTATTTTTTTGTGAAAAATAAAGAAAATGTCGGGGGGGGGTGGGAGTTTGGTCTGCTGATATAGCAAGAAGTGACTGAGCAATGGAAAGCCATGCATTTTCAGAGAAATTGAACTTTAAAAAATTCTGATGTCATCGACTCTTATGAAACTTAGAAACTCCTTAAATGGACTTCCAAAAATCCATATGAACCCTGCGTAATAATACTTTATAAAGTATTATTCACTTTTCTGATTCACAGTTCTCCTACTTAGTGGTATAAGTGTCATGATCATACTAACAATATATTTAAAAATTCATTTTTAAATTGTTTTGTGATAAGCATGTTCAAAATACTCAGAAAAGGATCCTAAATTTAAAAAAAAAAAAAAAAAAAGTTTGTACAGGTTTGAAAACCTCTAGCTAATTGTTACTATTTGAATGTTTAATATTTTCAGGGGTGCCCCAACTATTACGGATTTTCAGCAGATTGTACGAAATTATGGACCATACCTAAAAATAATTACAGAAAGTCACTTATTAGTCAGTCTGCAGATCAATTTGTGAATGAACCTCTAACTTTTGATCAACAGTAGAGTTGGTCAATGTATCGGTATATCGCATAAAACTGGTTTCAATTTCACATCAGTGTTCTGTTTTTTTGACGAGCTGCAGTACAATAGATACATCGCAATTGCAGCTTATCATGAAGGCCAACGTTTACTTTGGAGTAAATTTTTGAGTAGTGGTACATTGGAGTACCACTACTCAAAAGATCTAGGAGCTGACACAGGATGCAAACTTCAGAGTGTGCGAAGCAGTCACTATCTTAAAACCGGTTCTGATCGATCCATCGTGCGGTGACAGCAATGCAACACATTCGCATTTATCAGCACATTCGCAGCTCCTGCCATTATTTTAAGTAGGTGGCAGTTTTATTTTTTCATTTTTGCAGAACAGTGTAAAAGCTATATTAGAATTTAAAGTTGCATATCTATGTAATTTTTCGAATGTCCATCAATGTTCTCACTTTTAGTGACTTTCCGACGGAATTTGGGCATGAAAATTGGTACACATATAGTACCGGTTGAGTAAAAACCTAAAAAGAAAAAAATGGATTTGCAAAAATAAATAAATAAATAAAAATGGGAAAAGGGGCTTAAAAAAGGCTGCTGCAATTTATCGTCAGTTTCCGAACTTCTGATTAAATTCTGACTTGAAAATCAGTTTGCATAGACTACATATAAGTAGGCATGCACAAAAATGTTAAATTCCCCAAATTACCACATTTTTCGTCATATAATCCGCAGATTATATGTTAAAAAATAAGTTCAGGTTCTGTGGATTCTACGCTGATGTAAATAATTCACTGCTATAAAAAAGAAAATGGTGTTTTTGCAGCACTTCAATTTTTAAAAGATCAGCGTCGGATCATCAGGAGAGGTCGTATATCTGGAAAATTTGCAGAAATGCATTAATAACTGTAAAGTGTAATGCTATACAAAGATGGAAGGCCACAAACAATCTGACTTTTTTTTTTTTTTTTTTACTTGCAAGCATTTTAGCAAAAATTGATGCAACAAATATGATATTATTTACTCTTCCGGTGGATCGCGTGCTAAAGCTTAAGGTCACACACGCTCGTGGGTGTCGCATGTCTAGGGAGTTGCTGAAAAAACTGAATTTTTGCTCTTTATTCACTTGAAAGTAACAAAACCATTCACAAATGAGTTATTTTTTTTTATAAGATCCTTTTTTTTTTTTTTCTATTTCTTTGGGCTGCTGGGTCATCTCGAGAATTATGACTTTTCTATACAAAATAATGGTTCAGGATCAACATCATGGGTGTTTCACGATCACTGAATTATGTGCCGCCACAGATTATACGAAGGAATTTTATTTCTTTTCCTGAACTTCATTGTCTCCGGATTATATGCTGCTGTGGATTTTAGAAAGAACAAGAAAGATGACACTGAATTTTCGGGTGTAATAAGCACATCTTTTGAATCTGTTCTGAAGCAAATTAAATTTGTCAAAGCTATTCAAAGTCAATGAAACCGGTACAGAAAACAATAGTATCTGACGGAAGAAAGAAGTTTTTGAATCGGGTTTTTAATCTCTCAGAAATTGCTGTAAACAGAATCATGAGCTTACGCCCTTTGGTTGCAGACTTCTGCGTTAAGAAAAACATGAATTTATATGAGAAACATTTTGCACCGGAAACGCTCTCCAACACAAAAAAATTTTTCATATCGGACTCTTAGAAACAGAGATCGACAAAAATAAGATGTAACTTTACGCCCCCTGGTGGGAAAGCCATGCATTATTTTTAAAAGAAAATGTTTCTAAAAGGTTTGTCGACATGAGTAGTATCAATCTACAAATGACTTCTTTTTCAATTGAAAATTTAGCTCATATTTTGCTGTAAATACATCAGAAAAAGAAATTAAGGCTTATGCTCCCTGGTGGCCAAACCATTTTTTTTTTACAAAAATTCGAAATTATATGCAAGGATTTCCCATCAGCAGCTGTATCCGATGCAGAAAGAATTTTTCAAATCTGAGATTTAGAAGCAGAAATATAGGGGGAACGCAATTTACCTTTACGCCCCCTAGCGGAAAGTCTATGAATTACTTGAAAATTTTGAAATTATATGAAAAACATGCCACACTGAAAACACTATCCAACAAAGAAAGAATTTTTCAAATCTGACTCCTAGAAGTAGAGATATTCACAAAAATAAGATATACATCTACACCCCCTGGTGGAGAAACCACGGAATTTTTTCAGAAGAAAATATTCCCAAAAGGTTTATCAACGTGAGTGGCATTGGTCCACGAAAGAATTTTTTGAATTGAGATTTTAAAAGCTGTATCCGCTAAAGAAAACATTTTTCAAATCTGAGTTTTAGAAGAAGAGATAACGGGAAAAACATAATTTACTTTTGCGCCCCCTAGCGGAAAATCTATGCATAATTTGAAAAACTAACTACCCTACAATACTCTTCGACATAAATGGAATCGAAAAATAGAAGAATTTTTTTTTTTAAAACGGATGTTTAGAAGCAAATATGTGGAATAAAACGTATTTTTGAATTCGACATCATCTGCATTTACGTCCTCTAGCGGTGAAATTGTACATCATAAAAACAAAACAAAATGTGGGATCATCATTCGCATATTTCAAGCTTCCAAATGCAAAAAGAATTTTTCAAGTCGGACTAATAGTTGCTGAGATACCGTGTCGACGGACAAACCGATAACATAAGTACGATCTTTTTTTTTTTTTTTATATATATATATATATATATATATTTAGATTGGATCCCAAGGGACAGGAAAAGACCCAGAAGAAGACCACATGGGAGATGGGTGGATGAAATTCGAAAGTATGCAGGGGTGACATATCATCATCATCATCATTGTCAACCATTATCAATCCACTGCTGGACGAAGGTCTCCCCAAGTTTCCTCCACAACGGTCTGTCTTGTGCCAGTCTCCTCCATGTCACTCCCGCATATTTACGAATTTCATCCACCCATCTCCCATGTGGTCTTTTTCTGGGTCTTTTCCTGTCCCTTGGAATCCAATCTAAAATTTCGGCTGTCCATCTATGGTCTGTCCTTCTGGCAGTATGTCCAGCCCATTGCCATTTCAGGGATTTAACTCTGATCATGATGTCTTCCACTCTCGTCATTTTTCGAATCCACGAGTTCCTCTTCTTATCTCTCCTGGTTATACCAAGCATGCACCTCTCCATGCTTCTTTGAGTTGTCTGCAGCCTTTGTATGTCTCTTTTAGTTAAGGTCCACGTCTCTGCACCATACGTAAGCACTGGAAGGATGCATTGATCAAACACTTTTCTTTTAAGACATAATGGCATATTGCTCTTGAAAATTATGCTGTTTCTTCCAAAAGCTCTCCAGGCAAGTTTTGTACGCCGATTAATTTCTTCATCAATGTGACCCTCACTTGATATCTGCTGTCCAAGATAAACATACGTATCTGTTATCTCCAGTTTTTCTCCATCAATCGATAAATCTTCATTTCTTGTAAAAGCATTGAACATCACTTTTGTCTTCTGAAAGTTCATTTTTAATCCCACTTCTTTACTCTTGTCAGCAAGTTCCTGGATCATACTCTGCAGCTCTGATGGGGTAGTTGCAAAAATGACTACGTCATCAGCAAAACGAAGGTGGGTTAGATAATCTCCATTAATCTTTATCCCTTTGTTTTCCCAGTTCAGTGATTGAAAGACATTTTCCAATGTGGCATTAAAGAGCTTCGGAGATATGGTGTCACCTTGTCTCACTCCCTTTCCAATTTTTATGTGTGTTGTATTTTCAAACAGCCGAATCTTTGCACTTGCATTTTCATAGATGTTATTAATAATATTAATGTATGCATCTTCAATACCGCAGGATTTCAGAGCCGTGGTAACTGCTGATGGTTTCACCGAATCAAAGGCTTTTTCATAATCGATAAAAGCCATGCACAATGGAAGTTCATATTCCCTCGCTCTTTCAATTAGTTCTCTCAGTACGTGGATATGATCTATTGTGCTGTAGCCACTCCGGAATCCAGCTTGTTCTCTCGGTTGAGCCATGTCCAGTGTTACCTTCAAGCGGTGTGAAAGAACTTTAGTGAAGATTTTATAAACCACTGATAGGAGGCTGATAGGTCTGTAGTTCCTGAGATCCTCAATGTCACCTTTTTTATGTAGCAGGATCATTGTAGCATTGTTCCAATCCTCAGGAATCTTCCCTTCATTAAGGCATCGAGTGAAAATTTGGGCGAGTACTGTTTCGATTTCTCCACTTGCTTCTTGTATGATGTCTATAGTAATTCCATCTTCTCCTGAAGCTTTCCCCCGCTTCATGTTCTTGATTGCATGTGCAACTTCTGCTGGGAGGACTGGAAGAACTCTGGTACCTTTCATGATGTCTGGAGTACATGTATCATCCCTTTCATATAATTTGGAGTAGAAATCTTTCACTCTTGTCAAAATTTTGCCTCTATTTCTTGTTATAGAACCATCTTCTTTTCTCAGAGCCATAATCTGTTTTCTTCCCTTACTGAGATGTCTCTTTGCTATCTTTAGGCTTTGGTTGTTTTCAATTGCTTTCCTCACTAGCTCACAGTTGAATTTCCTTACGTCTTCAGTGATACTTTTTCGTGCTGTCTTGCATAGCTCTATATATTCCACTTTGGAAGTCACATCTTCTTTAGTTGTCCTCATCTCTCTTCTTTTTTGCATCAACATTTTGGTTTTTCCTGATAATTTGTTTACATGCAACTTGTTCTTAGACCCAGCTAATTTTGTTGCTGTTTCCATAAGAGCTTTGGTTACTTTTCTGTTAACTTCCGAAATATCCACTTCTTCCGATGTTAGGCCTTCTAAAGCAGGGAATCTGTTCTTCAGTTCCAACTTGAAAGTATTATGGTGTTTTTTAAGGTTGGTTATGTCAATACATTTTGTTTGTCTTATGAGCTTGCCACGTTCCAGTTTAGTGTTGAGGTGCATCTTACATCTCACCAATCTATGGTCACTACCTGTGTTGAACTTGTTTAGCACACTGCAGTCTTCGATGACGAATTTTTTGTTACACATAATAAAATCAATTTCACTTGTCGTCCCAATTGGATGTCTCCATGCCCATTTCCTGTGTGGCTTTTTCTTGAAAAAGGAATTCAAGATGAAAAATCCTTCTGCCTCTGCAAACTCAACGAGAGTATTTCCACGCTGGTTTCTGTTGCCGTGACCGAATTTACCTACTGAAGTTTCATTCTGTTGCCGTTGCCCTATTTTTGCATTGAAATCTCCCATAATTATCTTCAAGTGCTGCTTACCTTCATTATTTAGATGACGAATTTCCTCATAAAATTCTTCAATTTCTTCTTCAGGATGACTTGTGGTGGGTGCATAAGTTTGAATAATCTGAGCCTGGTATCTTCTCGATAGTTGGATAACGAGTCGTGCAGCTCTGTCAGAGGAACTTTCAACTTCTACCACTTTATCCTTCAGTTTCTTGTTTATTATAAATCCAACACCACTAGTTATATATATATATATATATATATATATATATATATACAAAAGACGTGCTAAAAATACAGTATGTATATATCAATCCTAAGACAGATGTCAGGCAAAGGTCTAACCACAGTCTTGGTTACTTTTGAATGAAATTATCCCATGCCGCCCCGGTGGCGCAGTGGTCTAAGGCGCTGGCCTCTGATCATTCGTCCGTAAGGGGTCCGGGTTCGAATCCCGGTCAGGCATGGATGTTGTGTTTGTCTTACGGCACTGGCTCTCTCCCTTCCCTGGAACCAGTGACCCTAAATTAGGGACGGGCGACTGCTTATAGCCCATTGAGTTGCTCACGGTGGTCGTTAAACCTCCAATCAAAAAAAAAAAAAAAGAAATTATCCCATGAAAATCCATACACATACAATACTGGTAGAGTACAAACTGGAAAAATTATGGATTTAAGAAGTCTCTTTCCCCATGTTTGATATACTGTTATAAGGTGAGTGTGCTAGTTTTACTTTATAATACAGTAATTTTATTTAGTAACTTTAAAAAAATCTATGGATGTTGTGCGCGTGCAACTTTAGCTTCCGAATGATTACTGATAGACACCTCAAAAGGTTGGCAGCTCTGTATTTTATGCATAAATTTTTGGATCAATCTGCTTTAACATGCTCTTCCCACTTGTCATGATTATGTTATTTAAAGGGGTTGGTTGCCACAACTGTTGGCCATACATATTTTCCATGTTTGTTGCATTTTTATCCAAAGTACTGAACTATTAAAATTTCATGGTGCTTTACTTGATAAGAAAATTGAAGATGCTTTTAATTTCTTAATCTTGAAGTAATTGGGCTTTTGGAGCTGCGAAATCTGTAGTACATAGCTGCTCCCTGTCTTTCTTGTATTCTTTAAAACTATCAGGATTCTAATTTTTTTAATTTTTTTTTATTTTTCAGGACAATATTGATCAAGTAATCCTTGCAGGATCTGGAGCTCGTGTTCCTAAAGTCCAGCAGAAACTTCTGGAATATGTAAAGAAAGCAGAACTTGGGAAAAGTATTAACACTGATGAATCTGCTGCACTTGGTGCCGCATACCAAGCTGCTCATCTCAGTAAAGGATTTAAAGTTAAAACTTTCTTGATAAAAGATGCAAATCTGTTTCCTATTCAGGTATTGATGTTATTTTTAGTAAATTTGTGCTTCCATTTTATTCAGTACTTAACTATTTCAATGGAATTAGAATTATTTTTATGTAAAAATACCCATTTTTGAACAGTTTTGAAAAATTTTATGAAAATTGTGAAAGAAATATTCTTCACAAATACATGGAACAGTGACAGAATCATTAAGGTAGCAAACAGAATAGCCACTGCCTAGCTTACATAAAATCTGAAGTTGTTCAGATCAGATACTTGCAACTTCATTGTCCTGGGTGGTGTAACAGATAGCATGCTTGAACAGAAATGGAGTTTCGATTCGTGCACCTGGGGGATGTAATTTTTAAGTTTTCTGATGTAATGTTACATGTTGAATTGTAAGCTAGGCAATAGCTATTCTCTTTGCCACTTTAATAATTCTGTGAGTTCTGACATATTTTATAAGGATATTCATTTTGAAGTATCTTTTTTTATTATTTATTTTGTAGTTATAATTTGAAACTACACCGGCATTTAAGTGCGACTGCTTGAGTGTAGATTTACTACAAAATGACTGTTGTACCTTTTTCTGTTTCATGGGCAAGTACAGGCAGGAATTTTCACATGCTTCCATCATCCATATCTAAATGTTCTTTCAGTGGGGAGTGTCTATTACACAATAGGAAAACTTCATTGTGAACTACAAAATATTTACTTTCCAACGTACGTACCAGGGGTGATTGTGCTCCGAAATTTCTGAAAATTTGAACTCCCGTAGTCCAGCGGGAAAACAAAATCATAATTCCGCCGCTAATTTTAAAAAAAAAAAAACATACAAAATGTGGAAATTTTAAGATACCAAAAGCCGATCATTGTGTTTTGCAATGAAAGTATTGGGTTGTCAGAAAAGTCATGACTTATTTTGGCACTCGATGACGGTTGGGCGGTTTTGGAAGTACTAGAGGCATGCGCAGCTCTGTAATCGCTATGGCATTCGACAGGTGCCAGTTCTAGCTGCAGTCTAAAAGGAATAGTGAGCGATTTGGTTGATTTGACATCAAGTTGAAGATGGAAGACCAAACTGTGCATTTTCGTCATATTTTACTGTTTTACTTCCGTAAAGGGAAGAACGCGAATCAAGCTTGTGAAAAGTTGTGTAAAGTGTACAGTGATAATGCTCTACAAGAACGTCAGTGCCAGCGGTGGTTTGCAAAATTCCGTGCTGGTAATTTTAACCTCAACGATGCTCCTCGTCCGGGAGGCCCACCGAGGATGATGATGACGACCAAAACAAGGTATTGATAGAGTCAAACCCACATTACACAGCATGAGAGATTGCAGACACATTGCACATCCATCATTCAAGCATTCACGACCACCTGAAGAAGCTGGGATACGTAAGCAAGCTCGATGTGTGGGTTCCTCATGAACTCAAAGAAGCTCAATTGACGGCGCGTATAAACATCTG
Source organism: Macrothele yani (assembly GCA_039090855.1). Classification (NCBI taxonomy): domain Eukaryota; kingdom Metazoa; phylum Arthropoda; class Arachnida; order Araneae; family Macrothelidae; genus Macrothele; species Macrothele yani. The sequence goes on from CM076994.1 coordinate 140,077,648, forward strand.
CGATATGCTTATTAAACGTGAGGAAAACGATCCTTTTTTGAAGCGACTGATGACGAAAGGTGGATTGTGTAGAACAATGTGCTGTGCAAACAGTCTTGGTCCTGACGTGCTGCTTCGCCTCAAACGACATCCAAAGCAGACATTCATCAGCGGAAGGTTCTGGTCTCAGTGTGGTGGGATTTTAAAGGTGTCGTGTTTATCAAGCTCCTACCACGGAACCAAACAATTCGAATGTGTACTGTCGGCAATTGGACAGTTTAAACGAATCCATCGTCCAGAAACGTCCAGCGCTCATTCATCGTAAAGGTGTTGTGTTCCATCACGACAATGCGAGACCACACACAAGTTTGATCACCCACCAAAAATTATTAGAGCTTAGGCGGGATGTGTTGCCATACCCAGCATACTCGCCTGACCTTGTGCCGTGAGACTTCCACTTGTTTCGCTCTCTTCAACAGTCCTTGCGTGGTATAACTTTCAATTCAGATGAGGCTGTAAATCAGCACCTTGTACAGTTTTTTGCCACGAAAGACAGGTCCTTCTATGAACAAGGCATTCTGCAGCTCACTGAAAGATGGCAAAAGGTTATCGAACAAAACGGGCATTATATCATTGATTGATCTTTGTTCTTCCTATCAATAAATGACCTTTGCAAAACATGGCTAAAATACGTCACGACTTTTCCGACAACTCAATAGGAGAAACTGAACTGTGTTGCATATTTAGAAAGCTTATGTATATGAACTTGCGTAATTTATTCTGCACTTGAAATGATGCTTTTAAAACTGTTAAATGATTTTTAATAATTTTAGAACAAACTTAATTGTGTTGGCATATTAAGAATTTCCAACTCTTCAATTTTTGTGTTGCTTAACATTGGCATTTAGCTGTGTTACTTTTCATGAGAAGTAGTCTTAATTAAAGCCATTATGATATGAAAGGTATTAATATTTTATTATTGATTTTTATTTTCATTAAATGTGTTGACTTACTAATTTTCTTGAATAGTTTAAAAGCTATGCTGAATTTTGTTACAATATGTCAAATAAAAAGAGGATTTAAGAACTCTGATAAAATAATTGGGTTACACTTAGAACATCAATGTTCTTGTAAAATTCGTCTTACACATTTTTTTCAGAAAATTTCATCAGGACCCACAATCACCCTTGGTACATACCTACAAATCCCTAAGCTGTTCTCTGAGATTCAGTGGATAACTCCTCAAAGAAAGATTGTCTGCCATAATTGCAAATGTTGTTAGATTTTGCCTACTGTTGATGTATTAAACTTCTCCATTTATGGTGATCGTACATACCATGTGAGCTTCACTAAGATCCAATCACATCTCACATAACACCTTTTGTATTTCATGCTTGTTACTTTTCTGTCTTGCAGGCATTCGTGAATCTGATCCTCCCATGATTTCCTTGGCCACCTTTACCTTTCTTTTGTGCCACTAAGGCTGAATAAATTCTCTTAACACCTTGTCACTCATTCTTTCAACATTGCCAAACCATCTCAAAATATTTGTCTCCTGCCTACTAACAACATTTTGCTTTACAATTACACATCTGCAACACATCTTCATCCCTCCAGGATTTGCACAGCTCCTGGAATTTGATCCCCCTTTCTTCCAGACATATAAAGTCCTTGGTTTTTCATATTTTTGTGAAAGGTCCTGGAATAGTAGGGTAGTTTTTTCGTACAAAGAAAAAAGAATTGGGTAAAATGTTTGAATTAATTGCATATTTTTTCCCCTCTAGCTTCTTGTGATGCGTACTTGCGACATCACTTCCTTCCATAGATGAGATATCACCTCATATGACACTGCAGTGCAAGATGTTTGAGTGGTTGTGTGCAGTTGGAGTTATAACATTATGTGGAAACCCTCCTGCATGTCTAAGATGGTTGTTCCTCCTCGCACTGCCACCCAGGTTGCACAGTGGTCTTAGTGCTGTCTTCTGACCATTCCTCCATGATGGGTCCTGGTTCAAATCCCGGTGAGGCATGGATGTTGTTCCTAGTCCATGTCAGTTGTGTGTATTAATTATTCATTCGCCTCCTAGTTATTTGTTCAGTTGCTGCTTACCATCTTTGGTGAATCCCCAGCATTGTGTGGGGCTCCAAGAAGCAACCTGCCATGTGGTTTGGCAGTTAGTCGTATGTGAGTCTGGAGAACTCGAGGCCGCTGTGGTGCAGTGGCAGCATGTCCGGAACATAACTGGAAGACCCTGGGTTTGATTCCCGGTGATGGCCAATGAAAATTTTTCCATGACTCACTTATAAATGTGGAAAGAGCGATGACTTCTGGTTGATGTTCCTAATCCACGTCAATTCTCTGTATTAATTATGGATATTGTGTTTATCATATGGCACCAGCTCACTTCCTTCCCTTAAACCAGTGGCCATAATTTAGAGATGGGTGACTGCTTTATTATAGCCCGTTCAGTAGCTCATGATGGTCATTAAACCTCCAAACAAACAAACCTTCTGGCACCCGCTTTCCTCACTGACGGAGATTGACATATTTATCTATCCTCTGCAGCCCAGTGTGCATGGGAATAGATGATTATGGAATAGAGAATCTTCAGCACCGTGGCAAAATTGTTTTGTTTTATCATTGTGCTAAGTTCCAGAGTCAGGGTTCCCATTCAACCTGGAAAACAGGGAAAACCTGGAATTCTCAGGGAATTTGAAAATGGTTCCAAAACTCAAGGAAAATTGCCCCCATTTTTTTTTTTTTTTTTGTAAAACTCGGGGGAAATTACTCCCCCCCCTTTTTTTTGTAAAAATCAATTGATGCTTTATTTTTCCAAAAAAAAACTTATTTTTTCAAGATTTCAAACTTTTGCTTGCAATTACTGTCTGCCTAGAATTTGGTAGATCTTACTTTCAGTTATATTAAGTATTTCCTTTATTTTCTAAAAAAAAAAGATGCAAAATTGAATTTTTAAAATTGCCAGTTATTAAGCTTTTGTTCAATTTCTAAAGGCAGTTGTTATAACATGGAACAATTAGGCACAATGGCTCCTGCTTGAAAAAACACTTCATAAGAGAACCAACCAAATGATGGATCAAAGTCCTATGTCTGTTGGTTCTTTTGAAACATGTTTCTTTGAACAGTGTCATTCCATCATTAACCTTAGCTGCATTGTGTTATATAGAAAAACTGAAACTATTAAACTGACAGATTTTTTTTTACATTCCCATAGAAACAGGTCATATGTATTTACAAATTCTGTGTGGGTAGTATTCACAAAAGTTCACGGAACTTTGGTACAGAAAATAATGTGCACAGTTAGTTGTTTATTAATGAAAAGCAGGTAATTTTATAAAGACAAATTACGTAAAGAATTTACAAGTGTGTGCTTTGGTGAGAAAAATGAATGGAATGGAATGAAATGTAGCAGTTCTTTGCAACATGCCACTCTGGAAAACTTTAAAAACCACCTGGAGAACCTGAAAAAGTCAGGGAATTTTTTTTATTGCTTTTGAGTGGGAACCGTGAGAGTGCTTCCTATAAGTTTCACACCTGCCAACTACTACAGAATGTCCGCAGTTTCTATGAATTTTGTTGTCTGACTACAGAACTCAGTCAAAACTACGTGATTGTACGAGTTTTCTTTTTTTTCTTTTTTTTTTTTTTTGTCCAGATCATTCTTAAGATTGATGCAAAACTGAAGGGATTTGGGGAGGAATGTTGTTTCTCGTCTGTGGGCGGTATTTCGTGTTTCAAAATTTCCAAAACTGTAGTTAAATGTAGTAAAAAATTTTGCCACAATCATAATTCTTTTTCTTTTGATGTTGCCTTTGTGTTTCTTGTTAAATATCATTTTATTGCGTAAATGTTTGTATTTCGGCTTGCAACTGTAGGCAACAATTTGCAAAAGTAGAAGTTACACACCTCGAAAATTTCCTCGTAATTTTTAGGCACAAGATTCTTCTGCAAATTCGAGGAATTCCACCATTTTCGTTATTATTTTGGTCATTCACAAGATTGATGCACACAAGCGAAGAGAAATTCGGAGGGTGTGGGGGGATGTTCGTCGGAGGATGGAATTCCATCTTTACAAAACTTTCTAAAACAGAAGGTCAACAGAGTTCAGATTTTTTGTGTAATCGTAATTTCTTTTTCACGCAATGTTGCCTCTGTCCAGTATTATTTTTAAATAACATTTTGCTGAGTAAATTTTTATTTCAGCTTGAAAAGAAAGCTGGAGAGGGCAGAGGTTTTTCCCCATAATCCCCCTCCCCCATGTTCCCACTCTCCTGCCTTGTTAAATACCCCCAGTCCCATAGGTTTTTGCATTTAAGCTTGATAAGGGAGGAGGAAATTCGCAAAAACAGAAGTTAATGTATTTGGAAAATTTAGAAAAATTGAATTATTTTTTACAAATTTTAGATTTTCCATCTGTCAAGCATTGTAGAATTCTGAATGCATCTGACTGATTTTTACCGGTGGAAGTTTTGAACTTAAATCTCTCATTCCATCACCAGGGGAATCAACTTTGTGTTTCTCACATATTTAAGTTTGTTTCATTAGTGTCCTTGTTTGTTGTGGTGCATATTTATTTTTCACAAAGATGGACCATTTCGTAAAAAAGCGTCTATGTGTACCGCGCAATAGTCACTAGTAAGTACTGATTTGGCTCTTGCCAATGTTGACAGGTATGAAGGTTTACACAGAGAAATTTTACCACTTCCTCGAAGATGCAACACACACTGAATGAAGAACACTCTGTAACAGCGAAACCCCATAGAATTTCACAAGAATTCTAAATGTATGGGTAAATTTCACAGCAATTTGCAAAATATAAAACAAAGAACTATGATTCTAACAAAAACTTAAGCTCCTGGAATTTTTTGATGAATTGGAAAAGTCCTGGTATTTATTTTCTGTAAATATGTACAAACCTTGTTTCTCACTTAAACAAGATGTGTCTTGCCTGACCCCTTCCTCCTATAAGCAATGCATCTCTCCAGCTGAAAAATTACTACCGCATCTCTTCTGAAGTACCCAGTTTTTACTGTTGTACATCAGAGTAGGAACAATCAACTCTTTCATATGCTGCCACTTAGGACTTTCTCGAGTCCTTTGCAGTTCTCGTAAAACAGCTGTGACTTTCAATGTTGAATTCACTGACATATGGATTTCACCGTCTAACTTGTTTAATTCTTTAATAAAACCATCTAACCTGTTTTATCCCAATTTTTTCAGAGTTTTTTTTTATTATTATTTCTTTAAGCAGAATGTGTGAGAACTTGTGCATTGTTACATTTGTTATTGTGTTCAAGAAAAATTCTGGATGTGTGAATTAAAAATACTTTTGCTGTACATTTTAGTATTTTTTACCTGCATTGAAACCATTTACTTCTGTAATGCCTTCTTAGTTAAAGCAAACAATAAAGTATCTTTCACTCTATATCTTTGGTAACTTACAAGACATTCATGAGTTGTGATTAATGTACCTCAAAGATGTCTCACATCATAGTGTTTCACTTAGAATTTTTCAAATATGTGTAATCTCATTTGATTTAATTCTCAAAAAAGGGCCAAAAAAAAATTCTATGGTTGTTACAAACACCATTTCAGCAGAATTTAAGTGAATAAATAGATGCAAAAATAGTAAAAAAATTCGAAATGTATACCCAGCAGTGAAGACCAACACATTACTGGTATAGATTATATAATAATAATAATAATAATAATAATAATAATTTGTGGAAAATGATTGTCATACAGGTTTATAAAAATAGATTTTTTGGATTTTCATGTCTTGTGTTGCATTGAACGAATATGTGTATTGTGTTATTTATGCAAATTTCATGTGCGTGTTTAATTTTCAGGTAGATTTCCAGCGAGAATATGAACTTGAAGATAAGACAACTGGAGTTAAAAATGTGCGCCGCATGCTGTTTACTAGAAATAATGTATTTCCACAGAAGAAAGTTATGACATTTAATCGCAGTGTGAAAGACTTTGACATCTTTGTGAATTATGGAGAACTTAATTTTCTCAATGAGTTTGAATTAAAGTAAGCAAAAATATTTTCACAACATGTCTTGTTTCAAGTGCATAAATTTAGTTGTTAGTTTACCTTTGCCATAGTAGCTGAGTTTGTCTCATATTTGAATTAGCATTTATGCTTCATTTGGAATTTAAGCAGATATTTTTGAATTTGGAATGAGGATAAATGTTCAGTTTAAATTTGTAGTTTTAAGACAAACTGCAGAAAACTTTTTTTTTTTTTTTTTGTAATTAAAAGGAAAAATGTGTAAATAAATACATCGCTCTTTCCACGTTCCAGAAACACACAGCAACCGAAAAATTGTTTTTCAGCCAACCGCTGTGGAAATTGAACCAACAGAACTCTCGATATCGCGCAGAGTGCGTTACATTTTACGCCACGGTGCTATGTGTATTTAAGTCAGCTTCTGACATCATAAATCCGTAAGATGGGCTCAGCTACTGAGACGTCTCCATCTGGTGGGCATAAACGGCACTATTTTATTCTAATTTTTGCTTCAATAATTGAATTTTTTGGTTGCTGTGTGTTTCTGGAACGTGGAAAGAGCGATGTATTTATTTATTTATTAACTGTCGCCACGTATTTGGGGTATTTTCACCTGGAAAAATGTGTTCTTATTGTCTGCTAATACAGCAAGAGGTTACTAAGCAATGGGAGGGAAACCATGCATTTTCAAAGAAATTAAAATTTAACAAATTAGTAAAATTATGCAATGCATTGATTATGATACGCTTTCTGACATACCAGAAATCATTACTCAAGTTATGAGGATAGTGGCTGTGGAATTAAATCTTGCTCCTATGTCCTGGCCTTTGACCCAATTTCGCCCATTTTCAATAGAGTTCGTCCCCAGGTGGTCCCCTACCACATATTAAATTTTCATCGAAATCGAACCATTTTTACGCAAGTTATGATGCATAAAGGCAATAGAATGGGTCCCGTTCCTATGTCGTGACCTTTGACCCCATTTTGCCCATTTTCAATAGGGTTCGTCTCGAGTTGGTCCCCTACCACATGCTAAAATTTCAACGAAATTGAACCATTTTTATGCGAGTTATCGTGCAGACGGACAAAGCTGGAGCCATTACGCTTCTTCAACCTACGGTTGGAAAGCGTAAAAGCAATTAGTTAGCTCCTCACTTTGCCATGACAACTGTATAGGTCATGGAATGGTGCAGTTTCTAACAAGGACGAATGAAGTAATGATTTTAAATTTGAATTTTGCTTTCGTAAAAATTATGCTTACTTCATATTTCACCTTTCCTTATTCATAAATTTCCAGTGTAAGTAAGCATTTCAAAATGTTTAAATATAACAGTATTTATTTTATATATTGATTGTGTGGCATATGAAGGAAAGCATTTCAAGAAGTAATGGGACATTTATGGTCTAACTGCTAACTGTAAATTTTATACTTACATATTTTTTAGTTTTATGTTTTTTATTCTATTTTTTGCTTCAATAATTGAATTAAAGCCAAAGTAGATGCAAATTTGTTTCAAAATCATTACATACATACATACATACATACATATCATTAAGCTGTTCTCTGAGATTCAGAGGTTAGCGCCAAAAAGAAATACAAACTACCAGATATTTTTACTTACTGTTGTCGTATCAAACTTCTCCATTTACAGCGATCTTGACATACAACTCTGGCTTCACTGATATCCATTACACGCCGTACACAAGATCGTTTTTACTTCATACTCATAATCTTTTTCTCGTGCAGACATTCCTGAATCTGATCCACCCATGTCTTCCTCTACCTTTCCTTCCTGCCACTTGGGCTAAAAAAGATTTTCTTAGTAAGCATCTCATCACTCATTCTTTCAACGTGGACAAACCAACGAAGCATATTAGTCTTCACCTTGCTAACAACATTTTGCTTCACATCACACAACTGCAACACATCTTCATTCCTCACACAATCAGAACGTGTCTTGCCACAAACGCATTTCTCCAGCACACAAACGACTCCTATGTTTCTTCTGCAGTACCCAGGTTTCACTGCCATACATCAGAGTAGGAACAATTACACTTTCATACACAGCCATGCGAGACTCTCTAGAGAACTCATCATTCCTGTGAAAACCTTCCAGAGCAGCTATGACTTTCAATGAAGAATTCACTCGCCTACTAATTTCACCATCAAATTTGTTCTCTCTCTCTCAAACATGTTTCCTAAATACACAAACTCACTCACCTGGTCAATCACAGTGCCGTTTATACTTACATTACATTCAGTGCTACCAGTTCCTCTCTCAAACACCATAACTTTGGTTTATCCCTTATTTATACTCAGTTTGAATTTCAAAATCATTATATCATAGTATATGTAAAAGATTTGTAGAAATTAAATCCAGTATACTTTCAATGGCAGTTTTGGTATTTCAGTTTTTATGTGATTTTGTTTATTAGTTACATCAAACATCATTTTCAGAATTTTGCATTCTGTATTAAGTTTGCTCAAGCCTGTAGGGCTTGTTGTTGTAGACTATAAATTGAAAAGAGACCTGTAGTTTCACTGTATCTTTTAAGTAGGAGTATTTAGTTAAGGAATTCTGTGTTTGAATAAGTATGAATCACATGACAGTTATGATTTACTGTACAGCATTGTTACAAAGAAGTGTTGGGTGCATCACTACAACTTAAAAATAATAATAATAAAAAAAAAAACTGTCACTTGGATATAGTCACTCCATTCCTCCTCCCAGAAAGAAAACAAAAATTGACTACCTTCTCCTTGAAAAATGCATGTTCACTGTTTTCTGGGGCTATAGAAGCATCATTCACCAGGAGTACATGGTCAAAGGTCCAAGACATACACGAATGCACACATGCACTCATCAGGGACAAAGGCCTATGCTTTTTTAATATAATGCCACATTCCACACCAGTGCTGCCACTGCAGTGGAAAGCATCTAGTTTGGAGTTGTTCTGCACCTTTTCTACAGCCTGGATTTAGCACCATCTGTCTTATTGTTTGCAGTACTCAAGAAATGCCTCAAAGGAGTTTATTTCATCTGTGATGAAAAAGTTCAAGCTGATTCAAGAATTGCAATCTTAAAGAGATGGGTTCAAAAAAATTAAGATCCAGGAGCATTGTGTTGAATGAAAGGGAGACTGCATGGAAAAATGAGGTATAAAAACAAATTACACAATCATTTGCTTTTTGTTGCCTTGTCTGGGAGCAAAGTTGTGAACGTGAAGACATTAATTTCTGAACACCCTACATACATTCAGCAGTTTCAGAGAAGGAGAGAGCTGTCATGAGAATACAACAGATGTAAAATAAAGATCTGCTTTGCAGCATTAAATCAGGTGCAAAGTAATATAGCATTCTTCTGAACTATTGTAACTGAAGCTCAGGTGTAACTTTTTATGTACCACATGATGCCAGCTTTTTGCAAGTAGTCAAACATTTTTAGCCAAACTTTCTTTTCTTCTTGAAAGTTCATAATCATGAATTTACTCATTTTGAGACCATTTAATGTTAAAACATTGAATGATCTCAAATTGTGTAAGTTATTTTTTTAGATACATCATGTAGTCACATATAGCTGGAAGTAGAGGTGAAAAATATTTACTTTAGTAATTCAGTTCTGCTTTGTTTTATTATTTTCTCCTTTAACTGACTGTTAATTCAATTTTAATTATTCAGGAATATTGTATATACTTTGTGCATCCTATTTTGAATGAAGTTGTACCATATACAAAGGCTAAGTCATAATTATCGACCATTAATGAATTAAAAAAGTGCAAAGTGCAGGGTACTTACCAGTGTTTTTATAGGCCCTCCACATAGTCTCAGGACATGTTTAGTACCCGTTGACAAATCCCAGCAGTTGTTGTACTTGATCAGCAGAGTTGTTTTCACGGATAGAGTGCATTAACCACTCTATTGCGGCTAGAATGGCGTATTTCGTTGGGAGTTTTTCCACTCAAAGGCTCTGTTAGCTTTCTAAAAAAAAATCAAAGTCACAGCAAGGCAGGTTGAGTGAATAGGGCTGATGGTCAAGGATTTCCCAGCCCTATTAGGGCAATAGTGTTGTTACCACACTAGCTGTATAGCAGCGAGCATTGCCATGCAACAAAGTCAGCTGTTCTTTCAGAAGTCTCTTGCGGCAAAGCGCAGGTAGCAAGTGGTGCTGTAGGAATTTCTTGTAATATTGTGCATTAATTGTTGTCCCAGAAGCATGTGCAAGAATGACCCCAAACCAGTCATATGCAACATTAAGCAGTAATTTGACATTACTCAACTGGGAGCCTGGCAGATTTTTTTTCGGTTGAAGGGAACTTGGATATTGCCACTCAGATGGTTGATGTTTCAGTCCCGGCTCGTAGCTACGCCCCCACGTTTCATCCACTGTGATTATGCGTTTCAAGAAAGCTTCACCTTCCAGTCGGTAAGATTCACAACCATCTCAGCCACAACGAATTGGTGCCATTTTTGAACATCCGACAGATAGTGAGGGACCCACCTGCTGGTGATATTCCTCATTCCCAGATGCTGTGGCAGTGTCCTGAGAACAGTCTTTAAAGAAATGTGTACCTCACAAGCCACTTCCATGCAAGTCCATCATCGGTCAATGTTCAACAATTCCCAAATTAACACCACATGCCTGTCGTCAGTGCCCTTAACAGTCTCCCAACACCAGAGCGATGATCAGCATCTTCACGACCCTTCTTTAACTCCAATACCCACCTTCTCACTGTTGAATATGGCAATGCATTAACACCGCAGGCTTCTTGCAATCCCTTTCCACAGTATGCAGCATTTCTCCTGCACGAAACCTGTATTTTCACAAACAAAATCTGCTCCGTACTCGTGGATTCCATCTTAGGGTGGTTTCCACTTAAGCATCCGGTTTCTTCAGCTTCTGTCACTGCCTCCTAGCGTCTGCGAGGGTCGAGGAAGGTGTGATGTGCACGTTGCTGCAATGGGAACATCATTGTGACAAGCGAAGGAATTTTTATTACTTGCTGATCAATAATTTTGACGTGGCCCCCGTATTTTAGCATAGTGAGAGGAAACTAATAAATTTTTGTCATTGCTAAGGTAGAAATTTGTCAGTCGTGCACTCATGTTTAATGAACCTTCTTTAATTATCTGACAGATGTTTAGCAAGCCATTTACTCTCAGTGGAAATATTGACATTGTGTGATATCTTTAATTTGATTATGCAATTTTTTTCATATTGTCTTTTACTTATTTGTTTTTAGGTCATTAGGGACTTTAAATATATCTCAAGTCCACATCAGTGGAGTTGACACTGCAGTTGCCAAGCATTCTGGTGAAAACACTGATAACAAAGGTGTCAAGGCACATTTCAAAATAGATGATAATGGAATTTTACAAATTGATCAGGTTAGATTAAATTTCTTTTATATCCACTGTTTATCTGATACAGAAATTTGTTTGAAAACTTTTCTAAAACTAGTTAAAGCTACGACTTCAGCATTTCTCTGCACCTGTTTGTTTTTCTGCTATGTTGCTAATTGGAATAGAAACACAGAAGTTCTGCTTTCACATGTCATGTACTGAATTAAAGTGCATGCCAGTTCAAATATTTGGAACAATAAAGAGAAATGGGTAGCACTGGTTTAAAAGAACTTGTTGTTATTGGTTTGTGTGTGGAAGGGGGGGTCATCTATTTATTTGGAAGAGGGTGTTGTCATATAGTAGTCCAAGATGGATTTAAGCAGAGAAACAAGCTTGGCAACACAAGATTCTTTCACGGATTCACAAAGCTCCACTTTTTTGTTATCATTTGGGTAATTCTAGAGATCAATGCAAAACTGAAGAGAAATTTGCGCGGGGGTGGGGGGGTGGATAGGTGTTTGTTTTCCATCTGGAGACAGCATTTTGCCTTTCAAAACTTATGAAAATACAAGTTAAATGGAGTGAAGATTTTCCCTGTAATTGTAATTTTTCTTTCTTGTGATGTTGCCTCTGTCCAGTGTTGTTGCTAAAAATCATTTTCTAGCATAACGTTTGCATTTAATCTTGAAACTGTAGAAAATGAAATGTTTGTACTTTATCTTGAGACTTGATGGCCTGAAAATTTCCCTGTAGTCTTCAGAAATGAGATTATTTCGCGAATTCGAGGAATTATGCTTTTTCCGACATAATTTGGGGTTGTCTCGAGATCGATGGATAACTGAACAGAATTTTTTTGGTGGGAAGGGAAGTGTTCTTTTTCATCTGAAAACGAAATTTCTTCTCTCAAAATTTTCGAAAATCGAAGTTGGAATGCAGTGAAAGTTTCTCGCACAGTCGTACTTTTATTTTTATTTCCAAATTCACCTTTCCCTGGATGATCAACGATTATACTTTTCTCCTTCACTGTTAACACCACACATTTTCTTTTTGGGCCCATCACTCAGCCAAAATTTAATGAATTTTAAAATGGCACACTACAGCTCGCAATGAAAGCAAAAGGCAAACTGAAGATGCCCTCCATTAGTTGACCCAAGAAAAGGGTGACTAAAAGAGAAAGATCCATTTTTCAGAGGGAAGAAAAGCATAAGCACACACCTGTCACTCCTATGTTAAATTGGACTAGTACTACTGTGCTATGGAGATGTAAACAGCTGACTTCCGGTAAAAAGGTCTTAACTTGGATGCACTGTAAGCTGTGCATGTGTCTGTTTTCGAAGAAGTATTTGTTGTTCAGAGGTGGGTAGGATTTCTGAGATTTCATTCCGAGGTCCATGGCTGCAAATTTTTTTCCCGTAGTTTCTGAAAATTGATCAAATGCTACAACATCATTTCGTGCTATGCGTAACGTATAAAAACATAGACCTAAGTCATTGCACGATCCATTTTCATGTAAAAATATCCTCAAGTGCTATATTGAACTATATTTATTTACATGAGGTTAAAAGCTATATACAATAGATTAAAAACACGATCTTTCGCAGTAGCAGCTACCACATCATCGGGTGACACATAGCATATGGAACCAGAGTTCTTAAATAGTTTAATATGATGGTATTGAAGAAACTATAAAGTGCCGCCTGGTGGTATAGTAATGACATACATCACTAAAATACGTTTGTAATGCCCTCTGCAAAATAAACTCATAATAGTAATTATAAAGGTAATGGTAGTCCATTTAACAAGTTCTTCCAGGCCCAAGGAATATGGTACGGCATATCATCATTGCAACATTTATCACCGGACTGGTGAATAAACATGCTTTCCATATACAATAAAGAAACTTTGTCCTTTGGGCCGTAAGTCAACAGATACGAGAAGCATTCCAGTCAGGAATGTAAGTACCAGCACTGACCAGGCGTGAAAGAGAAGTATCAGTAGATTTACACCTATATTAAAATTTACGCCTGTGTCAGTCTCATATGTGGCTATAATACACTAGTTTCTTTGTGAAGGGCATTTATGTGAATGGGAGGTCAATAGAGAGGATGAGGCAACACAGTGAATCCCGGTGATGTTAATGCCTCACAGGTTTTGCAGCAAAACTTTGCATGACAACTTCCCTTTGTGTCGCTGCTGAATTCTTCACCTAATTGTTGTTAATGTTTTATAGATTGATCTCCCTGTTGATTGCTATGCCTGTAAGAAGTCAGTCCATTTGCAATATTTCCTTTAAGTTCCAGAAAATTGTAACCATTTACTTTCCCACTGAAGGAGCACTTCTAAAGTTTTTGGGTCGCAGGCTTCCAAAGTGTTTTCAATGCCTTTACTATCTCTTCGTGTGCATACATATCACTAAGCTGTTCTCTGAGATTCAGAGAAATACAAACTTCCAGATATTTTTACTTATTGTCATCATATCAAACTTCGCCATTTACAGCGATCTTGACATACAACTCGACTTCACTGATATCCATTACCCCCTTACACAAGATCTTTTATACTTCATACTCATAATCTTTTTCTCATGCAGACACTCCTGAATCTGATTCACCCATGTCTTCCTTGGCCTTCCTCTGCCTTTCCTTCCTGCCACTTGGGTTGAAAATATTTTCTTAGTAAGCATTTCATCACTCATTCTTTCAACATGGCCAAACCACTGAAGCATATTGGTCTCCACCTTGCTAACAACATTTTGCTTTACATCACACAACTGCAATACATCTTCATTCCTCACACAATCAGATCGTGTCTTGCCACAAACCCCACGTAAGTAATGCATTTCTCCAGCACACAAACGACTCCTATGCTTCTTCTGCAGTACCCAGGTTTCACTGCCATACATCAGAGTAGGAACAATTACTGTTTCATACACAGCCATGCGGGACTCTCTAGAGAACCCATCATTCCTGTGGAAACCTCCCAGAGCAGCTATGACTTTCAAAGAAGAATTCACTCGCCTACTGATTTCACCATCCAACTTGTTCTCTCTGTCAACCATGCTTCCTAAATACACAAACTCACTCACCTGGTCAATCACAGTGCCATTTATATTTACATTACATTCAGTGCTACCCATTCCTCTCTCTCAAACACCATAACTTTGGTTTTTCCCTTATTTATACTCAGTTTGAATTTCATGCAAACTTCGTGCATCCGAGTCAACATACTCTGCAACTCACTTTTGTTCTCTGCCAACAGGACAGTGTCATCAGCATACAGCAATCTGCACACACTGATATCACCAAGACATAAACCACAATTATCTATTTTGGCATCACGCATGCATGCATCCATAAATATATTAAACTGCCATGGTGACATTACACAACCTTGTCTAACTCCTGCACCAATGTATACTGATTTCATTGTCCCGTTCCGCCAATCTGTCTTGGCTCCACGGGGACTTGTTGAGCACCTTGGATGTTATTTTGAAATGTTGCGACAATTATCCTGCCTTGAGACGCGGTTCGGACCCTGGCCACCCCAATGGCCCAGAGACCAGCCCGTGGTGACGTGCTGGCAGGCGACCTAGAATACCTTGTCTGGGTTCCCACTCTGTCTGGCGGGATAGGTCGTTTCTTACTTTTTCGCTGACTGGAAGATTCCTTGCCCTCGAACTTTTTTGGGGAATAATTTCCCTTTATTTTCTTTTTCAAACACCTACACACATGTATACACTATCCTCATGCTTAGGACTTACAACATCAAGAGATAGCAAAATTTATTTACAGAATATTTACATTGGTGGTCTCTTCGTCTGCTTTCCCACAGACTTCTACCCTCATTCATCTTCCGATTCGCTTTCGGTGTGCACGTTCACCTCTTGCGTTTCGGTCCCCGTTTGATTGGGGAAGATGGTATGTTGCTGGAGGGTTAGCCTTTCTACAAAGGCTATTATCCCCCTCCTGTTAACGGAAGATTGGATGAGCAGATCCAATCTTCGCGTTCTTTGCACACCTGGGATCAGTGTGTTTCTCCATTCGGCGAAGCCACTGCATTCAAGTACGCAGTGTTCTATGCTTGCCGTTCTCTTTCCACAGGGACAAGTGCAGTTCCTGATGGCAAATCTGCCTAGGTATTCAGGGCTGATGCCATGGCCACTGAGTACTTGATTCAGGAACTTATTTGTCTGTGCTCGTTTGGTCGAGACCTTCGGAAACACTCTGTGTGTCTTCCGCCCTGTCTCTCCCGTGTCCCATCTGACCTGCCATTCGGTCATGGTCCGACGTGCTAATGCTGCGCGAGTACACCTTCGCGGCGTTCTGCATTGCACGTCGACCGTCTCTTTCAGCGTGGCTGCCTTCGCCAGCTGATCTGCCCTTTCGTTTCCTAGGATTCCGACATGGCTTCGTACCCAGTGGAAACTAACTGCCCCATCTCCCTCTGCCCTCAAGAGGGTTTTGATCCTCTGGACGATGGGGTTTCTTCCCTGAATCTACTCAGAGCCTGCAGTGCTGCCTCACTGTCCGAGTAGAGTTTTATTCTTTCGTCACTACGCCTGGGGAGTGCCCAGGTGAGTGCCATCTCTATCGCCAGCAGTTCTGCCTGGAAGACAGAAGCGTTCTGCGATAATTTCACGCTTCCTGCAGTGGCTTCGTTCCCGTCCGAGAACGCACAGAAGCCTGCCCCCACTTGTCCCTTCAACTTTGAGCCGTCCGTGAACAGCTCATGCCCAACTCCCGTGGGTTTCTCCTTGTCCCACGGTGGGCAAATTTCCTCGGCAGGGTGGATCTGCCAGTCCACACTTTCCATCTCCATGTCGGAGGCTCGATGCGGCGCACCGAGAAGGTAGGCGTCCTCGCCTGACCTGAGGCAGCGCATTGCTGCCTCCCTTTCCACTACTAGGTCTGCCGGCTCGCACCCCGCCAGCACTTGGAGTGCTAGGGTTGACGTTGTGCGAAAACAACCGGTTATCCCTAGTAGGGCCAACCTTTGGATTTGGTTTATCCCCTTCTTCATTCTGACTGTGGGATTCCACCATGCCCCACTTGCATACGTCAGAATTCTTTCAATTCCTCTCTGATAGATGGCCTTCTTGGTTTTGCCCGTTAACCTCATGCCATTCAATCTATTGAGAATCATCGTGCACCTTGTTCTAAGGTGCCTCAGGTGTGGCAGCCCTGATAGACTCTGATCCAGGACCACACCCAAGTATTTCATTTCACGCACCGCCTTGATAGTGCACCCTTGGAATCTGCACTGGGGTGGTGTTTTCATTACTCCTCTCTTAGCTATTGCTAGCAGAGTGGGTCTTCTCAGGAGCGAAGCACAGTTTGCTTTCTCTGCTCCAATTTTCTAGCACATCCAAGGCCCTATGTGCTTCTCTTTCGATCACGTGTCTCCCTGAGGCGGAGACCACGAGAACGAAATCGTCCGCA
The DNA here is from genome assembly GCA_039090855.1 of Macrothele yani. Taxonomy (NCBI): domain Eukaryota; kingdom Metazoa; phylum Arthropoda; class Arachnida; order Araneae; family Macrothelidae; genus Macrothele; species Macrothele yani. The sequence goes on from CM076994.1 coordinate 140,094,441, forward strand.
TAGGCTTGAATCTCCACTGCGGGCCCCAGGTCTAGGTTCAGTGCTGAATCAGCAACTATATTCCACCAGAGCGGCCCGGAGTTGGATCCTTGCGGACACCCTTTATGGTACGAACGCGAGGATTGCCCATTCCCCGCTTCGAACTCGACTCTTCTATCAGACAGGTAGCTGCTGATCAGTTTGAACAGGTTCCTTGGACAGCCAAGTTCTTTAAGTCTGGTTAAAACCATTGGCCACCAGACACTGTTGAATGCCCCCTCACGTCTAGTGAGATGAAGCAGGTATGGAGCCCCTCCGCTTTGTTCCTCTCTGCCCTCTCTCGGAGGCTGCGAATTGCCTGCGTTGCGCAACGCCCCGGAAGGAAACCAAATTGGTTCCTGTTTAGCTTTCCCTGCTCCATGAGGAAGCCAAGCGCTCTGTTCGTTATGAGCTTGTCCAGCACCTTGCTCCACGCCGAGAGGAGGCAGATGGGCCTATAGGCTGCGGGGTCATTTTTGTTCTTTCCGGTCTTGTTGAAAAGAACTAGCACCGCTGTTTTCCACAAGTCTGGGAAGATTCCCCTCCCGAGGCATTCGTTTAGGAGCGCCACAAAATACCCGGGATTTGCATAGTAGATTTCTCTGACTATGCTGAGGTCGAACCCATCCTTGCCTGGTGCTTTGCCCGTATTTAGACTGGAGAGGGCATTCTCCACTTCGTCTCTCGTGAAGGGGGGTCCTCACCAGTGTCCGGCGGGATCCGACTTTCTTCCCTTATTTCTTTTTGTTGAGGGGAGTCCCCTTCTCCCTCATCTCCTTGGAAGTGGTAATCCAAGAGACTTTCTACGGTACTATCAAGAGTCTTTGATAGGCTACCGTCTGCCCTTTCTACCGCTGCTAGTTTTAGCGGTTCAGTTATGGATCCCCTCGAGATCTTATATGGGATCCCGAAAGGGTCAGCCGGAGTTTGAAACTCACACAGTTTTCTCCAGTAGGAGATTTTCGAGAGATTCAGTTCTCTCCTGTATGCTGAACGAGCCTTTTTATGCACTTCTGTGCACTCCCTGTCTTGCGGAGTAGCTTTTGCTCTTTGCAGAGCTTTCCTACTCCGCCTAGCTCTCGCCCTTAGAGCTTTTAGTTTCTCCGACCACCAGGGGTGGGGGTCCTTGGCTCCCCTTTTATTTCCCCTACTACTCTCGCATAGCGTTGTTATTTGACTGGTAAGTTCTTCAAAGAGGGAGTTGAGGTCCGACACTTCTGCGGCCTCTTCTTCCCTCCTACCCCCCAACAAGGTAGTTAACTTGGCTTTAAAAGCCCACCAGTCTAGATTCTTCATTAAGAATCTTTTGCGCTTGGGTCGGATGGGCTTTTCCGATCCCAAAACGAAAGATAGCGCTAGGTGGTCACTGCAGCTCTCGTCGTCCAGTACTTGCCAATTCTGGACAAGGCTGCGCTTTGAGACTCTGACGAGAGTCACGTCGATCCAAGAGGAGCCCCTCACCCCTTGGAAGGTCGGGGTGCTCTCTGGATCGTTCAAGAAACTCAGGTCTGCCGCGTTGGCAAAGTCCACTAGTAGCTGGCCGCGTTCGTCCTCGTTCTGATTGCCCCAGAGAGGACTCTTCGCGTTGAAGTCGCCTGCTATTATTATCTCATGACTGGGGAATTCCCCTAATAGAGCCATTAGCTCATTCAGCGTTTCTCTCAAATTGCCTGCTGGAGAACTGTATACGTTCACCAATGGAAAACCATTTTGATAAAACACCATTCACTCGTACACAAGCTCTACTACCAGCATACATGGCTTTTACACTATTAAGTAGATTCCCAGTAACACCATATTCATACAATACCTTCCACAAAAGTGTCCTATTCACTCGGTCGTACGCTTTCTCTAAATCTATGAAGGCAGTAAAAACTTTCTTCCCAACAGCCAGATACTTTTCAATCATCATGCGTAATGCAAAATTCTGGTTAGTGCAGCCTTTACCAGGCATAAAACCACTCTGAACATCCCACGCTTTCAATTATGTAAGACCTCGTACTTTTTCAATAACAACCTTACCAAACACTTTCCCTGGCACACTCAGTAGGCTAATACCACGATAGTTCTTGCATTCAGTCTGATCGCCTTTTCCCTTATACAAAGGAACAATAATAGCATCCTTCCAATCCCGAGGGACCATTCCTAACTCCCAGCACAACTGGCAAAATTCAGTTAACCAGTCAATTATAGAATCACCACCATACTTCAACATCTCTGCAGTTATGCCATCAACTCCTGGAGCCTTACCATTCTGAAGAGATTTTAGAGCTTTACACACTTCTTCTCTTGAGATCCCTCCTGTGCTTTCATCCCTCATCTGACATCATCGGCATCTGTCTCAGAATCATTTTTGCTCTCCTGATCTAATAACTCACAGAAGTATTCACCCCATCTTTCACTTAACTCATTGGGCTCCCATATCATTTACCCGATCTCATTCTTCACACAACTCACAACTTAGTTTCCCCTATTTTTCCTGAGTCTCGTGTACTTCCAGAAGGACTTTCTATCTTTCCAAAAAGCCAGTTCATGCCTTTCCACTTTCTCCTTCCTATCTTTTGCCTTACTGTGGCGAACCAGCTTAGCAGCTTGACGCTTCTTACAGTGATATTCATCCACAGAAACTCTACCTTGCAACATCCCCTAATAGGCTTCCTTCTTTTTCTTTACTGCCTCATCAATCTCACTATTCCACCAAGCATCACCTCTATTGTTACCCACTATTGTGGTGCCACAGACCTCTTTAGCAGCAGTGACAACACAGTTCTTAAAACATTCCCACTTCTTTTCTACATCCCTCTCACAAGATTTCAGATCCTTCAGTCATTCTCTGAGTAAGTCAGAGTACCGCTGATGATCTTCAAGGAGCCTATCAACCTTTATTCTTTCTATCCTGGGTCTCTTCCTATTCCTTTTCCTCCAACCAACATTAAGTTTCACTCGTGACACTACCAAGTAATGATCAGAACCAACATCCGCACCTCTCATCACACGGGTGTCAACAACTAAGTGTTTCAAACGCTGATCGTAAACAACAAAATCTATCTCACTCTTTTGACCAAGAGTACGATTTTCCCAAGTATATGTGTGTATATACTTGTGGTTGAAAAATGTATTAGATACACACAAACCATTCTCAATGCAGAGTTCAATTAATCTTTCATCATTATCATTCACACAAGGATCATTAAACTTACCCAGAACATTGTCAGAAATTGCATTCTGCACACCTACTCTAGCATTGAAATCCCCTGCTATTATTACTTTTTCTTTATCACCAAACTGGCTCAAAACAGCTTTTAGCTCATTCCAGAAATCTTTCTTATCAGAAGGTTCAGAGTCACAAGGAGCATACACTACAACAATTAAAATCCTCTGAAGTTTCACTTTCAAACGAATCCAGAGCATTCTCTCACTTATGCAACTATAATGAATCAAGTTGTTCTTCATCTTTTCACTTAAAATCACACCTACACCAGCCTGTCCTCTCATATTATCCAATACTCCAGACCACACACTCACCGTGCCATTCACTTCTTCTACCCCAATTTCCTTCTTTTTGGTTTCACTTACACACAGCACATCCAGTCTATACTTATTCATCTCCTCAATCACCTCACTCATCTTGCCATTTATACCTCTAATATTCCATACACCAATCTTACATTCACTCAGCAGAGATCACTTTATCATACGCCGTTTAGAAAGTCCAAGTCGATTCCGTGGTGGATCGTCCTTCTCAAGTGTGGTAGGTCCATCATATCCCACACTTGAGTCATTCTTAATATTTCTTTTTGTCTTTTTAATCAGGTAAGTACATCAGTGTGGGGGATTAGCCCCACAGCTGAGGGTTCCAGTTGGTCATTCAACCTAAAGATTCTGGAACAAAACCCAGTGAGTTGGGGTCTTTTCGCCAATTCGTGTGTGAGATAATAAAATCAAGGTTCATTGCCTCTGACTAATATTGCAAAGAATATTTGTGGATGATATCATGAAGAGTTCGACTGTTTCACATTGTAGCTCTTCAAATTTAATGTGTTGATCTGCCATGATCAAATCTGTTTGGGTTTGCTCTTTGTACAATATATGACCAAAACTTATACTTTTCTGTGCAGTTTCCTTGCACCTGTTGAAGCTCCATACCCAGTTGAACACAGTGCTGCATGCAAATGCTTATCTCCACAAACTGCAGATAATTGACAATGAATGTCTGATGGTATAATACCTTCTTTCCGTAGGAACCTTGTGGTATATCTCTGCCCATGGAAATTGCTATCCATTTTGTGGCTGTTGCTCATTGGGTTTGACCACATAATGATGCGGCAGTTTTTCACAGGCATACACAACAAAGGACATCTCGTGGTGGAATCGTGAACTAAAACCACACTATCCAATGCTAATTTACATGATTGAATTACTTGTTATTTGCCAAAACAGCAGCCCTTATCCAAATCATTCCCAAATGCCCTTCATATTTAAACATGACTTGCATTGGTTTTCATTTCATGAAACTACTTGCTGATCAAATTGTTGAACTGAGTTTTCTCTGCCCCCCAACCCCCGGGTTTTTTTTTTTTTTTTTTTGACGGAGCTATGCTAGATGTGCAATAAATGTTTTGGCAGTTCTTCAAATTTTGTTTTTACTATTTTTGTATTTTAGATGTACATGTAAATATTTGGTTGTATTTTATTTATATATAGACTATGTATATAATGAAAAGGTTGTCCTTTTCAGGTGGAATCAGTTTTTGAAAAGGTTGTTGAAGAGGAAGTACAGGAAAGTGAATTCGAATCAGCATTTGCGAAACTAGGAAGTACTATTGGCCGCCTGTTTTCTGGTTCTTCTGGGGAAACTGAAGACAAGACTGAAAGTACCCAAGACAAAGAGAAAAAAGTCAAGGAAACTGAAGAGGTAACATTTAATTTTCCAAATGTTATATTTGGCTAATTGCAGTGGAGTTTTAATGCATTAATATTGCTACGTTCAAAAGGTTTTGTAACTTTTTATATTAAAAAAGAATGAGTACAGATAATATCTGTTTATTTGGTGTTTCCTTCGAAGTAGTTACCCTTTGCAACTATGCATTTTTGCCAGCGCTCATACAAAGATTTAAATGCAGATTGCAAGCCTTCTTTTGCCACATCCTCCTGTTACTCCGTCACAGCTCGTTGCGCTTCTTCGGAGCTTGAGAAGCGTCGCCCCTTAGGCAAATTCTTCATCCGGGGAAAAAGTCACACAGGGTGAGATCAGGGGAATACGCTGGTTGTGGAAGAACAGGAATGTGATGTTTGGACAGGTAATCTGACACCAGGAGGGATCTGTGAGCTGGCGCATTATCGTGTTAGAGTACCCGCGAGTTGGTCTTCCAAAGATCGGTTCGCTTGCGTCTCGCTGATTCTCATCTCTGAGATGTTTCAGGACGTTGACGTACTCTTCTTTAGTTACTTGTACGACCATGTTGAAGGAATTCCTTGTGTACGACCATGTTGAAGGAATTCCTTGTGTACGACCATGTTGAAGGACTTCCTTGTGTACGACCCCTTGCAATCGAAGAAAACTGTTAACAAGACCTTTCCTTTGGATCGGTCAGCCTTGAACTTTTTTGGTCATTGTGACAACAGTGATTTCCATCCTTTTGACTGTAGGTTGGATTGGGGGTCGTACAGAAAGCAACAAGTCTCATCACCAGTGATCAATCATTTCAAGATATCGGGATCTAAATCCTCTGCATCAATGTTATCCCCACAGACTTGCATGCACTCATCCATTTTTTCTTGTCAGGTTTTTGCGAACAATTTGTTGTCACACGTGATGCATGCCCAGTTTCTGTGTTAAAATCGCATAGCAACTTCCAACTGAGGTGCCTGCAGCTTCTGCGATCGCTGCAACAGTTTTTCGATGGTCATTTTTCACAATTTCTTTGACAATGGCGATTTGTTCATCCATTGTGGATGTTGAATGTCATCCTGGCCTCTCATCATCCACAGTACTCTGTCGCCCATTTTCGAATCGTCGATGCCACTCATAAACTCTAGTTCGACTTGTTGCACTCTCACCGTACGCTGACTTAATCATTTAAAAGTCTCAGCGAAAGATTTTCTGAGCAGAACACAAAATTTTACACTTGAACGCTGTTCAAAATTCGACATTGTTGTCCTCGCGACGGAGAGCCTCGAATGCCTGTAATCACAAACTACGCACATACGCTGTACGTGTTGAATCTGGATCAAACCGGTTCTCGCTGGTCTGTCACATCATGCTCGTCGCTTGCTCAGCGGGGAATGACATAATTCACTGACATTTGGCAAATATTCAAAAAGTTCCAGAACTTTTTGAACATAGTAGTATAATCGAGTAAATGATTATTCAATTATATCACAGAATACAGAATGATTCAAAATGATGTCCTAGTTTATAAAAAATTCCTGTGCAGAAATAGTGAGCACGCAAAAGTTGTGCTTCACTATTCAAAAGAGTGACGGAAAGAGTTATATGCCATACTGTCCTAGAAGTTTGATATGGGCTGCACTTTTCATAAACATAGTCAAGTGATAGTGAAATTCCTACAGAATGCTTTGTGACAAATGACTGTCAATTTGGAGTATTCAGCTAAAGATGTCCAGCATTTCTAGTAACTGTGAAATATAAATATGAACCTTAATGTAGCTTTGCAGAGAAAAAAGATCAAATGAAATCTTGAAACTTGAAAGGCAGGCAGTGGGCTACCACAGCTGATCTAGTGCTTGGGAAATTTTGTATTTAAAAGATCTCGTGGACTAACTGTTTGTGAGGTTGCTCCATTCTGTTGGAAAATAGCATTAGGTTCATCTTAAAATGGCTAAGACATCGATCGAATCTATAACATGTCACAGTAGGCAAAATGTCAACTTTTTTTCCCCCCAGAAAAGAATGGTTTACTACATTCAAGCCTTATCCCCCCTCCTGGTCTTTCTCAGAAACAATTATCTGAAAGGTAGTTGATATTTGAATGCCACAGGTTGGTAGATAATCAAAGCAATTGTATCTGAAAATTGAGAAATTATCTGTGAGGGCACCTTTCTTTCAGCTGCTGACCTGGCATACTACCCTTTTACCTGTGAGAGTTTATTTGTAGGTCTTGTGCTTACCCCCTAACCCAATGATTTACTTTGAACATAAGTCAGAGCAAATTACCAAGGCAGGGCTTAAGATTTTTATTGATGTTTCTTGAAATCTGAATTCTGCTTTTATTCCTACTCAGTGTAGTTTGGACTCTATATGATATTGACATTGAGTAGTTGACTTATATGATATGTCTTGATGATAGAAGGCCAACTTGTCCAATTCCATCAGGGTCCTAATATCCCATCCCTGTTTGGCATCTAGTTACACTTAACTTTTTTAATAAAAATTAGTCTTCACTAGCAGTTCTTTTCGTTTAACATATTGTATTCGCAGTGAACATTTTGGGAGATACAAGTGCGGAATAAATGTTTAGGGTACTTTTTAATTATTTTTTTTTTTACTAGCAGATGGCAACAGTGTACTTTCTACAGCATTTCAAATGTAACATTTGTTCTTTCCATGTTGATACTAGAAGTCTATACAATTTAGTGCTGTGTGATTTTTATGGTTCTGAAACGACACAGTGATGCTTATTTGCAGATAGCCACTACCAAAATGGAAAAATTGTTCAGGCCAAGTGGATGTGTGGTACTTCGACTTTCAGATAATATATCCTGGCATCTTCCATCGGTGTGACCTTTTGAAGGCCAAACAGATGGAAATCGCAAGTCATTTCTTTGTTGTTGCTGTGGTGTGTGGAAATGGGCAGAGGAGATCCCTGTTCACATAGTTGAAACAGCAAGTACAATGTTGCCAGCTGGGAGGGGGACACACACAAACAAACCCATTAAACATCCATCTTACATTCTGGCATGTTTAAATGTTTGTATCAGTGTAATTTAAAAAAAAAAAAAAGGCTGAGATTTTAGAGATTTTTTCCTTAGTGTAAAAGTATAGCCAGCAACTTGAAGTCAGATGTCTAAATTTTTTAGCAGTTTGTTGGACTTTACATGAAGGCAAGTTTTTGTAATGCAATGTCATTTCCAAATCTACTGAGCCAGCAGGGATTTCACAGTTCTTTCTGAAATTATTAGGATATTTGATTGAGAGATGGGCCAGAAAACTCATCACTGTTATGAACAGTTCCTAAATCAAAAACTGTGACACCTTGGAAGTTCCAAAATCACTGTTAAAGTGTCACAGTTGGCAGTGTCATGATCAGGTCAGGGCTCATGTATAAACAGGTCTGAAATCACTGTTACCATGTCACAGTTTAGGCCTTGTTTACTTAATCATGTTCTAACGTAAATCTGCCCTCTGCAGGGGAATTTTACCATTAGGGCTATTGAATGCTCAAGATGAGTTAAGCAAGTGCCTTCTCACCCTAATCCCACGGAGTAAATGGTGGGGATGTTGGGGAGGAGAAAAAAATCTCTCCTTTCAGTAACTTGATGTGCTGAGAAAAAGTTAATGCAGCATACAACAGCATTCACTTTGTTTCCTGCTTTGTACCATATAAATCACAAACATTGATTTTGTGTCACTACTGCCATAGAAAGTGCTTTTGATATGGTTTAAAGTGACCATTACTTCCATGGAGCTGTCTCCATCATCATCACTGTTAAGCTCATCTCTAATTTGATTTCTTCCTTAGCATACCACAGTATGAAATAGCTCATGAACGTAGTTTCCCTTGCTATTATTCATTAAATTTTTCCAAATTTCATTCGCTTCTGTACCTAAAATGGTATTATATAATTCAATTTTATTAGTGTGTTCATTGATGTCTAGGGTGTGTTGATTTCCACAGAGGAATAGGTAGTTTGCTAGTTGTTTTTTATTTATCATCCCCACAAAACTGATAGACTTTAATTAGTGACCTTAAGATTTGTCCTGTCATAATAACAAAGGAATTAGTGAATAATAAATCCTCTGAATCACATAGTAAGCAGGTTGAGTAGAATTAATAAGCTATCGTATTCTTTTACTGTAGTAGATTTGTAACAACAGCTGTCAGTCATAACATAAAATCCAATAATTGGTGCCCCCAAATCAGATTTATTTGTCATTCATTGAGCTGATTTGTTCATATTCGGTATAATTGCAAAGGGAGTCTGTTGGCTGTCTTCTAACTTTCTATGTAACTAAATTTTGGTAGAGGCATGTTCCTATGGATTCCATGGGTATTTGATGGATATAATGTTGTAGCATGCAGAGGCTGAAATTTAGTAGCCATAACATAAGGTCACAAAAGAATTAGATTTCTTGTCACTTGTTATGAAGTTTACTAAGTGCATAGATCATTTGATGTCTTGTACAAGTTTTATGGACCTGCAAGTGACCTTACACTTTCTCTGTACTCTTTAAGTTATATCCACTTTATTAACTTCTAATATCTGTTTGATGCCATCAAATAAGTGATTTATTAAATTGTGCTGTTTGTTTTAACTTCTTGTTCTCATACTCTACATATAAAGCACTTTTGCCTATTGACACAATTAAGTTCCATACTTTGTAAAAAGACTTTTGCTAAACAAGTAATTCTTTGCAGGTTAACAATACTGATAGTGAGAAAAAGGAATCAGGAACTGAAAAGGAAAAGGTAAAATTTACTTTGTACATATTTCATTTTATTGTTTATAGAAATGCATGTTTGTGTATTTATTGCTTTAAATAATCTCATGGTATCAATGTTTTTCTGCTTAATAAGGCACAAAAATTTAGTAAGGCATTTGTGATTACAAAAAATCATGTTGATCATTTTAGCATAAAAGTATTCTATTGCTCACTAATTATCTGGTTTCAAAAATAATATGGATTTTTGTAATTGTTTTCAACTTAATTGCATATAAACCACATACCAGTGTCTCTAATTTAAAAAAAAAAAAAGAAAAGTTGGGTAGCCATTCCATGTTGCAAAGAATTGTTTAGAGATATCAAAGTTGGTGCACAGAAGTTTACAGGGTGATAATGTGGAACCAGTTTTTCTTTATGGATGCCCAAAGGAAAATAAGGATGCACCACTAAACAAGTAAGAAAACAACTTGACACCATACAGCACATTGGTCTGGAAGTGGGCAAAAAATTGTTTTATCTTACAGTGATTCACAATTCTTAGGACATGCAGAAGCCAAATAAAAAATTAATTAATTTTAGGTTTAGTCCCTATAAATGGGATTAATAAAGAAAGGTTATTGAAGTTCAATGGATGGCTCAAATGTGCCTGCATTAAAGTTGCAGTCAGCTCCACAGTTCATAGATTTTGGTGCCTGCATGGTACTTGACAAATAGGGCCATTTGCATGGCACAAAAATGGCACAAAATTTTTAGAATCATTGTTTCTGTATTCCAGCACTTTCCTCCCCTTTTGCAATGTTGAATAATTCATGATGGCCTCTTAATTCCCTTATTATCAGGACTCCACATGTGCTAGTCCTGGTTCAGTGCCTAATTTTATGTCCGTAATTCCATATGTAAAAAAAAAAAAAGGTGTGATTTGTACTCATCTCAGTCATCCTCTGCAGCATTGTTAGTCTCCTTCCTTTTTCTTTTACTTCAGTGGCATGACACTTCAATTTTTTTCCTTTATTATTGTTTAAGCTGTCCCATGTTCATGACTCCATATTCCATGTATCCTTTATTTCTATTTGACATGTACCAATAATTCTGTTGCAGTCTTGTTTCTTGGGCCTTCAGTCAAGTCTGTTTCTTTAACTGTTGTTCTTGTCCTGTTATTTCCTGAATCCACCTTAACATTATTAATTATGCAATGTCTAACTTATTCTCCTTACATCTTGTCTTTGGAAGACTCTTAGTACTGTACATCATTGTCAGTAATTATTCTGCTGTCTGAAAAACGAATTTTCAGCCAAATCTGGCTTCTCATACTTGTTTTCCCATCACATATTTACCGCAAACTAAAAGAAATTGCAAACAAAGGACATCTTTAGTGACTTCAACTCCTGCAAAGGTTCATTTACTGAACAGCATCCATTAAGTGCAGAGGTCTGTGATCTTTTTTGTTGTTGTTTGTAGTTTTTTTTTTTTTTTTTTTTTTGCTGCAGTATTTTGAGTTTTCTTCTAATGTGGTGCCAAAATGCTGGGATCAGAATTTTTGCAGAAATATTTTGGAGAATTTGAATTTGTTCAGTTATCTCAGAAAGGATAGTGCCATGCCTACTTTACAGATTGTATAATGGTGACCCTGTGTGCAGGGTTTCTTTTGAATCATAACATTTCGAGAGCAGCATCTGACCATGTTTTGCATTTATTAGTAGTGACATTGCCAAATTCTCCAGATATGAAAAAATATGCTTGTGGCCATACAAAAAATGACTTATTGTCCAAGAAGAAATGGCTTTGCAGTTTTCTGTGGATATGATTAATGCCCTCAAGAAAGGAACTTTTTCCACTGCAAAAGGTAGTTGTAATAATATTGATGACCAGTTTTATCCCATCATAGTGACATTCTTTGATGATAGTAAAAAACAGATTAAAAACAATGTTACATTTACCATTCTCAGAAATATGTTCAGCAACAGAATAAATACAGTGCAAAATTGATGAACGAGCATCCACAATAATAAGCACACAGTAGTCTATAGTGGCTGTCGCATATTCTGAACAAGGCAATGTAGAACTTTCTGTAGAAAGTGAAGCAGTCAATATGGTCAGAACCTTATCTCCCAATGAACAGAAACTGTTTAATAATACTGTTCATAACTACTTAATGAAAGTATGTGACTGTGTTCTGTCACTCTTTCCACTAAGTTTGAAGCTCAAAACATGCTGACATAGTAGATATTAATGATATAAAACAGCCAGATATGTCTGGAACGTTTAACATCACAGCAACATCTGCATTGTTGCGCCATGTGTTGATCGATTCGTGTGTGCTCTCAAGATGTCAAAGTGATTGTGTGCTATACAATAGCGTGCGACCTAATGTCAGAGTGATTGCATGCTATCTAATAGCAGGGCAATCACTTTGAGATGACAAAATGATCGCATGCTAATTTAAAAACACTGGATTATCAATGACTCAAGTTCTATTTATCCGATCTACAAAATTCAAATTAAAATCTTAATGTCACAGCAAGTTCAGTTTATATATTAAATTTAATTTAGCACAATTTTGAAAATTAACTTTTACGTGATATAAAGCATAATTTGTTCTAATTTGTGTCTCGTTTACTTTGACCATGTGTTATAATGTAAATACACTTGTATAAATTAGTGTGAAACAATATGGCATGTGATGTATAAAAAAATAATTAGTGGTAGAACAAAAGAAAAATTGTGTGCACAAGCAGCAAAATTTACGTTGTCAAAGTATCAATTAATTAAATCGTACCAGGCTGAGATCCTTTAACTTTGCCAAGTGCAGAGGTGATTTGAGCTTGACCCCAAAAAAAAAACGTAAAATTTACCTATCTATACCTTGGATTCACTGAACACACATAAACAAGTAATAAAGGTGACTCAAAATTTTTAGGTGTAAAAACTGACTATCAGTTACATTTATTGTTGATCAGGCCTCTCGCCTGATCAAAATTTTGTTGAGATTTTTACAGATCTTTTTATCTTTTGTTTTTCATTCACAAAGCACCCACGAATGCCAATTACGGCGCTTCCGAGTGCTCTGTGGTGGCACTGTTTGGTGGGTGGCCTGAGGACGGGTGCTATTGTAGCCCCGAAAGATCTTGCCGTTTTAAATATTTTTAAATCATATCTTTTACTGTAAATAAAGTTTTTATTGTACAATTAGGGGATGGTGGTTTGATGACATCGTACGGAGACAGCACGCCATTAATTTATCATGTTCCATACGTAGGAATTTTTAACAAGTATTGCCAAAAATGAGTTTTTGTGTCCAATTTCAATTTTGTTGAGTGTATATTTCTAAATTAGTTATACAATTTTCAGTTTTGTCTAATATTACAAATTTTTAACATTTCAATTTGTAATTCTTCATTTATTATTCAAAAGTCAGTGTGATTCAGTTATTGTTTGCTTAGAAAAAAAATGTGATCAACACTTGATATTTCCCTTTTAGGTACATTCACAAAACATCATGCATAATACAAAAGAATAATAGACTTTGACCAAAAATAAAATCAATACTGCATTTTATTTCATACATTTGCTTCTAAATATCCAATTGAAAAAAATTATTTTTCCTTTCGATGGCATTTATATCGAAGACTATTATAGTTAGTCCCTTTTTCAAATAATGCACAAATTTTCCGCTAGGGGCGTAACAGTAAAGCACAATTTTCCCAATATCTCCGTTTCTAACAGTCCTATTTAAAAAATTCTTCTTGCGTTGAATTCAGCTCTTGAGGGGAAATTTTTTGCATATAATTTCCCATTTTTGGAGGGAAATGGTTTGGCTGCCAGGGGCGTAAGTGTTTAATTTTGCTTCTGATGTATTTGCAATAAAATCTGAGCTCGAAACTAGATTGGAAAAATTCCTCCATGGACCGATGCCGGTCACCGTCAAAACCTTTTTGAGAATACCTCTTGCTTAGTAATATAAATCTAAACTGTCTCACCATACGATAAAAACACCAAGTTTCCAAACTGCAAACTAAAAACATTTATTTACAGACTAAAAACCTTGCAGAAAGCTAGCGCTTTCGGAGAACACGTCTCCATCTACTGGCCCGAGTGCCACAGGACAAGCACCGCCCATCAGATATATATAGCCCACCGTTGCCCACAATGCAACACTGTACCAAGTTCCAAACATACCCCCTCCCTGTCGTCCCTCCCCTCCCCCAGAAATGAAGAGTACACACATAGTAATTTAGAAACCCATCAACCCCCCCCTTTCCTTTGGTCCAAATAAAAGTAAAGGACCTGAAAACAAATCAAACAAACTATTAAAGCATAATAATTTAAAAAAACTAAATTAAAAAAGTTCAACTGCAAATCAAAGTCCCTCGTCCATGGAGGCCTCTTTGGTGTAACCAATCTTCTCCAAGTGCTAGGTACATAGGTCGGCAGATCCTCATTACAACAAGAGTCGCCGTAGTATAGGATGAACAAACTCTCGGACATAAATATAGTAGACCTGCCGACGTTGGAATTCAATATCTTGGCACCACTCCAATCTGGGGAATATCCCTCAAGATTTACAGCAGTAGTGAGTGCAGTACTTTTGTTCCGGATCTGAGGGCGTACCTGTGTTCTCCCAGTCTGACAGACAAGGTCCTAAGTGTAGAGCCAATATATTTTTGGAGCCATGTCAGGGTCAGAGTGGATTAGGGGGAGGCTGTAAACACCATGTTGTTGCAAGGTGGAAGTCCTATCTCGGTCACGTCTGATCAGAGAGAACAAATTTCTATTATTAATTCCAAAATCTAATTGGTGTCTCTTACAAGCTTTTTTGAGAATAGGTATGGTGTTAGGGTTGTACTCTACACTACCTACAAATCTATTCTGTCGTGTCTCCATGGATAACGTTGTGAATTTCAGTCGTCCATCTCTCTTTAGTAGTTCTTGAAAAAATTGTTCTGAATATCCAAATGTACGAGCAATGGATAATACAGTTGAGAGTTCGTGTTTTCTTGCTCTACAGGATGATGAATGTGTATGAGCACGTCTAATCAGGAAACGCAAAGCCGCAGATTTGTATTGCGTTGGGTGGGCAGACGAAAATGGTATAATACATGGATTGAATGTAGGTTTTCTATACACAGAAAACTTAATCTTCTGCATTTGCTGGTCCCTAGTTAAGAGGAAGTCTAGGTAGGGTAGATTCCCCGAGTGTTCCAGTTCTTTTGTAAAATTGATTGTCTGGTACTGAGAAGACAAACAGGCTGTGAATTGATCTAGAAGGGCAAGCGTATGTGGCCAAAAACCAGCACATCATCAACATATCGTATCATAAACAGAGGCCTAACAACAGAATTCACTAATACCTGGTTTTCAAGATGTTGCAACAGGATCTCAGCCAGTACCGGGGAGAGTGGGGAACTCATGGGGGCTCCTTCAAACTGTTGGTATATTTTATTGTCAAACTTTAAGTACGACCTCTTTGCCACTAATTTTAGGGCAGAGAGAATAGCTTCAATTTCCATGCGTGGGGTATTATCTTTCTCTAGACAATCCTCAATAATTGAATGAACAATTGTTAGAGGTACACTTGGGAAAAGGGCCTCCACATCCAAAGAGGCCATCACAAAATCTCTTCCGTCTGAAGTAAAAGATCTAATTCGGTTTAAGGCTTGGGTCGTACTGTTGATGGAAACATCTGAATGCATGATTAGTGGTTTTAAATAACTGGCTAACGCTTTTTCCAGCGCCCGAGTTGGGCAAGCATACCCCGAAACCAGTAATCTGAGTGGCCGTTCGGGCTTATGAGTTTTTAGTTTTCCGAAAAGTTCCGGGACTCTAGGGCCCACCGGAGGTTTCATGTTTGAGGAAACTGAATGGGGTAGATAGCCTCGAAGTCTTAATTTGCTAAGATCCGTAATAGTTGCTGCCGTCGGGTCAGACTTTAAGACTCGATGTGGAACCTTGTTAATGGCACAGAACATTTTATTATGGTAATCTTTTTTATCCATGATGATTATCTGGGAGGTTTTGTCAGCACCAATGATAGACAAGTCATGGTTATGAGCCAGCTCCATTAGTTGCTCTCTTTCATATTTTAGGATTGGTGGAAGTCTAGTCTTATTACCTTTTGCTTAAATAGTGCATAATTTTCCACCAGTGAGCATACACGTATATCTTATTTTTGTCGTATCTCTGTTCTAGGTGTACGATTTGAAAAATTCTTTCTTTGTTGGAGAACATTTTTGGTGCGAAATGTTTCTCATATAATTTGAAATACTTCTTAATGCACAAGTGCGCCAGTAAAGGGCGTAAGTTCACGTTTCCGTTTACAGTAATATCTACGGGACTAAAAACCCGATTGACAAATATTCTCTTTCGACCAGATATTACTAACTGTGAAGACTCCTTGTGTGTATTTTCTTTCCAAAATAATGCACAATTTTGCCCTAGGGGTGCAAATATTTAATCTATTTTTCTCAATATCTGTACTTCTAAATGTCAGATTTAAAAAATTCTTTTAACAACAGGTACCATTTACCTTATGGAACACTAAGTTTGCATTTGAGGAGGTTTGTGGTTCACAATTCTGCCACCAGGTGGTGTTTATGTACTTCCATTTGCAGCCTATCTCTGCCTCTAGAAACTCTGAGAAATTTCTTTTTTTACTGTATGCCATTCGCTATAATAAAGATGGAGAGTGAATAAGGTATTTGCTTCAATAAGAAGATCCTCTTCAAATAATGTGTAGTTTTTCACTAGGGGTTGTAAAGGTCAAAACGTTTTTCTTGCTATCTCTGCTTTTGGGAGACTTATATGAAAAGTTTTTTTTTTTCCTTAGCATAGTTTTTACAATGAGGAATACTTTTGGTCTGTTTCAACTTTTCCATTGTGAAAAATTCTTCCGCTTAAAGGCATGCAGTTATATCATGTTTCCTTCTCTATCTGGTCTTTTAACTGTTTGATTTGAAAATCTTTTTGTCTCTAATACCTTCCTTCTGCTGGGCGAAAAGTTTTTTGCGCCATTTGTTAATTTTCGTAACATACATTTTAGCCATTGGTGGAAGTAGCTGATGTTTTATATAAGTAGCTGATTTTTTTTTTTTTTTTTTTTTTTTTTTTTTTTGTGTGTGTGTGTGGGTTATTTTGACTTTTACTGAAATTTGCTAATGAATGCTTTACATAAAAAGTTGCCATAAAATTAGATTGCTTTCTAATATTAGAAACTTAAATCCAGTTGTTTCTTAGTATTTTCTGAGCAAAGTAATCACTTTTTATGTTCTATAATTAGTTTTGTAATCATGCACAGCTAAATTGCCTTGATCACTTATGAATGCAGTTGTACACAGCTCTTGGATTTAAGGTTTTCCCATTATTCTCTTTCATTTCATGTTGAAAATGTTTGTGTATGCTTTGTTTGCTGGAGAGTACAAATTAAAAACTTAGCTATAGCATAAATATCATGTTGAAATTTTCTTCCCTAAATAAAATGTAACACAATTGCTTGCTCTCATGATTGATTATGTGTTTAAGAATTAACAACCCCTTTAGTCCTTTGAAAAAGTTCCAAATATTTCATCTTTCCTTACCCTTAAATTTCCAATGTAAGCATTATTTCAAAATAATTAAATATAAATAGTATTTTATGTATTGATCGTGTGGTATATGAAAACATTTTAAGAGTAATGCCACATACCTATGTATTTTTGAGTTTTATGCAGTTGTTTTTTATTCTATAATTTGCTTCAATAATTGAACTAAAAATAGAAAAATTCAAGTTTCTCAAAATCAGTGACAGTTTTGGTATTTGAGTATTATCTGTGATTCTAAGTTTCTGATTAGCTGCAGCGGACAACATTTTTAACATTCTGCATTCTGTATTAAGTTTGCCCAAGCATGTAAGAAGTTGTTTGTTGTTGGTTACAGGTTGAACAAACCTGTGGTTTCATTATATTTTAAGTAAGAGCGTTTGGATCGTGTGTCCTGGAAAAAAATCCAAAAGTCCTGGAATTTTGTGATTGAAAAAGCGTATGAACCATGTAGTTCAGATTTGTAATGCTAGTTGTCGCGTTATTTTGTAGGAAAAGCTTCTGTATGAAGTTTCAAACTAACCGTCGAATAGGATAGTCTAAAACAAGCCGTGAAAGGAATAACAAGTGTGCAAGAGAAAAAGTTATTAAATGCGAAAAATCAAAGCAAAAGTTATTAAGGTAAGTTTACACGAAAATAACTGGACTACAAGGAAAATTGTTAAACAAAACAAATATTTTACACACAATGTTTATCACGAGGTCTTTTGAAAAACGGGAATAAATAGTATATAGTTTTCAGTTCTAACCTGAATGAGTTCTTACTGTATAAGTTTTTACTATATTTCCTTACAAAAAGCTACTGTCTATTTGATTTGTTTTATCTGCTTCAATTAAAAATTTCACCCCGTCTTCAGATGGGAAACATCCCCTATATATTAATATTTACGTAAAGCTAAAAAACAACCATCCTAGGCTAGTTACAAAATAAGAAAGAAAAAGGACAGTATCATCAATCAGTTGCTGAAAAAAAAAAGGTGAAAGTGCATTCACTGCTTTAGATGAACAAGAAACAATTACTGCATTTAGAAGCATACCAGAAAGCATAATCAGAGCTTGAAAAATATTTGAAACAATACTGGGCATGTACAGAAATTATTTACCTGTCCAGGTAGTAAAAGCTCGATGCCCAGAAAAAAATATCTTTTAAAATGAAATTCTTTTAAAAATTATCTTTTAAAATTTTTGAACTCCCATTTTTAAGGTAAAAAAAAAAATGAACTTTTTTACGCGTTTGTGTTTCTGTTTTAAGGGTCTGTATTCAAAATGTTCAATGCACAAAAGTGTTTATCTCAAGTTTTAAAATGATTATGCTGAAACTGGTATGAAATGGTATGTTGATGAAATTCATATTTGAGAAATTTAGTGATTCTGCAGTTCCTTTCATTGAAGTTTTAGCCCTTTGTCACTAAACACCTGAGGTTAGTTCCAATTGAGGCATTCATCCCGTCAATGACTGTAAACAACATTTGGAGCTAAACTACATATGGTTCCAATTTCTGGATATAGAGCATAATTTAATTGAAGTGATATTCTTCTGTCCTTTATATTCTGTAGCAATTGTACAACTTCCAGTGATTAGCAGTTAAATGAAACATGACATGCAACGACTGTCTTGTTTTGTTTGTTTTTTGTAGTAAGAAATTCTCTTCCATTTTTTTTTTTTTAATTTAGTTGCCTGTACCGAGCAGCTAGATTTTTTATTTACCTGCCCAGACCAATAATTTACATGCTCTGAGCATCTTGAGCATGGTATTTTTCAAGCCCTGATAAGGAATATTGAAATAGCTAATGAACAACGGGCTTTGCTTGCAGAAGAGGATGTATATACATATACTGTATATCATTAAGCTGTTCTCTGGTATTCAGAGGTTAGCTCCTCAAAGAAAGACCATCTGACAAATAAACATTTAACAGATAATACAAACCACCAGAAAACTTTTTAACTGATTATTTACTTACTGTTGCCATATCAAACTTCTCCATTTATAGCGATCTTGACACACAACACAGGCTTACATCCATCACATGACGTACACAAGACTTTCTATACTTCATACTCTTAATCTTTTTCTCATTCAGGCACTCCTGAATCTGATCCTCCCATGACTCCGTTGGCCTTCCGCTGCCTTTCTTTCCTGCCACTTGGGCCGAAAAAATTTTCTTAGTAAGCATCTCGTCACTCATTTTGTCAACATGGCCAAACCAACATTTTGCTTCACATTACCCAACTGCAACCATCTTCATTCCTCACATGATCTGAACGTATCTTCCCACAAACGACTCCTATGTCTCTTCTGTGGTAACCAGGTTTCACTGCCATACATCAGAGAAGGAACAATTACACTTTCATGTACAGCCATTCGGGACTCTTTTGGGAATCCATCATTCCTGTGAAAACCTCCTAAAGCATCTATGACTTAGAATGAAGAATTAACTCTTCTACTAATTTCACCATCTAATCTGTTTTCTCTGTCAAACAAGCTTCCCAAATATACAAACACATTCACCTGGTCAATCACAGTGCCATTTAGACTTACACATGTATATTACATTCAGTACTACCAGTTCCTCTCTCAAAAGCCATAACTTTAGTAAAACAAAAAACTTTGGTAAAAAGAAAAAAAAATGTGCCCTTATTTATACTCAGTTTGAATTTCATGCAAACTTTGTACATCCAGGACAACATGCTCTGTAACTCACTTTTGTTCTCTGCCAACAGGACTGTGTCATCAGCATACAGCAATCTGCACACACGGGTATTACCAAGACATAAACCAGTATTGTCCATCTTGGCATCATGCATGCATGCATCCATAAATATATTAAACAGCCATGTACCATGTGGTAAACCATTATTTGTCAGACTTTGAAGTGTGATGTTAGGCAGAGCTCAAAAATTATATTGCCTAACGTGCCCGGATCATGTAAAAATTCGGCCCAGCATGTTTTTGTTTTGTTTTTTAATCTACATGCCCATGCATGTAAAAAATCTGGCACTTTACAGCATAAAAAGTCTTTTAAAAAAAAAAAGTAATGTTGTTGTTTTTTTATTTCCCAGTCAATTTTCTTGCTTCTCAGAGGCTCCCTTCCTCTGCTTTATTTATTAAGTGTTTGGCAGGGGGGGGTTGAGAGATTAAAGGTTCATGTGAATGACCTTGAAAACTAAATTTCCGGTACTATGGTTGTGTGATATCTCAAAAGATAGCTTGTGTAATGCACTTTCAAACACGCCCAATATGAGCTCTGTTAACCAATTAGGTCTACGGTTATTGTCATTTGTGATATGCATGGTTTCATTTTGGGAGGGTACTCGTTCGATGGGGAAGAGGTCGGAGGATTGTGCTGACCACGGAAGCACCTGCACACCATGTAAAGCATTCATGCTGATCCGAGCGGTATGTGGCTGGGCGTTATCCTGTTGAACAACTGCGTTTGGGATGCCCTGCAGATATAGTAGTGCCACAGGCCTCATCAACATATTGGTTTGCCGTCAATGTGCGCATAATGCATACCAGCAGTGAGCGGCTGTTGGCGCTGATAGCACCCCACACCACGATTCCACAATGGCGAAGGAATCCGCCCGTTGGCGATGTCACCTCCAGACTCTCGCACGGCGATCATTCATGGCGAGACAGAACCATGATTTGTCGTTTAACACCACACTGTTCCATTCGGCACCCCATGCAGTTCTGGAGCAACACCATGCCAAGCTGTACTGACGATGGCTCGCTGTTAAGGGTAGCCTGTGCGACGGATAGCTGGACAGCAAACCAGACGCAGCCAATCGGCATGATAATGACCATGTCAATATCGTAGTATCGATGCCTTCCCATACACACTGCAAAATGTCGTCCGCTATGGCACGACGTCGGATGCGATGATCTACACGCTCGTACGTCTGTCTAAGTGCTCCGGTTCCCCTGTGACATTGCACAGATCCTTCCTGAAATCACTGTCTCCTAATGCAACCGACGGTTGTGGCATAACGTTGCATTTCTTCCGCAATGTGACGCAAGGACCATCCAGTGGTACGAAGACTCTTCTCATGAACTCGTCCGTTTGACGAAATCGCATATTACGATGTCTTAACGGCATTGGCACCCCTTGTTCATTCTCCAGACACGGTTACAGCAGATCCACTCACTACTCGTGGCCGTGATGACATCTCAACTGATAGCTTTATGGGCTGGTTGTCTGCTTATATCCCGCGCACCGTTCGTGCGATAGGCCTGCAAATGCAATAATTTGCATAACTTGTACATGTGCACCGACCCTGCAATTTGCATGGCACTGCATTCGCATCTTCATAGTGTGGCATTTTCTCCATCAGGCAGTGTATTAGGTATACTGGTTTTAACTCATGATGTTTTCTATGAGTACATTTTTAGCTTAGTGTGAAGAAACAAATCTGATTTTAGGGGTAGTATGAGCACTTCAACCTGCCAGGTCATTTTGATGGTAGAATCAAATGTGAAAGGTCCATGTTTTTTGCAAAAATGCATTAATTTTTTGAGAAGCCAATTCTGCAACTACAGCACTTTCTGAGAAATCATGAAGGAAATCAATGCATCTTATGGATAATTCAAAATAATGCAGTCAAACCTCTATTTAACGGACTGTGACTTAATGAATTCCGTGATTTTACGTACATTTTTTGTGGTCTGAACGGAACCACATTGAAATTAATGCTTGGCGTTTCCTGATTTAACAAACACATTTCCTCAATTTAGCGATTTTTTTTTAAACCACCAAACTATGATAACCAACATTTTCACGTTAAAAGTAAACTATTAGAAAGAGAGCTTCACGTAACAGGAAAATTTTACGCATGCAGTTAACCAGCGTTTCAAAGAACACCATCTGTGACACAGCTTGACGGAATCATAAATCAGTTTCCCTTTTTTCCGACTATCAAGCGTAAGCTTCTTACAGGGGGAAGCAAATGACCAAAAAGTTTTAAAGTAGCGCAACGTTTTCTTGCATTAGTGGGAAGCAGGAAAAAGAAAGGCGATGTGGGTAAGGAAACCTAGAGTACCCTGGAGATTCTTGTTTTCAGCTACAGACAGAACAATAGCATTCTGTGAAGTCAGGGACACACACCAATTCGCACCTTTTTTCTTTCTTTTCTTCTCAGTGTTAAATCTACAGCTCAATTAAACACAGCTTGTTTACAAAGTTTTGATGAACACAGGTAGCACTAGAAAAGTTAGTCACAGAAAGAAAGAGAACATAGCTGCTTACATATTCTATTATGTGCACTAGCTTATTTGAATGTTTCATTCGAAAGGCTTCTTCAATTTAGCGAATTCTGCGATTTTACGTACAAGATTATTGGTCCCTTGAAGTCCGTTAAATTGAGGTTTGACTGTATTAATTATAATGAAAAAAATCGGAAAGATTTACCATTTTTAAATAATGCAGCAGTATATATAAACTTACATATGTAATACAACTTTGACATGAAATGTAATAGGATTCCATGGTAAATTTTAAGTACCATATTTACTTGCATATAAGTCAAGAAATTTGGGACAAAAAAGGAGCTTCAAAATAAGAGGGTCGAGTTATACGCAGAGCCTAAGAAATCGTAAATCCAAAAGTTCTTCCTGTGAGGCAAAAGGCAATCCATCCCAAAAGAAAAAAATGCAGATGCGGTAGTAATTACGAAATCGCGATCCTCCGAATTTCTCCGCACTTTGAAAAGTCTCCTGGCTTAGCGTATCCGCAGCGCAGTCACAGCCACGCATCAAAAGCTCCGCCCTCCTGACTACCAGTTTATTGCGCTGACCTACGGCCTAACTCAGCCATGCGACAGCCATTGTTCGGTGTTGCTTGTTTTTAATCACACATGTTTTTGTCTCGCTTCTCCTATTATGGGTGACACGGATTGTGTAAAGAAGCGGATATCCTATAATGCAAGATTTAAGTTGAAAGTGATTTCTTGTGCAGAAAATACTAACAACTGTGCTGCTTCACGTCAATTTGGCATTAACGAAAAACTGATTCGAGACTGGCGCTAAAAACAAAACAAAAAACGGACTTGGTGAAAATCGCAAAAGGCGCTGCACCGTGGAACGGCATCTTTTCCAGAGCTGGAAAGTGTCTTGAATGATTGGATTGTGGGCTGCAGACAAAATGGTTACATTGTAACGCGAACTGGTATACGTTTGCGAGCAATGAAGCTCGCAAAAGATGAAAAGTTTGCAGCCGCAAATAACACTTTTTCATGCCTCACCAGGTTGGTGCACAAGGTTCATGAACCACTATGGGTTGCGCCTACGCCAGCGCACCGAAATTGCACAAAAGTTACCTCGTGACCTCGAAGCAAAGATAATGGAATTTCAAAAGTATGTAATTCAAAAGAGAAAAGAGACTGCTTTTGAACTTTCCCAAATAGGGAACATGGATGAAACTGCCATGTGTTTCGACCTTCCTGGAAATAAGACGGTGAACCAAAAGGGCGAAAAAAATATCTTGATTAAAACGACTGGCCTCGAACAAACCAGTTTCACAGTTGTTCTATCCTGTTTGGCTGATGGCAGGAAGCTACCTCCGGTAATTCTTTTCGAACGCAAAACTCTGCCGAAAAGCGTCATCTTTCCATCTGGTGTGCTCGTTTGTGCCCATGAAAAAGGATGGATGAAGGAATCCGGAACAATTGACTGGTTAAAGAATGTGTGGAACAAAAGGCCAGGCGCACTTTTAAGTAAACCTTCCCTTTTGGTGTGGGATATGTTTGTTGCACATCGTTGTGCAGAAGTGAAAAAAAACTGCAGAAAATTAAAAAACAACTCTTGCTGTCATCCCAGGTGGGTTGACATCTGTTCTTCAACCACTAGATGTCTGCCTTAATAAGCCCTTCAAGGACAATGGGAGGATTGGATAAGTTCCGATTTGCCAACTGAAACCAAGGGCGGAAATCTAAAGAAGCCGGATATTGTTTTGATTGCGCGATGGGTCAAGGATGTTTGGGATGTGATACCTGCGGAAATGGTTGTGAAATTTCAAGAAATGTTGCATTAGTAACGAACTTGATGGCACAGAGGATGATGAGATTTTTATGAGGGACGACGAGAGTGATTCTTATGACACAGGCATAGATGGGAATTCTGATGTTTACGATGATGCGCCGATGACGGAGAAAGACTTTTTTGAAGTGTTTGGCGAGTCTGAATCGGATTTTGAAGGGTTCCAATTAAGTTTTTGGGTATGCAAATTAAATTTATATTATTATATATATAATTTTTGTTTGTTTTTCGTTTTCAAAAGTTTTTGAATAAATTCATTGAAATTTTTTTTTTCTCATTCCGGGATCAAATTATACGCGAGCTTTTGATTTTTACGATTTCTTTACTCTGAAAGTGGGGGATCTCCTTATATGCGCATATATACAGTAGTTTTGAATTGATTTCAAATTTTCCTTTGTATTACTTTCATTGTTATTATGAACCAGATTTTTCTCACATTGGATGATGTCAAATTTTAAGTCAGTTGTAATTATACATTAACCAGCTGTAATTTTATGAACTGTATCTAAATCATAGTTCCCTTATATTTTCATTTTGCACATACAATACTCTGTTTCATATAGGATAAGAAAGCTTCAAAAGATGGTGGTGCAGAAAAGAATGCTACCTTAAAAAAAGAGCCAAAACTTGTTGCTGTAAAGGAGCCTTTGTCAGCTGAAATAACCCAGATAGACCTTATTGACTTGAATGAGATTCAGGCTGTTGAATCTGTAAAAAAGTGAGTAGTGTTTTTATGCCATAATTTTCACTCTTTTGGGTGTGTGAGGCGGAGGGGGAGGGTATAAAGCTAAAAGTTCACATGCCCTACCTTGAAGAAATGCTTGTGCAAAATGGATATAGATACCAGCAAGTGCACAGTTTCAGATGTCAATATGCTGTTCAAATACTGCACGAGACGGGAAAGCAAATTCATACAACTATGAAACACTAGAAGCTGTTTTCTGTAAATTTCAAAGGATTATATTCATCATTATATTTAGGTGAAATTGTGTGATTGTATCCTGCATGCAGGAAAATGTGTTTTCTATTTTCAGAGCTGACTTGTTTTAAAGTTAACTCGGCTTATGGTTTTGTAATCTAGATCTTTATTTTGTAACTTTTTTATTTTTTTCTCAACCTTTTTTAATGGGAATACAGTAAAACCTCGAAAAACTGGCACTTTTCTGTTTTCATTTTCACATCATGAGAACATCCAGCGTTTCACCAGTAACCATGGAAATCTCCCTATGTACCATCTGAACAACACATTGCGAGATCATCCAATCTCAGTGTGCGAATTGTGCCAATAGCCACCTACGTGTAACATCGGGAGGTTTCTAAAATTCATCATCTCATTGGGCCGCGCTGAAGTGATGTAGAACATGTAACGATGATCTGCGCTTGGTGGGGGCAGTATGTGGGTTCGATCGTGTAATGGCATGTACATCGGCCTTCATGGTGCATCGTAGTAATCCCCTTCACAATGTATCATAGTTTCGTCAGTCGAAAAACCCGTAACATCGATGTAAAATTCACATCAGGTTTTCATGATGTACCAATATATCGCCCAGCCCTAGCGGTTGCTCTGGCTAACCAACCATTTGCCAAATTCAGTTGTTTTTTTTCAACAGTTTTATAATAAAAGGATTGTATTCATCATGATATTTTCGCCAAAACTTTTGTACCAAAAGGTAATCCCCAATGTTTTCACCATTTTTTTTTTTTTTTTTTTTTTGTATATTACAAAGAATGCAATCGCAGCACAACCCCTGCATATTTATAAGATGTAGATGCGCAAATTTTTGTTAAACTGACCTGTTATGTTACGTGTAAGTATGTGCTTTACGCAACACCTGTTACGCAATTTTTTTTTATAGCTTCAGAAATCTGGAATTTTCATAAATCCAGCACTCGTCTGGTCCTGTCGATGCCGGATTTTTGAGGTTTTACTGTACTTAAATGGATTTTGCAGAAGTAATACACCTTTGGAAAATATATGGTAATACTTGTGCAATTTGTTCTATGGATGGGGAGTTGGTCTGGCCTTGGGCAGTTTCTTGCCTTTGCCTTTCCAGTTATTAACAAATGGAAATAAAACAAACCCTTTTTGAGCTTTTTAAACAACATAAGCTATGCTCTTTTGTCATCAGCATTTTTTCCCCCACATTCCTCCAGTACTTTAATTAAACTAATCTCAAGAGCTGCAAGGCAAAAAAAAATTTTAAAAAAATAAAAATTGGTGAATAGAAATTCAGTTTTAAATCTACAGAATCGTTAAGTACTTGTTGTTGTTTCAGGGTTTAACCACCAAGGTAAGGATAAATGGAAGTTCGTGGAAGTTAGTCATGATTTTTTATGTACAGGCATATCTCATTTAGCACATAGCATGCATTCCTGAAATCTGAGCATTAAATGAGGCCTCATGTACCACCACTGTGCAGTATTTCAGAGCTGCCAACTACTATTGTGAATTTTCAGCCTACATTACAAAAAATGACTCGCCACTCAATCCACTATGCGGTGCATGAATTCATTACCTTTCGCTCCTGTCAGACTGCTTTTTGGTCCAAATGAGCAAAGACTGGAATTTCAATTTTTGTTCCTTTCAGCATGTGATTATCATCTCATGCTCACTCTTGTTTGACAAGCTGCTCACCATTTGATGGGTAGGGTGGTGCTTCAACTTCTGTTACAGCTGTTAATGCTGTAGTTGAAGGTAATAATTTCAAGGGAAGCACTTCATTTTTTCCACAGCTTGAATGACTGACTGTTCAGTCTTTTGCATGCTTCCCTTTAGGGACTTTGTATTGATTGTCTGATGGTCAGATTTCTGAAATAAGTCTGGCTTTTATTTGGTGATAATCCAGTCCTCTTGGCAGATGCTAATTTTACCAATTGAATGTTGGAACTTTTGTTTCATCAGGATTGCTGGCTTAACATGAAAGACATATTCCAAGACTGATAAATTTTTTTATGCACCCTATTTTGATAAATGTACTAACAAATTATGTTTAACAAAATTTCTTTTTGACTGAACACAATTCATTTTGAAAATTTAAAGAGGGCTGAAGAAATGAATAAACTCAGCATTTCACTATCTGATTAAAAACTTCCATTGCAAGTAAATTTCCATACTTTATACATGGTATGTGAGAACAGTTACTGTGAAAATGATGAAGAGGAAATTTAGAGGTCATAATTATTTTTTATGTGTGTGTACTCACATAGTTCTGGAAACCATTTCATTAAATGGAAATTGTACCTTTTGTGAATTGCTAAGAAGTCCTTTACATGCACACACACACACACATATATTCCAAAGGTCGGAGTTGTCCTGAAGTTCCTGATTTTTATTTTTTTGTCCTGAAATGTCCTTATTTTTGTTCTACATCCTGAAAATTTGAATGTAATCCTGAAATTTTAAGAATAAACTGCAAACCTTTGTATAGTGATTCATCATTCAGCGTTTACAAGTACCACATAAATTAAAAAAAACTGAAACGAGAGTGCGTTGAGTTGCTCACAGTGGTAGTTAAACCTTAAATAAATAAATAAAAAAAAACGAGAATGAGGGAGCTCTTGAGTGACGTCATCTCCAAGAACTGTCGGCTGCGGCGCACCATGTGAAAGCATTTCTGCTTTTGTGAGATTGCTCGAGGATCTGCTCGGCGCAACAAGGTTCTATAGGATCAAACGGAAGTCGCATGATTCTTATCCCGGCATTGAAACCTCGCTTTGCTGTTGTCTTTGTGCCTCAATAGCTCGAGCATACGGCACTGCTTATCTGATGGCTTATCCTGCCACTCAGCAACCTCGCTTTGCTGTCTTTGCGTGACCCTTTGGAGGTCCTTTGTCTTTCCAATTCTTCGAAATAGTAACACCCTTAGTAGAGATGCCAAGTACTATGTACTTTGAATCCTCTGAAATACCTAATATATGTACTATGGATTTCTATGGATATCATGTTCAAACTAGGATCTTACGGAGAAGGTGTGAAAAACTACAGATTTTTCCAAAAATCTCTATTTCCGTAAAATTTAATTTAAAAAAAAAGTCGATCCTAGTCAAATGTAGTGATTTTTGTGGTAACATCACAAAGCCATCGCACAGCAAGCATGTTTGCTCAACGGGAGTTGATGTTCTTCACGCACAGCTGTTCTTTGCCCATAGCAAGAAAGAATCTCTCCTCTGTCTTTCGCAAACAGCCAAAGAAAACGTCTCACCACAACAGCAGCAGCTGCTGCATGCATTCCCTTCTTTATCCTTATCGTATTCGTCTTCAAAATTAAATATTGTAATTAATTAATATTGATTCTTTCTAGATTATATTTTATTTAACGTTGTAAAAGTGTTGTGTATTCCTTCAACTTTTATGTCATGAACCTTTAAAAAATGTTTTATGTTTATGCCTTAATCATGCAATTGTTCTAAACAGCCTTATCGTGTTTTTGATGTATATATTTCTATTTATCAAATATGTAACATAATGTTTTTTTTCTGACGCTTCGAAGCGAAGTGATGTTCGTTGCGAAACACCTGCTTGTGTTTCCCCTTTCTTCCTCCTGACTGTACTACAGTGCGTTCGTGCCAGATGTGACATATTTTCTCATGCTCCTTCTTCGCTGTCAGCAGCGAGCTTTTGTTTATGTTACTACGACGGATTTGCGAAGAGCACTTTTTTTCTCTCATAAAAATGTTCTGCTAAACAGAGGGGTGTTTTATTTTATCTTGTCAGATTCACAAGAATTTTCTTCCTTAATAGCTTGTTTTAAAGATTGTTTTCCCCAGATCATTCTTTGTTGGGAATCTTTTAATTTCAGTTTTAATCCTTTTGTTTTGTATTTGATGATTTTATTTTCATTACTCACTTGCGTATTAAGTTGTGACATTTTATTTCTCCGCATCTTAGCAGAAAACTTCTATTGTGTTAATCAAACGTTGTATGGATTTTTATTGTAATTTATTCTAATTGCATTGCCTTTTTATTTTATCCTCTTTTTCAGAATTGATTTATTTATGCAATTTAAAATACCTTTTTGATTAGTTTTTTCATATCATAAGCATTTAATGCTAATTTTCTATTTATCCGCATTTTAGGTATGAAATCTTTCGAAGTTAATTGTTCTGTGCATCGTTGTTCTTTGCTCCTATCATATTTGCCGTGTGCGAATTTACTTGCGATAGTGTCGGGTAAATGGCCACTTTTCTCTACTAATATTCTCTGATCTAAAAGCAAAAAAGTTGTCAAAAATTCAAGGAGAGTTATTCGCAAGAATTTCTGTGTCTAAAATAGTCTCGTCTGAAAACCATGGGTTTTGTTCCCTGTGTGCATTTGATTTTTCAATCTCACATGGACGAAAAGACGATTGCGGTCGACATTTTCACTCTAAAAACAGGAGGAATAACCATAAGTGTGCAGCATCATGCACTTATGGCGTAACATTTATTAATATAACATATTAAAAGGCAGAGTTGAAATGGTGTGTATTTTATGTGTATTTACTAAGTTTTTTTTCCACTTTAACGGTACTTAGGTATGTTGCAAAATTTATCCAAGTATTGTCCTCCATCCAGATTAAAATGTAGCAGTTCACTCTGGGAAATACGCATGCTATCCTGCAAATTTTAATGTGGAAACTTGACTTGGCTACGGAAGAATTACGTGCACATATGGACTACTGATAACTTCCTTCAGATGTTGGCATCTCGGCACTAGCAAAATTCTATTGTTCTCGGCATTTTGCCATAAAAAAAATTCCGTAATTTTGCTTGGATTTTTGCGCTAATTTGTTGTGCCGAGACACTTGTTGACCAGTGCCCTCCATAAGAAGAGGTGGGGTTTAAAGTGCTGATCACTTTGATTTATGTGTAGCTGTGACTTTTGCTTGTTCCTGTGCCCTGAAACCAAAACCATAACTGAAATGACAGAGTTCTAAACAGAGGACGTGCCACACCACAAGAATGTTTTTCATGGTTGATGT
This sequence comes from Macrothele yani, assembly GCA_039090855.1. NCBI lineage: Eukaryota > Metazoa > Arthropoda > Arachnida > Araneae > Macrothelidae > Macrothele > Macrothele yani. Next base: position 140,124,646 of record CM076994.1, read on the forward strand.
ATACAAGTGTCATCTTTTTTGTACCAAATTTTTTCTGCTGTTTTTGTGGTACCATGTCAAATTTCATAACAAACAGCATATTCCATTATCCATTTTGTTTAAGTTCTTATTGAAATGCCACGGAAAACGAAGTTTTCATCAACTTGGTTTGAAAATAACAAGAAAGACCGAAATGGGGACTAGTGAAAAATTGGTGCCGTGCTAATGACGGTATATTTTCGGCCATGTGTGTTCTCTGTAACAAGGACTTTAGCATTGCCAAAATGGGATTTTTGCAAGTGCTTTCACATGCAGATGGAAAGAAACATAAAGCAGCTGCCAGAAGTATGTCTAGACAGCTTGTTTTCAAAACGTAAAATAATGTTTCGCAGTTAACCAGTAAAAGTGTCCAATCATCAAATAATGTTTTACAGGTAATCAGTAAAAGTGTCCAGCAATGGCAACCAACTGCAATAAATTATGAAGTTTTTTGAAAGCAATTATTCATTTCAATCGTTTGGTGACTTAGCCGAAATATATTATTTTATTTTTGATGATTCCGCCATTTAAAAATGTCTGAAGTCCGATAAAAAATTCATTATGTTGTGAACTTTGGCTTAGCTCCATACTTCAAAGCCAATCTTTTTCGTGATATTGGGACTTCCTTTTATACCATTTATTTTGATGAAACAACTACAGTACAGGTTTGACATTCATATATCATATTGGTCAGAAAGTCGTACAAAAATTGTAACTTCATATTGTGGCTCTAAATTCTTGGGACATGCAGAAGCAAATTAAATTGTAAAATTAATTCTAGATTGCATATCTTCACATGGGCTAAGTTTAGAAAAGATGTTACAATGCTCTATGGATGGTCCAAATGTAAACCTGTCTGTTCTCAAGAAATTGAATGCTGAATTGAACTTGCAGTCAGTTCCGGACTTGGTTGATTTTGGGACCTGCTGTTTGCATGTGATGCATGGTGCTCTCAAGAAAGGACTAGATAAACTTCACATTGATGTTGATACTCGTGCTACTGATATTTATCAGTGGTTCAAAATGTCTGCTTGTCGAAGGGAAGATTATCACAATATACAATTGGAAAACCTAATAGTTTTTGTGCAGCTAAAAATGTTTTCCTTCATCATGTTGGGAGCAGGTGGTTAACCCTAGGTCCTGTTTGGGAGAGAATTATTGAACAGTATTCTGCATTAATTGAGTATTTTGTACATACCTTCCAAAGCAGAAAAATGTTAAACTTGGTTCTAGGTACGACATGGCTGCCATTCTTCTGTCCTGGGGACGGATTTCTGTCTTTTGAAAATTTTGGACACCTGTTACGATTGTTAGAATATTTTTAAATTCTGTTTTCGTTTTTCCTCCGAAAGTTGTGTATTTCTGTAATCATTGAAATTGTGGAGTTGCACCAAATGTTTGAAAAGTGATCAAACTGTTCTAAAAAGTTCATCGCAATTGCACACCTGCCAAATTTTCCGTATTTTGGCAAATCTCTTCCGGTCGGAAAGTGTGTTTTTTGGGGTTCATCACATTTTCTGGAAGTTCGTCGTAAATGCACAGTCTAGGGGACATGAGAATGTCCCATGATTTTCTGCGTTTAGAATTTTTCTGAAGGGGTCTTTTTATTACTGTTTCTTTTCCTGGCTGTATTCCTTAATTTTTTATTGTATCCAATGATGTTCATTTATTTTTCTGTAACCATGCAAAATAACATATTTGCATTTTTAAAGAATTTTTGTAAGCGAAATATTTCAAACTTGGTTCATGATGTGTCCGTGAAAGAATCGGTTTTATCTCCGTGACCTGTAAAATCATACTCAAGGCAGAATGACTACCTCAGTACCGATTTTTGGAATTAATTTAACTTAAAATGCATGTTTTTCCATTTCTTAGTCATCTCTTGCTACATCAAATCACAGAGCAGGCATTTTGCCATTTTCTTAATGAAGTTCAAAAACACCACTGCTTACTCATTGTGCAGAGAAAACTGTTGCGTATCACTATGTACGGCGACTGACAGTTGAAGTTCCGATTTTGAACTTTAATTTTTGGTTAAGCAAAAGGAAGCATGCTCGCACCTTTTATTTCTTGATATAGCAAACAGTGATTATGGAAATGCTGTGAAAAGAGCTGTACGGATCACCGAAATGGCAGTATTCAGTTTTTTGTTTTATCAACTTATAAAGTTGAGGGAGGTAGTTAATTATATATTCTTTTTTTTTCCCTTGTCACATTAATTGATATAGCCCAACTCCTTACACTGTGTCTCAATTTTCAGTCTTGGCGTAAGCACTTTAGTGGCACTCGTGAGGTACGATCAGATACTTTCCCAATTGAAACATCCCCATACTATTATTTACTTGCATTTTGTGCTTTTTTTTTTTACAGAAATATTAATGTCATACCTCAAGGTTTTACAGAATGAAGAACCCATGATTCACATGTTATACAGCAAACTAAATGAACTGGTGCACAGTAATATGTTAAAAATTTTTAAACTGGATGCAGTTGGCATAAAAGGATCTAAACTTTTAAAAGTTAACTTTCAGAAAAGTGACTATTGGTTGCCTTTGGATAAAATTGATGTTGTTAGTAGTGCCAGCTATACTCTAGCACAGAACAAAAACATAAATGAGAAGAAAGTGTAACTGGGGATAAAAAGCTGTTTCGTTGCTGCAACAGAATATGTTAAAAAAACTACTACTGAATAACTTTCTTCTACGAGACATCCAATCTATTCGTCCTTTGTTCCATAAGAAAGAAAGTGCAAAAGATGCTGTGAAACGCCCGAGTCATCATATGTTTAAAGTCGCCAAAACTGGCAGTGTGTGTGATAAGATAAATACAGAATGGTCACTGTACATGTATGAGGACATGACAGCTAATGGTAAAAGTTACGAGGAAGATAATGATATTTGTAAGTATTGGGCAGCAGTGGCTAGGCTAGCATTAAAGATTCTGCAGGTTTACTAAAATACAGTTCATTGTCAGCCCTGGTGAAGACATGTTTGACATTGTCACATGGAAATGCACCTCCTGAAAGGGGCTTTTCCCAGAATAACAACATTGTCACAAAAGAAACAGTGTCGCTTTCAGAGTTATCTATTAGATCATTATGTATCTGCAAAGAAGCGATTCGATTGCACAATAACTCCATACTTTCAATACCCATAACTAAAGGCCTCGTAAATAGTGTAAAGCAGGCTTACGCATAATATGCCTCCTACTTGGAACAGCAGAAAGAAGAGGAAAGGATGCAAAGAAAGGCTGAAGAACAAATTATGCAGACTTTGGAAAAGCAAAATAAGCATGTGAGGCTTGATCAGCTGTCCAAACAGAAGAAAATTCCTTAATGAACGACCAGAAAACTGCTCATATAAGCTCTTGGCTGAATCTTCAAAAAATTGGATAGTGCAATAAAAGAAAACAGCATGAGCAACATAAAAAAAGTTGCCCAAATGATGTCATCAGCAGGAACTATAGAACTAGAAAAAACAGCCAACAAATTGAAAGAAATACATAAATCAATAGAACTTGAAGGCAAAATTTCCAAATGTTAATAAAGTTTTCTAAGTTGTAAGTATCAAAAAATTTTATTTTAGTGAAGCACTCTTACTATGATTTTATAGAAATAAGGCTGATTGTTAGGACGAAGTTTCAATGAGAGCAGGAGCAGTTTCCCTTGCTGAAAAAAAGAAAGTTGTCGTGAAAACAATTTCCTGTTAACAATCCGGCCATAATTTAGGTAGTTTTTTGGTGAAAGAAGAACAATTTTGGCATTATTACCAATATTTTATTTAATTTACCTCCCAGCTCCAACAAAATATGTCCTGAAATTTTAAGAAAAACTGTGTCCTGAAATAGTTAAATAGTTTTTTTTTTGTTTTTTTTGCTCCTACCCCTGATATTCTCATATTCTTACAAAATTCCAACTTTATTTGAGGCTGGATTTTATTATTGTATTGTAGTAATAATATATATTCTTTCGTGTAGGTTGAAAAACCTTGATGAACATGATCGTTCAAAATTGGAAAAAGACAAATCTAAAAATGCTCTGGAGTCATTTGTTCTTGAAACCAAAGAAAAATTGTACATGAGTGATTATGAAAAAGCATCAACTGAAGAAGAAAGAAAAAAAATCATGAGTTCTTTGGTAGAAGTTGGGGACTGGCTTGAATATGAATCTGATGATGCTACAACTGAGGTAAACTGCTTTTACTGATTTGAAAAAAAAAATGTTTATCACTTCTTATATCTGTACTTTTTCACTCTAAGCCTGTGGGGTTGTCCTCTGATAAGCAATTAGGACACTAACTTGTTCTGCAAAAAGCATGATTTGAATCCTTTGTAGAGGATAGATGTTTTTGTTGTTTTGTTTTTGCCCCACCCCCTTCTCCCCATTTATCTTTTTCATCTGTATTCTTTGTGTGTCTGTGTTAGCATTTTCATTCCAGCTTTACTTACATGTGTGTACAAACAGAATAAACCTGTTTGAAAAGAAAATGTGTGAATTGTTCTTGTAATTATCCAAACCAGGAAAATTTAGAATTTTGTATTTCAGATGGGAATCCTAAAGAGCCAGGAGCGGAAGCTGACCAGTGGAGCGAAAACTCAGTTGTAATGTAGATTGCAATTAGGAGCTAAGAGTGAGATTGTGTACAATGCCATGAATGCTAGTAATACTCAAACTTGAGCTTAATTTGAAGCAATCCCATGGAACTGGTCAGTGTGTTAAGACCCCAACACTCATCACAGTGTTAGGCATTGTCACAGGCACTTTCAAATCTTCATCCTTTTAAGTCAGTGTTTCCCAACCACCGGTCTGTGAGCTCTTTTCTTCCGGTCTGCAAGAAGCAAATGAATTTATTTATTTTCCTTTTGAGTCGAAATAGTCTATATAAGAGGAAATCTAGATCTAAATTTTTTGAACACCTGTCGTGAAAGGTTTAGGGAAGCTTGGATCGCTAATCTCTTCACAGAACATCTGAATTCCTGCAGGCTAACTCACCAGGAAGTGGAAATTTTTGTTGAACTTCTTCTGATGCCAGTCAGGTATCAATATTCAGATCCAAACCTCTGACTCAGTTGTGAGGAATTGTGGAGAAGAAATATCAAAGTCTCAGCAAAAAAGCTCTAAAATTATTGGTAACTTTTTCTACCAAGTAAATATTGCGAAAAAAGCTTTTTGGCTATTTTGGCAATCAAAACAAAGCACAGGAACATAATAGATATTAATGCTGCACTACGGCTTGCTGAAACAATGTTGGAACCACGGCTCGAGAAGATTATCATGAAGCAGCAGCAATGGGCATTGCATTGACGCCAGAAAAATTATATTAATGACAAGGAGAGTATTGTAGTACATTGGTTACGGATTGCACTTCATTAAAGAATATTAACAGATTAAATTATATTAGATGTTAGTAAACAACATGAAATAATCTGGTATATATTGGGTTGTCGGAAAAGTCATGACGTATTTTAGTCATGTTTTGCAAAGATCATTTATTGATAGAAAGAACAAAGATCAATCAATGGTATAATGCCCGTTTTGTTCGATAACCTTTTGCCATCTTTCAGTGAGCTGCAGAATGCCTCGTTCATAGAAGCACCTGTCTTTCGTGGCGAAAAACTGTACAAGGTGCTGATTTACAGCCTCATCTGAATTGAATGTTATACGACGCAAGGACTGTTGAAGAGAGTGAAACAAGTGGAAGTCTGACGGCGCAAGGTCAGGTGAGTATGCTGCGTGCGGCATCACATCCCACCCAAGCTCCAATAATTTTTGGTGGGTGATCAAACTTGTGTGTGGTCTCGCGTTGTCGTGATGGAACACAACACCGTTACGATGAACGAGTTCTGGACGTTTCTGGATGATGGATTCATTCAAACTGTCCAATTAACGACAGTACTCATTCGAATTGGTTGTTTGGTTCCGTGGTAGGAGCTCGAAAAACAAGACACCTTTGAAATCCTACCACACTGAGACCAAAACCTTCCGCTGATGAATGTCTGCTTTGGATGTCGTTTGAGGTGAAGCAGCACGTCGAGACAGCGACCGTTTGCGCAGCACATTGTTGTACACGATCTGTTTTTCGCCACCAGTTATCGGTCACTTCAAGAAAGGGGTCGTTTTCCTCACGCTTAATTAGCATATCGCAGATGTTTATACGTGCTGTCAATTGAGCTTCTTTGAGTTCATGAGGAACCCACACATCGAGCTTGCTTACGTATCCCAGCTTCTTCAGGTGGTCATGAACGCTTGAATGATGGATGTGCAATGTGTCTGCAATCTCTCGTGTTGTGTAACGTGGGTTAGACTCAACCAATGCCTTGATTTGGTCGTCATCAACCTCGGTTGGCCTCCCAGATCGAGGAGCATCCTTGAGGTCAAAATCACCAGCACGGAATTTTGCGAACCACCGCTGGCACTGACGTTCTTGTAGAGCATTATCACCGTACACTTTACTCAACTTTTCACAAGCTTGACGCGCATTCTTCCATTTACGGAAGTAAAAAGGTAAAATATGGCGAAAATGCACAGTTTGGTCTTCCATCTTCAACTTGATGTCAAATCTCCGCAAATCAACCAAATCGCTCGCTATTCCTTTTAGACTGCAGCTAGAACTAGCACCTGTCGAATGCCATAGCAATAACAGAGCTGTGCATGCCTCTAGTACTTCCAAAATGGCCCAACCGCCATCGGGTGTCAAAATACGTCATGACTTTTCCAACAACCCAATAAATTAAGGACAGTATGTTGTCCCGGATGTATGAAGCTTGCATGTAATTCAAACTGAGTATAAATAAGGGAAAAACCAAAGTTGTGGTTTTTGAGAGAGAAACTGGTAGTACTGAATGTAATATAAGTCTAAATGGCACAGTGATTGTACAGGTGAATAAGTTTGTGTATATAGGAAGCATGTTTGACAGAGAGAACAAATTTGATGGTGAAATTAGTAGGCGAGTGAATTCTTCACTGAAAGTCATGGCTGCTTTGGGAGGTTTTCATAGGAATGATGGGTTTTCAAGAGAGTCCTGCACGGCTGTGTATGAAAGTGTAGTTGTTCCTACTCTGATGTATGGCAGTGAAACCTAGGTACTACAGAAAAAATGGAGTCGTTTGTGTGCTGGAGAAATGCGTTAAATATGGGAGGTGGGGTGGCAAGACACGATATGATCGTGTGAGGAATGAAGATTTGTTACAATTGTGTAATGTGAAGCAAAATGTTTTTAGCAAGGTGGAGACTAATATGCTTCGGTGGTTTGTGCATGTTGAAAGAATGAGTGATGAGATGCTTACTAAGAAATTTTTTTTAGCCCAAGTGGCAGGAAGGAAAGCCAAGGAAGTCATGGCAGGATCAGATTCAGGAGTGTTGGCATGAAAAAAGATGAGTATGAAGTATAGAAGATATTGTGTGTGTCGTGCGATGGATGTCTGTGAAGCCAGAGTTGTATGTCAAGATTGCTGTGAGTGGAGAAGAGTGATACAGCAACAGTAAGTAAATAATCAGTTAAAAATTATCTGGTTGTTTTTTTCTTTGTGGAGCTAACCTCTGAATCCCAGAGAACAGCTTAGTGATATGTATGTATGTATGTATGTACAGTAGTGCTGACAAGAGTAAAGAAGTGGGATTAAAAATGAACTTTCAGAAGACAAAAGTAATGTTCAATGCTTTTACAAGAAATGAAGATTTATCGATTGATGGAGAAAAGCTGGAGATAACAGACACGTACGTTTATCTTGGACAGCAGATATCAAGTGAGGGTCACATTGGTGAAGAAATTAATCGGCGTACAAAACTTGCCTGGAGAGCTTTTGGAAGAAACAGCATAATTTTCAAGAGCAATATGCCATTATGTCTTAAAAGAAAAGTGTTTGATCAATGCATCCTTCCAGTGCTTACGTATGGTGCAGAGACGTGGACCTTAACTAAAAGAGACATACAAAGGCTGCAGACAACTCAAAAAAGCATGGAGAGGTGCATACTTGGTGTAACCAGGAGAGATAAGAAGAGGAACTCGTGGATCCGAAAAATGACAAGAGTGGAAGACATCATGATCAGAGTTAAATCCCTGAAATGGCAATGGGCTGGACATACTGCCAGAAGGACAGATCATCGATGGACAGCCGAAATTTTAGATTGGATTCCAAGGGACAGGAAAAGACCCAGAAGAAGACCACATGGAAGATGGGTGGATGAAATTTTGAAAGTATGCAGGGGTGACATGGAGGAGACTGGCACAAGACAGACCATTGTGGAAGAAATTTGGGGAGACCTTCGTCCAGCAGTGGATTGATAATGGTTGATGATGATGTACAGTAGTGGCCAAAATTGTGGAAACCTTTTGGGAAAAGTGTATTTTTGAGGTTTGATGGCTCATAACACCACTTTTTTTTTTTTTAGTAATACGTAAAATTATATCAATGGAAAGATAATATTACCAAGAATGTAATGCAACAAACTTTGTTCAGTCATCTGTATTCTATGAAAAGTTATAGCCAAATAGCCAGAAAAAGGAAGCACAACTTGCTTAGGTTGATATGAAGTAACTTTCCTTCATTTGAATGTAGCTAATGGAGTGTTTAGATAGCATGAGTTTTCCGAACTGGACCTCTGCAGATTGATCTTGTAAATGGGTTATCCAGTGGCTGTTTCTGTCAAACATCCGAACTGGACCTCTGCAGATTGATCTTGTAAATGGGTTACCCAGTGGCTATTTCTATCAAACACCCGAACTGGACCTCTGCAGATTGATCTTGTAAATGGGTTACCCAGTGGCTATTTCTATCGAACACCCGAACTGGACCTCTGCAGATTGATCTTGTAAATGGGTTACCCAGTGGCTATTTCTATCAAACACCCGAACTGGACCTCTGCAGATTGATCTTGTAAATGGGTTACCCAGTGGCTATTTCTATCAAACACCCGAACTGGACCTCTGCAGATTGATCTTGTAAATGGGTTATCCACTGGGCCCCCCAATGCCCCAGGAGTTCTATGGGTTTTTAAAAAACAAACTCCTTTGCCACTCACCAGAAGGTTTTTATTTATTTTTTTTTTTAAAGAAAAGAAGAAACACCAATGCAGAAAAGTTTAAAGTACTTCCGCTTTTTTTTTTTTTTTTTTTTTTCAGATCCGCCCTGGTTTTCTTTCCATCATCCTTCCCACCTGTACTTCGCCCTTGCACTGTTTTTTTATCCCCGTCATTTTTTAGTTCTGTCGTCGCTGCTTCGTCTCACAGACTGATGCGCGGCATAAAAACAAGCCTGCAGTTGACAGCGATCATATCACACTGTGAGGTTGAGTGAAAATGTCGCTGAACCGACAATTAGGTGTCATCTTGTTTTAGCAATGAGCCAATCAGGTCACAGTAGGATTCAGCTATTGATGTCGTGTATTGGAGCTGAGAAGAGGACATTTGTCAGTGTGTTATGTAATTGTTATCAAGTTCAGGTTTTTTTTTGTGTGTGTGTTCTTTCATTTAGTGAGCTTGTAAAACATAATAATATTAAAGAAATGGCACAAAGAGTTGACTTGTCACCCAGAAAGTGATGCAAAATAGTACTATTAAGTGAACAAGGCTTCAGTTATGAAGAAATTGGAAGAAAAATTGATGGAAACTTAACCAAAGGTGGCATTTCTAAATTTTTGAAGAGGTATAAGGAGACTGTCACTACAAAACCAGACTGGTAAAGACAGGAAAAGGTGCACAACAGCAAGTGATGATAGAAGAATTAAAAGACTGTGCCTAGGTGACAAAAGAAAATCATCTGGGTGTATACAAGATGAAATGGCGCAGTGCCATGTGAAGTTGAGTGCAAGGACTGTTCGGCGCAGACTGCAGGAATTTGGTCTAAAAGCTAGAATTCAACGAAAAAAGGCATTTTTATCTCTCAAACAAAGGTTGAAAAGATTTAACTGGGCTAAAACTCATGTTAACTGGACAGTGGAACAATGGGACAGTGTTATTTGGCGTGATGAGACCAAAATCTCCCTGTTTAATAGTGATGGCATAAAATACGTAAGAAGAAGAATCGGAGAAGATTTGCATCCTGATTGCATTGTATGTACCGTGAAACACCCAGTTAGTGTAATGATCTGGGGTTGTATGATGTCAAAAGGTGTGGGCAGAATTTGCATGATTAATGGAAATATAAATGGCCAAAAATACATTAATGAAACACTTGAGCACAAACTGAAGCCTTTTGCACTTGATCTTTTCCAAGATAATGATGCATTATCATTTCAACAGGATTCAGCTCCATGTCATGTTGCTGCTGTGCGCAAAAAGTGGTTTCAAGATAATCATATTCCACTGCTGGAATGGCCTGGGAATAGCCCATACCTTAACCCCATCGACCTTAACCCCATCGAAAATCTATGGAGCTGACTAAAGAAACTTGGTAGTCAGAAGCAACCCAGCAATAAAACCCAATTAATAGAAGCAATAATTCAATCTTGGTTTCACATTATAACAGCTGCAGAACTAAAAAACTTGGTTCACTCCATGGGAAGGCGTTGTAGGCCGTAATTAACGCTAAAGGTTACCCAACTAAGTATTAACTGACATGGTGAGAATTTTTGTATATCTCATTTTTTCTATGTGTTTCACTTTTCTTCTTAATAACTGCTTTTCTAATACAAAATCCTTCATAAAAGTTATTGCATTACATTCTTGATGAAATTATCTTTCCATTGATTTATAATTTCATGGTATTACTCCAAAAAAAAAAGTGTTATGAGCCATCAAACCTCAAAAATACACTATTTCCAAAAGGTTTCCTTAATTTTGGCCACTACTGTATGTATGCAATGATCATTATAATATAGATTATTACAAGATTAAATGCTCAAAAATAATCTGAAGGTTTTGTTTCAGCATCGCTGGCCCACAAAAGTTTCCCCAGCGTTTTGCCAGTCCATGAATGTGAAACAAAAAGTTGGGAACCACTGCTTTAAATGATTTTTCACGTAAGAAATACAAGACACGAACACTTCAGAAATAGAAAATTTCATCACCCTGGAGCGAGAATCACACACACTCCAAGGTGATGTAATTTTCAAGTTATCTGAAGTGATAGTGTCACAGATCAAACAGTAAAACTAGCAAGTGAGGCATATCTGATTGCTAAATCCTGGAGGTCTTCTTTTAAGACCATGTTCAGCTCCTGTGTCACATTTTCAGTGATCTCTACACTTTCAAGTCTTCATTCTTTAAGTGACTTGGGGGGGGGCAAGAAGTTGCAGGGGCCCAAATCAGGTGAAAACATTTTGTGCTAACATTTGGTGTTTGGTCAGGAACTAGAGGATCAGCTGTGGTGAGTGTGCAGGTGCAATACAAGGGGATGCTGAAAAGTTCTCGGCCTGCCCCACTTCCTGTAATTGTAGCATTATTTTGTCACTGCACTCGAAGGAGTGTTCTTTTGTATTGCAAAGTGCCATTTTCAAACTAATAGTTTTTTTTTTTTTTTTTTTGTTTTTTAGTTTTTTTTTTTGTTTTTTTTTTGTTTTTTTTTTTTTGCAGATGTTTGACATTCTGAACTGAATCATGTCAATGCAAAGTGTTGAATTTTCGAAAGTAGAACTTGGGGCTGTCATGAAATTTCTGTTCCTGCAGAAGAAAACTGCAAAGGAAATCTGTGAATGTATGATGCAAACATTAAGTTACAAGTGCACTTCATATTCCACTGTGAAAGAATGGGGTGACTTCGAGGCCGAAGATGCAGCAAGATCTGGGAGGCCTTCAACAGTGACCACACCCAATATTGTTGATCATGTTCATGACTTGATTTTGTCAAATTGGTGAATCTCAGCTAAAACAATAGCTGAGACACTGGAGATTTCCAGGGAACGTGTTGGGTTCATAATTCATGAGCATTTGGATATGCAGAAGAAGTCAGCAAAGTGGGTGTCCAAATGTTTGAACGCCAATGAAAAACGAAAACAAGCGGACACTTCCAAATCAGTTTGCAGCATTTTGAGCGATCTGGTGATAATTTTTTGCAGTAACCTGTCACTGTTGATGAAACTTGGTTACATCACTACTATCCAGAGACAAAACAACAGTCCCTGCCGTGGCGGCACTCAGGTTCTCCATGGCCAAAGAATTCAAGTCTCGAAAGTCTGCAGGAAAGGCTATGGCAACATTGGGGGGGGGGATTCGGAAGACGTTTTACTGACTATCTCTCACAATAAATGCTGAATACTATTCCAACTTGCTGTGCTGATTAAAGGAGGCATTGAAGGAAAGAAGGTGAGGAAAACTGTGGAAAGGTGTTCTCTTTGTGTAGGACAATGTGCCGGCTCACAAGGCTGGCAAGATAAATGGATGTTTTGAGGGATCTGGGGTTTAAGAGCATAGATCATCCACCCTACTCAGCAGACCTTGCTCCGTCAGACTATTTCCTTTTCCCAAACCTTAAAAAAAATTTGAAAGGGAAGCATTTTTCAAATGATTCAGAGGTGATATCAGCAGCAAAGCAGTATTTGAGTGATCAGACTTCAGATTATTTTTTTTTTTTTTTTTTTTTTTTTTTAATGAATGATTAAAGAAACTCCAGAAATGCTGTGCCAAATTGTGTGTTGAACTTCAGGGTGAATATGTGGAATAGTCTGTAAGTTTTATGGCTCTAGCCCATTTCCTTCTTAGTGAGGCCGAGAACTTAACATCCCCCTCGTAATCATGATGCAACAGCCAGAATTGAGACTTCCATTGTTGTGGCCATTTGCACCATTTTTTCCCCTTAGTCTTTTCAAACTCTTTTTGTAATAAGTTGATTAACAAATCTACCCAGTCAGAACAAATTCAAAATACACATCTTGAGCATAAAACAGTGAACTTTAAGGAAAAGAATGAACTTCCCCTTTAAATTTTATTTTGCTTGGTAGGAATTTTTGGAATCCAGGAGAGGTTCTCATCTTCCATTGAGAGGATTGGGATTTTGTTTTGGGTTCATAGCCATAAACCAAGGATTCATTACCTGTGATGATATTTTCTATGAAACGTAGGTCCATGCTGTAAAATATTTTTTAGGTCCTGAGACAAACTGCAACACAGTGCTCCTTTTTGATCATGAGTGAGAAGCCTAAGCACAAACTATACTTTCACTGTTCTCATCCCCAAATGCTGTGTCAAAATTGCATGATATGACCCAATTGAGACACCAGTTTCTTCAGACCACCCCTAATGGTCAATCATCTGATTACTTCATTCACATTTGCTGAAGAATTGTCAAATTCTTGAAGCTGATGTTCCTGTAGATTGAGGACTACCTTTATTTAACGTTCAACCTTCTTTAGCTCTCTTAAACCATTTCAAGGTTTCTGAACAGCTTAGAGCTTCTCCAAATGCTGTTGGTAACATTTTGAATGTTTTTGAGGCAGTCTTCTCAAGTTTTAGATAGAACTTGATGTATACTCATTGCTTGTTTTCAGTTGCCATTGTAAAATATGCCAAAGCACGGAAATACAATAGCACTCCACAGAAGGGCGGGCAAGAATGAAAGCAGGTGCACAGTTGTAAAACTGTGTATTACCTTGGGCAACCATGCTGCCATCACATCTGTGAATAGAATTTCAGTGTTGCACACCAATGCAAAACTACACATGTAGTCCCAGTACTTTCTGAACACACCTCATAAGTTATTAAAGTGTGGAAATATGATTTTAATTCATAATTGGATTTGGTAATATTGAATGTTACATCTACCTTACTCATTATAAATGAACAAAAATGTGAAACCTTGTGTTGTGTATTATCGGGAAACTGGTGTCTTGGTAACTACGTAATGGTTTCCAAAAATTCTTTATCATTCATCAAGTTGGTACCAAAAAGAAGACATTTAAAGCATGGTATAAAAATTTATCCATAAATCAGTTTTGAGGGTTTCACATCTGCCTGGTTCAGAGTTACAGTTCAGTCAATGTGTGATATGCTGTGATGTTGGTAATTAACAAGAATTTAATTTAAAGTCATTGTTTCATCACTGCAATAACTGTGGATCCATTGATGACGTGTTTTTACATAATCACTTGTTAAACCATAAATGGAGAAGATGAACTTATAGAAGAAAATTTATTCAACCATCAAAACTGATTGTTGAATAAATTTTTGTGCTGTGATTTTGATGCCTCCCTAAAAATTTGTATATAATTTACAAAGGCAAATGTTGAATGTGTTAATTCTAATTCTTTTACAAAAACAGCTTGTCATGAAAAGTAAAGTATGCTAATTGGCAGCATGAATGCTGCTCCCAGAAACATTTAATGTCTATGAAGGAAGAAATATTCATCATTTTAATTCATAATTGGATTTGGTAATATTGATCCACTGCTGGACAAAGGTCTCCCCAAGTTTCTTCCACAACGGTCCGTCTACTCCCACATACTTTCGAATTTCGTCCACCCATCTCCCATGTGGTTTTCTTCTGGGTCTTTTCCTGTCCCTTGGAATCCAGTCTAAAATTTCGGTTGTCCATCGATGGTCTGTCCTTCTGGCAATATGTCCAGCCCATTGCCATTTCAGGGATTTTACTCTGATCGTGTCTTCTTCCACTCTTGTCATTTTTCGGATCCACGAGTTCCTCTTCTTATCTCCCCTGGTTACACCAAGCATATTCTTCATAATGCATGGGAAATTGACAGAATATCCGAAGCAAACTGAATTTGCTTGTACCACTTACTGGTCATCCATGTAACACTTCTCAGAAAATTTCATTGTCTTGGAGCGGGAATCGAACCGTATATCTCCCGATTGTCAGTCAAGTATGCTAATGGAATGCTTCGACTAGCAAAAATCTGAGGACATTCAGATTCCTGTGTCAACTTTGCTGGCCTGGGTGGTGTAATGGTTAGCATACTCGACAGGACATCGGGAGATGCAGGGTTAGATTCCCACTCCAGGACGATGAAATTTAAGTTTTCTGAGAAGTGTTACATGGATGACCAATAAGTGGTACAAGCAAATTCAGTTTGCTTCGAATATTCTTCCATTTGAAGTCTAGTTGCATAAAAAAAAAAAAAAAAAAAGAAAGAGGAAAGAAACTTTTGAAAGAGATAGTTAGTTTATTGTAACTGAAGTGAATCACAGTATTGTGCATTTTTTAATCATAGCAAAAAAAAATTAGTCTTTGAGTTTTGTTATTTAGGAAGCAATATGAATACAGTTTTGTTATTGTACTGATAAATTAAAGTTTCAAGTTTGGAGATTGTTGAATCATGAGCATGTGGGGTTAATTTCTAGATACTGAATAATAATTAGTGTCTTAATGATTCATGATCGTACTAATTTAATTTTCTCTCTGTGCAGGTATTTAAAAGCAAACTTGCAGAATTGAGGAAAATGTGCAGGGAACTTTTGAGCGTGTGAAAGAATATGGAGACAGACCAGAAGCACTGAAAGCCTTAAATGAAATGCTGAACCTGAGTAGCATATTCTTATCTGGTGCTCGCAACATGTCTGAAGAAGAGCAGATATTCACAGAAGTGGAGCTTAAAACTCTTGAAAAATTGATTACAGACACTGAGGTAGGTCAGTTTTTATTTACTTTTTTAACTGGATCTGTAGACACATTTTTATGCTACAACCATCAGATAAAAAAAGTTGTTATAATAGTAAGTGAATTGAAATATGACTAATATCCAGGATGATAACTTTGCAGAACTGATTTGCCAAAATTTGTAAATCAGTTGGAAAAACATTTGTATGAAAGGATCTAGTCAGTAGACATTTTATTGTAAAATATTAAAACCATTATTTTTAAATTATATGAATTATTAACAAATTCAAAAACACCCAAGTTAATTAGATTTGTATAATGTGCTATATGTAATTTAATATTAGCGTAAGTTCAAGATCATATAACTAAGTCAACACTTACCCTACTACTTTACTCGCAGGAACTTGTGCCACTAAATTACACCCACATTTTCATGTTTACGTAGCAACCTCTCGTACTTAAACTGCTATTTCATCGAAGTTGCCCACACAACTCCCAACACAATGACTGAAATGATTTTTACAAATTTGTTTAAAAATGAAAGAAAGAAACTTTTGATTATGAGTATGAAGTATAACAGATCTTGTGTACGGCGTGTAATGGATATCAGTGAAGCACGAGTTGTATGTCAAAATCGCTGTAAATGGAGAAGTTTGATATGACAACAGTAAGTAAAAATATCTGGTAGTTTGCATTTTTTTGGGGCTAACCTCTGAATCTCAGAGAACGGCTTAGTGATATGTATGTATATGTTGAAAAATGATTAAGAGCATTTAAAAATAGACTTGATGTACAAAAACTATAACTGCCCTTATTGTACGTTACCTTACTCCAGTGATGTGGCCGTCATGAAATATATGTTATCCATCTGTTTTTGCTAGGTTTTAATCCTAAAGTCTTTGTAACAAAAGTTAGGGTTAAAGCCAAGCAAATGCAGATGAACGACTTATATTTCATAACAGCCAAATCACTGGAGTGAGGTAACGTGTGATAAAGGCAGTTATAGTTTTTGTATATTAATTTTAATTTTAAATGTTCTTAATATTTTTTTAATAAATTTATAAAAAGTATTTGAAGCATGGTGTTGGCAGTTGTGTGGGAAATTTCTATAAAATTGTAGTTTAAGTATAGAGGTCCCTATTATAAACATTGAAAACGTGTGTGTAATATAGTGACAAGTTCCTACAAGTAGGGTAAGTGTTGATTAGTTACGTAATCTTGAACTTACAATAATATTAAATTAATAGACCATTTGTTATCCTTCACAAAAATAAATACAAAAAAAAAAGAAAAAAAGGACGAAGATATGTTGAAATTGTTGGTCTATAAAAATTAAAAATCTGTTTTTCTTACTTGCAAATACTGCATATAATTTTAATTAGAATGATAGAAGAGAGAGTGCAACTAAAGAGCAAGCAAGCAAGCTTCAGAAGACAGAGGAGTTATGGTTGCCCATTATGTGAACTGTTATGTGCTGCTGCTATGTTGTGGATGTCTGAATTCCAAAACTTTTTTTTTTTTTTTTTTTTTACGAAAAAGGTAATGGGTTTAAACATTGTCTGCAGTAGTGTGTGTAAAAGCAAGGTTTCACTGTCCTTCCCTCGCTCAACAGGAGAGGTGAAGAGCTTTCATAAACACTTTAAAAAAAAAAAAAAAAGCTATAGCTTTCGCAAACTGTTGGGTAATTTTTGGGGTTAACTCTTGAATAAATACAATTTGGTATAATTTTCAGTATTGTGGTAATATTTGTACAAGGTTTTTAATGTATAATTGAACTCAATAAGCAAACAAATAAGAAATAACTTGCAGAATGATATGTGTAGGTATGAGTGCCTTTGTGGTGTTGGCAAAGTTTTATGTTTTATTTAGTTTTTTTACCTCTTCATTGCAGTACAAGAAAGGAGTTTTAAGTTTTCCTTTCCACATTCTAGAAATGGCGAGAGGAGAGTGTGAAAGAGCAAGCAGCAATGCCTTTGACCACTGCACCCAAGTTAACCACGAAATTAATAGGTGAGAAAGTTGGTAACCTGGATCGTGAAGTGAAGTATCTTCTTAATAAGGCACGCTTTGCTACACCTCTGAAAAAGAAAAAGGCGCCAAATGAAACCAAAACAGAAGGAACAAATGACACTGCGACGGAGAAAGGTAATTATTCCTCTTATTCTTTTCAACTGACATTTAAATTGTTCATTTGCTGTGTATACTTTGTTTGTGTCATTATTTTTTTAAGTCTTGCAATGACAAAGACTTGGCATATCATAATGTATAAAATGCTATGGCCGCCTAGGTTGCACAGTGGCATAAGCGCTGACCATTTGCCTGAGATGGGTATGGGCTTTGAATCCCGAGTGAAGCATGGTTGGTGTATTGTCTTACAGCACTGGCTTTCTCCTCCCTGAAACCAGTGGCCCTAAATTATGGGCAAGTGACTGCTTATAGCCCATAGAGTTGCTCACGTTGGTTGTTAAACCCCCAGATAGCCGCCCCGGTGGCGCAGTGGTCTAAGCGATGGCCTCTGATCATTCGTCCGTAAGGGGTCCGGGTTCGAATCCCGGTGAGGCATGGATGTTGTGTTTGTCTTACGGCACTGGCTCTCTCACTTCCCTGGAACCAGTGACCCTAAATTAGGGACGGGCGACTGCTTATAGCCCATTGAGTTGCTCACGGTGGTCGTTAAACCTCCAAAAAAAAAAAAAAAAAAAAAAAAAAAACCAGATAACAAGGGAAAAAAATACCCAAGAAAGATGACACCGAATTTTCGGATGTAATAAGCACTTCTTTTGAATCCATTCTGACGTGAATTAAATTTATCAAAGCTATTCAAAACCAATGGAACAGGTTTGGAAAATAATTATCTGGTTCCAACAATCAATAAAACATCCAGAAATAGAAACATCTACTTATTTCCACCAGCGGCTAAAAAGCATGTTACGAAAATTAACAAATGGCGAACAAAAAGTTTGTCTACTACAAGGAAGGTACCAGAGACAAAGAGATTTTCAAATAGAACAGTTAAAAGAAGAAATATAAAGAAGGAAACATTATATAAGTTTCTGTCTGCTAGCAGAATTTTCATTGTGGAAAAGTTGAAAATAGGCGAAAATAATTCTTCATGGGAAAAACGTTCAACCTTTATGCAGCTAGTGAGCAATCTTTGCGTTACTTAAAGAGGAAAATGCTCCACGTCTGTTGTAGCGAATGGCATACAGTGAAGAAATTTTGCAATAGTGTTTTTAGAAGCGGCAATACAGCTGCAAACTGAAGTGCCCAAACACCACCTACTGACAGAACTGTGAACTATAAAATTCCTCATATACTAGCCTTAAGTGTTCTACAAGGGAAATGGCATCCGGTGTTCAAAGAATTTTTTAAGTTGCACATGTAAAAGCAGGGAGTTATATTGAGAAAAACAAAATAAGCATATGTGCCCCTAGTGGCGAAATTGTGCACTATTTTGGAAAGAAAATACACACAGTTTGCATAGTTAATAGTATCTGATCAAAGAAAGAAGTTTTTCAATTAGGTTTTTAGTCCCACAGATATTGCTGTAAACAGAAACGTGAACTTACGCCCTCTGGTAGCAGACTTCTGTGCTACAAAAAATTTGAAATTATATGAGAAATATTTCCCCACGGAAACGCTCTCCAACAAAGAAATTTTCAAATCAGACTCTTAGAAGCTGAGATATCGACAAAAATAAGATGTGCCTTTACGCCCCCTAGTGGAAAATCATGCATTATCTTAAGAAGAAAGTATTCTCAAAAGGTCTTTCAATGTGAGTGGTGTTGGTCAATGAAAGAATTTTTTTCATTGAGTTTTCAGGAGCTCAGATTTTGCTACAAATGCATCAAACGCAGAAATTAACACTTAGCCCTTGGTGGCTAAACCATTCTTTATCAAATATTAGAAATTATAGGCAAAGCATTTCCTATCAGCAACTGTATCCGGTGCAAAAAGAAGTTTTCTAATCGGAATTTTAGAAGCAGAGATATCGGGGGAAACACAATTTACCTTAACACCCCCTAGCGGAAAGTCAATGTATTACTTGAAAATTTTGAAACTATATGAGGGCATTGTACACCGGAAACGCTATCTAACAAAGAAAGAATCTTTTAATCTGATTCTTAGAAGCAGAGATATTAACGGAAATAGGATATACATCTACGCCCCTGGTGGAGAAACCATGCATGATTTTAAGGGGAAAATATTCTCAAATGTTTATCGGCATAAGCGGTATTGGTCCACGAAAGAATTTTCTCAATCGAGATTTTAGAAGCTCAGATTTTAATAAAAATATCTATGAAGCAGAATTTAACACTTACGCCCCCTGGTGGCCAATCCATATTTTATAAAAAATTAGAAATTACAATCAGAGCATTTCTCACCAAGAGCTGTATCTGGTGCAGGAAGAATTTTTTAAATCGGAGTTTTAGACACAGAGATATCAATTTACCTTTACTCTCCCTAGCAGAAAGTCAATGAATTACTTGAAAATTTTGAAATTATGTGAAATACATGTTGCACCGGAAACTTATCCAACAAAGTAGAAATTTTTCAAATTAGACCATTAGAGCAGAGATATTGACAAAAATAAGATATAAATCTACGCCCCCTGGCGGAGAAACCGTACATTACTTTAAGAAGGAAATATTCCAAAATGGTTTGTCGACATTAGTAGTATCGGGCCACAAAATAATTTTTCAATCGAGATTTTAGCTCAGATTTTGTTGCAAATACATCAGAAGCAAAAATTAACACTTACGCCTCCTGGTGGCCAAATTGTTTTATACCAAAAATTAGAAATTATATGCAAAAGATTTCCCATCCAGAGCTGTATATGCTGCAGAAATAATTTTGCAAATCAGAGTTTCAGAAGCAGAGATATCGGGGGAAACGCAATTTACTTTTACTCCCCCTAGCAGAAAATCTATGTGTAATGAAAAAGTTACTATACCTAAAAGAATCTTCACCATGAGTAGATTAGAAAGGCAAATAATTTTTTGAATTGGATGTTTAGAAGCAAATGTATGGAATAAAATGTATTTTGAATTGGATATCATCTGCATTTACACCCTCTAGGTGCGAGATTGTGCATCGTAAAGAGAAACAAAATAAAGGGTCGTCATTCGCACATTTCAGGCTTTCTAATGCAAAAAGAATTTTTCAAATTGGACTATTAGTTGCAGAGATCGTTTTTTCCGCAGACAGACTGACAAACTGATAACATAAGCACAATCTTTTTTTACAAAAGATGTGCTAAAAAGTAACCTCGGTATGTGGTAAATAGTTATAAATGTAGATGTAGAATAGATATGTTGTACCACTTATATTTCTGGTAAATAGTTATAAATGCAGAATAGATGTGTTGTACATGTGTTGAGTGCATAATATTTACTATGTATTTATACATAAACTTGTGGCTTGGTGGGGCAAAAGCCTCAATCTAGTAAGAAGTATTTTTCACAATCTTCAAGGAAGTGGTAATAAAATTTCACCTTTTTTTGTTGTTGTTGTTTGTTTGTTTTTCATGCTTTTTATGTAGTGAGACAAGGTGACACCATATCTCCGAAGCTCTTTAATGCCACATTGGAGGGTGTTTTTCAGTCACTGAGCTGGGAAAACAAGGGGATAAAGATTAATGGAGATTATCTAACCCACCTTCGTTTTGCTGATGACGTAGTCATTTTTGCAACTAGCCCATCAGAGCTGCAGAGTATGATCCAGGAACTTGCTGACAAGAGTAAAGAAGTGGGATTAAAAATGAACTTTCAGAAGACAAAAGTGATGTTCAATGCTTTTACAAGAAATGAAGATTTATCGATTGATGGAGAAAAGCTGGAGATAACAGACACATACGTTTATCTTGGACAGCAGATATCAAGTGAGGGTCACATTGATGAAGAAACTAATCGGCGTACAAAACTTGCCTGGAGAGCTTTTGGAAGAAACAGCATAATTTTCAAGAGCAATATGCCATTATGTCTTAAAAGAAAAGTGTTTGATCAATGCATCCTTCCAGTGCTTACGTATGGTGCAGAGACGTGGACCTTAACTAAAAGAGACATACAAAGGCTGCAGACAACTCAAAGAAGCATGGAGAGGTGCATACTTGGTGTAACCAGGAGAGATAAGAAGAGGAACTCGTGGATCCGAAAAATGACAAGAGTGGAAGACATCATGATCAGAGTTAAATCCCTGAAATGGCAATGGGCTGGACATACTGCCAGAAGGACAGATCATCGATGGACAGCCGAAATTTTAGATTGGATTCCAAGGGACAGGAAAAGACCCAGAAGAAGACCACATGGGAGATGGGTGGATGAAATTCGAAAGTATGCAGGGGTGACATGGAGGAGACTGGCACAAGACAGACCGTTGTGGAGGAAACTTGGGGAGACCTTCGTCCTGCAGTGGATTGATAATGGTTGACAATGATGATGATAGAGGGAATATATATTAGGGATGTAAGGTCAGGTGATGCGTAACATCACAGCCTCTCCTTGACAAATGTGAACCCCGCCTTCTCGTGGTACATCCTGTTCCCACTAAAGGGGCTCTGACAACCGCCAATAGCGGTATAACTATACCATCGGGATTAGAGGAAATGCTATCCCACACTCACCAACCCGCTTGGCCAGCGTGGTGAGTTATGGCCAAACCCCTCCAAAATGACTCCACAACTTAAACCTTGGCCCTCAGTCTCCGGCAGCTGGAATGTACCTGGCCAAGGCAGCGGCCAGTGCGACATGAAGGCAGAGGGTGCTAAGAATCCCCGGAGGACCGGACTAGGCTGCCATCTGATGCTGACCTTGGCTACGTATAACGGACGCTCCCTATCTTCTGATTCAAGGCTTCTTGAATTGGAAGAGGAACTACAAAGGATCAAGTGGGACATCGTCGGGCTAAGTGAGGTAAGGAGAAAAGGAGAAGATCTCATTGAACTGAAAAGTGGACATCTCTTCTACTATCGTGGGACAGATACTGGCAGAACTAGTGGTGTTGGATTTATAATAAACAAGAAACTGAAGGATAAAGTTGTAGAAGTTGAAAGTTCCTCTGACAGAGCTGCACGACTCGTTATCCAACTCTCGAGAAGATACCAAGCTCAGATTATTCAAACTTATGCACCCACCACAAGTCATCCTGAAGAAGAAATTGAAGAATTTTATGAGGAAATTCGTGATCTAAATAATAAAGATAAGCAGCACTTGAAGATAATTATGGGAGATTTCAATGCAAAAATAGGGCAACGGCATCAGAATGAAACTTCAGTAGGTAAATTCGGTCACGGCAACAGAAACCAGCGTGGAAATACTCTCGTAGAGTTTGCAGAGGCAGAAGGGTTTTTCATCTTGAACTCCTTTTTCAAGAAAAAGCCACACAGGAAATGGACATGGAGACATCCAAATGGGACGACAAGTGAAATTGATTTTATGTGTAACAAAAAATTCGTCATAGAAGACTGCAGTGTGCTAAACAAGTTCAACACAGGCAGTGACCATAGATTGGTGAGATGTAAAATGCACCTCAACACTAAATTCGAACAAAGCAAGCTCATAAGACAAACAAAAAATGTATTGACATAACCAACCTTAAAAAACACCATAATACCTTCAAATTGGAACTGAAGAACAGATTCTCTGCTTTAGAAGGCCTAACATCAGAAGAAGTGGATATTTCTGAAGTTAACAGAAAAGTAACCAAAGCTCTTATGGAAACAGCAACAAAATTAGCTGGGTCTAAGAACAAATTGCATGTGAACAAATTATCAGGAAAAAGCAAAATGTTGATGCAAAAGAGAAGAGAGATGAGGACAACTAAAGAAGATGTGACTTCCAAAGTGGAATATATAGAGATATGCAAGACAGTACGAAAAAGTATCACTGAAGACGTAAGGAAATTCAACTGTGAACTAGTAAGGAAAGCAATTGAAAACAACCAAAGCCTAAAGATAGCAAAGGGACATCTCAGTAAGGGAAAAAAACAGATTATGGCACTGAGAAAAGAAGATGGTTCTGTAACAAGAAATAGAGGCGAAATTTTGACAAGAGTGAAAGATTTCTACTCCAAATTATAAGAAAGGGATGATACATGTACTCCAGGCATCATGAAAGGTACCAGAGTTCTTCCAGTCCTTCCAGCAGAAGTTGCACATGCAATCAAGAACATGAAGCGGGGAAAAGCTCCAGGAGAAGATGGAATTACTGTAGACATCATACAAGAAGCAAGTGGAGAAATGAAAACAGTACTCGCCCAAATTTTCACTCGATGCCTTAATGAAGGGAAAATTCCTGAGGATTGGAACAACGCTACAATGATCTTGCTACATAAAAAAGGTGACATTAAGGATCTAAGGAACTACAGACCTATCAGCCTCCTATCAGTGGTTTATAAAATCTTCACTAAAGTTCTTTCACACCGCTTGAAGGTAACACTGGACATGGCTCAACCGAGAGAACAAGCTGGATTCAGGAGTGGCTACAGCACAATAGATCATATCCACGTACTGAGAGAACTAATTGAAAGAGCGAGGGAATATGAACTTCCATTGTGCATGGCTTTTATCGATTATGAAAAAGCCTTTGATTCGGTGAAACCATCAGCAGTTGCAATGGCTCTGAAATCCTGCGGTATTGAAGATGCATACATTAATATTATTAATAATATCTATGAAAATGCAAGTGCGAAGATTCTGCTATTTGAAAATACAACACACATAAAAATTGGAAAAGGAGTGAGACAAGGTGACACCATATCTCCGAAGCTCTTTAATGCCACATTGGAAAATGTCTTTCAATCACTGAACTGGGAAAACAAAGGCATAAAGATTAATGGAGATTATCTAACCCACCTTCGTTTTGCTGATGACAGTCATTTTTGCAACTACCTCATCAGAGCTACAGGGTATGATGCAGGAACTTGCTGACAAGAGTAAAGAAGTGGGATTAAAAATGAACTTTCAGAAGACAAAAGTGATGTTCAATGCTTTTACAAGAAATGAAGATTTATCGATTGATGGAGAAAAGCTGGAGATAACAGACATGTACGTTTATCTTGGACAGCAGATATCAAGTGAGGGTCACATTGGTGAAGAAATTAATCGGCGTACAAAACTTGCCTGGAGAGCTTTTGGAAGAAACAGCATAATTTTCAAGAGCAATATGCCATTATGTCTTAAAAGAAAAGTGTTTGATCAATGCATCCTTCCAGTGCTTACGTATGGTGCAGAGACGTGGACCTTAGCTAAAAGAGACATACAAAGGCTGCAGACAACTCAAAGAAGCATGGAGAGGTGCATGCTTGGTGTAACCAGGAGAGATAAAAAGAAAAGGAACTCATGAATCCGAAAAATGACAAGAGTGGAAGACATCATGATCAGAGTTAAATCCCTGAAATGGCAATGGGCTGGACATACTGCCAGAAGAACAGACCATCGATGGACAGCCGAAATTTTAGATTGGATTCCAAGGGACAGGAAAAGACCCAGAAGAAGACCACATGGAAGATGGGTGGATGAAATTCGAAAGTATGCGGGAGTGACATGGAGGAGACTGGCACAAGACAGACCGTTGTGGAGGAAACTTGGGTAGACCTTCGTCCAGCAGTGGATTGATAATAGTTGACAATGATGATGATGATATATATATATATGTATATATATTTATTTATTTTATTATTCTTGGCAGCTATTGATATACATATTGGTTGTAATGAAAATAAAGAATTAAAGCAATTGATACTGACAGCCATGGCAGACATTCTAGATAACAATCTTTACACCTAAACATACAAGACTGCAGCTGAGGCGATCAAACATGAAGTAGCAGAACACAACTTGGTCCTGTGTTTTGTTAATAATATATCATCATCATTGTCAACCATTATCAATCCACTGCTGGACGAAGGTCTCCCCAACAGTGGATTGATAATGGTTGACAATGATGATGATGATGATATATTATGAACAAAACACAGGACCAAGTTGTGTCCTGTTACTTCATGTTCGATCGCCTCAGCTGCAGTCTTGTATGTTTAGGTGTAAGGATTGTTATCTAGAATGTCTGCCATGGCTGTCAGTATCAATTGCTTTGATTCTTTATTTTCATTACAACCAATATGTATATCAATAGCTGCCAAGAAATCTATAAAGTACAATTGGCTGTTTGAAGGGTTTTCACCAGTAAGTGATAACACATCTGAGATTTATCAGTGAATCTGTCCCTGAATTTTAAAGCAGTATGGACCATTGCCTGGAACTTTCTTTTTTTGTGGCCGAGAATGAAGCGAATGACATCGCACTATTGCATTTTTGGATGTGTTATACAAAATTAGGACTATTCAGAAGTAAGTCTTTCAGCCCTATATTTATCTGTAGTTCTGGAAGGGAAATAAGGCCATTGTGACAACAGAAATTAAAATGACCATTAGTTTCCTCATTAGCAAAATGTAAAGCATGTCAGTGCACACACTCAATATTCATTGCACCCAAGCTTTACTCATTCATGTATGGCAGTTTTGCCCAATAAAGCTCTTTGGAAAGTACCTGTAATAATGAGGTCTTACCCACCCTTGGTAATTTTTTTATTTTTAGGCTAGTTTTGGTTAAAGATTCAACCAAATTAAAATAACTTCTACATTTTTTACTGAGTTTGTTCTTCACTTGAAAACATTCAGGTGAACCAACTAGCAAGAATCAATTCATTAGGCGAGTATTAATTACCCTTTGCTTGTCAGCGATTTACTTTTTCCCCCTTTGCATGTGCCATTTTATGAAATGTTGATGGAATCAGAAAAATGTGTGAAGCCAACAGAATTATGATTCCTGAAAAATGAAATAAAATGGTTGTGTATCAGAATCTTAAACATTCGTAAGATGTCTATGTTCTCTGTCATTTGTTGCATTATTCCAAACATGGAAATTATTATTTTGATGAGAATGTTCCGAAAATTGGCCTTGAAAAGTCAACAAAATGTCTGTGGTAGTATCTGTGTTACACAGATACCACAGACCTGAATTACCATTGAAAATTAACAATCAATGAATTGTCTCAAGTTCTCAAGAATTGATTATACATGAGCTGGATCTTTTCCTAGATTAGCATAGTCATTATTAAGACTTTCACTGCTGCATGACGCCGAAAAGGCACCATACAATAATTAGCCCAGGTGCTGACGCCACCGAAGGCCGTCGTGATTGGGGCTTAATATTTCCCTTCCTAAAACCTTTGGCACTTGAAGAGAGTTATCTGTTTTATTACTGGCTCTGAGAATGAGTATCCAAATGTTTAAAAATGACAGCGGTTTTGGGTTGGTATAGTGATTTTTTTTTTCCACATGGTTTAGGGGAAGGAAAAGTAAGTTGACTCCCCATAGACTTAACAGAGCGTGCACTTTTCACTGCAATGTTTATTTTCCTTTGAACATCGCTGGTTTTGCGGTGAAGGGAACTATCAATGAATAAATGCTTGAGTGGCAATAAAAAACATTTGATGCTTAGAGTTCATACATAAGAGGGCAGTCTATTGAGGACGCTAAGGGGATTTCAAAGAAACCCATATAGACTCCATACTTAGTTTTGTGGAAACAACGAATGTATTCGAACAGGCTAAATGTGTGAAAATGGCTAAATGTGTCTTTTCCACATTTAGCCATTTTCACTGTGAGTGGTAATACAGTTACGAAAAAACTAATAGCAACTCTGGAAATTTCTGATGTTTTTGGGTTTTCAGTGTTGCTACAAAAGTAAATATGCATATAATACTCACAATATATATCATCATCAACCATTATCAATCCACTGCTGGACGAAGGTCTCCCCAAGTTTCTTCCACAACGATCTGTCTTGTGCCAGTCTCCTCCATGTTACTCCCACATACTTTCGAATTTCATCCACCCATCTCCCATTGGTCTTCTTCTGGGTCACAATATATATATATATATATATAATATCATTTTAAAGCACATTTCATCCAGAAGCCAACTCAATTTACAGAATGGGAATATCTTTAACATAACTCAAGTTATGACCAGAAATGTGCTGCGAAGGAAGCATATTTCGTTATGTGAAATGTCATCGTCATTGCTACAAGCCAACGGAACTTGCTTTTACAGGCGATATAAAGGGCAGGCTATGTGCCTGGGGTTATTCCAGGCGTGTCTTCACAGTGCGCGTAGATAGTTCATTTGCATTGGTGAGTGTGTAGTCGTTACTCCTGTAGACTGCAGTGCAAATCTGAAGTTTAGAGTGCATTTCGTTTATTCTGTGCAAACTGTGTTGCAGTTATGGGAAGATTACATGATATTTCACCATGAAAAGCTTCACGAATGGTGACTTTAAATGAATTTGGCAAAAGGAATGCAGAAATTGCCTGGATAACTGGGGTGCACAAGAGTACAGTTCGACAGCAGCTGGCAAAGATCCATGATATGGGTGGAATCAAGAATGGCAGGCTGGGTAAATGTGGCTGAAAAATTAAAACAACTCCTAGAAGTTACAACGCGTTGAAACGGTTATGTCTGCGCAACAGGTTTGTCTCATCAACAGTTCTTGCCAAAGAATTGTGGGAGAGCTGTGGTACTGTTGTTTGTCCTCGAACAGTTAGGAACAGGTACGTTCTATGGGTCTGACGTCTCATAGGGCGGTAAAGAAGCCATTGCTAACCAATGTACAATGCAAGAAACGTTTAGAATGGGCAAAGGAACATAAGGAGTGGTACACTGATAGGTGGTGTCGAGTGTTATTCAGTGATGATAAAAAATTGAATATAGACTGTAATAGCGTGTGTGTGTGGGGGGGTGCCGAGTGTTTCGACGAAATAACGAGGCATTACATCCCTCTTGCACACTTAAGACAAGAAAGTATCCATGCAGTGTTGTGATTTGGGGATATTTTGCTGCTGCTGGAGTGGGCAGAATCCACGTGTGTGAGAGCACTGTTAATGCACGGGTGTACAAAAGTATCCTTCAGGACGTGATTTGTTCCAGGGTCAGCCTTACATCTTCCAGGACGATTCAGTCCCATGCCACTGTGCAAAAATCATTAAAGCTTATGTGACGTCCTTAGGCAATGTTGTGCATCTTCCTTGGCCTGGTAATTTGAAAGACTTGAACCAGATTGAGAATTTGTGATGCATTCTGAAAAGGAAAGGGCATGAACGTTACCCCACAAATAAAGTGGAACTGATTAGCGCAATTACTGATGTTTGGCACAACTGTATTTCATCCGATATGTTGTGTAAGTTGGTTGACTCCATGCCCAACCAGGTGTGCAGCCGTTGTTAAATCAAAAGGTCACACAACAAAATATTAGGTTCGTAATTGTATTTGAATTTGAACATGTTACTTTGCCATGATTTCTGTTTAAAACTTGAGTTCTGTTAAAGATATTCCTATTCTGTAAACTGATTTGGCTTCTGCATGAAATGTGCCTTAAAATGATATATATATATATTTATTGTGAATATTATCTGCATATTTATTTTGTAGCAACACTGAAAACCCAAAAACGTCAGAAATTTTCAGAGTTGCTATTAATTTTTCCATAACTGTATATAGTCACTTCAGTTGAAGAGTTACTATTCTTCTTTGAAAGTGTATGTTGCATGAAATGTCTTGCGTGATAAAACAGCTCTTTTGGTACTCTTAACCCTGCTCAATTGCTTAATATCTGAAGAATGAAACTGAAAATCAGATGATTGGGGCAATCTAGTACAATCAAATTTTGTTATGTTTTTTTTTTCTTGCATTTGTATTCAATTCATTTTGTTGTTTATAAATTAATTTTTATTAATGAAAATTTACATCTATGTCCCATAGGTTCACGATGTTTCATGTAGATTTTTCATTTAAGTTTCAAAGGATATTAATGAATGAAATTGCAAAGCTTTCATTCTTTTATATAAAGGAATGAAATTGCTGAATTATTTTTCAAAAATGTGATTTGCATGTACCTAAACATATTTTATGGTTTATAAATAGTGTTATTCAATAACACTTTAATGCATGTATTTCTTTGTTAAAAAAAATCAGGTTTTTTAATGTGAAAAAAAATCAATTTAGCTAGCAATAATTATTTTATAGCACAAGGCTTCATCAGGGCTTGTTTTTCAAAAAGGAAAAAAGAAAAAAAGAAAATATTTATATATATATTTCGTCTTTGAGCAGAGTGCGAAAGTTTGGTGAATATTGAGTGTGTTTACACCATCAAAATAAATTTTTAGACTCATTTTAACAATGTTATGATATATAAATATGGTGTAGTGCATTGCATAATTGAATTATTATGGTTTTATTAAATCTAGTAAGTTTATTCCTTAAATATTTGTCTTGGTAGAAGCCAGATCACAAGAAAGTGCTGACAGCACCACAGACATTCCAAATGATGAAGGCACAAAAGATGAAGTCACAAATGGTGAAGCAGAAGTACAAATAGAAACAGGTAAAATTTGACTCATATTACTATTTATTCATAAGTTATATGAGAAGAAATACAAACTTTTAGTGTTTTTGCTTTATCTCACATAACATGCAGAACTCAGTTCCTTCACATTGATTTCCATAGGAAGGTTGGTTCCTTTATAAAGAAGTTCTTATCTCTGTCCTTTTCACTCCAGCCACTTCAGGTATTTAAATCTAGGGCAAACAAACTACTTTAGAGTAGCTTCATCTTATAATTAAAAAAATAGAATTAAGTATGATGGCATGCACTTATGTTTTTCTTTTCATAATTAATTTTGTATTTAATAATTTAAAAAATAATGACAGGTGGAAGACATCACTTATAGGAGGAATCAGAAACCATTAGTGAAATAATTTATATTACTACGTTCAAAAAATTCCAGAATTTTTTATATTAAAAAAGAATGAGTACAGATATTACCTTTTTATGCGGTGTTTCCTTCGAAGTTATTACCCTGTGCGACTATGCATTTTTTGCCAGCGCTCATACAAAGATTTAAATACAGATTGCAAGCCTTCTTTTGCCCTATGCTTCAGTGCTGCTGTCGCAGCTCGTTGCACTTCTTCGGAACTTGAGAAGTGTCACCCCTTAAGCAAATTCTTCATCTGGGGGGAAAAGGAAAGTCACACGGGCGAGATCAGGGGAATAAGCTG
This sequence comes from Macrothele yani, assembly GCA_039090855.1. NCBI lineage: Eukaryota > Metazoa > Arthropoda > Arachnida > Araneae > Macrothelidae > Macrothele > Macrothele yani. The sequence goes on from CM076994.1 coordinate 140,155,259, forward strand.
GTTGTGGAAGAACATGAATGTTATGTTTGGACAGGTAATCGGACACCAGGAGGGATCTGTGAGCCGGCGCATTATCGTGATGGGGAGCACCCACGAATTGGTCTTTCAAAGATCGGGTCGCTTGTGTCTCACTGATTCTCAGAGACATTTCAGAACGTTGATGTACTCTTTTTTAGTGACTTGTACGACCGTGTTGAAGGAATTCCTTGTGTACGACCCCCTTGCAATCGAAGAAAACTGTTAATAAAACCTTTCCTTTGGAACTGTCAGCCTTGAACTTTTTTGGTTGTGGTGACGACAGTGATTTCCACACTTTTGACTGTCGGTTGGATTGGGGATCGTACAGAAAGCACCAAGTCTCACATACATGAGATTCTTCCGCGAATTCGCGGAGCTCCGCTTTTTTCATCATCATTTGGGTCATTCGTGAGATCGATGCAGAACTGAAAAGAAATTTTTGGGGAGGTAGGGAAGGGTCGTTTTCGATCTGGGGGCGGTATGTCGTTTTTCAAAACTTACGAAAACGGAAGTTAAACGCAGTGAAGATTTTTCCCCGTAATCGTAATTTCTTTTTACTTATGATGTTGCCTGTGTCTAGTATTGTTAAATACCATTTTTGTGTGTGATTTTTTTGTATTTCACCATGGAATTGTGGGCAATGATTTCCAAAAACGGAAGCTTAGGACGGTGCAAAGATTTCCCTCAGGCACGAGGTTCTTCTGTGGATTCGAAGAATTCCGTCATTTCCATTGTCATTTTGGGTATTTTCGAGATCAATGCACAACTAAACAGCATTTTGAGGGGGGTCGTTTTCCGTTAGAGAATGAAATTTCGGCCTTTGAAACTCTTTAAAACGGAAGTCAGACAATGTGAAGATTTTTCCCATAAGCATGTTTTTTTTTTAATTGTTTTTTTTTTTTTTGCAATGTGCCTCCTGCCCAGTATTGTTCTTACATATAGTTTTATTCCCAAAACACTGCATTTCAGCTTAAAAATGGAGGGAAAAGTTTCTGAAAACGGAAGTCGGTCAAAGTGAAGATTTCTCCCTGCAATTCCATTATTTTTCTTCCCGTGATGTTCTCATTATATCCAGTGTTGTTTTTAAATGTTACTTCTACCATAAATGTTTGCACTTAACCTTGATAAGGGAGGGGAAATTTTACGAAAATGGAAGTGACCAAGTTTGAAAAGTTGTTAGAAATGCTTGGTGTTCGCAAGTATTCATATTCTGTAAGTTATACCATTTATTTAAAGTAGTGAAAGTTTTGATATCATGCATTCATGGTTGTCATCTGAGGGGGAAAAAAGGGAAAAAATAAGTGATGAAGAAATGGAAAGGGAATGATCAGCAGAAAGGAAAATTAAGGAAAAATTGCAGTGCAGCTGCAGAGTCAACAAAAGACAAATATGGCCATGTAACTTGCTGAGAAGAAAGCAACAGAAGAGGATAATCGAGCTGATGTTCTAGCAAGTACAAAAAAACGAAACTAGGGGGGGGGAAGTGGTGTGCTCTTAAATATCTACATCAATAAATTTGAGTGAACAACTCCATCTTGCTCATGCTGTGTTATATACACACTTTCTCATCTCATGTTCTGATTTTTCTTCACCCGGTTAAAGGTTAAAGCTCAACTTTTTAAGTTCAGCTTTTTTATTCCTTGGTTAATCTCGTGTATGGTCTCATCGTCAGTGATCAATCAATTCAAGAGATCAGGATCTGAATCCACTGCATCGATGTTATCCCTGCAAACTTGCATGCGCTCATCCATTTTTTCTTGTGTCAGGTTTTTGGGAACAATTTGTTGGCACACGTGATGCATGCCCAGTTTCTCTGTTAAAATGGCATGGCAACTTTCAACTGAGATGCCGGCAACTTCTACAATCGCTGCAACAGTTTTTCGACGGTCATTTTCACAATTTCTTTTACAATGGCGATTTGTTCATTTTTTGTGGATGTTAAAGGTCGTCCTGACCTCTTATCATCCTCGATACTCTGTCGCCCATTTTTGAATCATCAATGCCACTCATAAACCCTAGTTTGACTCATTGCACTCTCATCGTATGCTAACTTAATCATTTGAAAAGTCTCGGCGAAAGATTTTCCAAGCAGAACACAAAATTTTACACTTGAATGCTGTTTAAAATTCGACATCGTCATCACGACGGAGAGCCTCGAATGCCTAATCACGAACTACGCACATGCACTGTATGTGTTGGATTTAGATCAAACCGGTTCTGGCTGGTCGGTCACATCATGCTCTTCGCTTGCTCAGCGGGGAATGACGTAATTCACTAACATTTGGCAAACATTCAAAACGTTCCGAAACTTTTTGAACGTAGTAGTATAATTTGTACTGTAACTTGTGGGCAAAATATAATCATGAAGATGTAGATCTTGTCATAGCCAAAGTCAGTATTTATATGGAAAAAGATGCATGGTGTAATAATAATCGACATTTTAAGAAACTTAGTGAATAGGCTGCAAAATCGTATCATCAGCAACAACCTAAGAAAATGGTTCCAACCTATATCAATTCTCTAAATCACTATGTTAAATGTGCATATCCTGAAAGACTGATAAAGATGGAACAATTCGTACCACAAGTAGAAGAAATAATAAACTTACCCCAGCCATTGCACGAACCAACTAGAAATAAGATTAATCAAATTGCAGGAAAAATCATTAAGGATCTACGAGACCCGCCATCTTGTATTCTGCCTTCTCTTGTTAACCAATAGGCAAGCGTATTTCACAAATTGCTCGGGCAATTTTGCACATTTTGGAATGCTCTTTGTGGCTAACGCAAGATATATGATAAATAAAGAACTCTTTGGTTTCAGATTTTCATTTTGGACCCTTTAAGTATTTTTTATTAATTAATAAAACTATGGCAGACGCCTTGGTACGACTTTCGCTGCAGATAAAAAATGAAGGGAAAGGTCAATAAAAATTCTGAAACCAGAGAAGCAATTCTACGACTCTTCACTTTCTGAAAATACTAAAATTTACTTAATTCGTAAAAAATATTAGCTGCAATTTGTGAAATAAAGTCACTACGTATTTGAAAAAAGATGGTTCAAACATCTCAACAACTGGTCACGCCCACTGACACCTCCCCTCCCCTCCCCCGCGGGTGACTGCAATTCCCTCCCTGCGATACGGAGCCGTCGAGGGGTGTCTTAATGACCCTGCAGGGGAACTGATGGGGCAAAAGAAGTTATCTCAAGAAAAGCTTCAGCGACATTCGTCACACAAGACACAAGGCATTTGTGTTCAGCTGACATTCTTCGAACTCTGTCTTTTCGTGCATCAAATTTGGTTTTTATAGATATTTTTATTATTCTTCATTGGTGTTATATTGGTATTTGGTCATTTGTTCTGATTTCGGTTTATTTTTCCGTTCTTATTTTATTCTTTGTTCTGATTTTGTATTTCATTATTATACATATATATTCCATACTTTTAGTTTATTCCTCAATCTTATTTCATTCCTTTTTTTTTTTATTGCATTTATAAAAAAAAAAAATTATTGTTCTTTTGAATTTCACTCCTTATTCTTATTTGATTTTTGTTTTCCTTATTTTATTCTTTTTTTTTTTTATTCTTTCTACGTAATATGTGCGGTGTGGACGAAAAAGTCCCCCACATTGGAAAAGGTTCCCATAGATAAACTCCTCCACAGGAAAAGTCCCCCACAAGAAAAGTCCCCCATATTGGAAAAGGTTCCCATCGATAAACTCCTCCACAGGGAAAGTTCCCCCACATTGGAAAAGGTTCCCATAGATAAACTCCTCCACAGGGAAAGTTCCCCCATTTTTTTTCAGTCAGGTACCGTGCACAAATTGCAGTTTAAACAAAATATCGAATGTGGGGGAGATTTCCGGGTCACCATTTCCATGCTGTTTGAAATAAGATGCAACCGTACAATGAACACAAATATGTGGGGGAAATTTCCAGGGTTGTCATTTCAACTTTTACGCAGTTTGTAGTAAAAAACAGTCTTATAGTTAGCGGGCAGGGGTAGGGGAAATTTCCGGGTTCGGCATTTTTTATTCCGACGTTCTCGTGTTCATAACGTTTACCTAACATGTCAAATTATTAATATTACGATATTACTCAGGCAGAAAATATTAGATCTAACGTCGCCGCCCCGGTGGCGCAGTGGTCTAAGCGATGGCTTCTGATAATTCGCCCGAAAGGGGTCCGGGTTCGAATCCCGGTGAGGCATGGATGTTGTGTTTGTCTTACGGCACTGGCTCCCTCCCTTCCCTGGAACCAGTGGCTCTAAATTAGGGACAGGCGATTGCTTATAGCCCATTGAGTTGCTCACTGTGGTCGTTAAACCTCCAATCAAAAAAAAAAAAAAAAGATCTAACGTCTACGTTCTTCTAAAAGTTTTCATTCGCATATTCCTAAAATTTACATAACAAGTAATGTCAATTACATTGCTCTTCTACTTATGCACCATACATTGATTATTAGGTCGTAGGCCTAGGACTTTTCAACACTTTTTTTTTCGCTTATGTGATATTCGTAAAGTTTACAAAGAAAGTCAAGTTAATAGCTTTGCGCTTTTACTTAGCATTCAATATTAATTGCTCGGCCTTAGAGCTAAGGCCAATGAATTTAAAATTAGTGCCTAAGTAAAAGTGCAATATGATTAACTTCAGTTCATGTAAAACGTTATGAATATGACATCGTTAGAATAAAAACTGTTAAAAGGCCTAGGGCATATGAACTAATATTTAGTGCCTAAGTAAAAGAAAAAGGTACTACCTTGACTTGTTGTGTAAACGTTATTAATATAACATCGGAAGAATAAAAACTGTCCAGAGGACTTAGGCCTAATAATTAATATTGAATACTTAAGTAAAGGTGCAAAGCCATTAACTTGACTTTTTTTAAAACTTTACGAATATCACATAGGCGAAGAAAAAAAGTGTTAAAAAGGCATAGGCCTACGGCCTATTAAATAATATATGGTGCATAAGTAGAAGCGCAATATTATTTACATTACTTGTTATGTAAATTTTAGGAATATGTGAATGACAGAATGAAAACTTTTAGAAGAGCCTTCATAAATAGCTATATTAGACAGAACAATATTTTCTGCCTGAGTAATATCGCAAATTAATAATTTGAAATGTTGCGTAAACGTTATGAACATGAGCATGATGGAATAAAAAATGCCGACCCCGGAAATTTCTCCCACATATCTGTGCTACTTGTACGGCTTCATGTTGTTTTAAACTGCGTAAAAGTCGAAATGCCGACCCTGCTAAATGTATGACCGCTTTTCACTAAAACCCGCGGTAACAGTCAAAATGCTAACCCAGAAATTTCTCTCACCTCATCCAGCTACTTGTAAGACCGTTTCTTTACTATATACCGCAGTAAAAGTTGAAATGATGATCCCGGAAATCTCCCCTACATTCGATATTTTGTGTAATCTGCAATTTGTGCACGAATCCTGACTGAAAAAGATGGGGGACTTTTCCTGTGGGTGAGTTTTCCTATGGGAACCTTTTCCAATGCGGGGGACTTTTCCTGTGGAGGACTTTTCCGATTACCAATATGTGCACTGTTCTTGTTTCTAGTATCCTTTACTTTCATTCTTTGTTTTTGGTATTTCTACCATATATTCCTTGTGTTCTTATTATATACATTGTTTGTTCGCCATGAGGCACAATAAGAACGGTAAGCTCTTCCTGTCTAAAAACAGGAAAAGAAAAAAGGGACAAAACTTCAGAAAAAGCTAGTTTTGAAAATTTTAATCATTATATTTTTCATTTATATCCAGTATAAATAGCTTTACTTAGTAGGTACATAATACTGAAAAGAAAAAAAAAAATCACTCTCCATCATATCCTTGTAGTCTAGCAGAAAATCTGCATTTCGTTTGTTTGGCCCTGATAATACTTATACGCATTTTTTTTTTTTTTTTTTGTCTTTGCTGTTATAAGAATGACGCTCTGTTACTCATCTCAGCATTATTATCCTAACATTGGAGTTATTAAACAAATGTACCACACTGCTACGATATGCGATGAAAAACGAACTTCTACGGGTAACATTATTTCAGATAAACTTTATATGGCTAAACGCGCAGTCTTTTGGAGAAAGCACGCGCATCATAACTGCGCTGATAACAGACTGTCAGTGAACTGACCTATACAGCATTTACGCAAGACAACTGACCTCTAGAGCATTTACCGCGGATAACTGACTCCCTCAAAACAAATCGCGCATCTACCGTTCACTTCGGTAAGTGGTACCCATTGATTCCTCAGGTAATACACTGAAGAGCAATTGAATTAGAGATACCTGTCTAGTAACGTGTAGCACCACCTTTCGCCCTGATGACGGCGGCGATTCGTCTCGGCATGGACTCGACAACACGCCGGAAGTGTTGGAAAGCCATACGGATCCACGACCCCTGAACAAGCTCCCACAGTTCACGAAGATTTGATGGGGGGGGGGGGTAGAGCCTCGAACATCTCTCTCGATGGCATCCCAGATGTGCTCGATGGGATTGAGGTCAGGTGACCTAGCTGGCCAAGGAAGCGAGGTCACGTCGGTGGAGTGTTCATCCAACCATTCGGATACAATTCGGGAGTGGTGGCACGGTGTATTTTCTTGTTGCAAGATGAGGTCCCCAGTGGGATGTTGAAGATGCACAAACGGGAGCAAATGGTCATCCAGGATATCCCGGTAACGTTGACCTGTGAGGGACGATATCACACGTACCAGGGGTCCCATTTCAGTCCACGTAAACAGTCCCCAAACTAAAATGCCACCCCCACCAGCTTGAAGAGTACCCTACCCTGCTGACAAGAAGGATACATCGCTCCATGTGGTTTGCACCGTTCTCGTATCCTGCCATCCGCATGTACCAACGTGAATCTCGACTCATCAGTCCAGGCAACATTTTTCCACATGTCTAGGGTTCAGTGGCGATGTTCCCGCACCCATGCTAATCTTTGCACCCTGTGATGTGCGGTCAGCAGTGGTATCCTCGTGGGACGATGGCGTCTGTACCCCATAGCGAGGAGATGGTTCTGGATGGTGTGGCTGCTTACACGTTTTTGTGCACCAGCGTTAAATTGCCGAGTGATTTCTTGCACTGTGGCCCGTCTATCCACTGTTACAATGCGAGCTAGCCGACGATGACCCCGTCCATCCACACGCTGTTGTCCACGGCAGTTGGCCCTTGCAGGGATGGGTTTACCGGATTCGATGTACTCACGGTGCACCCGTGACACAGTGGCTCATGAAAATCCCAGTGTTGCACGACTTCCGAGATGGAGTGACCCATTCGTCGGGCCCCTACAATTTGCCCACGATCAAATGCGCTTAGATTCTTCGTCTTACCCATGCTGCGTCCGACTCTTATTGATTCCCGTCGCATCACTCCTTATATTGTCGGATCACTGCATACGTTATGTCGTTTCCGTTTACAGGGCCACCCACAGCGCCACATTTGCATAACGCCAGCTGTCTCTAATTCAATTGCTTTTCAGTGTATACTGTAGCTATTTTTTGAGTAGCTAAAAACCTATTGTAGCTAACAGCACGAAGATTTATGTTTAGGAATTACGTTATACTCTCTTGTGCTGCTTAATTTGGTAGAAATCGGGGAACCGGAAGTGGGAATTCTCTTAGCTGTTTTTAGCACGTCTTTTGTAGAAGAAGATCGTGCTTATGTTATCGATTTGTCCGTCTGTACCTACGATATCTCTGCAACTATTAGTCCGATTTGAAAAATTCTTTTTGCGTTGGAAAGCTTGAAATATGCGAATGATGATCCTTCATTTCGTTTTTTTCTTAAAAATGTACAATTTTGCCGCTAGAGGGCGTAAATGCAGATGTCGAATTCAAAAATACGTTTTATTCCACATATTTGCTTCTAAACATCCGCTTGAAAAAATTATTTTATATTTAGATTCCATTTATGTCTAAGAGTGTTTTAGATATAGTTACTTTTTCAAATTACGCATAGATTTTCCGCTAGGGGGCGTAAAAGTAAATTACATTTTTCTCGATAACTCTTCTTCTAAAACTCCGATTTAAAATTTTTTTCTTCAGCGGATACATCTCCTGATGGAAAATCTTTTGCATATAATTTCGAATTTTCGGTAAAGAATACTTTTTCCACCAGGGGGCGTAAGTGTTAATTTTTGCTTCTGATGTATTTGCCATAAAATCTGAGCTTCTAAAATATCGATTGAAATATTCTTTCGTGGACTTATGCCATTCACATCGATAAACCTTTTTGGAATAATTTTTTTCCTAAAATATTCCACAGTTTCTCCGCCAAGGGACGTAGATGTACATCTTATTTTTGTCAATATCTCTACTTCTAGGAGTCCTGTTTGAAAAATTTCCTTCTTTGTTGAATAGTGTTTCCAGTGTAACATGTTTTGCATATAATTTCAAAATTTTCAAGTAATTCATAGACTTTCCGCTAGTGGGCGTAAATGTAAATTGCGTTTCCCCCTATATCTCTGCGTCTAAATCTTCGATTTGAAAAATTCTTTCTGCACCGGATACAGCTCCTGGTGGGAAATCCTTTGCACATAATTTCTAATTTTTGTAAAAAATGGTTTGGCCACCAGGTGGCGTAAGTCTTAATTTCCGCTTCTGATGTATTTGCAGCAAAATATGAGCTTCTAAAATCTCGATTGAAAAAAAAAGTTGTTTGTTGACCGAAACTACTCATGTTGACAAACCTTTTAGGAAAATGTTCTTGAAATAATGCATGGTTTCTACGCCAGGGGGCGTAGATGTATATCTTATTTTTGTCAATATCTCTACTTCTAGGAGTCCGATTTGAAAAATTCCTTCTTTGTTGGATAGTGTTTCCGATGCGAAATGTTTTTCCTATAAATTCAAAATTTACAAATAAATCATAGACTTTCCGCTAGAGGGCACAAAGGTAAATTGCGTGTTCTGCGTTATTTCTGCTCCTAAAGCTCAGATTTGAAAAATTCTTCCTGTATCGCATACAAGACCTGATGGAAAATATTTTTCACAAAATTTCTAATGTTTGGTAAAGAATGGTTTGACCATCAGGAGTCATAAGTGTTCATTTCTGCTTCTGATGTATTTGTTGCAAAATCTGGGCTCCTGAAAACTCGACAATTTTTTTTTTCTTGGACTGATACCGCTTATATGGATAACCTTTTGGGAATACTTTCTTCCTAAAATAATGCATGGTTTTCCCACCAGGGGACGTAAAGTCACATCTTATTTTTGTTGATATCTCTGTTTCTAAGAGTAAGCTCACGATTCCGTTTACAGCAATATCTGAGGGATTAAAAACCCGATTGAAAATCTTCTTTCTTTCGTCAGATCTATTGTTTTCCGTACCGGTTCCATTGACTTTGAATACATTTGATAAATTTAATTTGAGTCAGAATGGATTCAAAAGACGTGCTTATTACACCCGAAAATTCGGTGTCATCTTTCTTGTTTGATTTTGCTATGCTGCTGCACATCTTAATCTATGTACGAAAAAGTCCTGTGGCGGCACTACAGATTTTTCTCGTTGTAGAATTATCCGAGCCATTATCCCTGAGTTTTTACTTTCTCATACATTACGTAGTATGACGAAGTATTGTAATCGTGAAAAAATTCGACTTCGAGATTTTAATGGCAATGCAGGTTTTAGGGCCACCGGAATACCATTTCTTTATTTTCGCCGTGGTGTCTGTGTGTGGTTTATGTCTACCATAACTCAAAAACTATTATGGCTATCAACACCAAATTTAATATTTGGGGGTTTTGTGGTACCTTCACGTGTTGATTAGATTTTGGTAGAAACCGGGAAACAGGAAGTTAGCGTTCCCCACACCAATTTTCCGATTACTCTATGAAGCTCATAAAGTATTATAGGTATCAACTCAAATATTTATATTTACGAGTTTTGTTATAAGTGGTGATAAAAATTTGGTAAATCCGACGGAACTGGAAGTGGGCGTTCCCATTACCATTTTTGCGATTTTTCGGTGCAGCTGAAAAACTGTTGTAGCTATCAACAAGAAAATTTGTATGTAAATTTGTATGTAGGAATTGCGTGATAACCTCATGTGTTGATAAAATTTTGGTAGAATTGGGGGAACCAGAACTGGGCGTTCCCCGCATCGGTTTTGCTACTTTTCTATGTAGCTGAAAAACTATTGTAGCTGTCAACAAGAAAATTTATATTTAGGAATTACATTATATTCTCTTGTGCTGATTAAATTTTGGTAGAAATCGGGAAATCGAAAGTGGGAGTTCCCTTAGCAGTTAAATAAATTTTGCTATGCAGCTGCGCATCTCAGTTTATGTATGAAAAAGTCCAGTGGAGGCCACTACAGATTTTGTAGTTACGTTTACGTAAACTAGATATTAGACTTGTTGTGTACGACACCACAGAAATCCAGGTAGCTCAGTGTCCTACATCTGGAGGTCTTTTTCGCTGGTTGGTAGCTAAAAAGAATTAATGACGGAAGGCGAACAAATCCTACTGTGTATACAAAAATGTAATAAAAATTCAGATTTTTTTCTGAGATCAAAACGAAGTGGAGTGAATAGTTTGTAACGGATGCAGTATTATTTATTTATTCATTTATTTATCGCTTTCTGCGTTTTCACTTTGTAAGATTATTTATAAATACTCTGATTGGCTCTTCATTAATTTTTATATGGTTAGAATTAAATAAATGGGCCTCAATTTTGTGTCAGGGCCCTTTACATTGTAGTTACTTGTGAGCATTTTTTCCTATTTTCGAGAAGTGGGCGTTTTTTCCATGGGCATTCTTTCCTCATACCCATTGCATCTCTAGCCTACTGCCATTTGAGAATTTTTGAACGATCTTCTTTAAATTGGAAAACACAAAGGTGAGTTAACTTTTCAACTCTTTTGTGTAAAATCATTTTTCAAAGTTCCATTTGAAGCGTTTTCCAGAAAACTGCTGAACGTGGTGATGGTCCCCACAAAATTTTCATATGAACCATAACTTTTTAAAATATTTCATATGAAGACCCTACTCCAGTGAGAGAACCGTGAAATTCCGTGGAGGGTCCAGACCCCCATGTCCCCCTACCTTCCGCCACCCAAGCTTATATATTATTTGTCGCCTATAATTCCCAAAACTCCGAAAAAAAATTTAAAATAATTAACGAAGTTTGACATATTCATAAAAAAAGTAATATTTTCTTAATTATGTTTTTTGACCCTGTGCAAAAAGGTTAGGTAAAAGTCTTACAGTAAAAATGTTTATAAAAACAAGTAATCACCCCAATCAGTTTTTACTTCACTGGAACAACGGACAACATAGATTGCTTGGTAGTGAATCCTCTTCGCTGTTGGCCGGACCCTCTCCCCCTTGCTCTCCCCACTGGTGCCATCAAATGCTATAAGAATGACTGGTATCGGGGGTGTGTAGGTTATGTGAGTTATCTACATCCCTCTCCTGCTTTGTGGTCAGATGGGGTTTTCTCCCAGTGCTTTGAGCTTCTGGACTCGTTTGATTGACACTTCATTGCTCCTCCCATTTGGGTCTCTCTACAGCTCGCCGCCCTGGACGGTATGATTTTTGGGGTCAGGTCTCGTAGAGCCTTAAAGAAACAAACAGAAATAAACCAGATAGAATATTCTATGAAAGGCAAGCACTGATAGAATTAAGAAATAACCCAAATATAAAAATAACTATGTCAGATAAAACCAACCAACTGATTATTATGAATATAACAGAGTATGGTGCAAAAATGATTGAAGCAATAGATAATCTGGATGCAGAAGTGGTTAATAAAGATCCTACTGAAAGAAATATTAGACAATTGGCAGTGTGGAAAAAATCATAGTTTCTTACCTGATGTAATAAAGAAAAAACTTATCCTCCAATAGGTGCTACAATATCCAAAATTTTTGGGAAGGTTAAAACACATAAAGCAGGTAATCTTGTGAGGGCTATTGTGTCAAAATACATTTCACCAACAATAAATCTAAAACGTGCATTGTACAAATTTTTGAAGCTTTACTATTCTAATTACAAATACAGTATTAATAAAGCACAAGATATTATTCAAGAAATAAAATTATACAATAGATCAAACACAAGTAAATTTGTGCTTGCCAGTATAGATGTTGTATCATTGTATCCCAGCACTCCTGTTGACCAAGCCATTGAATTTTAGTTTTTTCATCGAGTGATTCTGTTTCTTCGTTCTAGTTCTTCATCTGTTCGATGTTATGGCGTACTTTTGTGAAGTCATCCAAAAAATCTTTGATAAATACTTTTAATCTTAACAATAGGGTTTGATTTTAATATAAGCTCACTGTCACAAGATTTCTTCATTCAAATATTATCATTTCACCCCTTCTTGTTGCATGGTATTTTCTTCATTGTTGGTTCATAGAATGTTCCTTTGCTTCGTGCTGTCCATGGCAACAACCAGTTACGAATTTTGTACTGCTGTTCGTGTGTTTACTTCAGTTCACAATTTTACTTCTGATCATAATTTTACTTCAGTACAAGATTTTACTTCAGTTCAAGATTTCACCTCACACTATTCATTTCCAAGTGAAATGAAGATTAAGCACTACAATAATAGTTCGATGTGAACTATGCAACAGAACTGAAACCAGATAAGTGCATATTAATGACATACATATCACTAAGCTGTTCTCTGAGATTCAGAGGTTAGCTCCATAAAGAAATACAAACTACCAGATATTTTTACTTACTGTTGTCGTATCAAACTTCTCCATTTACAGTGATCTTGACATACTATTCGGGCTTCCCTGATATCCATTACACGCCGTACACAAGATCTTTTATACTTCATACTCATAATCTTTTTCCCATGCAGACACTCCTGAATCTGATCCACCCATGTCTTCCTTGGCCTTCCTCTGCTTTTCCTTCCTGCCACTTGGACTAAAAAAGATTTTCTTAGTTAAGCATCTCATCACTCGTTCTTTCAACATGGACAAACCACCAATGCATATTGGTCTCCACCTTGCTAACAACATTTTGCTTCACATCACACAACTGCAACACATCTTCATTCCTCACACAATCAGACAGTGTCTTGCCAAATTCCCCCCCCTGTAAGTAATACATTTCTCCAGCACACAAACGACTCCAATGTTTCTTTTGCAGTACCCAGGTTTCACTGCCATACATCAGAGTAGGAACAACTACACTTTCATACACAGCCACGCAGGAATCTTGAAAACCCATCATTCCTATGAAAATCTCCCAGAGCAGCTATGACTTTCAATGAAGAATTCACTCGCCTACTAATTTCACCATCCAATTTGTTCCCCCTGTCAAACATGCTTCCTAAATACACAAACTCACTCACCTGGTCAATCACAGTGCCATTTATACTTACATTACATTCAGTGCTACCAGTTCCTTTCTCAAACACTATAACTTTGGTTTTTCCCTTATTTATACTCAGTTTGAATTTCATGCAAACTTCGTACATCCGAGACAACATACTCTGCAAATCACTTTTGCTCTCTGCCAACAGGACAGTGTCATCAGCATACAGTAATCTGCACACACGGATATCACCAAGACATAAACCTCTATCATCTATTATGGCATCATGTATGCATGCGTCCATAAATATATTAAACTTCCATGGTGACATTAAACAACCTTGTCTAACTCCTGCATCAATAGAAAACCATTTTGATAAAACACCATTCACTCGTACACGAGCTCTACTACCAGCATTCATGGCTTTTACACTATTAAGTAGATTCTCAGTAACACCATATTCATTCAATACCTTCCACAAAAGTGTCCCGTTTACTCGGTTGTAAGCTTTCTCTAAATCTAGGAAGGCAGCAAAAACTTTCTTGCCAACAGCCAGATACTTTTCAATTGTCGTGCATAATGCAAAAATCTGGTTAGTGCAGCCTTTACCAGGCATAAAACCACTCTGAACATTTCACACTTTCTCTGATGTAAGACCCCATACTTTTTCAATAACAACCATACCAAACACTTTCCCTGGCACACTTGGTAGGCTAATACCACGGTAGTTCTTGCATTCGGTCTGATCACCTTTTCCCTTATACAAGGGAACAATAATAGCATCCTTCCAGTCCCGAGGGACTATTCCTAACTCCCAGCACAACTGGCAAATTTCAGTTAGCCAGTCAATTGCAGAGTCACCACCACATTTCAACATCTCTGCAGTTATGCCGTCAACTCCCAGAGCCTTACCATTCTGAAGAGATTTTAGAGCTTTACACACTTCTTCTCTTGAGATCCCTCCTGTGCTTCCATCCCTCACTGTGACATCATCTGTGTCTGTCTCAGAATCATCTTTGCTTTCCTGATCTAATAACTCACAGAAATATTCACTCCATCTTTTACTTAACTATTGGGCTCCCATATCATTTCCCCTATCTCATTTTTCACACAACTTACAACTTTGTTTCCCCTATTTTTCCTGAGTCTCGTGTACTTCCAGAAAGACTTCCTGTCTTTCCAAAAAGCCAATTCATGCCTTTCCACCTTCTCCTTCCTATCTTTTGCCTTACTCTGGCGAACCAGCTTAGCAGCTTCACGCTTCTTTGAGCGATATTCATCCACAGAGACTCTACCTTACAACATCCCCAAATAGGCTTCCTTCTTTCTCTTTACTGCCTCTTCAATCTCACTATTCCACCAAGCATCACCTCTAATGTTACCCACTATTGTGGTGCCACAGACCTCTTTAGCAGCAGTGACAACACAGTTCTTAAAACATTCCCACTTTTTTTCTACATCCCTCTCACCAGACTTCAGCTCCTTCAGTCGTTCTCTTAGTAAGTCAGAATAACACTGATGATCTTCAAGGAGCCTATCAACCTTTATTCTTTCTCCCCTGAGTCTCTTCGTATTCCTTTTCCTCCAACCAACATTAAGTTTCACTCGTGACACTATCAAGTAATGATCAGAACCAAAATCTGCACCTCTCATCACGTGGGTGTCAACAACTAAGTGTTTCAAATGCTGATCATAGACAACAAAATGTATCGCACTCTTTTGACCAAGAGTATGATTTTCTCACATATATGTGTGGATATACTTGTGGTTAAAAAATGTATTAGATACACACAAACCGTTCTCAATGCAGAGTTCAATTAATCTTTCACCATTATCATTCACACAAGGATCATTAAACTTACCCAGAACATTGTCAGAAATTGCATTCTTCCATTATTTGAAAACTTAAAGTTCTAATGCATTTCGTTTTATATAATATGCTCCCGCAGGTAGTCAACTTCTTCATGAATAACGTGTGAAACAGTATTGCATCCGTCACAATTATTTTGTTGACAGATACTAAAGAGTAACATAAGCCACGTATTAACGGTTTGTTTAGCAAACTAACAGAACGTAGGTCGTAATAAAAGTTACAGTTGAAATAGAAGAGGTTAGCTCCAAAAAGAAATACAAACTTCCAGATATCTGGAAGTTTGTATTTCTTTTGGAGCTAACCTCTGAATCTCAGAGAACAGCTTAGTGATATGAGTTGAAATAGAAAATAAACATACATTACCCAGGCCTGCCAACTCTTCGGGTTTAGGCCGGCAATGCCGGATTTCATTACATTTCCCGGAATTCCGGATTATAAATTAATTTTGCCGGATTACATCATGATTTTCGTAGCGTAAATTAAAAAGTAACTAGAAGAAAAGTTCAAAGTTCTCCGATGCATCAGAGAACTTCGATGATTACCCTAGCGTAAATTAAAAAGTAATGAGGGGAAAAGTTTGAAGTTCTCCAAAGCATTGGTTCATTAGTGGAGAATAACCTTTCCCCTCTGAGTCAGCAGTTGGCAGCGATGACAGAAGAGTAAACATCACTGCCGTTGGCAGCAATGTTTACTCTTCTGTCCGCTAATGAACTCTGGCGCTGCAGGAACAGGCTTGGCGTTGGCGGAAACCGTAGACTTTCTACCGGACCTTAAGAGTGCTGTGTCGCGCGATGATGTCATCTTTGACTTGCTGGCTTCGTGGCGTCGTGCACTAACTCTTTCCATGGGAGTGCTCAAGTGATGTGCCAAGTCCAGAGTTCGCCAAAATGTGTAAGTACGTATCGAAATTTTACCAACGTGTAAAAACACACATCGGGAATTTTTTTGTAAAAACACACATCGGGAATTTTTCTCCACGTGTAAAGCTACGCATCGGGAAGTTTTCTCCGCGTGAAAAACTATGCGTCGAATAATTTTACCAATTCGTAAAAATCTGCATCGGAACAGTACTTCGTCTTTCAGAAACGGAAGTAAACGAAATAAAAAAATTTTCTGTAATAGTCATTTCTTTTTCCTGTGATGTAGCCTTTGTCCAGTATTGTTATATATAATTTTATTCCATAAATGTTTGTATTTCAGTTTGAAAATGGAGGGAAAATTTCAGAAAACGGAAATTCGATGGCAAAAAACTTTTGCTGTAATCTTTTAGGCATGAGAGTGCGACGGCTTCGAGGAATTTCTCCTTTTCCGTCATAATTTGGGTTATCCTCGAGATCGATGCATAACTGAACAAAAAAAAATGTAATATTTTTTAACATTTTTTTTTTACATTTTTTATATGCATTAATGTAACATTAGTGCTTCAAATTATTTCCGTTGATATTTCAAACATACGAAAGTATGCTTGCAGGATTTTCATAGAAAATTGCAGGATTTTTCTCTTAAGTTTGGCAAGTCTGATTACCAATCTTAGATGTATTATTCTAGCAACTTCAATGCATCCTAAAAATAATAAATTTGCAGCCTTTAGATCATACATTAAAAGAGCTTTCACACATTCCTCTGATAAAAGGTCTCTACATAATGAGTTAAATTGGATTAAAGAGGTAGCACAGCAATTTGGCTTTGCATTGACAGTAGTGAATAAATTGATTAAGCAATATTCCTCTGGTGAAATTATAAGTTTGCATATGTCAACAACAGATAATATTAAATATTGTGGATCATTGCCTTATATTCCTCAAATTAGTTCAGCTCTAAAGAAAATTTGCTTGAAAAACAACTTTAATTTCGGTACCCATGTGCAAAATATAAAATCGATGTTAACTTCAAATCAGGAGGCT
This sequence comes from Macrothele yani, assembly GCA_039090855.1. Classification (NCBI taxonomy): domain Eukaryota; kingdom Metazoa; phylum Arthropoda; class Arachnida; order Araneae; family Macrothelidae; genus Macrothele; species Macrothele yani. The sequence goes on from CM076994.1 coordinate 140,172,353, forward strand.
ACTTCCATTCTGAAAAGAGCTGGAGTTTATTGTATTCCAATTGTTAACCAAAATAAACAAGTTGTTTCAAAATGTATTGGAAGCACAAAAAGAAACCTTAAAATTTGATTGATGGAACATTTCACCAATTGGACAAAAAAAGAGAAAAAAAAAAAAAGAATACGACTTCATTAATGGAGTTTTGTATTGCAAACAATGCTATTCCACTATGGGAAAATGTAAAAATATTGGCTCAGCATAACACCTGGAGAGCAACTCTGATGGCAGAGTCATTGGTTATTAAGAAAAATAGACCATTTGCATGTAATACCATGAGTCCTACACTAATTTCAATGGCTTGGAAAAATCTAAAGATTGGAGAATCAATTACAACCAAAAACGGAAAAGTGTTCAAAGGTCCGAATTAATTTGGACACTGGGAGAGAAGATGGTGACGCTGGTGATGTGTGTGTGTGCAACGGAAGTGCTGGTGGGGCAGAGAGTTACACTCATTTTCTGTTGAAAAAGCCGTGGAGATACATGCACGAAATGCTTCCAGAGTAGCAGGGGATTGAGCAAGTACGTACCGGGACTCTTGTGGCAGTTAGAGCTAAGGTTGATACTGGGCATTCATAATATCGGAATTCCTTTATGTTAGATTTATTCTTGTTCGAATTTTAATGTTCTGGTTTTAATATGTAACGTTCATTGTGGTTAATTTGTTTGGCGTTTTTTATCTGTGATTACTCGTTTTAAAAAAGAGAATTTTACGATAAATGGTCGTATGGGAATTGTTAAAGAAGTTTGATAAATACAGTTTGGAATTGGGTTTTATCTATACTATTTATCACATTGAAGTTGTGGATTAATGACATTTGAGACCATGAAAATATTGTAACATCGCATGCACATAAACGTGGAGATTCCGAACAGAGACCGAACAAAATAGTACTTTGTATTGAACAGAACCGAATATGAATGACCAACAGCAATAAACAAGGTGAGCAATTGCGTATATACACTATCTACCAACAAGTAATTGGACACCCCTGCAATCGACGATATCTGCGGTCCTGACACACGCCACGGCCGCCGCCGTTAAATATGGTGTGGGAAATAACAACACAACCAGTCGCATGCAAGATGATGCCACGCAGTTCGGAGCTCTCTGATTTTGAGAAAGGTGTAATCGTCGGGTATCACAGAAATGGCCGATCTATACGTGACATATCCAGCTAGTTGAAGTACCCAAAATCGACAGCGGCCTACATGAGAGGTGACTGTCGGAATGTGCTTCGACCCGGCAGACCCACAAAAACTAGGAGTTACAGACCGACTGGTGCTGGCCAGAGAAATTTGGAAGAACCGCACCAAATCGATGGGGCACATCCGCGAGGAGTTTCAACAGGCATCCGGGAGTGTTCTTTCAATTAATACCATCCGTAAGGAAGCCCATCTGCTCGGTCATCATGGACGTGCTGCCACCCACAAGCCTTTGATCACCAAGTCCAATAGCGCTGCTCGGATAACGTGGTGCAAAGAACGTAGACAGTGGACCATTGAACAGTGGAAACAGGTTCTCTGGAGCGACGAATCGAGGTTCACCCTCTACCGTTCGGATGGCAGAGTTTGGGTTTGGCGTCTGCCTGGAGATCGCCTCCTGCCGGAATGTATTGTGCCAACTGTGAAGTTCGGCGGCGGTGGAATTATGCTATATGGGTGTTTCTCTTGTTATGGCACTGGACCCTTGGTCGCAATTCCTGGTAGACTCAACGCCGGGACCCATTGCACCATTTTGGATGACCATGCGCTTCCTACGTTGTGGCAGTTTTACGGGGTGGACCCATATTACTTTCAGGATAGCAATGCCACATGTCATGTTGCGAGGTCCACCATGGCTTGGTATGGTGACAATGGGGTTAATCGAATCGAATGGACTGGCCTGAACAGAGCCCGGACCTTAACTCTATCAAGCACCTCTGGGACGAGTTGGTGCGTCGACTTAAGAAATGCCCTTAATGTCTGAAATCGGTGAAGGAACTGACCTGTCTTCTCCAAGTCGAGTGCAAGAAAATGCCGCTAGCTGTCGTACAACGCCTGGTTGAGAGTATACCCCGGAGGGTCGTAGCTGTAATCGCCGCTCGTGGAGGTTCCAAAAACCATTGAAGGTGAATAAACTTCGTTTTCCTTTGCTATCACAGGTGTCCAATTACTTGTTGGTAGATAGTGTATTTTGAACTAATTAATAACAACTTTGAGTTCACGAAGATCTATGACAAGCCCATAACCAGAGTGAGAAGTCCCCATCGATAACGTGTTGAACAGAAATTTGTTCTGTACTAAGTAGTATTGCGTCATTTTCTTGTAGGACTTCCGTCCACAGTGGGTAGATTTTTTAGGTCCCAGCCACGTACAGCGAGTTCGTCTTTTGGGCAGGACACAGAAACGGAAGGAATAAGAGCAAGTCTAGCAACTTTGACAGAACAGTTTGTAGTGAGATTAGAGTACAGTAGATGGCACCACCGTACAAGTCTGCTGTTACACATAGAGGGGTGAGAGAATTTCAAGGGGGGCATAGGAACGGATACCCATTTAACCAGTGGGTCCGGCCTGGGGGTCATCACTTGACGTGCTCGTCCGATGCACGGCGGATATTCAGTGATTGTTAGCAAATCACACCACCTCCGCTAGATCAGCCCAGGATCGAACCTGAGGACCTTGCATTGGTAGTCTGAATTGCTAACCACTCAGCCATTTGCGGCTCTGTTCCATACTAAATAGTTACTGAGATAATTTATAGTAAAGATCTACATGAAGTGAGCTCTGGCTTCCGTGTATATTTCAGTTGCCCTCCAAGGGCTGTAGTAATGGTTGCTGGTGCCAGGAATATTGCCTGTTGGTGATGGTATCTCTCAGCTCTGTCCCCATTTTTCTGAGCACAGTCACTGTTTAACTTTTTTCTTTTTGTGTAGTGTGGTGTACCCTAGACGTAATCTTTGTTCCTTGCTGTTTCTAAAGGCTGTTTAGGACCTGGTGTGAAACTTTATTTTCCTAATATCCTCTACACCATGATTTATTTTTTATTCTGAGTTTTATTCAGCACAGAGGTTTCACTGTATATCACTAATTTATAGCAGTGTTACTGTATTTCAGTGCTTACTCTCTTTAAAATATTTTTTTTAATATAGTAATCCATTAAAGGTCTTTATGGTAAGAAATGGGTTGATTCTATTATTGCATCCAGTCAATCATATTTTCATTGTTGGAGTTAGTAGTAGTTGTTGTTTTGTTAAAGCTGTGCAAGTGTTATTTTAAATTTATAGGTAAGTTACCGCAGCCCCAGTAAATTTCAGTGGTCGAGGATTACTTATAACATCATCTAGATGGATGAATAGTGAGGTTGTGCCTCCATAAATTTAAGGAACCCAAACTCAGAGTTTACGCGATTTCACTTTGTGATTTCGTATGAATTCTTTAAGTGGTGTTCGCAAAAAATCTATGCCACATATTGTGATACAGAAAAATATATGCAGCCTAGAAAAGTGTGCTACACAGAGTTAAATAATTAACATGTTTATTATGAAAACTGAAAACATATGCTAAATGGGTTACAGCCTTTTGGTGGAGGCTAAATTAAAGTTAATGTTAAAAGTAAAAGAATAAAATTAGCCATGTTTAGTGTCAATGTTGTATAGGTCTGTTGCACCACTGAGCTTAAAGTTAAGATAATTTCTGCGATTTGCTGACAAGGAAGAATAGTGACACACACACACACACACACACACACACACACACACACACACACACACACACTCACTCACTCACTCACTCTAACTAACTAGAGGTGGGAAGGAAAAAAGCATCCTACCTTACATCTGGCAAAGACGCAAGTTGACATGAAGTACCCATTTGAAACTTTCTACTGGTGCTCTGCGGCAACAAGGCACATCTCTGTACCTCACTTACAGGGTCGACTATATAAGTGCCCGCTGAAAATTCACCGAGGCATGAATGAGCAACGTCTATGCCCAACACCTTTTCACTCTGTCAACACCTATCTAGCTTTTACAATACTATAATATCATGACTCTGTATCAATACGTCTAGTTCCTTTTTCTGTCTCCATGTATATATGTTTAGTCCCTTTAATTTCTCGCATGGTCAGGGTGTGCTCTCAACCCCTGAGGAGTTTTCCATCTGAGGCCTGAATTGGTCAACTGAGCTGACCCTGCCAATTATTGGTTTGCCCATTGACCACTGAGCCACTCAATAGTACCAGCTGGAATTATGGGCAGATGATGTTATCCATACTTTAAGTCTGCTGTATCCTGCCTATTTTTTGACACTTCTTTTTTAGATTTCATACCTGGCAACTACTAGGATGCCATTAAATTTCAATGCTTATTAAATTATCCACATTTTTATAGTACATCATTTTTATATTTAACCTGCTATTGCAAATATTTCATGTATTGAAATATCAATGATTATGAAAACTGAAGTGGTTTCATAATAGTAAGTTTAACTAATACAAGTCAGTTTCAAATGCTTGCAAAAGGCTTTTCTTTTGTTGACGTACAAAGTTAAAAAAAAAAAAAATCTGGTTTTTTTTGGGGGGGGGAGGTTGTTTATGTTTTACCCTCCATGATTTTTCTTCCTGGTATTTGGTTATTGCTGATCTATTTTTACCGTTTATGATTTTTATTTAAAATGTAATTGGATGTTTATTATTGTTACAGAAAGTGATTCCAGTGTGCCTGTAGAAACACCTGCTCCTGATGGTGTCAAGAATGAAGAAACCCATTCAGAATTATGAGACTTAATTTAAATTAAGAAAGCCTGTATAATTTATAAGTCAACAACATAGTTCATTTGGTGCATGTAAAAATAGTGGAGTTAGTGTCCAAAGTATTTTTTTAACATGTAAAAAGGAGAAGATCTAAAATTCAACTTATCCTGCTGTTGTGACAGTAGTGCTTTCATTCCCTTTGTTGCAATTTTATGATAAAAGTTTTCACACTCCAAGAAGAATTTTCTCTCCCAATTTTGGCAAAAGATACAGAAATAAGACTCTAAAAAGGTTCTTTGAAGTTCTCAGTTGAGTTACTTTGTGAAAAGCATGTTATGTTATTTTAATATAATTCTAATTTATTTATTGTGTGTTTAAGTCCTGTGTAAATATATTTTTTTTTCTGGAAAACTTTCATCTACTGACAATACTCTTTATTTGGTATCTTTGCAGCATACTGCTTTTCTTTGCATTTTGTTTATTAGTATCATACAGTTAACTTTACATTTATCAGTAGGTTTCATAACAATTCACAGTTGTAGGGACATTTATCAATGAATGCACACAAATAGTTCACTAAGAAGCTTGATATACCTCTTGTAAGTTTGCAATTATGGCAAGCAACTTTTTCACAAGTTTTTATTGGCTGTTTTTTTCTTTAATCCCAACTATTGTAGCAAACCCTAATTTCACTAAAGAATTCTCTAATTATGGAAAAAAAAAATAATAATAATTTCACCCCAGAAATATGATGCATTGTTGTCCTTTGCTTGTCAACTGGTGAAAATAACCTGTGTATTCATTTATAGTACATACACACGCACATACAAACAACTCATGTTTTATTTTATCATTTTAATTGAAAAAATTCCTTTACCTAACCACAGAATTCCATTTACCTTGGATAACTCATTTTGTTATTTATGTATCTGTTACAAAGTACTGTATTCCTTGTACTGAGTGTACTCTATGTAACATATAAATGTACAGAATATTGTTATTGTGTATAATCTTATTCCAAAAGAATGAAATTCACAGAAACATATGTATGTCTGACAAATGTAATATTGTTACTGTTAAGCGCTTAAGGTGTTTGTTATTCTGTCAGTTAAATTAGTTTAGCAGAATTTTCAACCTTTGGTTGAATTTATATGGTACATCAGTTATTTCAGGGAAATTATGATTTAATTAAATCTCTCAGCACACACATAACTACATTTGGCATGGAAATTCCTTTGAGTCTCACTGTAAGGTGCAATTACCATTACTAGAAGTGTTCTTTGCCAAGCAGGATTGCTTGAGAACTTCCATAGTGTCATGAACTTGTACTTTTGTCTCCTTAATACTTCTGATTTCTCAAACTGTGTGCATATGCAGTCATAAAGTTTAAATACCTAAAATTATGTGCTAAATGTACTCCTCACAGCAGATACACTATTTCTTTATACTGTTATTAATTTCCCCATGTTGCATAACAATTTATATACACATATGGCTGTGAATTTTAGGATAAGTTTAAAACCTCAACCTAAACATAATTAACTTTTGAACTCTTGTCATAATACAGTAGATTGCAAAACAGTTTTCAACAAATTTTGGTACTCATGGAATCACTACATTTTTTATTGTAAAATGCATAAAGACATTGTTTTTTAATTGTCATACCCTCATTACCTAGCAGTTATAAAATATGGAACATAGTACTGTAGTTAAAATACTTGCTCTAAGGAATAAATTGGAACAGGAATACATGATTAAATGAAGTTTTTATTTAATATCTGATTGAATTATATTCAGCATTTTGTAACTTTAAATGATCAAGAAACAGATATGAAGTAACAAAACATTTTTGCAATGGTATAATGAGTTGAAGTAGGTGTAGTATCTACTGCCTGTTGTAAATGTTGAAATCCTTGTGGCAGAATGTTTTTAGTTCGTGAGAGAGGGAGAGAAGGGTTTCATTTCAAATAATTAAAACAGTAAAAATTTCAATGGTGATGCTATAAAGTGGAGTTATCTTTAGTAATGCTTCTAACTGCTGCTCATATAATAAATGTTAAACAGTATTTTAAACTTCAAATCAGCACAGTAATTAAAATTGTAAGTATCCAGAAATCTTTTTTTTTTTTTTGTTCTGTTTTTTTTTTTTTTTTGTCTGGAGTGTATATTTCTTGAATGTTTTCTCTTCGTGTTAATCAAAGGAATTTTGTTTTAAATTTTTCCTAGATTTATGAAGATCCTGATAATCCATCAAATTTTAGGTTGTATTTGATATTTGCAAAGCAACTAGCATGGTTTGAGGATTTATTGAGAATTTCTGTAGTACCATATTTAAATCCACTAGACATTGATGTTTCTTTTTCAGGCAATGCAATTGAAGGATATTATTTCATCCATCTGGTCCTGGATTTCATTTGTGCAAGTGCTTATCAATTCTTTTTGTGTGTACATTTATACTCATCATACTAACTTTTCAGTGAAACTTTAAAAGATTTCTATTCTGTTGCTGATTTCATGTATTGCCCTCAAACCAAAAAAATGAGAATAAAAAAAAAATAAAAACAATTAATTCCTTCCAAAGGAAAATGTCTAAATTTCCTTTGTCATTTATTTCCTTGGCTGATATATTTCACCATGTTCTCTACCACTTTTTAATTTTTCTTGTACAGTGTGTTTTGTTAACAAGCATTCCAGCAATACAGTGAAACTGTCTCTCAAGGTGTCATCTGTGGGTTGGTGAAAAAATGACCATCTTGACAGATGACTGCCAAATAGAGTAGATTCAGTTTTCCAAAATATCTCCCCTCCCCACTTGAAAATAAAGATATACCCATTTTAATGTTGCCTACTGTGAAGTGCTTGTTCTTTCTTCCATACCATTTTGTAATTGTAGAATGTTATTCACTTAATATCACACTAAGAGCTAGAAATAAAACTGAGGAATGGGGTAAGGTGTTTGGAACATATGTAGGTTTTTGCAAATCATGTGCTCTGATCACATGTTCCACTGGAGAAATTGAAGGGCCACCCCTTTACTGGCTTCTGATCATTCATCTGAGATGGATCCGGGTTCAAATCCAAGTGAGGCATGGGTGTTATGGTTGTCTTATGGCACTAGCTCTCTCCCTTCCCTGGAACCAGTGGCCTTCAATTAGGAACAGGCAACTGTTTATAGCCAATTGAGATGCTCACGGTGGTCATTAAACCTTCAATAAAAAGAAAAAAATGGAAGGTAAGTAGATGTGGAACACAATAGCAACACTACTGCAGTTGAGCTTTGAAGCCACTTTGACTGTCCCCCCCCCACCTTTCTCTTCCTTAAAGTCATATGTGTTCTTTTGCTTCACTGTTTGAGTATAGTCAAGCATACTCAAACAGTGAAGCCACTGTGCGAGAAGACTAGATTCTTTGGGATGAGGGGGATGAACTCCTCCATAGGCTTCACATTCTCATTTAGGACAATTTAGGATCAAACATGCATACCCTAGTAAACAGAAACATACCGTCTGCAAACTTGACAGACCCCAAGGACCCCAACCCTTTAAAATTTCATGAAGGGTGGTAAAAAAGATAGAAAACAAAACAGGTGTTTCATATTTTTTTTTTTAACTTGCAGCCTTTTCATTCCATAAGTTCTGCATGTTTCTGACCATGAAATGCAGGTACTGTATATTATGTTATGCATTGTTTAAATGGCTACTAAATGATCTCTTAATCAGTGTTTCTATTGATGACACTTATGCCAGGCAAAACTGCCCACTTTGGCAGATGACCATGGAATGTAAGCGACCACCAACATAGGTTTCCCTGTGTGTGTGTGTGTGTGTGTGCAGAGTTTGTAATTTGCTAGAGCTCTGTTTAAAATGAAATATTAATGCTTGTGATTGTAGCAGTTGTGACTTATAATATTGACTTGTTTTCTTTTGTGAGTTAAAAAAGGTCATTTAATTCTTTAGGATTTGGAAGTAACATTTTCTTGTACAGAAATTACACAAGAAAATGTTTTGTACACCAGAATTATTTGAAACGATTTATTTACAAAATAAGGTATGAAAGCCTCCCTATGCTTTCACAAATTCGTGATGTGCAATTGTGCATTTCATTTCATTTGAGGAAAGTTTTTCATTCATTGTATTTCTCAAGCATGAATGTTTTATAAAGCAAAACTGGACTGCCTGGTATAAAATAAAAAGTAATACTGTCTGATTCTATTTTCTCACTGTACATTTTGCCGTCAAAGCTACTCATGTTGACAGCAGGAAGACCAAGTGCTCAGGAACATAAAAAGTAATAAAGACAGCCGATAAAAACAACAGTAATTTGGCCATTGAAATTTATTACTGAATTTTCTGTTCAAATGTAATGCATAGAAGTGCTTAATGCTTTCCCAAATACACCTTAAAATACGCAAAAGTTTTCAAGAAATGTGAAACCTTTTGCGTCTTGTGGAGTTAGAATTGAACCCATATAAGAAATGTGAAACCTTTTGCTTCTTGTCGAGTTAGAATTGAGCGTCTCTAAGTATGCAGACCATCACACATCATTGAGGGTATTGCATTTCTCAGTAACTGAAATATATTAAATGTTAGACTTTCTATCTAGTGCAGGAAATCAGTTATTCGGTTGCAATGAGCTTGTATTGCTTCTAGTTTTGTTGTAAGATATACCTCAGACAGGGGGGCATACATAGAATTTTTTTTTCGGGGAGGGCCGACAAAAAGCGAGTCTTTGAAGTCCACCATAATAAAATGAAGGCAGTTTTTCTGTTGTAAGTTGATGCATTTTTATTAAATTAAGGCATTTTTTTTCTAATGTTAATTGCATTTTTATCAAAAACTTTTAAAAATGAAGCACACTTGGGGGGGCAGTGCCCCCTGATCTCCCTCTAAATACGCCCCTGAGCTTAGAGCTTGCCATTGTACGGTTACTTTCTGTGTTGAACCTGTTAAACACACTGTAGACTTTGATAATTTACCTTCCATTCAGATTAAGTGCACTTTCTTTATTTGTGTATGTTCTTGAAGAAAAAATTATAGATGGAATTACTCAAAAAAACATAAGAATCATTCAGCATTAAGTAATTTCAACATATATTTGGTGTTTTGTCATATGAATCTGAAAAGTTTTGAAGTTGGCAAAATTCCATTCAAAATGTTGTAGTTCATAAACAATGTTGTGTGGAATTTTCATGAACATTTGTTAAATAACTTGTGTGTAGGTACTCTAGAACTGTAAATAACCTAATGAGATTCATAGGGATACAGGAGTCATATTTTGGATACATGACTTGCCATTTTCACAACAGATATAAGAAACTGTATAATTTTTGTCAAAATATTATGCTGTGGGGATAAGGTAGCAACACTGTGCCACATTCATGGACAGTCAGATAACTTGAAACTGCACTATTTTGAGACATGGCAGCCAACAAGTTGCACATGTGTCACTATCTGTTCATGTTTAATATCAGGAAAATTGTAGAAGCATGAGACTGGAATTGTTTTGGCATAGGACAAGAAAGCTTGTAGGTGCAAGCACATGTCACAAGTGGTTTGAAAAGTGATTGTAGCCAGGAGGATAAGCAGCATAGCAAATTGCTGAAGGAGATGCAGAGCACAGATTTTCAAGCTCTTCTTGACAAAGATGCCCAGTCAACCATAGAACTGGCAATACAGTTGGGCATTAATCAGTCGAAAAGTGAAAACCACACAAAGTAAGTGCAGCATTTGTCAGGCACTGAACATGTGTGTTTCTTTGCTTGTCAGGCATCAGAAAAAAGTGCTTTCTAGAGAAAATCACTATGACAACCTACAATGCAAAAGATAATAGGTATGCCATTTTCTACCTGTTTGTGTATGACTAGGTGAAAGGCATGTATCAGTAACAAGTTTGAAGCTGTCACTGCACGATATTACACATGTTAGAGAACCAACTCTTCACAAGGATTAAAAGATTTGATAAGATAAAAATAAAAGTTAAAGATACTAGATCTTTCGTGTAGGCTACCTACACATCAAGTACAAACTAAAAGGTGAACACAGGCCAGCAATCCAATTCATAAGTTCATGATGCAGGGAAGTAACTAAAATGCAGTTTCATAGGGCTCGTGAATAAGTGATGCACTTCCACAAGAAGAAGTGAGGAAGCCTTTACTCACCAATGACACCTGTACTCCTCCTGTTGTATAAGGCAGCGGTGCGTATGAATGTAATTCATTATTACAACATTGTTTACTGTATTTGTGAATCAGTAAACTTTCTGCAAATAAAGTACCGTAAGTCCTTTAGTTTTCGTGCAAAGTAGGATATGTGCGTCCTTCCAGACAGGTGTATGGGTACCTCCATTTGCGAGCCGGGATAGCTTGGTTGCAGAGGACTTGTCTGGTGGTGTATTGATGTTCAGACAATCTGACACCTAAGCTACATAAGGTGGATCCAATGTACTAGGGAATATCAAAAAGTTCATGCAATCGCACAAAATTATTAAAGCTACGGAAACTATTTTTGTTTTATTTTGTTATATATACATTCAGTATACTGTACAATATAAATAATATTTAGCAACCCCTCCCCCCTTTCTTTTTCAGGAATCAAAAAGTCCATGATCATGGAGGAAGTAGAATTTCACAGTGTGATCTAGTTCCTTCATCTCCAAGGAAAGTCAGCTAAAAAAATCAATCAAGAAATGTTAAATGTATATGGTAAACACTATAATTCGTAATGCCGCCCCGTTCGCGCAGTGGTCTAAGCGATGGCCTCTGATCATTCGTCCGTAAGGGGTCCGGGTTCGACTCCCGGTGAGGCATGGATGTTGTGTTTGTCTTATGGCACTGGCTCTCCCCCTTCCCTGAAACCAGTGACCCTCAATTAGGGACGGGCGACTGCTTATAGCCCATTGAGTTGCTCACGGCGGTCGTTAAACCTTCAATCAAAAAAAAAATCTTACATAAATACTAGTATTAAAAGAAATCCGTTTTGTTGCACGATGATATTTATTCTGCTAAAAAACGAGGTCTATGTACAGGTTAAACACATGAGCACATTCGGTGTCACCGTGACACCTTCATCAGATGTGATTTCAATCATGAGGTTACATGCTGGTCTGAAATACGTGGAGTAGATGCATCATGGGAAAGATAATATCAGTGTCACATGATATACCAGATAACAAGACAGTCAAAAAAGCATAATTAGGCAACGAAAATTACTCAACAGAAACAATAGTTATTGTGCTGTCCTCCCCAATAAGATTGCTCCAGGGTTCAGGTAAAACACAAGGATAATAGTCATTACAGCAACGTGTATTATAAGCCGAAATATAGAGGCTTTCTGTAAATAACAAGGAATAAACAGAGTTAGGTGTGTTTATGATCTTAGCGTTGTCCCAGTCTGGGATGGAATTTCCAGCACTTACAGTTCTTGCAAAAGAGGTGCTTTGGCGATTCATTTTTAAATTATATCTGTGTTCATTTAATCTCAAATCCAAATTTCTTTTGGTTGAACGCACACAATGATTATTTAGTTCACCAGAAATAGTGTCGAGCATAGAAATAACACACACCCCATTTTTTCCCTTTGTTAATTTTGTCACGATCGTTGCGGATAATGGAACTTCGGTGCCGCCGAATATTTTGGATCTCTCAGAGTTGTCGGAGAGATCCAAACATATTTGGCGGCACCGAAAGATCCAGAGGACATCTCAATTCTAGGCGCTCGCCGTGTGGGAGGAGTAATCTTCTCGTCCACGGACCAGATGAATCAAATGCCTTCACAGTTCACAATTCGTTGTGGTGAACAGAGTCGTAAGATGGATCTGCTCACTGTAGCAAATGTAAAGCCCTGGGACATTTCTACAAAATGTGTCCCAATGTTTCTACTGAGCCAGCGCAATCGGCAGAACGTGCGGCTCCATAGCAGACCTCAGAGTCCGCCCGACTTTTTAATCTTTCGTTTGAACCTCTTCAAGGCCAGCTTTCAGTTTCCCAAAGTAAGCTTCCCCCATCTCTTACAGATACCCATTACCCTTTGCTGTCTACACATTCATCACTTCGAGCTCCTGCTGATCCCGAAGTTTCGGGTAATGGCGGTGCAGTTTCTGACACAGAGATCTCGAATGGTGCAGCCAATCAAGCTCTCGGCGATGGATCAGTCTATGATCCACGTGCACGTGTTGATAAGAGGCAGGCGCCACTGGCCTCTCGTGCTGCAAGCAAGCGAGGTCGGGCCCCTAGCCGTACTTCTTCGCGGACTCGTTTTCCGCCTCCTAATCTGCAAGAATATGATACGACTTCAGGTGACTCTACCTTTCAGATCAGTTTCGAAGAGTTCTTGGATAACCTTACAAGTATAGAGTTTTCTGCGAGTCCTGTGTCATATGAGCAACTGTATGACTTCTTGCTTGGCCCAACGAAAGCCAGTCCCTAGCAGACTTTTGTTCAGACTCACGGTCCTTCTTTTCCGGCAGCTGCAGGAGTTGGAGCTATTTGAAGATTATTCCTCACCGACTGATAAGAAGGGCGGCATTAGTTCGCTTATTACCCAGAAGATTTTGAAGTTCCGTATAGCTGCGTCTAAGAGTTGTCTCTCAAAAACTGACTTGGCACCTTCAAGTTAGCCACTTTCAATTGCAGGGGTTTTGGTATCCCCTTGTGAACTCTCGTGCGTACGAGGATCTCACGGCTGCGTCCGCTGATATTCTCCTGTTGCAAGAGACGAATTGCTCTACCAATAAGCAATTCCACCGGTGCCGTAATTGGCCGTTTTCCTTCCATCACGCTTTTCGTTTCTCGGTGCCCGGTGGCATTGCCGTCGGAGTGCATCGACGCTTTCTCAGTCGATTGTCATATTTCAATGCAGTAAACCTTTATCGCGATTTATTTCAATGTCTTACATTTTGTATTGATTCAGTCACTTTCGCCGCCCCGGTGGAGCAGTTGTCTAAGCGATGGCCTCTGATCATTCGGGAAGGGCTCTCTCCCTTCCCTGGAGCCAGTGACCCTAAATTAGGGACGGACGACTGCTTATAGCCCATTGAGTTGCTCACGGTGGTCGTTAAACCTCCAATCAATTCAGTCACTTTTCATGTATTTAATGTATATGTGCCTGTAGATGATGTGGTTTTTGAACCCCTCTTTTTTCGTCTCCGGGCTGCGTTGACGGAGGTCCCCTCTACGAGCTATTGTGTCCTTGCAGGTGACTTCAACTGCACTCTGAAACCCTTCCTGGATCGTCGCTCTATACGTAGCGAGTACCGTCAACAACCTGTCACACAACTGACGCAACTCATCCATGATTATCAGCTGGTGGATTCATATCGTCAGTTGAATCCTGCCACTATCTCTTACAATTGTCACAGCCCACCAGCGTTGAGTGCTGCAGCGGCACGTCTTGACCGCATCTATGTCTCTCATCCATTACTTCCCGCCATAACGGAGGCTAAACATCTTCCGACGGTATATTCTGATCACTGTGTGGTCCTTCCTACCGTCTGCGTCTCTCCCGCTCCACCTTGCTCCGGTAGAACTTGGACGTTCGACGACTCCATACTATCAGATCCTGCCTTCACACTGCAGTCTAGCAGTTTCTGACAGAGAGGCGCCATCTTTGTTTGTGGCTTACCATCAAGAATGAGCTCCAGCTTTTTGTCAGGAAATTATCGTTTGCGGCCTCCAATGATCGTGCGATGGTCATCGCTAATCTTTGTCAAATCTTTTGTTCTCTGTCTCTGACAGATCCGCTCTTTTCTATCTATCAAGCTGAGCTAGACGCACACATTCAGACGCTTGCCCAGCAAGCTGTTTGCCGCACTCGTATGCTCCATATTTCCCCGTCGGCAAAGTCCTATGAGGCGCTGGCACGATTGCAATCTACTCGCCGGGCGTCATCTTCAATACGTCATCTTCGCCTGGCAGATGGTTCAGTCACTTCAAACCAATCTTTGATTTACTCAAACGTCCATAGATTCTACACGGAGAAATTCTGTGCGGTTGCGCAGAACGCTATCCCCTCTTCTACCCCTTTACTTTCTTCTCTCCCTCAGGTCCCATTTCATCTTTGTGCCGCGCTTCTTGCTGACCTTACTCCTACTGAACTTAAGGAGGTGTTTGCCTCCCTCAATCCCCACGCCTCTCCGTGACCTGATGGTTTACCTTTTTTCTTTTTATCGTACTTTCCTTTCATCTCTACTACAGTTTCTGTCTGCCTGCTTTTCTTGTGCCCTTCCTTCTTCTGCGCTTCTGCCAGAGTTCACCACAGCCCATGTCATCCTTCTTCCGAGAAAGGGAAAACCCTCTGGACCTGACAAATTGGCGCCCTATCTCAATTCTTAACCTCGACTTCAAGTTTTTTTACTAAAATTCTCTCTCGCTGCTTGAATTCTGTCCTTCCTTTCGCTATCTCACCCGACCAGTCATACGCCGTGCCTAGTCGGTCTATCTCTACAGACCTTTTCTTTTCTCTGGAATCTTACCTTTCTTGCTCGTCAACTTTCTGAACCTCTTGCTCTCCTGAATGTAGACCAAAAATCAGCTTTTGATAACATCTCCCATGACTATCTCACCGCCGCCCCGGTGGCGCACTGGTCTAAGGCGCTGGCCTCTGATCATTCGTCCGTAAGGGGTCCGGGTTCGAATCCCGGTCAGGAATGGATGTTGTGTTTGTCTTACGGCACTGGCTCTCTCCCTTTCCTTGAACCAGTGACCCTAAATTAGGGACGGGCGACTGCTTATAGCCCATTGAGTTGCTCACGGTGGTCGTTAAATCTCAAAAAAAAAAAACTATCTCACCGCGGTCCTCCTTCGTTTTGGGTTTCCTTTCCCTTTCATCACTCTCAGCCTCTATCGGGGCACCCATTTTCATGTCCGGACAGTCTCCTTTTTAACAGCACTTATTCCGTTGCAACGTGGGATTCGGCAGGGTTGTCCCTTCTCGGGTCAGCTTTTTGCCCTCGCATTTGAAACTTTCCTTCTAGCCGCTCGACAGTCTCTTCTGGAATCTTTGCACCCGACCGTGGAAAGTACACCTCATCATCAACTTGTTTATACAGCATATGCAGACGATGCTACGTTTTGCCTCCGGAGAGATAACCAGTTTGAAGGTCTTCTGACTGTATACCAGAGCTATGCTGCTCTTTCAGGAGCTTCACTCAACGTGGCCAAAAGCACTGGATTATGGTGTGGGTCGTGGGTCGGTCGAACTGATACTCCATGGAGTGCAGTTTGGTCCTCCTCCACCCAGAAGATAGTGGGGGCCCACACCGGTCACCCGTTTACTGTTTGTTCTGCTACGTGGGATTAGATCCTTCCTCGATTACAGCGTACTGCCGCTTTCTGGCGCTCAACTCACACTTATACGTCGTATCATCAGCGAGCGGATATCATTCAACGTTATCTACTTTCTCAATGCATGTTTCCGTGGAATTCTGCAGTGCTTTCTTCTGCACGTCTCAACAACATCAACAGCATATTTACATCTGTGATGTGGCCATCCAAACATTGGATTGCTGCTTCAACTCTTCATCTCCCAACAGCTCTCGGAGGCATTCGCTTCCCAGATGTCCACCTTTTTTATCGGGCAAACCGCGTCACCTCTTTTCTCTGTCTTTTACTCACCCCCTCTCCTTCGCTTTGCACCACTCTAGGAGTCATTCTCTCAGTTTACGATCCATCCTTTTCTTTTCTCCCATTCCTTCCGATGGATTCTTTCTCTCTTCCTTCAGCTACGTAATTTTCCTTCTCTCATATCCGAAGCTCTAGCGTTCTTTCGCTCTCTTCCCCCTCTCCCGGACACCTCCTTCTACCACCCGTGATCTCCTCGTTGAACTTCTCTTCTTTTCGACACTTATTCATCCCCTTCACTTGCCTTATTTTTTTCTCTCTCATGGGTTTCGTTCCGGTTTCGTAACGGTTTGCTCCATTGTAACACGAGACTTTCTCTGGAAACCGCTATTCTCCATCTTTCCTGATCCCACCCCTTCTATCGTGGATGAATATGCCCTTCTCCGTTCCTCTCTCCAATCTCTTTATCCCTCCCTTGTATTCGCGGATGGTCTTCTCGCTGTATCTGGTCCCAGCCTTTCTCTGCCCTTCTTCCTCCCTCTCCGGGGCTCAACGGTCTCAATTCACTCTGTCTCCCTTGGCTCTCTTTATTTATTTCTCCAGGAACCTTTCGCCCTTCCTCACCCTCTTCCGGATGCTCGTTCCTCTCTTCGGCCATCTGGTCAGCTTTTCTTTCTCCGCTAGAGCGTAAAATCCACTGTCGCTTTCTTCACCGTCGGCTACCTGTTCCTTCTACTCTATCCCGAATGGCTCTTTCCTCCTCACCTCTTTGCTCTTTCTGCGGTTCTGTTGGTGATGAGGCTCACATGTATTGCCACTGTCCGATTTTGCTCCCGATTCTACACTGCATTCCATCTTGCTGACATCATCTCTTCCCGCAACTTGCCCTTTATTGCATATTCCTGGCTCCTCTTGACAAAGCATCCGCTGTCTCGAATACCTGATGTCTGTGCCTACTTGTTTGTTCTAGTGAAACACGTGATTTGCCGCGCCGGTGGCGCAGTGGTCTAAGGCGCTGGCCTCTGATCATTCGTCCGTAAGGGGTCCGGGTTCGAATCCCGGTCACGCATGGATGTTGTGTTTGTCTTACGGCACTGGCTCTCTCCCTTCCCTGGAACCAGTGACCCTAAATTAGGAACGGGCGACTGCTTATAGCCCATTGAGTTGCTCACGGCGGTCGTTAAGCCTTCCATCAAAAAAAAAAACCTTCAATCAAAAAAAAAAAAATTGTGGTTTTAACATTTACGATTGTAATTTCTTGGTGGCGAGGCCCCAAGCATCTGTATAAAGTGTCGCATGTATCATCCCATTGTTTTCCTTTGTTGCTTTCATCGTCGAGTGCGGCGGGCCTGTATATATTCATTTGTCGAAAATAAAGATTAGTTTGATCTTCAGTAACGTACAAGTTTTTTTTTATTGGAGGTTTAACGACTACAGTGAGCAACTCAATGGGCTATAAGCAGTCGGCCGTCCCTAATTTAGGGTCACTGGTTCCAGGGAAGGGAGAGAGCCAGTGTCGTAAGACAAACACAACATCCATGCCTCACAGAATTCGAACCCGGACACCGTTCGGACGAGTGATCAGAGGCCATCGCTTAGACCACTGCGCCACCGGGGCGGCATAACGTACAAGTACACACAATATGATACGACGAAAGGTACCGCATCTGGCGACAAATACTACAGGGGCGGCGCAGTTTCAGGAAGGGAGTCTCTGAATGGGCAGGTCATATCTAAGTAAGCTGGTCTTGCTTTTTTTTATTGGAGGTTTAACGACCACCATGAGCAACTCAATGGGCTATAAGCAGTCGCCCGTCCCTAATTTAGGGTCACTGGTTCCAGGGAAGAGAGAGAGTAAGTGCCGTAACACAAACACAACATCCATGCCTCACCGGGATTCGAATGTGGACCCCTTTCGGACGAATGATCAGAAGCCATCGCTTAGACCACTGAGCCACCGGTGCGGCGCTCGTCTTGTTAAAGGTCTTTGATTATACACTGACGGAAAAAAATCCGAACACCAAGGAGTAGTTATGTTAGATAAACGTCAGTTGGTAGGCGGTGAGAGTTCATCTGTAAGATGACGTCTATGCAAATTTCGCATGTGGCGCTGGTAGCGCCCCTCGGAACATGCAAAGCAGGTTTGCTGTAAATACGCGCTGTAACGTTCGTGAGTGTTAGTTATCGTTGAGATTCGACGTGTAGGATGCTGATGTTAGTCAAGAATGCCTTGAAGAAGACGAAGAAGCCATTATCAACAGCTCACGGAGTTTGAACGAGGTCGTGTAACAGGGCTATGAGAAGGTGGATTTTCTTTCCGCAATATTGCAGAATGACTTGGCAGGAATGTAGCCACTGTGCATGATTGTTGGCAGCGGTGGTCAAGGGAAGGTACTGCCTCAAGAAGACCGGGTTCCGGCCGGCCACGTGTGAGAGGGAAGACCGCCGTGTACGGCGTATGGCCGTGGCGCATCGTATCGCGTCTGCGGTAGCAATTCGAGCTGCAGTTGCCACCACAGTGACACAACGAACTGTTACAAATCGGTTACTTGAAGGACAGCTCCGAGCCAGACGCACTGTAGCGTGCATTCCACTTACTCCAAACCACTGCCGTTTGCGACGTCAGTTGTGTCAAGCTAGAGCTCATTGGAGGACGGAGTGGAGATCTGTTGTGTTTTCTGATGAAAGCCGGTTCTGCCTGGGTGCCGGTGATGGCCGTGTTTTGGTTAGAAGGAGGCCAGGTGAGCGCCTGCAACCAACGTGTCTGCGGCCGAGACACACTGGACCTACCTACACCTGGAGTTATGGTCTGGGGAGCAATTTCTTATGACAGCAGAAGGACTCTCGTGGTTATCCCACGCACCCTGACGGCACAGTTGTACGTCGGTCTGGTGATTCAACCTGTTGTGCTGTCATTCATGAACATCATTCCAGGGGGTGTTTTCCAACAGGATAACGCTCGCCTGCATACCGCTGCTGTAACCCAACATGCTCTACAGAGTGTTGACATGTTGCCGTGTCCTGCTAGATCACCAGATCTTTCACCAATCGAGCACGTATGGGACATCATTGGACGACAACTCCAGCTCACCCCCAACCAGCATTAACCGTCCCTGTATTGACCGACCAAGTGCAACAGGCATGGAACTCCATCCCACAAACTGACATCCAGCACCTGTACGATACAATGCATGAACGTTTGCGTGCTTGCATTCAACATTCTGGCGGTTACACCGGTTATTAATGTACCAGCATTTCACATTTAAAATGACTCTTCTCGCGCTTACATTAAGCTGTGATCTTGAAATATTAATCGATTAAATATGTTACCTATACAAATGTATTGCTGCCATTTCATTCCTCTACAACTATTTTTTCGTGGTGTTGGGATTTTTTTTTCCGTCTGTGTATTAGTGTCGGTGCGCCAGGGAAACCTAGGTAGGTAGTGTTTAATTTGTGCTAACACATGGTTGACTTTCGGGGCTCATTCAATTTTTTGTAGTTAATTGTTATTTTATTGAGTTATTACCAATCTAGATTGTTCTTCTATTACTTTTTAACAGAAGAACTTTAATCAAAAGATTTTCATTTGTTGATAATGCAATGCAACATTTGGATGTACTGTCACTTTCGTGGGAAAGAAGTTTACCATCAGTTGCTGCTTCAGCTTCTTTCCTTCCCAGTGTGATTCCTCCCACTGGGATTCAAACACTAGATAATGAATGGAAAATGCTTCGAAATACTAATCTTGAAACACACTCTGATGTATGTGTGCATGACTTTTGGTCATGTGCGAAAAATAATACCATGTGACGGAAGCACATGGCCGAAAGTCATGCACACATTCATCAGAGTAAATAACACCTATTCCCATCATTGTCGAAATTTGTGGCATGTTTGTTATTTTTCCTTCATCAAGGGCTGTAATAGAAAGTTTTTTGTTTTTTTTTTATGATGAACATCAGAAGACAAATCAGAGAAACACACTTTCTTCAAAAACTGTATGTCGGTTACTGTACGCAAAGCGTATGCTTTCAAGTTCTTCATGGAATAGCTTTAACGGGTGAAATGGTTTTGTAGAAAAAATTAACATTAGCACCTGTGATAGAGATAGTGAAGATAATAAGATTAGGACAACAGTCCAAATTCTGACAGTGCGAATTCAACAGTTCAGTTGCCCCATTTTATTGGACGTTGCATTATAATCATTGCAGAAAAGCTAACAATTGTCTTTTAAGAAAGAAAATTAAGCAGTGGCGACTTTTCAGGTGAAGTAGATGAAGTGCCTCTTCACCTATTTTACTCAAAATAAAGTTTTATTCAGTATTTTTTTTTATAATATATTCTCTTTTGCCTTTATTCAGTTCCAAAATACTCAAAATTTTGAATAGATATTAATTCACATGGCGCACTCAGTACGAAAAACAAATCCTTATACGTAAAACAGTGCAGGTGAAGAGCCGAAATGAGAATGCTTGGAAGTCTGCAGTTTTCCGCCGAGTTGTCATAGTAACCGTGTCGTCACGCTCCCCAATCTGCTCGCTCAAGTGAAGTGTTTCAGCTTCAGGCGCCTTACCTTTGCATCTTTCAGTTTTTGAGCGTAAAGTCGTGAGAGATCACGGTGGAGCCGTCGGACTACCAGCGTACCTTGCAATCTGCTAGGGCTTTTTCCTTGTAGTGCTTTTTCCTCGGGCTTTTTCCTTGTTGTTGAAAGCTTTAACCGATATTTTAGGTTTGTGTACAATTTAACTGATAGTGATAGTTTTTAGTATGCATCCTGTGGACGACATTGTTTGTAATTTATTGCAAACTCCATTTGATCTGTGGAAAGATGAAGATAAAAGAAACATTTTGCTTCAAGGACGACCATGGAGAATTGTTGCCAAGAACGAAATCAAGAAGAGCGGTAAATCTAACAATGTCAATTTTTTAAAATTGTTGGTTTGCTGAATATAAATGGATTTGCAGCACTTCTGTGTTAATTTTTTTTTTTTTTTTGGCCCTGCTTACTTTTTAGTAATAAACATTCGGCGTGGAATAAAGACGGATTCTCAGATTTATTAAGCGTAACACGGTCACTTCATAAACATCGTGATTCTAGCGAACACCTGAAATGTGGATTAATGTTAAGGAATTTTGAAAAAATTCAAAACACCATTGCCGATGTCCTGAGGAAGAATGCTTGGCTTTTGAAAACGCATTTTAATGAAAACGTTCGTTTAAATATACTTTTCCTGCAGACAGTGATTGATGCAGTATTAGTCCATACTGTATTTGAGCAAACAAGAACTAGCATTCCATGGCCATGACGAAAGCATGGGCTCGATAAATCGTGGAAATTTCATTTAATTACTTTCATTGTTGATATGAAGAAGTTCTTTAGAAATTGAACATCAATACTAAAGGATAAAAAAATATTCAAAATTAATTAGTTGAATGTATTTCTGAATATATAAACGATCACGTCAAAAATTAAATAATTTTTGATTGTTGATTCGGAAGGTGTATTGGTTGAGGGATTTTTGGGTTTCCATGATGTGAACGAAGACAGAACGTCAGGAGCTTTATACAAAATTCTGGAACAGTCTGATTACCAACACAAATAAATAAGACAATGTTACGATGGGGCAAGTATAATGTCTGGACACTTAAATGAGCTACAGAAAAAAAGTCAAGGATAAAGCTTCTCAAGCTGTTTTTGTTCATTGCTTAGTTCATCGTTTGAATCTTGTTTTACACCAGAAATTTTCTAAAATTTCTAAAGTATCAAATACTTTTGCAATCCTCTGGGGAATTGCTTCGTTTGTTCATCATTCTGCGAAGCGGTCTTATACACTTGTATCAACAACCGCAAGACGCAGACCAACCATAACAGAAACTCGATGGTCGAAATTAGTGAGTGTAGCAGTGGCGGCTTTTTTGGAAAAATAGGTGAAGAGGTACAAGAGCAGTATGTTTTTTTTTGTTGTAATTGAAGGTTTAACGACCACCGTGAGCAACTCAGTGGGCTATAAGCAGTAGCCCGTCCCTAATTTAGGGTCACTGGTTCTAGGGAAGGGAGAGAGCCAGTGCCGTAAGACAAACACAATATCCATGCCTCACCGGGTTTTGAACCCATACCCCTTTCGCACGAATGATCAGAGGCCATCGCTTAGACCACTGCGCCACTGTGGCGGCAAAGAGAGTAGTATGAAAAGATATCTACTGTCTACAGTGAAAATCCCTTTGCCGCCCCGGTGGCGCAGTGGTCTAAGGCGTTGGCCTCTGATCATTCGTCCGTAAGGGGTCCGGGTTCGAATCCCGGTCAGGCATGGATGTTGTGTTTGTCTTACGGCACTGGCTCTCTCCTTTCCCTGGAACCAGTGACCCTAAATTAGGGACGGGCGACTGCTTATAGCCCATTGAGTTGCTCACGGTGGTCGTTAAACCTCCAATAAAAAAAAATCCCTTAATGAGGACTTACCTATTTTTTGTAGGTTAAATAAATTTTTCTTCCTTTTAAAACTGCAAAAATATCGATTATGTCGTCATAAGATGGTTAGATGGTTGTTTCTTCGTGAGCATCAATAAAATGTCTGCCTGAATAGAAATATTTGCCAAAGAAGCAAATCTATCTTGGGAACGAGTGTTCCTTGAGCAAGTTTGTATTATTTTAAGAAATCTTTCCACTGGCACACTTGTTAAACAGAGGAAAACCAATTTATAATCTTTTGTAAAAATGTCTTAGTCTTCGTGAAACACTCGAAGGAGTTCTTGAGTCACTATATTCCTTAATTTTTCATCGGCATATACAAGAATCAGTTCATTTTTAAGGCGCTGGTGCTTAGTAAATATGTTTCCGTAAAAATGTAGATTTTCAAGAGCGCGAGAGGAAAAGCAGATATTAAATTATTCGAATTTAGTTGTGTAGCAAGTCAGACAAATTGAAGTTTCTTACAATCTTGAAATCTTATATCCATTTTCATAAGAATGTGGTCCAAAATTTCCAAATACAATTGTTTATAATTTTGAAAAATTGTTTCCTGTGTAAGAGCAGCATATTCCCGTTCTTATTTCTGTGATTCTGCTAGCTTTCCCAAACTGTGTTTCAAATAACTCATCGTTCCTTTTATGGCTAAAAATTTAACGAGTTTTTTTTTTAATTTGAGTTGCACAGTAGTTTATGTTTAGTTATTTTTTCTTCAAAAGTTCGAATAATAGATCGGTGGAGCCAAAACTGTAATTTCGAAAGTATTCATATCTTTCAAAAACCTCTTGGCAAGATGAATTGATTTTTTATCAGATTATTCGCTATTCGTCAGAAATCCGAACACTTCCTTCAATTTATCCCAATCTTTTATTTATTTATTTTTTTGATTGGAGGTTTAACGACCACCGTGAGCAACTCAATGGGCTATAAGCAGTCGCCCGTCCCTAATTTAGGGTCACTGGCTCCGGGGAAGGGAGAAAGCCAGCACCGTAAGACAAACACAACATCCATGCCTCACCGGGATTCGAACCCGGACCCCTTACGGACGAATGATCAGAGGCCAGCGCCTTAGACCACTGCGCCACCGGGGCGGCATCCCAATCTTCAACAACTACACTACAGTGGCGGCTTTTCAGGTGAAGTAGGTGAAGTCCTTTTCACCTATTTTACTCAAAATAAAGTTTTATTCAGTATTTTTTTATAATATATTATTTTTTGCGTTTATTCAGTTCCAAAATACTCAAAATTTTGAATAGATATTAATTCATATGGAGCGCTCAATACGGAAAACAAATCCTTATACGCAAAACAGTGAAAGTGAAGAGCCGGAATGAGAATGCTTGGAAGTCTGCAGTTTTTCCGCCGAGTTGTCATGGTAACCGTGACGTCACCCTATCCAACCTGCTCCTCTTTCCCAGTGCTTGGGAGATAATTGCTGGTCCTTAGCTCTCCACCCCTGAAACACGCAGGCGAAGTTGATGACGTAGCTGCGCTGGCTCTTCGGAAGCCAAGAGCTAAGAGGAGCTGTGCTTCAACAGACCACCATAGGAAAGGCACCTTCAGTTAATGTTATTACCGTATTTAACAGAATACAATGTGTCATCTATTGCAATGCTCACTAAAATATTAGACTCTGCCTTTTTCAGAAATAAAATATAAAGATTTTGAGTCTTAAAATCGGAAAGTATTGATGTAATAGTATAAATGCGATAATTTTAAACGAACAATTTCTGTCATGCATGCGTTTTCTTTAAAAAGTATTTTGCTTAATATACTAACCCTATTTTTCTGATGTCGAAAACTCAGTCTATCTTTCCTTTTTCTTTCCTTTTTTTAGTAATTCCCTAGAATTAGTGTTTTTTTTGTTTTTTTTTATTGGAGGTTTAACGACCACCGTGAGCAACTCAATGGGCTATAAGCAGTCGCCCGTCCCTAATTTAGGGTCACTGGTTCCAGGGAAGGGAGAGAGCCAGTGCCGTAAGACAAATACAACACCCATGCCTGACCGGGATTCGAACCCGGACCCCTTACGGACGAATGATCAGAGGCCAACGCCTTAGACCACTGCGCCACCGGGGCGGCAAATTAGTGGTTTAAAAACTTCCTCTCTCACAAACATTAGTTGTTTAAAACCTGTAAGACACGGAAAGCTACTGAGTTCTTCAAACTCTGTAAAAGTAGTTCAAACACTCTGTTAATGTATAAAATCAAAATTATTTACTTACATTTTATATCCATCATGATTTCTGAAGTTCACTGCGTTTAAAAAGGGGCGAACAAAATTTACTTCATGAAGTGAAGATATGTTTCTTATTGCACGAACTGGAAACTGTTTTCTTCATTGCACCAAATGTGAAACTTTTTTCTTCATTGCACAAACAGGAAAAAAAATTACGTTTTTTTCACTGCGTTTGAGTCAATCAATTCTTTCATTTTCTGCAGAGCTGTCCTGCGCGGCGCTAATCGTGAATTTCTGTTCAGAAAACGAATTCGAATAAATGTTCGGATTCTGCAAAACAGACTAACAGCATCTTGGTTGACAGATGGGAAACGTTTTTCTAGCTCATTTATGAGTTCCCGAATAACAACATTTCCTTTTCTAAATGTCCTGCCATGAACTGCGCAGAAAATCTGTTTTAAACTGTTTCACAGTATTATTCCAAAAACATGATGGTACTGTCAAACCACCAACAGATATTATAGTTTTACCCAATTATCTTGAACAGAATTAGTATCGGGGCAGTTTTTAGAAATAGTTCCTAAAGAAGGATCTTTATCGCGAACGCGATATGCTATGTATCCAGCTATGTAGGCCATGGCTTCCTGCTCAGAAATGGAGAGTTCTCTTGACTGCCCGTTCAAGTCAATCTCCCAAGCAATTGGAGATGCGTCTTCAAAAAATTCAAAGTTCATATCCTCACAGCTGTTTTCGGTTGAAGCCATTGTCACCAGATCCTCTACTTCTTCACTTCTGAAAGCATTTTCCAACAGTTCAGATGTTAAATAAACACCCAGGCTCTTAGGAGTTTCTGCTTGGGATTCAGTCGTATTAACTTTTTCGTTAAAAAAACGGAAATAAAAGTCAACACTCAGTGTACAACTTAAATAAAACAACGTGAAACAAATACTATAAACCAAGAAAAGAAAAGACGTGGACGTACAAAACCAATAACAGAGGAAAATTGGATCCTGTAGGCAGGTTGACAAACGAATTCGGGGAGCAGGCCAGCGCGATGACGTAGAAACAAGTGACCTACCCATTTTCCACCCTCCTTACCAGACACGGGTCGGCATTCAGTCTCTCAAAGTGACGGACTAGCCCTTCCTCTGTTAAGCCCTGCCTCTTTCCTACCTCCATGGCATTTCATGACGTTCTTTGCTAACCTTTGGCTTTACCATAATGTGTCAGATGCTGTCCTCAATTATGTTCTCATTTTGAATCTGAGGACAAATGTCATTTTGTCCTCAATTGCATTCTCAAAAATCTGGTCACCTTAATTGTAGAGAAAAAAATTGCTGATTTTTAAACTTTCCAACTGATTTTTTGGGATGAAATCTACTGATTTTTGAGAATTTTACTGGCAACACTGGTACAGAGGCATACACACACACATACCCAATGCATCGATATGCGTTCGTTTTTCGAAAAGTAGCAGTTTGATGTATACTAGTTTAATTCCAGTTTTGAGGAACCCCCTAAGATTACTAGGTAGTTATGAATTCTCATTACTTTTTGTTGCGTGTTTGACTAGTGTTTTGTTTTTTATTGTATGCTATTATGGTATTGGTGTGTGTGCGTTGGGGGAGGGGGGAGGGATAAAACCGAGTGTTAGTATTAGAAATAAATCTGTCCCAGCTGACCACTAGAATTTGCAGACCACTGGTCCACCAAAATGCCCAATGGTATAAAAAAAAAATCAAAAAAAAAACGCGACATTTGCAACCTATATAAAAAAATAAATGTCATTTGAATGGAATTATCTCCCATATTTGTTTTTAAAAGATCTAATTTGAAAGTGCAACGGACAGGACAAAGAATGTTTCCACAATAAGATTCTGATGGATTGGTGATATAGCAGGGTAAGAGTGCATTCTAATCTGTTAAAAAGGGAATGAGGAGACTCCAAGGGTACAGAAATTTACATACATTAGCATGCTTTATATATATGCTTTATTGTTTAGGGTTGAGCTTCTGTTTCCTTATTTTAGTCTTGTCCCTCCTGAAGAGCAGGATCTTTATTGTGCTTACTTCTGCTCATTACGAGTGGTGGGGATGGAGGTAACAAAAAACAGCTGTTGCTCTTAGAAGTAGAGAAGAGCGATATTTCACTACCTCTGATTTGATCACCGTTATCAGTAATTCACAGGTATCGCCTGCTATTGAAAAAAGTAATGAACGATGATCGTGCAGCCAACAATTCCTCACTCTGTCACTGCTACTCAGCATGCTTTTCGTGATGTATCACAGCTCCTTGTTAACTGTTACCGAGTGAATTCTGCTCCTGTTACTCGTTATCTGCTGTTGTGATTGGCACTTCTGCTACCTGCAGTAGATTGAAGCTGGCTGTTTTTTGTGATATTTTCACAGTGTTTGTTAGCTGAATTTCTGAATTTGCCGTTACTTCGTTCTCGACGAGTGCACTTCATCACAGGTGATCGAAGTGGCTACTTGTAAAAAAAAGAAACATAATTTCTAAACATCCGACGGTTAAACTGAAACTACCGACGACCCGTTCTTAAATTTCCATTACGGTGTTATCCTATTTTACGTTTTTCTCATTATTTTTCGTGGGGGGGGGGGCTTGCCTTCTAAAACCGAATTCAATTTAAAAATTTGTCTCAGAATTATACTAGAAATCTGTAAATATTATATATGCGTGTGTGCTGAATATCTAAATCAAAAATCTAAAAAAAAGTTTCAAGTTGTTTTTTAAATTTCTTTTGCCGTCCCGGTGCTGCAGTGGTCTAAAGCGATGGCCTCTGATCATTCGTCCGAAAGAGGTCTGGGTTCGAATCCCGGTGAGGCATGGATGTTGTGTTTGTCTTGTGGCACTGGCTCTCTCCCTTCCCTAGAACCAGTGACCTTAAATTAGGGACGGGCGACTGCTTATAGCCCGTTGAGTTGCTCACGGTGGTCGTTAAACCTCCAATAATAAAAAAAATGTTTTTAATTTTTTTTGTTTTATTTTTGACATTCACACGCTGTATGGCTCAAGTGTACTCCTGGAATACGATTTACATTATTTTCTCTCAACTCTGCATTGAGGCCTGTTCCACAATTCTAATGTTAATTATTAACTGCCAATTTAGTTTTGTATCAATCTGGTCGCAAGCTATAAATGTACCTTAATAGAAATCCCGTCCATATGGAGGTAATGAGCTACTCAAATTAAGCTCAATATCTCCCTTTAACTTACAAAATGTGTGTGGTACTTGATTATAATTATTTCTTTACCCGTAATTTTCTGCAATCCCCACATCCCCTAGAAAAATTATGGTAAATGCGTAGATTAGCGTCCTGAATTATTTCGTCGGAAAAATGTTAGTACCTGGAAAAAGTGCGACATACAGATTTTAGAGTATGGAAATTAATGGCAAATGGTGCAGAAATTTCATATTTTAAATGTCTTAAAAGATTTTTATCGTAATATTTACCTGTAAGTATAAGATGCTATGAAGCGAAGCTGTGGTAGGCCTAACGCATCGCTACGGCGGCGATGTGAAGCTTCGCTCCTTTAAAAGGAAGATTCGTTGCAATACCGAAATGATGGATGGAAGAGTACAAGAGAAAGCAGGTATGTTGTTGCCATGAGAACGTCATATGTTATCATGATACGCTACGGACAGGGCTTCAAATTTGAAATGGGAGTCTCCCCACTTGTGTTTGTAAATAGAGGGGATTGAAAATTTCTTGTGGGGAGTTTTGAATATGTGACTTAATAATAATAAAAGACTGGGAAAACAGTAGTAATTTTTCAAACAATATAAGCTATACTTGATCTTTAAAACAAACAGATGAATCAGTTCAAAAAATTTACTAAATTCAGTCTAATGCAAATTACCATGATTAATTTTACAAAACTAGAGTTGTGCATTTTGCAGTACATTGGTATCATAAAATTGCACCTGAAGTATATATGTCTGTCTTTCATTCCTTGCCACAGTTAGCAAGCTTTGATCAGCTGTTTTATTTCTGAGAGTTTTATCTGGCCCAATTTCAGAAATTTGCATTAAGATTTTTGTGCCGCCCCGGTGGCGCACTGGTCTAAGGCGCTGGCCTATGATCATTCGTCCGTAAGGGGTCCGGGTTCGAATCCCGGTCAGGCATGGATGTTGTGTTTGTCTTACGGCACTGGCTCTCTCCCTTCCCTGGAACCAGTGACCCTAAATTAGGGACGGGCGACTGCTTATAGCCCATTGAGTTGCTCACGGTGGTCGTTAAAACTCCAATAAAAAAAAAAAAAAAAAAAAAAAGATTTTTGTTGCTCAGTGAATCTCTAAATTTTTACTGAATTCTGTTTTGTGTGCTAAAGCCAAGTTCACATGGTACATTTGTTAAACACAACACAAGATTTACTTGCAAAAGAAACTTTTGACACTAATGGAAATGTGTGTAGATGGTTGCTTATAAAACTCTTAGAAAACTTTAAATCTTTGGATATTAGCACATATACTCTTAATGTTTTACAGCTATGCTTGAATAGTGAAATATTCCATAACTGCATCTTCATTAATTTTTGAGAAAAACAACAAAACTGGTCTGCCAGGCTTTTGAAAGACTGTACTGTGTGTTCGTTTGTATTGCTACTCAGATTCAGATTCTACACACTCAAACTTCAAAAAGAGTTCCATTGTGGCAGAATTCGGAAACCTGCAGTCTATCTCAACCACAAAAGATAAACCTTCACTGGACATTGTGATGTGCAAGCTTGGTATTACAAGGGTCAACTAATTTATTATTTTTGAACAAGTCTCCCTTCAGCTCTGAAAAAAAAAAAAAAAAATCTTGAATACTATGTATGAGATGTTTACAGTTCACATAATTGAGACTTGGTTGATTCAACCATTCTTCTGATATGAGTGTCCAGTTCTTCCCTTTGCAACTATTTATGGAGGGGAAATAACATTTAACAATAATTCAGGACAGTGGGAACAACATCGCAGAAAAAAATATTACGATTACGAAAAAATCTTTGCTCCGTCCAACTTCCGTTTTCGGAAATTGTTCCTCCATTTTCAAGCTGAAACACAATCAATTATCAAACAAAATTATATTTTACAATAATACTGAGCAGAGGGAATATCGCGAGAGAAAAAAATACGATTACAGATTAATCTGCAATTTGTCTAACTTCCGTTTTCGAAAGTTTTGAAAGACGAAATTCCATCCCCAGTGGGAAAAAGTCCCCCTTCCATTAGCACACACGGCAAACTCCCACCACCCAAAAAATTATCTTCAGTTTTGGGTCATTTTCGAGAACGACGCAAATGATGACAATAAAGTAAAGTCAGAGCTCCTCGAATCCGCGGAAGAAACTCGTGCCTAAAGTTTACAAAGAAATTTTGCAGCTGGCACAGTGGTCTAAGTGATGGCTTCTGATCATTCGTCCGAAAGGGCTCCGTCCGGGTTCGGATCCCGGTGAGGCATAGATGTTGTGTTTGTCTTACAGCTCTGGGTCTCTCCCTTCCCTGGAACCAGTGACCGTAAATTAGGGACGGGGGACTGCTTATAGCCCATTGAGTTGCTCACGGTGGTTGTTAAATCTCCAATAAAAAAAACAAAAACAAATTTTTTTTGCTCTGTAAAACTTCCGTTATCGGAAGCTGAAATACAAACATTTATGCAATAAATTGATATTTAATAACAATACTGGACAGAAGAGACTTCGCAAAAAAAAGAAATTACGAGTGCAGGAAATTTTTTCACTCCGTTTACTCTCGTTTACTTCCGGAAGTTCTGAATAACAGAATACCATTTCCCAGACGGAAAACGACTCCCCCCCCCCATACACACACACACTAATCTTCTGAAAAAAAAAATGTGTTTTTTTTTTTTTTGCTTCGATCTCGAGTATAGCCGAAATGTGGCGAAAAAAGCGGAATTCCGCTAATCCGAAGAAGAATCTCATGCCTGATCATAACAGTCAGAGACATGCAATATGAACTGCTAATGTGGCTACGTATGGAAGCCAATTCACGTGTCCATAAACTGATTATGTTCCCAATGTGAGCGATGTATTTTGCAATTTTCAAAACTCTTGACTATGTTACTAACACACAAATTTTTACGAAGGATACATTTTTAACGGGCGAATTTTGCAAGTGGTCTGAAAATGGACCCAAGATTTTATATTTATAATATATATACACTGAGTGGCCACTTTATTATGACCACCCCCCAGTACTTCGTTGGGCCACCTTTTGCCTTTAATACTGCGTCGATTTTTCGTGGCATGGACTCCACGAGATGTTGATTGGTGGTTTGTGGAATCTGAGACCATGCTTGATGAATAGCACCTTCCAGGAGTGTGAGATTGCAGGGTTGTGGAACCAGCTGTCTGATGGCTCGTTCAACTTCATCCCACAAATTCTCAATGGGGTTGAGATCTGGAGATTGTGGGTGCCACCTAAGCAAAGTAAACTCACCGGCATGCTCCTGAAACCAATCCTGTACAATACAAGCACTATGGCAGGACGCACTATCTTGTTGAAAGTAGCCATCGCCATTGGGATAAACCATCCACATGACAGGATGCACTTGGTCCGCAACGATGTTTAGATATGATGTGCCAGTCAGACGTTGATCAACACGAATTAAAGGGCCCAAAGCATGCCAGGAAAACATTCCCAAACCATAACGTTGGCTCCACCAGCTTGAAGGGTTGTAGCAATGCATTTGGGGTCCATGCTTTCGTGCTGTTTCCGCCAAATTCTCACTCGGCCATCAGCATGGATGTGATTCATCGGACCACATAACTTGTTTCCAATTATCAACTGTCCAATCCTGTGTGAACTGGAGACGTTTGTTTTCTCTTGTTAACTGCAGACAGCAAAGGTGTTTGAACAGGCCTTCGGCTGCCATATCCCATCCGATGCAGTGTACGGCGAACAGTGCGTGCAGAGATCATTTGAGGGGATCCTTGATTAAGATGGTCTGTAATTTGCTGCACTGTTGCCCTTCTGTTGTCTGTTACCAGTCAGGACACACTCCGTTCCTCTCGAGCAGTCACTAGTCGATGACGACCACACATTGCACGTGGAGACCCAGTTTTTTGACTGACAGTCCAGTCTTTAAACACTTTGACAACAGCTGCCCTGGAACATTTCAGGAATGCGGCGGTTTCTGTGATACTCGCTGCATGGCTCCGAGCTCCTGCAATCATCCCACATTGAAAGTCCGTCAAATCGCATTTTTACCCATCTCGTCACTCAAAAATCACTTCTACTACTGTCGCAAGCACTAAGCTTTCCCTTTTTATACTAGCCTCTCCCTCTAGCGGCAACAGTGTGCAGTCATAGCTCATTTGCTTAAAACTGTTTGGTGGTCATAATAAAGTGGCCACTCAGTGTATAATTTTATCATCATTGTCAACCATTATCAATCCACTGCTGGACGAAGGTCTCCCCAAGTTTCCTCCACAACGGTCTGTCTTGTGCCAGTCTCCTCCATGTCACTCCCGCATACTTTCGAATTTCATCCACCCATCTCCCATGTGGTCTTCTTCTGGGTCTTTTCCTGTCCCTTGGAATCCAATCTAAAATTTCGGCTGTCCATCGATGGTCTGTCCTTCTGGCAGTATGTCCAGCCCATTGCCATTTCAGGGATTTAACTCTGATCATGATGTCTTCCACTCTTGTCATTTTTCGGATTCATGAGTTCCTTTTCTTTTTTATCTCTCCTGGTTACACCAAGCATGCACCTCTCCATGCTGCTTTGAGTTGTCTGCAGCCTTTGTATGTCTCTTTTAGTTAAGGTCCACGTCTCTGCACCATATGTAAGCACTAGAAGGATGCATTGATCAAACACTTTTCTTTTAAGACATAATGGCATATTGCTCTTGAAAATTATGCTGTTTCTTCCAAAAGCTCTCCAGGCAAGTTTTGTACGCCGATTAATTTCTTCATCAATGTGACCCTCACTTGATATCTGCTGTCCAAGATAAACGTACGTGTCTGTTATCTCCAGCTTTTCTCCATCAATCGATAAATCTTCATTTCTTGAAAAAGCATTGAACATCACTTTTGTCTTCTGAAAGTTCATTTTTAATCCCACTTCTTTACTCTTGTCAGCAAGTTCCTGGATCATACTCTGCAGCTCTGATGGGGTAGTTGCAAAAATGACTACATCATGAGCAAAACGAAGGTGAGTTAGATAATCTCCA
Organism: Macrothele yani; assembly: GCA_039090855.1. Taxonomy (NCBI): domain Eukaryota; kingdom Metazoa; phylum Arthropoda; class Arachnida; order Araneae; family Macrothelidae; genus Macrothele; species Macrothele yani. The sequence continues at coordinate 140,205,526 of CM076994.1, forward strand.
TTAATCTTTATCCCCTTGTTTTCCCAGCTCAGCGACTGAAAGACACCCTCCAATGTAGCATTAAAGAGCTTCGGAGATAGGGTGTCACCTTGTCTCACTCCCTTTCCTACTTTTATGTTTGCTGTATTTCCAAACAGCCGAATCTTTGCACTTGCATTTTCATAGATGTTATTAATAATATTAATGTATGCATCTTCAATACTGCAGGATTTCAGAGCCATTGCAACTGCTGATTGTTTCACCGAATCAAAGGCTTTCATAATCGATAAAAGCCATGCACAATGGAAGTTCATATTCCCTCGCTCTTTCAATTAGTTCTCTCAGTACGTGGATATGATCTATTGTGCTGTAGCCACTCCTGAATCCAGCTTGTTCTCTCGGTTGAGCCATGTCCAGTGTCACCTTCAAGCGGTGTGAAAGAACTTTAGTGAAGATTTTATAAACCACTGATAGGAGGCTGATAGGTCTGTAGTTCCTGAGATCCTCAATGTCACCTTTTTCATGTAGCAGGATCATTGTAGCATTGTTCCAATCCTCAGGAATCTTCCCTTCATTAAGGCATTGAGTGAAAATTTGGGTGAGTACTGTTTCGATTTCTCCACTTGCTTCTTGTATGATGTCTACAGTGATTCCATCTTCTCTTGGAGCTTTTTCCCGCTTCATGTTCTTAATTGCATGTGCAACTTCTGCTGGGAGGACTGGAAGAACTCTGGTACTGGTACCTTCCATGATGTCTGGAATACATGCATCATCCCTTTCATATAACTTGGAGTAGAAATCTTTCACTCTTGTCAAAATTTTGCCTCTATTTCTTGTCTCAGAACCATCTTCTTTTCTCAGTGCCATAATCTGTTTTCTTCCCTTACTGAGATGTTCCTTTGCTGTCTTTAGGCTTTGGTTGTTTTCAATTGCTTTCCTCACTAGTTCACAGTTGAATTTCCTTACGTCTTCAGTGATACTTTTTCGTAATGTCTTGCATAGCTCTATGTATTCCACTTTGGAAGTCACATCTTCTTTAGTTGTCCTCATCTCTCTTCTTTTTTGCATCAACATTTTGGTTTTTCCTGATAATTTGTTCACATGCAACTTGTTCTTAGACCGAGCTAATTTTGTTGCTGTTTCCATAAGAGCTTTGGTTACTTTTCTGTTAACTTCAGAAATATCCACTTCTTCCGATGTTAGGCCTTCTAAAGCAGAGAATCTGTTCTTCAGTTCCAACTTGAAGGTATTATGGTGTTTTTTAAGGTTGGTTATGTCAATACATTTTGTTTGTCTTATGAGCTTGCCACGTTCGAGTTTAGTGTTGAGGTGCATCTTACATCTGACCAATCTATGGTCACTACCTGTGTTGAACTTGTTCAGCACACTGCAGTCTTGGATGAAGAATTTTTTGTTACACATAATAAAATAAATTTCACTTGTCGTCCCTTTTGGATGTCTCCATGTCCATTTCCTGTGTGGCTTTTTCTTAAAAAAGGAGTTCAAGATGAAAAACCCTTCTGCTTCAGCAAACTCAGCGAGAGTATTTCCACGCTGGTTTCTGTTGCTGTGACCAAATTTACCTACTGAAGTTTCATTCTGTTGCTGTTGCCCTATTTTTGCATTGAAATCTCCCATAATTATCTTCAAGTGCTGCTTATCTTTATTATTTAGATGACGAATTTCCTCAAAAAGTTCTTCAATTTCTTCTTCAGGATGACTTGTGGTGGGTGCATTAGTTTGAATAATCTGAGCCTGGTATCTTCTCGAGAGTTGGATAACGAGTCTTGCAGCTCTGTCAGAGGAACTTTCAACTTCTACAACTTTATCCTTCAGTTTCTTGTTTATTATAAATCCAACACCACTAGTTCTGCCAGTATCTGTCCCACGATAGTAGAAGAGATGTCCACTTTTCAGTTCAATGAGATCTTCTCCTTTTCTCCTTACCTTACTTAGCCCGACGATGTCCCAATTGATCCTTTGTAGTTCCTCTTCCAATTCAAGAAGACTTGAATCAGAAGATAGCCTAGGTCAGCATCAGATGACAGGCTAGTCCTGTCCTCCGGGGATTCTTAGCACTCTCTGCCTTCATGTCGCACTGGCCGCTGCCTTGGCCAGGTACATTCCAGCTGCCGGAGACTGAGGGCCAAGATTTAAGTTGTGGAGTCATTTTGGAGAGGGTTTGGCCATAACTCACCACGCTGGCCAAGTGGGTTGGTGAGTGTGGGATAGCATTTCCTCTAATCCCGATGGTATGGTTATACCGCTATTGGCGGTCGTCAGAGCCCCTTTAGTGGGAACAGGATGCACCACGAGAAGGTGGGGTTGACATTTGTCAAGGAGAATCTGTGATGTTACGCATCACCTGACCTTACATCCTGTATAATTTTATATATATATATATATATATATATGTTTTCTTAAAATTTCATAAGGCGGGAGTTTTAAATTTTCAGTGGGAATCTCGCTGTCCCGCCCTGAATTCTAACCGCTGACAGAAACTAGGTCCACATTATCCACCCTTTATTTTGTTGTATGCTGTATGTTGTCGGCAGGAAGAACTGGGTAAAACTTTTTTGATTTGCAAAAGATACGTATCGGTGAGATAGAAACTGACTTGCGAACAAGGTATTAACAGGAAACCCAAAGCTGCATTGGTACAGCAAACCAGCTATGAATAGAAGCTGTTCAAAGCAGAACCGAAAGTTATACTTCCTCAGTTTTCTGTACAACATAGAAAGGCATATTTATACTTTCTATTTCAAATCAGGGAATCATATGCGAAAGAATGAAACATTTCTCAACATCTGCTTTAAAAACAATGACAAAACAGAACTAACTATACAGGGTGATTGTAAACCCCTTCAACAAAACGAGCGGCGATAGTGCACATCAAGATGAACAATATTTGCAATGGAACATAAGGCCACATTCCACTCCTAGTACCAGAAAAGAGTAAAGTTACATATCCATGTTGAGCCTTCAACAGTGAAAACAGAGACATGCCTAATTTATGAGTTGCACAATTCCAATTGCATCAGAGAAAGACTCAAAGGAGCTGCTCAAACTGGTGTCCAAGGGCGTCGTTGCACAGCCCACACCAGCGAATGAAGGACTGTTGCACCCTCTCGTAGACTCCCGGTGTGGTGTTGATCCTGTCTGCAGCAGCAGCTGCGATTCACATGACGAGATCTTCCAGAGAATGCACAGGTGTCTCGTACACCAATGTTTTCATGTGCCCCCAGAAGAAGAAGTCCAGTGGATTAAGGTCCGGGGAGTGTGGAGGCCAAGCCACAGGTTCACTGCGTCCAATCCACCGCCCGGGACGTGTCGCATTTAGGAAGTATCGGACTTCGGTGGCAAAGTGTGCCGGGGCCCCATCATGCATAAACCACATGTCCCTCTGTGTGGTGAGCGGAAGCGGTACATCCTGCAACAGACTGGGAAGCACTTGCTCCAGGAACAAACGGTATGCTGTGCCGGTCAGACGTATACATCAATTCTCATGTGATGTTCGCACACGAATATGGCTGAACGGGTTCGTCTGCATTTTTAAATGTTTTCTCCTCATCGTCTACGCTCGTGTTCAGTGCACCGGATTTGCATCTTATGCTTCTCATGCACTGGTTGGAACTCTGTGTGCCTGCTGGGCGTTTTTCGAACGTGCTCTTTTCTGGCACTAGGAGTGGAATGCGACCCTAGGTTCCATTGCAAATATTGTTCGTCTTGATGTGTACTATCACACCTCTTGATTTGTTGAAGGTGTTTACAATCACCCTGTGTTCTGCAGTGTATGAGTACAACATAGTTCGCTCTCCTAGCAAGAACGTATGCCATGGCCGCCCCGGTTGTGCAGTGTGGTCTAAGTGCTGGCTCATGACCATTCATCTGAGATGGGTCTGGGTTTGAATCCCGGTGAGGCATGGATGTTATGTTTGTCTTATGGCACTGGCTCTCTCCCTTTCCTGGAATCGGGCCCTAAATTTGGGACGGGCGACTGCTTATAGCCCGGTGAGTTGCTCATGGTGGTCGTTAAACCCCCAATTAAAAACAAAACAAAACTGCAGGACTTGAAGTAACAGGTCAATTTTTTTTTCCTGTTACACGTATGTATGAGTAGTTAGTGTAGAAAAACAAACAAACAACTGAGCTGTTACTGGTAGTCCACCCTAAAAAAATTGCTCAAATTTAAAAAATGTGCTTTTTCATACCCCTGAAAACTTCATGTGGGATAGGTGATAAAAATCTGAAAATGCCAGGATAAGAAGCCCTTATAATGTACTTTAAAACAAAAGAAACATCATCTTGTGACTCCAAGGGGTAGAGAAAATACAAGCCTCTGAAGCAGCCCCTGCAAAACTGCTGAAATTTCTACTAGCCAATGTGGCTAGTGGAATAAAAATTTTACTAGCCAAATGACAAAATCTACTGGTCATACGAAATTAAAAAAATAATAAGTCAGTAACTTCTACTTATGTTTCTATGAAATCAAATGGATGCATGTTTGTTTTTCTTTCTAATGGGAAACACCTCCCCCATTAACTTCATAAAAACAGATGCAGAGCAGTTACTGCATAGGATCATTAGATTGACTGCAAATATTGCATATGCTTTTGTCCCAAAATGATTGATTTTTGATAATTTATTTTCAGTGCTGTAATATCATTACTCTTACTATCTTAATTTACACATACATAATTTATTTTTGAGAGGTCACTAAATTGAGATGTCTGATTTCTTTTAATAATATTTAAAACAAAGCGACAAAAGCTAGGATATATATATATATTCTATAAAGAAGATACCTAAGCAAAAAAATACATATATAATTTTGACTCACACCTAGTACAACATAGAAAAGGTTATGTATTTACCTGTGTGATCAAAAGGAAAAAGATAAAAAAATAAAATAAAACAACTGAATGTAGAAGGTGTCGAGAATACTGAGCCTTGGCTTTATCAAGGACCAGCAAAAACTCTGCATTTTCTCACTTCCACAAAGACCTAGTTGGAAATGGGTTTCTGCAAGGCCATAGATGCAAGTAACATTGTCTGTTAACATTTTTGCGGGTTTTAACTCTTTCTTTTCTTTGTAACTTTGAGCGTCTTTTGGGGTACCTAGGAACAGAAGATGGCTTAGCTTGTTCCTTTTCTATGCGCTGTCTATGCGCTGTTTTTTCAAAGTAGTTAAGTTCTTAATAACTAATTAATTATGCACTTAAAGCACTGCTGAAATACTTTGTACATATTGCAACTAACTGTTTAAGGTATATAACTTTCACAAAGTTTTCTTTAGTTAATTATTATCTTTAACTTATTCTCGTTTTCGTGCTGTCATAAGTTGTAGAGTAGGGGTTTTAGACTCAAGTTTTCTTTCAAAAATCTGTTCGTTATAAATTAACATTTCCTTTTTTAATTGCAATGTAAAATTTGGATTTCTTTTGCATTGTTTTTCAGGTTTAAATTCTCTCTCAAACGAACTTGGAATTTCGTTATGGCTGAAAATCATTTCTAATTATTATGTCACTCTCACAGCTTGAGTTCTCTTTAATCTTCTTCTCTCTGTTTAATAGTAACAGATGAAGAGTATGGGTCGGGCCAGGAAGGTTAATGGATGCAAGCGAAATTGTTAACTAGTGCTAGGTCATGCAACTCTAAGGAGGACATGACTTATATATATATTTTTAAACTATTTTAGGTGGGAATGTTACTTGCATCTATGGCCTTGCAGAAACCCATTTCCAACTAGGTCTTTGTGGAAGTGAGAAAATGCAGAGTTTTTGCTGGTCCTTGATAAAGCCAAGGCTCAGTATTCTCGACACCTTCTACATTCAGTTGTTTTATTTTATTTTTTTATCTTTTTTCCTTTTGATCACACAGGTAAATACATAACCTTTTCTATGTTGTACTAGGTGTGAGTCAAAATTATATATGTATTTTTTTGCTTAGGTATCTTCTTTATAGAATGTGAATTCTGAATTTTCAAAACTGCTGCGTTGCGCGTTTTGATTTTCAGGTTATTTTGCACCCTTCGTTTTAAATTCTAAAATTTTTTCCTTAGTCTTCAGTTTTGCTCTTTAGTATATATATATATATATATATATACATGAAGTGGCAGTAATAATGTTGATACAATTTACCACTGATATGTCCTGTGTCTGATCTTTCCATCAAAGGTATCTGCCCACCACAATTGAATAGCATTTTGAGAATCAAAATCTTCAATTGAAGTGCCATTGCATCTAATCATCATTAAGTTGTTTAAAGTGTCACTATTCAGACATGCCCAGGGCTCGACAAATATGTTCTAGATCTAGGAGCCAGCTCCAAAATTTAGGCGCCAGGTGAAACGAAGTCAATAACGCATGAACATATGTTTGGTTATGACGCTGGATCGAAAAGTGGTAAACCATATTTGTTGTCATTTTGTTTTCTTATTACCCAAACCACTTATTGCAAAATAAAGTTCCAATTTGCTTCATAATTTTCTTTTTATGTTCTTTCAGTAGACGATCTCAAAAAAAATCAGATTTCGATTTTATTAAAATACTATTTGCGGAAGTCATATTTTTTACATATTAATTTAAAATGCCATTTTTTCTTCCTATAATCTGTAAACCATAAAATTCAGAAAAATTTTTTTGTTTGTGAGATCCACATGGGTATATAATCCAAAGGCTGTGAAAAAAAAAATACCACGTATAATCCGCTGCAGCATATGATCTGTAGATCGTGAAATTCTGAGAAAAGCAATTTTTTTCCTTCGCATAAACTGCAACAGCATGTCGCAGAACATGATATTTAAAAAAAAATAATAATAACAGCCCATACCGCATGATCATACTGCCCCTAAAATAGCAGTTTAAGGAGAAGATGAGACCAAAGAACGGGGAAAAAAGCTGAATATTTCAACTAGGGAAAAATCAAAACAGACAGCAAGAATGCGTACTACTGTCAGTTTGTCTTTTATTGACTCTGCAACTTCACAGCACCACTGCTTAATTTTTCTTTGTGCTGATATCATTCTCTCTCTACTTCTTCATTGTCACTTTTCTTGTTTTTTATGCCCTCTGATAAAAACCATCAGTCTGAGGACCATGAGTGCATGATATCAAAGCTTCAACTATTTTAGATAAATGGTGTAACTTTGGGAATATTAATACTTTTGAACACCATGCATCAATTTTTAAGATTTTCGTCACTTCCGTTTTCGGGAATTTCCTTCTTCCTTTAACAAGATTTAACAGCGCTGGAGAGTGGGAACATCGCGGGTGGGGGTGTTGGTCGATTACGGGAAATCCGTCCGACTTCTGGTTTTGGAAATTTTTCTTCTATTTTCAAGCCTGAAATACAAAAAATTATGCAGTGAAATTATACTTAAAAATACTGAACAGAAGTAACATCGCGAGAAAAAAGAAATTATGATTACGGAAAAAATTTGAACTCCGTCGGCTTTCCGTTTTCGAAAGTTTCGTAAAGACGGAATTCCGTCCTCCTTCGACACCCCCCCTCAAATTCTGTTTACTTGTGCATCGATCTCCTGAGTGGCCGGCCAACATAACGAAAAAGACGGAATTTCTCGAATTCGCGGAAGAAGCCTGAAGATTAGGAGGCAATTTTCGCGGCGTCTAACTTCCGTTTCCACAAATTCTTGCTAGTTTCAAGCTGAAATACGAACATATATGCCATAAAATGATATTTAACAAGAATACTAGACACAAACGCATAATCGGGAGAAAAAAATTACGACTAGGGCAAATTCTTTTTACTCCATTTAACTATTGTTTTCGAAAGCTTTGAAACAAATACCGTCCCCAGACGGAAAATGACCCCCCCCCCAAAAAAAAAATTGTTTTTAAACAAAATGAAAATTCGTGGAATCCGTAGTTTCGAGCGTGAGTTCCGTAGTCAGACAACAAAATCCGTAGAAACTACATTCCGTAATAATTAGCATGTACGACAGTCGTATAATCCGCACCTATCATGTTAATCGTGAATAGTAATTTCCGACAGAAAACTGCGATTCACAGGACCGCCTCAGAAATCCAAAGATGTAAGAAAGAAATGATCGTCATATTGAAAAAGTAACTGTCATTTTGAAGTACTTCTGTGCTACTTTTAAGTAAATAAAGAACTAAAATCGCTAGCTGTTGCAGCATTACAGTAGTGCATTAGTTACACTAAAAATTCCGTTGAAATTGCGGACAGTCCGCATCGTCTTATTTGTGGATACGTTTTAACTGAATACCGAAAGTAAAAAAAAAAATTAACTAACACAATTAGCGCACCAAAACTAGGCAATGCGTTTCCCAGAAAGGTACATGCTACGGAATAGCTTTGCGGGATTCCCGAGAGTAGCGGATTCTCACACCACGTTGGCTTCCGCACGCGCGAATAGTAACAACGCCTTCCTTGCGTCATATTTTCTGTCAAAATGCTTCTAAAGTACAAATAAATAAATATATAAATAAATATATATATATATATATATATATTCTTACAATCTCCTCGCGGTCTTTTATTTCGCTGTTACGTTACATTTTTTCTGTTACCGCATTTTCAGTGCTTTCCCAATAACAGCACCTCTCCTGACAATTACCGCGCGGACTTTTTTAAACGCCGCATCGTTTTTTTTTTTTTTGTTGTTCTTTTCCCTTTAGTGGTGTCCGCGTACCTAAATTTATAACTTTTTAATAGATAATCTATGGATTATACAACAGAAATTACAGTATTTACTGCAAATTACGAAATTTCAAGTAAGACGAAAAGTAGGCGCCACGGCCCGAATTTTAGGCGCCTGGGCGACCTGGCGACCTAGATTTGTCGAGCCCTGGACATGCCCAATTACTGTTTTTTATGAGGCTCATTGCTGACGTTCCACGTCAATGGGCTCGTGCGTCGTTGTCGCTGAAGTGCTGGTGCACTGCGCGCAGAATTTTTCTTTCGCTCCCGGTACTTTCTCATGCGTTCTGCCGTAGACATTGGAGGGTTTATCGAAAGCTGACGAGTTGCTCTTCTGCATAGACAATGTTCGATGTATTTCTGCTTGGTTTTTTTACGAGTATATGCCGACATTGTGAAATTTCTAAAAATTTTCAACTGAGATTCAAAGTTTCACAACCAACACTGTATTTGATTTCACTTCTAGTGTTTTAAATCGACAGATCTCGACGTTAGCTTTGGTTCGAGAGCAATTTCGATGTTGTAGCACTTTGCAGTGCCGAGTTATACTGAGTAGAAGTTTGTGCAGCGCAAAGCCCCCCACACACCTGCTTATCGCTGCGCGGTAACTCAAGGTCACTAGCAAGTCTTTGTTCCCTTAGCTACTAGGTTGGTTTGGTTCGTGTTGATAATATAGAAATTATTAGACTGAACTCTATGCCCATTTTTTCGTAACGCTCAACTTTCCGTAGTGGCCACCTAGTACTGGTCTGATTTTAATGACATATTCATGTCAAAAAAACCCCTGCCACCTACTTCCTATTCCTAACCTGTGGTGAATTTTCGCGACCCAACGTGTGGAACACGCAGCCTCTTAATAGCATCGTCGCCGCACTGAGTCCCGATAAGAAACCTGTTTAAACATCGTGATGGTACCCCTACGATGTTCACGAGTACTCGCCCGGCAGGCGAATTTCCGATGAGCAATCTCCCAATGTAGCATCTGGAACGAGACACCGTGAGAAACTACATCCGAGATGTGCACGTGCATCAGCCAATATTCACGTGTGTCAGACTGGGAAAACCGGTTTGAACAACAGTGCTTGGTGGCGCACGATTGCGATTACATCGCGAGCATTTACATCACAGTATTGATTAATCGTAGTTTCGTCAGTCGAAACACCGTAACATCGATGTTAAATTCACACCGGTTTTTTCTAGTGGGGGAAAAAGTTGGACCAAATAGTTGCTCACTTGGGGGAAAAATCTACTCGCCATCATTGGCTACTATACTAAAAATTTACTAGCCACTACGAAATATCTGGTCGCCATTTGGCGACTGGCGACCGACATTCGCGAGGCCTGCTCTGAAGTAACAAAAATACAACACTTGATCACAATTGAAAATAAGATAAGCAGACAGGATAATTACCAAAAGAAATTCTGTATTGTGTTAAATGTAACTCAAATATACAGGGTGTCCAAGAATTATTGGACACATTACAAAATTATATAAAACGAAACATTAAGCAGATAGAAAAAAACTGACTGTACTAACTTACAATGTAACTACACAAGTTAATAAATTTCGATGTGAGATCCCTTGGTTGCTCGTAGTACGTCCAAGCGATACTCAATTTCATGCCATGTATTGGCAAGCATCTGAGGAGTTATGGAGTTAATGGCAGCTGTGATACGCTGCTTCAGTTCCTGCAAATCAGTACAAGGCATCTGATAGACATGATCCTTCACATAACCCCACATGAAATAATCCAATGGAGTTAGATCTGGAGAGCAAGGAGGCCACGGAATGGAACCAATATGCCCAATCCATCTGTTGGGGAAATTCTCATTTAGACACTTACGCACACATGTTGACCAATGCGGAGGCGCGCCGTCATGTTGGAAAATGGTGTCATATCTTTTGATCTGGGGTATAACAAAATTTTCTAGCATATCCAAGTAAATGCCACCATTTATGGTTTTTCGCACAAGAAGAAAGGGCCAATCACTTCTCTTTTTGATAGGGCGCACCACACATTACCTTTTGGAGAATCACGTTCCAGTTCAATAGCAGCATGAGGCGGTTCACTGCCCCATATCCTACAGTTATGATGATTCACAATACCTGATACATGAAATGTGGATTCATCACTAAAAATTACAGTACAGTAACTGAGAAAGTGTTAGTCGTTTTCCACTGGATTCAGTATATCGACAGCGAAATCGTATCGCAGAGTGTGATGATTTACATGCATCTTTTGCCCTATTTGAATTTTGTAAGCATGAAACTTTAATTTCTTGTGCAAGATATCGTGAACTGTCTATTTCAGAATGCACAGTTCTCTGCTTGCTTTACGAACGGATTTCCTGGGGCTTCGTTGAAAACTTTCATTAACTTGATCAACCGTCTCACTGCTGACGCTAGGCCTACTGACTCCTCCACGATGTTCCACATTGGCAGTTTCTTTAAACTGTTTCATCCACCGCTTAATTGAATTTGTTGATGGAGGATTACAACCATACCCTGAACGGTACCGTCTTTTAACTTTAATGACAGACTTTAATTCCGCAAGCCATAACACACACATCACCTTCTGCTGTACGGATGACATGACTACTGGTTGCGCATTTCTCATACATTCCTCATCAGACCACACCTAGCGTCATCTGTCAGATTCTGGGAATAACAATTCTGCAAACAAAAATATAGAAACCGTGTTAGTAATACGTGACATAGAAAAACGGACAATGCTCATAGTTTTTTTTTTTTTTTACATAATTTTGTAGTGTGTCCAGTAATTCTTGGACACCCTGTATTTACAAAAATATAATTTGATAAAAAAAAAAAAAGCTTAGGTTTCGATAAGCCATAAGGCTTCCTTTAGTCTCTTAAGTTTATTGTGTTGCCATCTTTACATTCATCAGAGTTCACAGGTGCTCATTCATCTGTGGCGTGATGTTGTGACCTCTTTCAGTAACTGCCGAGAACAACTCAGAGGGTTTTAAGAAGTCACTGGCTGACTTCATAAAAGATGTACCAGGACCTCAAGGAGGGAAATATAGTGAACCCAAAATTCTTCATTATCATCATAAACTTTCACTTCCACAACCTCACCGAACCACCAATCCTTATCATACACACAGCAGATATAATCCCTCACCTTTGGCAGTAGTTCAGTCTGGTGTTGAACCTGAACTTCCTTATTGACTGTAACAATCTTGAATTCCTCTGAAAGGAATGTTACACGCGGACTTGAAGATTACCGTGACTGACAGGAATAAAACTGTGTAATGTTCTTGTTTGTGGTACGGGAGTGGCAAGTTGGTATCTTGTCTGCAGCTGTTGTCCAACCTCTTCAATATTTTGTCTTGAACAAAATAAAAAATTTATGGTTTTAGTGTTTTCTGTGCAATACTTGAACATATCTAGAGGAGTGATTATACAGAGTGATTCATAAAGAAGTATACAGTTTCAACACATTATAAAGCAAGAACAATGTAAGATATTTTATGTTACCTGTAACAGAATTGTAGGGGAATTTTTCAAGTTTTTTAGAGACAGTTGCAGATGTTCTATGTGTGTACCCTTAGTCACACGACACACATCGAGCCGGTAATCCATTTCTGCCCAAACGCGAGGTAAGATATCTGAACCAAGTGCAGCGATAGTGGCACTTCATTCAGATATCTTACCAAAACTGAACATTGTGCTTGTTTACCTGACCACTCATGTGAAATGTAGCTTCATCAGTGAAAACTAAGTGATCAGCAAAATCGTCATTTTCAAAACGGTGCTGCATTTCGGCACAAAATTCAAAACGCTTTGTCTTGTCAAGGTCAGTGAGATTTTGCAACATCTGCACTTTGTATGGAATCATTTTCAGCTTCTTTCTCAAAATTCTCCAGACAGTGGGCTGTGAAATCTGCACTTCACGACTCACCCTCTGCGCTGATTTTCCCGGGCTTCGTTGAATGGTGGTGCAAACGCTATCGACAACTTCTTCCGATACGCGCGGTCGTCCAGGACTTTTAAGTTTGCACAAACAGTCCGTGGTTTGACAGTTTTTATGCCGATTGTAGATAGATTTTCTGGTTGCAGGTTCCTTTCCGAATCGTGATCGAAAATGCCGTTGCACAACAGTTACAGATTCCATTTTGCTCAATTCAAGAACACAAAATGCCTTCTCCACTGAAGACGCTGCCATTTTGACTGACTAGTTACGTGGCACGGGCTATCACCTACGTCACTTCCCTCAGTAGCGGGACACAAACTTCACGAGTACATCTACCTAATGGTATGCAGTTGTGGTCCGTATCTTTAACTGTTACTGTTTTACAGCATCTGGAAACTGAATACTTCTTTATGAATCACCCTGTATGATTTTCTACTGTTCTCAGACCTGTTTGTAATCCGGGTGTAGCCTGTAATTCTGGGTTTTTGTCACATTCCAAACCCGTAAATCTGGGTTTTTAAGTTTTACAAGAATTTGAGATGCTTTGGACATTTTGTTTCTAAAAATGCTACAAAATGATAACTAAAAGTTCAAGTTCCATTTTCTTTGGGAATTACATTGTTTGATTAAAAACACTGCATGTCTGTGCGGATGGTGAATGTAGACGATTTGTGACACCTTGAGTGTGTCTTTTGTTGTCAAACAAGCTCTCAAGCTAACAGCCTGCTGAAAGGAAGGCTTTTTATCATTTTTTTGAAAGTAGCATCTACATCAAATCATTTAATTATATTAGATTCGGTTAATTCAATGAGCTACTTTTAGAAATTGAATGAAATCCACTGTAGGCTTCAAATAAAACTGATCAACATAGACTGCTCAATTAACATATAATATGAAGTGCAAAATTTGATTTCAAAGATGCAATACCTGAAGGATTTTGCACAATGAAAGAAAATTGGGTACAAGAAAAGATGCAAAGTTTAACTGCACACGCACTAGGGCGTATTTGTTGTGTAGCTAATTTGTGCACAGTAACTGTATTTTTAAAATTCGTAATGTGCATTATATGTATATTGGTATTGAGCTGAGTTTCAGGATTTCTTGTGTAACCTCACAATCACCCCTACTGCTCAAGGTTCTCTGAAGATTTGCCTTTCTCACAATTCTTTTAACTGTCCCACCAATGCAGTCACACGGTCCTTTCCCGTGGCAAAAAATGCCACTCAGCTTGCATTTCAAAATCTTGTTCATGGTAACAAATTGATGAATTTTTTTTTTTTTTTTGTTCTTATATTGGGCAGCTGACTCATTGGAAAAGTAAATCACTTTTTTCAGTTGAGGATGAGATGATTTTAAATTGTCAATGGGTAATTTTTGAAATGTGTGGAGAGCTGTGGTGTGTTCTAATGAATCACTAATTACACAAAAGCAACGGTTTTGCAATTCTCTACTTTTTTAAGTATAACATGAAGTGTGTACCATTGCCTGGTTACTTGACCCATGGTAGTCTTGTACCCCATCTTGTACTGCAAAAGAAGAATTTTCAGAAAAGTCCCCCATTATTATTATGCACTCATACTCTTGCAGACATGTCTTCTTTATGTTAAGGAATTCTGTTTGTTTCTTTGCAATAAAATGGACTTTTTAAGTTGCTAAAACATTTCCACTAGTTTCTCCTCTTCGAAAGGTACACAAGTAGAGAGCTCACAACGGTCTGTCAACACCCAGTATTTGAATTGAAATTCTGTTTCATCCTTTTCAAAATCTTCCCACCCTTCTGCAATTAATGTCCGCAGCCCATAATTCCCTGGAAATTCACTGCACTTTGACAGAATGCACACCTCGTTATCAACATTGCAGACCATACAGGTAAGATGTTTGTAGTCCATACCTGCCTTCATGGCAGCAAGCATTAGTTTTACATACTGGTGTATAGCACACACACAAACATAATGTTTGTAGTCCATACCTGCCTTCATGGCTTCAATCATTAGTTTTACATACTGGTGTATAATGTGCACCAGACAGAATGAGTGCTTGATGCACCCACTGGTTAAGACACAGAATTTGGGTTTGAGTTCTGCAAACTTTGAAAACCCTATTTTCACGAGTGTTTTTTTTTTTTTTTTTTAAAGCTGCATAAAGCTCTTTAAGGTTAGATAAAATTAACCTTTTCTGGATGTTAACCTTTTCTCTGTGAGGTCCTCTAACAGATACACAATCCCTTTTTCCTGGCATCATTCTGCTGTGCTCATAATTTTTGTAGAAGTCTTGTACAGTTTGACTGAAACTTCATCAAGTTTTTCTAGCCCTGTTCTTCCCAATTTGTGGCAGAATCCCATTCTTTTTTTGCACTAAATTTCTTGACTGGCAGACTAGGTATTGACTGACATTAAACTCACTCTGAAATTTACTAATACTCCAACTGCTAGTGGCTAAACTTAAAATGTTTACATTTTCTTGTGTAGACGATACGACTTTCATTTTTTCTTTAAGCTTGTGAATCAATTACTGATGGGTTCCATTTCAACTCGGGCAGGGTCGTACCATTATGGTCTCAGATTTCCCTGAAAAAATTAAGGGGTGTTTGTTGACTAAAATAAGGAGACCTATATTTTTTCTTTTGGCAAAAATTTTTTTTCCCTTCGAGATAGAGGGTTTCAAATCTTGCACCGTCAAACAAGCTCTCTAGAAAACGGTTATTTTTCCTAACTTCAGTGAGTCGTTGCAGCGGAATCAAAAAAGATATCTTGTTCTGGTAATTTTTTTTACATTGTGTGTATAATATATAATAATATATGGTGCTAATATTTTTTACACATCCATCGTAAGATTAAAATTTTTAAAAATCGTGAACTTCGTGTTTTAAAAAAAATGAATTTTTTAAGATTTTTTTTAATAGGTGCGGATGGAGTTTTTCTATACCCGTCTTTTTTGTTAAAGACATACAAATGTGCACCTTATTTGCAATTTTTCATGTATCTGTGAAACTGCTAGTTTCCGCGTTTCGGCAGCGTTAAAAACAGCCGATTTTGAAAAATTTCTAAATTTGCCAACGATTTTCTCAAAAAAGACATTTTTTAAAATTCCGAAAATTAAATCACTGTTTTATTATCAACAGGAGAATATCTGTATACATTTTCACGGACCTAAAAACGCCTGTTTCCGAGTTAGACGCATTTAAATTTGGTTTGAAAGCCTACAATTTCCCGTGTTCTGAAGGCGCTATTTTGGAAAAATCTCAGGCGCAAAGTATGTATCTATTATCTTCCCCAAATGAGAGCATTGGATCAGCTGGCACTGGTTGAATACATTCCACCTCACCCTGCCCCGAGCGATGAGATGCCTAAAAAGCGGTCGGGGGGGGGGGGGGGATAACAAATAAATAAATAAAATTCTTGCTGCTCCACTAACAAAGCTGAGTTGCGAAAAACAGTTGTTTGTTTACGTATATACTTAGACATCGCATAAGAAACTATGAAAGAGTAGAAAACTATTGTTGTGAAATAATTTTAAGAAAAAAGAACGCCGACACACATACTGTAAGTAGTTTTCGAGTGCTAAACACCCTCAAGTTTTTGGGAGCTGCTAACTGTAGGCTACTGTCAGAAGAGCAGTCACTGTTTTGTTATAGTTGCTAAAATTAACTTCTCAGTTTTTCGTAATAGTAAAATTTTTGCTCAGGAGATTTGTTTTCTGCGAACGGGGGAGAGGGTGCAATGCTCTTGACCTCGCTGCTGTGTTGATAGTGCTGGTCGCTACCCAAACTCTGCATACCTCCTCTCCAAAACGTAATGGCAATTGTCTAATCTACTAAATAAATAACAATTAGCACGATTGAACAGGAAATATACTCAACTTACATTTTATGAATACGCGTGCACGCTTATTCATAAAATGTAAGTTGAGTATATTTCCTGTTCAATCAGCTGATTTTATAAGTAGAATACATATACAACCTGCACGCTTATTAGGTGTAAATATTTTTATGTATTTAAAACATATTCAAAGATTTCAATTTTTAAGGGCGGGGGGGGGTGTTAGTAGTTTTCACCTGGGCCATGATAAACCATGTACTGCCCATGTCCTCTGTCCCCTTAGAAGATAATGCTGGGTCGATGGGTGATCAGCAGAGTTTTTACCCCCCCCCCCCATCACGTGATGGTGAGGAGTCTCAAAGCTAGGTAGCTTTCAAAAATGTTTCAACTTAGTTGGCTGGTAACAAGAGTCAAACCTGTCGCCACCCACTCCACTGGTCCGTAAAATGCCTGCGGCCACAGCATACACACTAACCATGGAATAAATTCTACCGTACATATATCTGGCAAATCTTTATATTTAATTTCTTTTTGTATTATCAACCCCAACTGAAAATTATGAAAGGCTTTGAAGTTTCCGACTACCCTGCTCATATAAATACGGTG
Organism: Macrothele yani; assembly: GCA_039090855.1. Classification (NCBI taxonomy): domain Eukaryota; kingdom Metazoa; phylum Arthropoda; class Arachnida; order Araneae; family Macrothelidae; genus Macrothele; species Macrothele yani. The sequence continues at coordinate 140,222,546 of CM076994.1, forward strand.
ATAATTCCTTTCGAGGGAAGTCAGGTCAGATGTAACCTCTCCCACTGTGGGTTTTGGCCCTGCTTTCAACAGAAACAAAGTTGAAGTGTTTCCTGTTTGCTAAAGTACGTAAAACAAATGCAAGTACAAATGAATGAAATCACACGTGCATGGAAAAAAAGAAAAAAAAAAAAACGATCTCCTTACCAAATCTCTCTAATGCAGGTACTTTACTTTACGCCTGAGATTTTCCAAAATGGCGCCTTTAGAACACAAGAAATGTTGGCTTTCAAACCAAATTCAAACGCGTCTAACTAGGAAACGGGCGTTTTTAGGTCCGTGAAAATTTATACAGATATTCTCCTGTTGATAATAAAAGTGATTTACTTTTCAGAATTAAAAAAAAATGAATTTTTGAGAAAATCGTTGGCAAAGTAAGAGATTTTTCAAAATCGGCTGTTTTTAACGCTGTCGAAACACGGAAACTAGCAGTTTCACAGATACATGAAAAATTGCAAATAACGTGCACATTTGTATGTCTTTAACAAAAAAGACGGGTATAGAAAAAACTCCATCCGCACCTGTTAAAAAAAATCTTAAAAAATTCATTTTTTTAAAATCACGCATTTTACGATTTTTAAAAATTTTAATCATACGATGTGTAAAAAAAATACCAGAACAAGATATATTTTTTAATTTTGCTGCAATGACTAGCTGAAGTTAGGAAAAATAACCGTTTTCTAGAGAGCTTGTTTGATGGTGCAAGATTTGAAACCCTCTATCTCGAAGGGAAAATTTTTTTTTGCCGAAAGAAAAAATGTGGGTCTCCTTATTTTAGTCAAGGGACACCCCTTAATTATTTTTTCAGAGAAATCTGAGACCATGATGGTACGACCCTGCCTGGGTTGAAATGGAACCCATCTACTCATACTCATTATCAGTCTAAATGTTCAAATCAAAAGACTTTTCTGTTACAGATTTAGTAATTTTACTAACTTTCTTCAGTAACACTGAGGGTCTAGCTTCATCTGACAGCTTCTGCACCTTGTCCGGAGAAATGCCAAGGGCCGAACAAGCTTCATTAACTGTTTCAACAAGAACAGTTTCAGGTTCATAAATGTCTAAGCATCCATCTTCACTGCCAATATCTGAGCCTTGTTTTGGATTTTGAATTTTTGTTAAACATTTTGTGCACAATGCTTTCCCTGGGATGAATTTCAGCTCAGCATTGAAAGTGTCATTTGTATTTTCCCGAGAGATTTTTCAATAGGTTTTGAGTAAACACAGTAGGGATCAGAGCAAGACTTTCCATAAATATGGAAGTATTTGTCCAAAAATTCAGCCTTATGAAAAGTGCAAACATTTTTTATATCATTGCACTCAGTCCTAAAATATTTTTCCTTTTAATGTCATTTATGTCGAAGACCATTTTAGTTACAGTCTCACTTTCAAGTAATGCATAGATTTTCTGCTAGGGAGCGTAAAGATAAATCAAGTTTTCCTAATATCTCCGCTTCTAAAAGTCCAATTTGAAAAATTCTTTCTGCATTCGATACAGCTCCTGATGGGAAATGTTCTGTATATAATTTCTCATTTTTGGTAAATAATGGTTCGGCCACCAGAGGGCGTAAGTGTTTATTTCAGTTTCCGATGTATTTGCAACAAAATCTAAGCTTCTGGAACTGATACCACCCGCCTGGTGTAAATTTTTGAGAATACCTCCTGCTTAAAATAGTGCATAGATTTTCCACCAGGGACGTAGATGCGTATCTTATTTTTGTCTATATCTCTGTTAAGAGTCCAATTTTAAAAATTCCTTCATTTGCTAGAAAGTGTTTTCAATGTGAAATGTTTCTCATATAATTTCAAATTTTTCTGAACGCATAAGTGTGCCACTAGAGGGCGTAAGTTCACATTTCCATTTACGCCAATATCTGCATGACTAAAAACCCGATTGAAAAAAATCTTTTTTGGTCAGATACTACAAACTATGAAACCTCCTTGTGTATTTTCTTCCCAAAATAACGAGCAATTTCACTGCTGGGAGGCGCAAATGTTTAATCTGCTTTTCTCAAATATCTTTTTTTCTAAAGTGCGAGATTTAAAAAAATCTTTTAACACTGGATACCATTTACCTTATGGAACACTTTAGGTTTTTATTTGAGAAAGTTTGTAGTTCATAGTTCTGCCACTAGGTGGTGTTTGTGTACTTCCATTTGCAGCTGTATCTCCGATTCTAAAAACTCTATTGAGAAATTTCTTTTTCTTACTGTATGTCATTCGCTACGATAAAAATGGGAAGTGAATAAGATTTTTGCTACAATAAGAAGATCCTTTAAATAATGCACAACTTTCTCCCTAGGGGGCATGAAGGTCAAAACCTTTTTCTTGCTATCTCTGCTGCTGGGAGACATATTTGAAAATTTCTTTTTCCTTAGCATAGCTTTTGCCATGAAGAATATTCTTCGCCTGTTTTTAACTTTTCCATTATGCAAAATTCTTTCACTAGAAGGTGTAGAGTTATATCATGTTTCCTTCTATATCTATTCTTTTAACTGTTCAATTTAAAAATCTCTGTCTCTGATACCTTCCTTCTGTTATGAGAAGCTTTTTGTGTACCATTTGTTAATTTTCATAACATACTTTTTAGCCACTGGTGGCAGTAAGTAGATGATTTTTTTTTATTTTTTTGTGGCTTGTTTTGATCTTTACTGAAATCTGCTAATGAATACTTTATGTAAAAATTTACCATAAAATCAGATTTCTTTCTGTTATCAGAAACTTAAATCTAGTTGTTTCTTAGTATTTTCTGAGCTAACTTATCACTTTCCATCTGCTATCATTAGTTTTCTAATCATGCCCAGTTAAATTGTCTTAATCACTGAAAAATGCGGCTGCATAGATAGCCCTTGGATTTAAAGGTTTCCTGTTATTCTCTTTCATTTCATTTTGGAAATATTTTGTGCATACTTTGCAGGGAAAAAAAAAAAGAGGTATTGCATCGCAGTTTGCGATGCAAAAATAGATGTTTGTGATGCAAACTCATATTTGAATCGCAAAATCACGATTCAAAGTTTAAAACTGAAATTTCCATTAAAATGTTCAATCCGTGGAGCAACTCATTGTTTATCAAAAATATGATTTTGCTTACGCGTGAAAAAAAAATTCATGTATTCATAACTTTACGAATACTTTGTGTGCTTTCAGCAGGAAAAAGCTTCCTCGTGTAGCTCTAGCGTGCAGTGATGAGGTGGTTATCGTCCGGCCTCAGAGCATCTATGATTGGTTCCACGCTCCCGCCTGTCTGCACCATGAGTCATTTAAGGACAGATGCTCTTATTGCTGTTTCGGTTTAGCCGCCACTTAATTTTAGGGGTGTGTGAGTTTTGTTGTTTTACTTTTTGTTATTTGAAATCATGATTACCAAAGTGAAAATATCAACCATGAAAAGGTGCGTGGAGGAACTAGATCCAAAACGTAGTTGATTACGCTATGATGCTGATACCGATAAAATCTCCATCCGGTCTGCCTATTTGCAAACTTTGTCGAAAGAATGTTGACAGCATAAGAAATTTTCGAAATTTCAAATCTTTTATTGATGGAATTTCTGGATTTATTATTAAAAAGGACAATGTAGTAAAGCACACCAGATCAAAAATTCACCGTGCCAGTGTCTCCAAGGCAGAACATTAGGAAAATCGCTCGCTAATTTTTATCAAAGAACATCTATTGGTAAGTCAATGATTGTTGTTTCCAATGCATCTAAAGCTCGAATTGGAAAATTAATTGATATAGTATATATGATTGCAGAAGGGGAAATTTCATTTTTGAAATTCCCTAAAATTATTGAGATAGAGAAACACCATGGTGTTGATGTAGGACAAGCTTACCATTCGTCCGTGATGTGTGCTCAATTCACGGAGTGTACTGCTAATGTTTTTGAAACTGATTTTCACAATGACTCAAGAAAGACAGACTACATTGTATTGTATCTTATTATTGATAACAGTACAGATGTTAGTGTACCTGAAAAGGAAATTATTTGTATCATGTATGTCAATGAAGTAGGAGATACCAAATTCTCATTCGTAGCATTAAAAGAAGTGAAAAATGTTAATACTAATGGTATCAAAAATGCAATTGTTGAGTCCATCGCAGAATTTGGAATAGTCAATTTTTAAAATAAATTAATTGGATTTTTAGCTGACGGAGCAAATGTTAACATGGGACAGAAAAAGGTTGTTGCAGCTATTTTGAAGAAAAACTACCCTTGTTTAGTGTCAATGCACTGTTTAAATCATCGCTTAGAGCTAGCTCTAAAAGATTTTATGCTGTCAGCATATTTTCAAAAGGTACATAAGTTGATCGAAGACGTTCATATTTTGAATAAAAAAAGTGCCAAACGAATTAGACTTTCGTGAGCTCTCAACAATGCTTGATGAAGATGTATCTGCACCAGCTTTGCGAATCCATGGCACCCGACGGGTTTCACATATGCACAGAGTCACTGACACTGATTAAAATTATTTTGTAACTGCGCAACTAGAAAATATGTTTGCGGATCCATCAAGCCAGGATTACAGGCATTTTGAGAAAAATTAAGTCCTAATTTGTAACTTGGCTGCTGTTACTTTGCAACATTTTATATACTTTGTCAAAATTATATCTGTCTCTCCAGTTGGATGATGCGGATGCACCTTCTATTTTGAACACATTGCAAAAATTCTATGATTCTATTGAAATTATGAAGAAAAAATTTTCGGCCGGTATTCAGTGAAAACTGCAGAATTTCGTGAGATTGAACTGAGCTGTAATTTGATAGTAGATTGTGTTGATGTCCCGTTGAGTCCATTGCAGAATTTGGAATAGTCAAGAACTCGCGTTGATGTCCCGGTTTTTATTTTGAAAAGTTGGCCGGTCTGAATGTCCCATTTATTAGACTGTTGCCTGAGTCTAGTGCGGTGTGAAATGAAGAATTTAGTATTTGCTTCAGAAAAAGCAGTGCAATTGGCACATCATTACAGTTTGATGGTTTAAATAGTTGTGAATTATAGAATTTAAATTGAGATATCTAAGTTTTTGCATTGTGTTGTGTATGTTTTATCATTTTGATTTTGTGATTATTCTCACTGATGTACTTGTGATTTTTTGAATGTAGTGTGCACACTTCTGACACAAAAAAAGCTTGAAAATATTGGCAAAATTCCAGATACAAAGGACCAGAATGTTGTTGATCCTAATTAGCATTGCACTTGCTGTAGTTCCTAAGTTAGACATTTTTTTAGGTAAAAAAATATGTCTGTGCAATTTTATTGTTCTTCGCATTTAGTAAGTTCTCTTGCACAGTGACCACCCACAGATTATTTTGTGGCACTATATCTGTCGCAGACTGACCAGGAACTTACTGCTATGGGGCTTTACACTAAGGACATCTGATTGGCGTAGAAGGAAAAACCACTCTGTCACATTGGCTAAAGCAGAAGTGTTTTTTTTTTTTTTTTAGCTGTAAATAAAGCAATAATAAAGAATCTTATTTAACCATTTTCAAGAAATTAAGCATTAAAAAGGTACCTTACATTGGTAAACATCCCCCCCCCCCCCAAAAAAAAAATTTTTACATAATAAACATTAATCCTGCTTCATTATCCTGGGAAAAGGTCACTAGTTGAAGGCTACAGTTTTAGCTCAAGTGTATCAATGGTGTATTTTTTGCCATTTAAAGTACCATTAATGACACAAATTTACCCACACTTTTTGCTGTCATACAACCCCAGATCATGACACTGGTTTCATCATTCCAGATGACTGTCCATTGTTCCTCAGAATAATTAATATGATTTTATTCCTTCTAATTTCTTTGTTCGGAAGACAGAAATGGCTTTTTTTTTCTCTTGGAATTCTAGAATTTAAGCCAAAGTAAAGATTAAAATTGGTGATTTTTTTCGAGCGGCCATTGGCCACTTTCCTTATGGCTATTTCGTGTTGTATACACATTTTATCACTGCACTGTATACCTTTCATTTATTTAGACATAGTTAAATTTAAAGTTAGTAGTTACAAGGGCCCTCTGTATATTGCCCAGTGCAATTAAATGAATAAATATAATCTGAAAAGTTATATTTTTCTTCAACCACATCAACAAAATTTTCCAGGCAGTTTTTATTGGAATGATAATTTAATCATTTTTATTTGGTCTCGCTATGTTCACAAATAAAATCTCTCAATCTTTCCACCATAAATTGATAGCAGTGGATGAGTCAAAATTTTCAAGCAGTATTTACGTTTGTTTACTTTATTTAATTTGCTCTATTTTCTAAAGTCATTCTTTGCATGAGCATTGTCTTGTCATCAAGAACATTGCCCACGATGCTTGCATTCTCTTAACTTCTGCATTGTCGTCGATCGCTGCGGAGTACGGGAAACATCGAATGTACTACGGAAATAAAAAATCCGGTTGTGCCCTCCCCTCCCCCTTCAGAAAACGTTCTTTTAGTAGAATTTTAATGATGTCATTTTTTCCTGTTTCACCTCAGACCTTCCAAATGCTACGAATTCTCCATATTCACTATGGAAATCGTCGATCGCTACGGAATACGGGAAACATCAAATATACTACGGAAATAACAAATTTCTATGAAATAATGTTATTCAACATTTGTTCAAAGTTTATTTTCATGTTTTCAAAATTCTAACATTCATCAAACATTTTTGGGACTGTTTATTGGATGTTTATAATGTCGCGACATTTGTTCGGTATAATTTAGGCATCTTGCCGTTTGTCTCCTGAAAATGATTGTTTCAGCACGGATGAAAACTTACCGTAGTTTTCTAAATTTCAAATTTTTCTTACCCCAAGATGCGCTTTCTTTTCACTTTCTGGTTGCATTCTTATGTTATATTTTTTCTCGTTATGTTTCTCGTTTTTAGTAGCTTCGGTTATAGTGAAAAAGAATAACTTCGTATTTTAAAAGTTTTTTCTAGTGAAGTGCAGTTTTTGTTATTCTAATAGCCTGTTCTTTAAAACCAATCAATACGGAAAGTGTTTTTTCTTTTTTACTTTTTTAAAGCTAAAAAATTTCAAAATCAGTACTTATTCCGCCCGTGATGGAACTGGCCTTTTCCGTGACCCGTAAAATGACTATCACAGCAGAGTGAACAATACAGTATTGGTTTTTAATATTTCATTTCACTGAAAAACTTGTGTTTACCCATCCCTTACTAACATTTTACTGTATTAAATGGCAGACAAGAGTTTTTATTTTGTTTAAAGCGAACTTCACATGTTCAAAGGAAACGCGACTCCAGTGGAATGAAAGAGCTCGTGCAGTGGCAGAAAGTGAAGGCCCGATTTTCTACCTTTGATTTCTGTTTGTAAACAAAAAGAAATTTTGTTTGATGATAAGCAAGAAGTGCCTGAGCAATGGAAAATCGTCCATTTTCAGAGAAACTAAACTTTAAAAAACGAGCTGCTGAAGACGTTGTGATGCCATAGTTCCATCTAAAGCCACAGGTGTCCATTCCCGATATGGTTACTTTGTGCACCAAGTGGAAAAACAAACAGCCTGCCCCGTTCTTGAAGAGTGAATCTATAAATAGATATTTGCGGAGGAAAGCGCTGTTTTTCACATCGCGTGAGGTGGATGATTTGAAAATGCATTTCCTATAGCAGGAGCGTTTTTAAAAATGTAAATAAATTCTTTAGCAATGAAAAAAGGCAAATTTTCGAGCGTGGCATTTAAAGTAACTTTTACTACTGGACTTTTTATTTTATCCAGTGGCCACATGGCGACTGCTAATTTTAATCTTTATGCCAAAGTCTTTGAGTCATCATCTAACAGTGCCAACATTAATCTTCAAATCACATTGAGACAGTTCATTTTTAATTGAAAGACATTTCTACTAAAAAATGTTAGAAAATTAAAAAAAAAAAAAAATTCAACTGACTTACTTTTGCAGAAAGTGGCAATCTTACCTTTAGAATGACACCTGAATGATTTGTTTAGGAGAAATACAAGCAATTTTATTAATAAAACAATTAGCACTATTTTTTTCAAAAACATGACCTTGAATGAAGATGTAGTGGGCAAAATCCCCCCCTATTAATTGAAAAAAATTGAAATTTTGGATTTTGTCTTTTCTCTGTATATACATCCATGATTAAAATCACAGTGAAATCCATGAACAGGAGGTAACCCCCATTTGTTCATTTTGCATGGAATGACCCTGTAGATACCACCAATGTGCCAGATATAACGTGCATATTCTTGATAAAAAAAAAAAAAAAAGAGGGTTCAACTCAGAAGTTTCTACAAAATTTGAGAAACCACATGAACTTCAAAGTGATATAGATAGCACATCTATAAAGAAATAATAATACTGTATGTATGTATGTATGTATGTATGTATGTATGTATGTATGTGCTTATTTTAAAATGCACTCTAAACAGAAATCAAAAATGTTCTGACGTAGATAATTCTAAACCACAAAAAAAAAAAAAAAAAAAACCATAAAATCTTGGTTATGCTTACTCCAAAATTTTCTTGGCTTTTTGGGTTGCCGAACTTTTAAAAAGAAATTGAAAATTGCCAATTTTTACACCACAAAAACTTGATGTGGGCAAGGTGATAAAAATTTGAAAATTGTGTCAATGAAAGACCAGTAGATTGATAATGGCTGACAATGATGATGATGATTACATGTCTATCTTTGTAAAGCTTATTGAAAAATTCTTTTTGGGGAGTAAGCATAACCAAGATTTTACGGGGTTTTTTTGTGGTTTAGAATTATCTACATCATAGAACATTTTTGATTTCTGTTTAGAGTGCATTTTAAAATAAGCACACACACACACACACACACACACACACACACAGTATTAGTATTATTTCTTTATAGATGTGCGATCTATATCACTTTGAAGTTCATGTGGTTCTCAAATTTTGTAGAAATTTCTGAGCTGAACCATTTCTTTTTTTTTTCTCTTTATTAAGAATATGCACGTTATATCTGGCACATGGGTGGTATCTACAGGGTCATTCCATGCAAAATCAACAAATGGGGGTTACCTCCTGTTCATGGATTTCGCTGTGATTTTAATCATGGATGGTATATATATGACAAAATCCATATATATACCATCAAGACAAAATCCAAAATTTCAATTTTTTTCAATTAATAGGGGGGGGATTTTGCCCTCTACATCTTCATTCAAGGTCATATTTTTGAAAAAAGTGGTGCTCGTTGTTTTATTAATTAAATTGCTTGTATTTCTCCTAAACAAATCATTCAGGTGTCATTCTAAAGGTAAGATTGCCATCTTTCTGCAAAAGTAAGTCAGTTGAATTTTATTTTTAATTTTCAAACATTTTTTAGTAGAAATGTTTTTCAAATTAGATGTTTTTTTTTTTTTTTTTTTTTTTTTTTTTTTGAGAATCAAAAATTTATATTTTTGACTTGCAAATGACACCAGCCATATAGAACTACTTTGTCTCCACAATTAATTTCAGGTTCATACTCCAACATTTTCTTGGCTTTCTGGGTTGCCGAACTTCAAAGAAATTGAAAATTGCCAATTTTTACACCATGAAAACTTGATGTGGGCAAGGTGATAAAAATTTCAAAATTGTGTTAATGAAGGGACCAATGTGTCTGGATTTACACGTGAAAGTTTTATTTGGCATCTGACTGTTTCTATTATTTATTTTTTTTTAAGTAAATGTGAGGGGACGTTCCCGTTTAATTTCTGTGATTCAGGAAGTCCCGACCACCTTCCCATTGTTTTTTTATGCTAATAATTTTTATCCTCTTTGTACACCTAGGAGTTCTGTACTGTCACTATTGATTTCATGAATATATTTCAACATAATCATTTTGTTACTGGTACTAAATTTCTATAAAAAAAAAGTTATTTATGCTAGGAAAACATAAATAACCCACTTTTTTTTTAAATATAAATTTGGTACCAGTTTTTTTTACATAAATTTCGTAGCAAGAGCATGCTGGGAAAACAGATTAACAGAAATTGCTTCATGTACTAATGCTGAACAAAATTACTGGATTCTTGTCAAAAAAGCCTCGATGTATTTAGATTATGTAGCAGATTATGTCCTTAAATCATACATGTGCATTAGAATACACAGATTTCAACTCTTCTTAATTTTGAAAAAATATTTCAAAATGTTATGATCTTTTTTCAGAAAATCTAAATAATGTTTCAAAGGAAAAAATTAAAGTTAAAAAAATGAGTGTTAAAATAATCTAAACTGTAAACAAGTAAAAACAATGTTTATGCAAGAGACTAGTTTATACAGAAAACAGTTTGCAACAGTGCTAAAAAAAATATTGCTTAAAATCTTTTGTGTTAAATCATTTTGGAGAGAGCCATCCTAAGAAGTGTCTTGTCACCTTCAGGATTTTGGAATAGCTGTGGAGTGGCATTTTTTTTTTTTTTTTTTTTTTTTTGCAACCAGTCATGGTAAAAGTCAATGTGATGGTATTGGTGGGACTGTGAAAAGACTTGCTGGTAAAGCTAGTTTGCAGCATCCAGAAAATAATCAAAATTTAACTCCAGTGCAGTTATTAAATGAATTTGCAAATCAAGAAATTAAAGGGATTAAATTATTTTTTGTTTCTTCAGAAGATATTACTACTACTTAAAAAGAGATGAAAGTGAGATTTCAAAGTGCAATTGCCGTTCCACAAACTCAAAAGTATCATAAATTTGTACTTCCAGCAATAGAAAAATTAAGACTATTTCAGGTTTCATCTTCTTCTGAAAGCCTAGAAGTATGTGTTCTACAGAACTACAAGGAAAACGAAATGTTTATCTTTGATGACATACAAAAGTCATGTACCTTGCATGTGCTGTACTTAGCAATTGTTAATGATGTTTCTTCTAAAAATAAGAATGTTCATGTGACTTTTCTAAAACCTCCTGGTCCAGCTACATTTTTTTACTGGACGAATGAAAAAAGCTGTGTGAAATTGGATCAAATACTTATGATAAACATTTTACCTGACACAGTTATTGGCAGGCAATATATTCTGCCAAAAACACTGCAAGATAATATTAACTTTATCTTTGATAAAACTCAAGCCTCCAGTTCTTGCAGTTCATAGATTTTAGGACAGTGAAATCTGACTTACACACACTGTATATGTTTAGAAAGAAATCTATAGGTTTTTTTTTGGGGGGGGAGTTCACAATTTAATGCCACAAAAAGGATCAATAGAAATTGTGACTGTTTACTTAACTGGAATTATTTGTCTTTGCTACTTTTTATCAGTGTGCAAAGGCATTTATCAAATTTTATTTTGTCACCTTAAAAGGCCACTGCATCATAGTTATTTTAGAGTACCTCATTTTGTACTTCATAGTTTTAATATCTTACACAGTGAGTTATGTTTGTCTATATTACATTTAAATCCTTTCAAACTAAGTGCATAGGCATAGTTAGATGAACAATAAGAAAGGGAATATCAATTTACATATACCCATTTTTTTTAAAGTGGCAACCTTACCATTAACAGTGTATTTATAGAAATATTTCAGTGAAATTCATAGTGCTGGCAAAGCACTTCCAGGTGTACAACCACGATAAAAATTATTAACATTAAAAACCAATGAGGGTGTGGGCGGGTCCTTTGAAATCACAGAAATTCAATGGGAACGGCCATCACACTTAAAAAAAAAAAAAAAAAGAGATGCAAAATTTTTATCATTTTGCAGCCAGAGATGCAAAATGATAGTTTCAGGTGTGTATCTATACACATAGGTTCCTTCATTGAAACAGTTTTCAAATTTTTATCACCTTGCCCACATCAAGTTTTTGTGGGGTAAAAATTGGTAATTTAAAATTTTTTTTGAGGTTCGCCAGCCCAAAAAGTAAAGAAAATTTTGGAGTATGAACCTAAAATTAATTGTGGAGACAAAGTAGTTCTAACTCTTCAAATAGGCCAAACTTTATGGCTGGTGTCATTAGCAAGTCAAAGATATACATTTTTGTTTTATAAAAAAAAAAAATTCCAACTGACTTACTTTTTTAGAAAGATGGCAATCTTACCTTTAAAAGGACACCTCAATGATTTGTTTCGGATAAATAAAGATGGCAATCTTACCTTTAAAAGGACACCTCAATGATTTGTTTAGGATAAATACAAGGGATTTTATTAATAAAACAATGAGCACCCCTTTTTCAAAAGATTGACCTGGAATGAAGGTTCAGAGGGCAAAATCTCCAACCCCTATTCATTGAAAAAAATTTTTAATTCTGGATTTTACCATCTCTCTGTATATACTATCCATGATTAAAGTTGCAGCAAAATCCATGACTATGAGGCAACCAAAAAAAAAATTAATATTTGTTGATTTCGCACGGAATGACCCTACAGTAATTCTTGAACACTCGAACTCTGTGAATTTCTGTTGTTCTTAAGATATAAATCAGTAACATACTGTGGTAAAGTACTTGTCCATCTTTTATTAAGTACTTGATGTAAAATTGAGATGTGGATATTTCTGCAGTTTTATTTTAAAATATTGTCTGACTGGTCTTTGTGTGTAATCTTTCAATAACCATTGTATTTCTTTTGTGTGACTGTTAGTGAACAATAATTTTTATGATGGGATGTTCTATTTTCTTTCAGCAAACGTTGGTTTCTCCTCTTGAATGTGTGTAACCTAATCCAGCCTTCATTTCCATGAAAATGGATCCTCTTGATGTCTATACAACAAAGAAAAAACTGTCTGATCAATTAGGTGATAACTTTCAGTGCTATACAAGGCTAATGAAAATGTGGTTTACTACTAAAATGACTAAGGAAAATTTTGACTTTGAAGCTAGGAAGTTTTTTGCTCCCGATATGATCCATCTTCACAATGAGTTTCTTTTGAGAATGCTAAACAAGTGTCAAGTTCAGTGCCCGGTACAGGCCTTCAAGAAACCGAGTGGAACCAGCAACAGGGAAAATGAAAAAATTGGGAGCTCCCAAGCAAAGAAGAAATTGAAAACTACACGAGTAACTTTTGAGCGCCGGTTTCAGAGCTCTTCTGTTGCTCAGCATCCGCCTCCAGTTGTTTCTAAGCCACCTTTAAATTATGATTTGAGGGAGAATGCTGCTCTCACAGACATTCAGATGATACACGGTCGCATGTTTGTCACAGCTTGGGATTATGGCTTGGATTTTGTTGGAGACGATGCTGTAAAACTTATGTCCTTGGCAGTTAGGAATTTCTTAAAATCTCTCCTAATGGCTATTCTCTCTAAGCGAAAAGCATACAAGGTTAGAGAAGGTAAATTTCAGTATGCTGTAGGCTGCCCTGCTGTGAACTGCTATCTACAAAATTCAAGAAAAATGAGTATGTATTCCTCAATCAGCAATGCTACATCAATATCATTGTCAGGGGACCATGTACCCAGTCTACGGCCATCTTTAGAGTGGGCTGAGAGTGAAGCAGCTTTGGAAATAGCTTGTGATGATTCTCCTCCATACAGCTTTCCTCCAGTATCCTTATATGATCTCTTCAATGCCCTTCAAATCTTCAAAAGTACAATCCCATTGCACACAGTTTATGCCTTGAATATGGAGCGTATACTTGCCAAACTGAGTCATCCAAGCTTGGAAGAATTAGAACAAGAAGAAATAAATAGACAGGAGCTATTCTTACATGAAGAACTTCGAGAAAGTGAACTGAGCCATTTCTACCCTTGAGTATGTTTATATTTTATGCTGTATATTTCATACTGTTGACATTTCTGTACATACCCTGTTCTAAAATAAATATTCTTGTTCTGATTTAGCATTATATTGCTAAACACACATACACATACATATTGAGTTTTTCTTATTCCACTGGCTGTAAAACAAAGTTCAAGATAAGCTTTCTTAGAACGAGTAACGAAAGCAATGCAAAAGTGGGCATAACTTTTTTATTAACTGACACAGGACATTCAAATTGCACATGTTGGTACAGTAATTCTTTCTCTATACAAAGGTACTACTCAACATAGTCTCCATCACAAGTGATGCATTTGTGCCATTGTTGAATCCAATTCTCGAATCCTCTTTGAAAAAATTCAGGTGTGGACTGTTGTACCCACTTTTTCACAGCCACTTTCCCCTTGTCTGTGTCATCAAATCATTGTGCCTGGAGACTGTCCTTCGTAGGACTGAACAGGTGGAAGTCAGAGGGTGCCAGATCTGGGTTGTGTGGTGGACAAGGGACCACTGACCAGCTTACTCAATTTGCTGATCGCCTGATTTGTTGCCAAAGATGTGTGTGGTCTCGCATTGCCATGGTGAATGTGGATCCTTTTCAGATTCTTGTTCGGTCTCTTCCTCCTTATGGCTTCTCTAGGCTCCTTGAGTGTCTCAATGTATTGCTTGCTGGTCACAGTACGGCCACGCTTTAGAAAATTAAGGAGAACGACACCCCTGTCGTACTATAAAAGTCACCATGACTTTCTGTTCTGATTGCTGGCTCTTGAACTTCTTAGGCCTTGTTGAAGAGGTGTGATGCCATTCCGTGAATTGATTCTTCATTTCCGGATCGTAAAGATACGCCCACGTTTCATCCCATCACCAGATTTGGAAAAAACATGTCTTCATTGGCTTCAAAGGTTTCCAGCAGATCAGAGCAGACTTCCACCCTTCTTCAAATCGGATGTCAACTGCCAAGGTACCCACTTTGCATACACTTTCTGGTACCCTAAGTGTTGAATTCCGCAATAAAACTCAAATATAATAACGGGAATACCTAAAACTCAAGAACACTGTTGACAATCCTACTGCGGTTCACATCTTGACGAGAAGCTAAAGTGGTAAGGAAAGAAATCACATATTGTTGTATCCATTTGTGCTTGACAGAAATATTTCTTGAAATACTGGCACACTAAATACAAATCAAGAGCAGACAGTTGGTGAACTAACGACACATTTTATAACATCTACACGAAAACAGCTTACGTCGATCCGATCGGCTCGCAACTTCAACTCGCTGCAACTCACAATAGCTTCCGAAACCAAAAGTAAAAAGTCAAAGTCAACAGAAACTTGTTGCCAAACATAGATTACAAACATTGCAATAAAATCACAGAGATTCACATCAGCGTCACTTAGCGGATAAACGTAAATGCAGTCGTTTTTTTACACTAAGTCTTTCACCATCTTCTGTATGACATTGTAACCACAGTCTGGTTGTGCAACAAGCTCACGGATTGCGACTCGTCTTTCTGTGCGAATCAATTCATCACTCACTGATGATTCATGTCAGTGGTCGCAGATGATGGTCTCCCACTGCATGGTTTGTCTTCAATGCTGGTTTCCCCTTCTTTAAACTTCTTCATCCATCTGTGCACATTGCTCTTGTTAATGGTGTCATATCTCTGTAAACATTCTGTGGATGTCAGGCAGCCTGCATCCTTCCTTCATCAAGAACTCAATGACGGAACGTTGCTTCTACTTGGAATCCATTATTTACCTGCAATAAAGAAAAGTTACTATAGAGGAACAGTTACTCTACCAACATGTGCAATTTGAACGACCTTTGTGAGTTAATAAAAATGTTATGCCCACTTTTGCATTACTTTTGGCACAACCCTCGTACAATGCTGATATCTGAATGGAACGCGAGTCATGGTGTTGTCAATGGTCTCTTCAGGAAACCGAACAAAACCTCGATGTAACTAGCCTTCTGTCTGCTTGAAAAATGAACAAATGGCAATATTTACCTTCCCCCATGCATTCAGTGCTTATGATAAACATTTCCAAAGCAGCAAATTGTTCTAACAGGAAAAACTTCCATAGGATTGCCAAGTAAGTAAGAAGAAATCTGGCTTGAATGTGTAAATGTATGACAGATAAAAGGGAAAGAGGTAGAAATAGCAAAAGAATTATAAAAATTCAATCTAAATGTGCTTAACACATCATTGAGACCAAGAAATATGTCTGAAGAAAGAATGTGTTCTAGATGGAAGGTTTAGTGTTATATATTTTGATATAAAAAAGGGTCATGTACATGGTGGGGAATCAGAAAAGAAAAAAAATGGCATGTGTAAAAGTGTACCTGTAGCTAGAATTCTAGGTGCAAATCTTTCAGTGCCACACACAGAATCTGTTATCCAAATGAAAAACATATAACAGGTATGTTCACATGCATTTAAAAGAAATTGTGAATTAAATAATACATATGGAGTATTTGGGAAATCCTCTTATACGTTTGAAATTTGACCTATGTGAATAATTTTTTTTTGTGTAGGGATGGAGGTATAATTTTTGTGGATTCTTAAACCTAATTTTATCAAAACTCACTATTTATCAAAACTCAAATTTTATCAAAACTTAGTTTAAAACTTGTTTTTTTTCAGTAAGATGTTCTTATTCCCTCTATCAGATGTATAATGAATACCATAAACACCTTAACTAAATTAAAATTTATATTCAGGGTGTACACAAATTAGTTGGGCAATTTCGTAAGTGAATAATGTGCGAAATATTAATTGTAAGTTACCGGTTCAAATGCAGATGAGTCTTAGTGTGTCCTAAGTTTGCGGATAGATGGCGCTAAGTGTGTCATGTCCATGACTTGGTGAGCTGTAGGTTGCGGTTGTTCATCATTCGTTCTGTGTTCGCGTAATGATGGAGACGTATACCGGCGGTGAAAAAGCAAAATGTCTGTGGTTTCATGAAACCCATTCTGCTGTGCAAGTGCAACAAAATTTCCGTCGAGAATACCACAAAAGTGCTCCGAAAAAAGACACCATTGTAGCATGGTACAATCGATTTACCGAAACGGGATGTGTGGCACATAGGCTTAGTGGCCAAGGCAGACCTAAAATGCGAGAACAGACGGTGGATGCAGTGATAGTATCATTTGTGAGAAGTCCGGGAAAATCTACAGATCGCGCTAGTTTACAACTGGGAATTCCTGAAACAACAGTGCATATGAAATCCTGCGAAAACGGCTGATGTTCAGACCTTACAAATTGCAAATTGTTCAACCTCTGAAGCCCATGGACCTGACGAATAGAGCAAAATTTGCACCGATATGTTAGAGCGCATGGAAAGGGAAGACAATTTCCTGTCGCAGTTAGTTTTCAGTGATGAGACAACGTTCCATTTGAGTGGAAAATTGAATAGACATGTCAGGATATAGGGATCTGAAAATCCTAATGCCACCTTTGAGCATGAAAGGGATAGTTCCAAGGTAAACGTGTTTTGTGCTGTAAGTTGTTCTAATGTTTTTGGCCCATTCTTCTTTGCTGAAAAAACTGTTACGGGAATCGTATACCTGGACATGCTTCAGATTTACTTGATGCCGATCCTGAAAGAAACAATGCCTGAAGGTTTCATTTTTCAACAACACTTCCACAGAGCGGTGAATTCTTACCTCAGTGCTGAAGTACCAGTTTGGATTGGTCGCGGAGGTGTTATTCTATGGCCAGCACGACCACCAGATCTTTCACCCCTAGATTTCAGTGCATGGGGTTTTGTTAAAGACCAGGTTTACCGTCCGCCACTTCCGAAATTCATTCCTGAATTGAAATCACGAATCAGCACTGCACTTGGTTTGATCGACGTGAACATGCTCACTAACATATGGCAAGAACTGATGTACCGATGGGACATTTGCAGAGTAACGAAGGGCAGCCACGTCGAACATTTGTGAAGAAGGTAAACTTGGTGTGTTTCACTATCTTATAATCTTGTTCACTCTCATGTGTGCCTATATAACTATGCATAATAAACCATTCTTTTTGCCCAACTAATTTGTGTACACCCTGTATAAGCAACAGTTAGGTCCACCCATGGGTTCACCACTCTCCAGCATTCTGTCTGAGGGTGTCTACTGGTCATGAAAAAGTAATGAAATTGAGCAGGTGGTCATGAAGTAATGAAATTGAGTGGGTGGTCATGAAATTGTCTTTTTTACATCAGCACCTGAATGAAGACAAGTTTGCGCACCTAGAGGAAAACAGGAACTGGCACCCTTATAAACTGGTGTGTAGTTGATGCCCCATGAAAGCAAAAAGTGTCAGCAGATGCAAGCAAGAGTACAGAGTGACAAGAATGCCGGGTAGAAGCCAGACATCGATTTACGCAAGTTACGGACTTTGCGAGAGGCCGGGTCATCTGGCTGAAAACGTTTGTCACCTGAAGTTGTGCAGAGTTCCATTTTGAGAGATTCTCAAGTGACAATTGCATTGCAAGAATTTGTGTCAAAAAAACACATGGCTTCATTAAAAGCTGATGTTGTGAAGAGTGAATATTTGCAATTTTGTGAATCTTCTAAAAAAACAACTGAAAGTTCAATCCTAAGGAGAACAAACTTAATCACTTCCTAATGAATTTACTACAAAGTGCGAACCATGACTTTATTAAGTTCTTACAGAAGCTGCTATGCATGTTTCATGGCAATGCTGCAGTTGAAAGAGGCTTTTCTGTTAACAAAGAACTTTTAATTGAAAACTTAGAAGAAGATGCAGTTGTTGCAGAAAGAAGTGTTTACAGTGCAATACAATTGTTAGGTGGTTTAGCAAATAGTGAGAAAGAACTGAATGTGGAATCACAAAATCAATGATGTTAGCTGTCAAAAATGCTTCATCAAAAAGAGTAGAAGACTTAAAAAAGAAGAAATCTGATAAAGATGAAGTGGCCAATCGTAAACAAAGATGCATATTTCATGGCAATGCTGCAGTTGAAAGAGGCTTTTCTGTTAACAAAGAACTTTTAATTGAAAACTTAGAAGAAGATGCAGTTGTTGCAGAAAGAAGTGTTTACAGTGCAATACAATTGTTAGGTGGTTTAGCAAATAGTGAGAAAGAACTGAATGTGGAATCACAAAATCAATGATGTTAGCTGTCAAAAATGCTTCATCAAAAAGAGTAGAAGACTTAAAAAAGAAGAAATCTGATAAAGATGAAGTGGCCAATCGTAAACAAAGATGCATATTTCATGGCAATGCTGCAGTTGAAAGAGGCTTTTCTGTTAACAAAGAACTTTTAATTGAAAACTTAGAAGAAGATGCAGTTGTTGCAGAAAGAAGTGTTTACAGTGCAATACAATTGTTAGGTGGTTTAGCAAATAGTGAGAAAGAACTGAATGTGGAATCACAAAATCAATGATGTTAGCTGTCAAAAATGCTTCATCAAAAAGAGTAGAAGACTTAAAAAAGAAGAAATCTGATAAAGATGAAGTGGCCAATCGTAAACAAAGAGAAGTCCAAAAAATAAAATAACTCAAAGATAAGAAAAAAAAGCTTATAGAAAAGGCAAAAGAAGAAGCTGAAGTTCTAGATTCTGAGATAAGTTTAGCTAAGATACTTAAACACTGAGTCTTTCACTGTGAAATTTCAGTCTCCATAAATTTTGTACATTCATAGTTTTTTTAATATTGCCTTAATAAAAACTTGTAAGTTTTTACAGTATTAAAAGAATTTGTGTATTAATAGATGTAATGATATATATTTCTGAAAATAGTCATACCCCATCCTAGATGAGAGTTGAATGTTTTTATTTCTTTAAACACAGAATTTGGTGAATGGCATAGTTCAAGTCATACGTAATTACATTTCATGTTGACAAGCAATTTTAGTTACATAAGAATTACATCCAGCTTTCATCTCAACTGGCTTTCAGGTAGGGACCCATTCATTAAAAACACCCCCTCCACACCATATAGCCGTTTTAGCAGCAATATTATAGACTCATCAGGTTTGCCTAAACTAGTGTCTCATGGAATTAATTTCAGTGTTTGTAAAAATAAAAACTAACCTGGGATCTCAAGCCAAGGGTACTAGATTATGAGTCTAGAATGGTTGTCATTGTGCCACCATTGTCCAGAAGTCATGAATTTAACTGAAGATGTCATGGAAAAGTCATGAATTTGGTTAATTGGAAATCAGTAGACACCCTGTAACAAGACATCGAAGAGAGAGTAATGTCTAACAATTGTGCAATAATACTTAGACTGTCTTTTGTAGATATATAGATAACATCTTAATTCCCCATAGCAGAATCACGGCGACGGATGACGTACGTCGCAGATTTATTTTGGTCCTGCAGACAAAAACGATATCCCCAGAACCCTATGAAAACCATCTTGCAGACTCCCTATCATAGATGCAAGTTTTTCGCCTTCCAAAATTTTCGGAAACGGAAGTTAGGCGTAGTAAGAAGGATTTCTCCCGTAATCGTAATTTTTTTGTCGTGAAGGACGACGTAGGTCGCAGAATTATTTTGAACTCATCCCCGTAGCAGAATCGCGGCGACGGCCGACGTACATTGCAGATTTATTTTGTACTTGTCCCCGTAGAATAATCGCTGCGACGGACGACGTACATCGTACATTTATCTTGTACTCGTCCCCGTAGAAGAATCGCGGCGACGTACATTGCAGATTTATTTTGTACTCGCCCCCGTAGAAGAATCGCGACGACGGGCAACGTACATCGTACATTTATCTTGTATTCATCCCCGTAGAAGAATCGCGGCGACGTACATCGTAGATTTATTTTGTACTCGTCCCCGTAGAAGAATCGCGGCGACGTACATTGTAGATTTATTTTGTACTCATTCCCGTGGCAGAATCACGGCGACGGCCGACGTACATCGTACATTTATTTTGTACTCGTCCCCGTAGAAGAATCGCGGTGATGTACATTGCAGGTTTATTTTGTACTTGTTCCTATAGCAGAATCGCGGTGACGGCCGATGTACATCGTAGATTCATTTTCTACTCGTTCTCATTGCAGAATCGCGGCGACGGCAGACGCACATCGCAAATTTATTTTGGCCCTGCAGACAGAAACGATATCTCCAGAACCCTATTAAACCATCTTGCAGACTCATCACAGATGCAAGTTTTCCACCTTTCAAAATTTCTGAAAACGAAAGTTAGGCGGAGTCGGGATTTTTTTCCGTAATCGTAATTTTTTTTTATCCCGACGTTCCTTCGATGCTTGAAGAGGGAATTATCCGATATTGTTGTTAAATATTGTTTTATTGCATAAATATTTGTGGTTTGGTTTGAAAATAGAGGCCAACAATTTCCGAAAACGAAAGTTTGATGGAACCCAGTAATCTTGAATTCTTTTTCTTGTGATATTCCCTCAGCCTTATATGGCCATTAAATATCATTTTATTAGATAAATGTCTGTATTTAAGATTGAAAATGGAGAAAAAATTTCTGAAAACAATAGTTGTACGGAGCAAAAATTTCTGCCTCTAATAATAGAAAATGGAAGAACAATTTCTGATAACCAAAGTTGTACGGAGCAAAAATGTCTCCCTCTAATAACCCTCCACCGGCTGTGCTTCTGTATTATTGTCTAATCATCATTTAATTACATAAATGTTTGCACTTGAGATGGGAAATGGAGAAAAATGTTCCGAAAACGGAAGTAGAATGGAGCTAAGATTATGACAATTTTTTCCTAGTGATGCCTCTGTGCTTTATTATTATTAAATATCATTTTATTCCCTAAATCTTTGTGTTTCAGCTTGAAAATATTGGCAAAATTCCAGATACAGAGGACCAGAATGTTCTTGATTCTAATTAACATTTCAATTGCTGTAGTACCTAGGTTAGACATTTTTTAAGTAGAAAAATATGTCTGTGCATTTTTATTGTTTTTCACATTTAGTAGTTATCTTGCACAGTGACCACCCGCAGATTATTTTGTGGCACAATGATATCTGTCGCAGACTGACCAGGAACTTTCCGCTATGGGACATCTTATTATTTTGGCAACATGACATCACAAAATTAAAAGAATTTGCTGAAATGTATAACAACATATACCCAGAGGTAAACATAACTATTGAATTAGAAAAAGACAGAAGGTTACCATATTTGGATATCCTTTTTCATAGAGATGATACAAATAGTGTACAGTATGAAGTATATAGAAAGCCAACTTATACACCAAATATAATACCCACTAACTCAAACCATCCAATAAGTTATAAACTCAGCTTTCCGAGTATATGTAAAACTCACGTATACACATAGTTCTAATATGACATTTTGGAAGGAAGAACTGCAGTAGATTATGGATTTAGCAATTGAATATGGGTACAGAAGAACTGCAATTGAAGGCATTATTAAACAATTCAGTATAACAAACAAGAATTGGATAACCCTTCAAAATAATGAAAAAACTACATTTTGTGGGTCATTCCCTTATATACCACAAAACACGGAAGTGCTGCGGGGCATCTGTAGAAGATATAATAGGGATATTGGAGTCAAGGTACAGGACAGATGACATATGTTTTCTAACACAAGTGGAAAAAAAATCAATAATAAAAAGATCAGGAGTTTATAAAATTCCTATTTTTTTTTTTTTTTTTTGATTGGAGGTTTAACGACCACCGTGAGCAACTCAATGGGCTATAAGCAGTCGCCCGTCCCTAATTTAGGGTCACTGGTTCCAGGGAAGGGAGAGATCCAGTGCCGTAAGACAAACACAACATCCGTGCCTCACCGGGATTCGAACCCGGACCCCTTTCGGGCGAATGATCAGAGGCCAACACCTTAGACCACTGCGCCACCGGGGCGGCAATTCCTATTCAAGATGAAAACCTTAATAAATCTATGTACTACATTGGTAGACTAAACATAATATCGAAACTGGACTATATGAACATATTAAAAACTGGAACAGGAAACAAAATAAAACTGCATTAATAGATTATTGCATTAAAAACCAAGCTTTACCCACATGGACTGACATTGAATATATCGGGCAACAGAAGAAATGGACAGATATTGACAGCAGAATCAGTGTATATTGAGAAAACATGAGAGCACAATTGTAATAATAATAGTCCCGTGATCTTATCCTATGCCTGGAAGAATCTTATCAGTAATGAGAAAGAAAAAAGAAAATTAAGTAAACATCTAGAAAATACGTACCTATACCACTGCTAGGGGGAATGTCAACAGCGTGAACCGCAATTGATGACGTAATTGACTGGGTGAGTTCGGCGTCAAAGTGAACCTTGCAGTTGCTTCATGCTTTCCGTTGATGATGCCGAGCAAAATTTGCCAGCAAAACACGTCCAGTGATATGTTGGTTCATGAGACATTGAGTGATTCCATGGTTTTTATGGTTCTTTTAGCGTTCTTTCAGTTGTCCAGCTTCTTTACTTAATTTTCGTTTTCAGTGTGCATACCATCCAGTGGTTTAAATTTTCATTGTCTTTTAGCCAATTTCCATATATCGAAAATTGTTTATTACATCATTTCACAGCTATTTCACCTTGAGTGAAAGTTCATAATTTTTCACATAGTTAAGTAATGGATATTCATTTGAGAATCATTAACTCATTTAAAAGATCGACAGAAACCAATATACAATTCTCTTTGTTTGAACAGCGATCAGGCTTATGAGCACGAAGACGTTAGGCCTAATAGAGACAAGACATGCTTCGATGAGAACAGCGACTCCATTTTGCAAACATTACTTCTACGGAATATTGACCGTTGTGCTATGTTTGAACATCATTTCAGCTAAGGTATGTACGAGAAAACCTTAAATATTAGTTTAGTTATACCATGGAGTTTATTCAATTTTTTATGAATGATATAGAACATGTTGAACAGAATACTATGTTATGTATTGCCATAATGATATTTCAAAATTGAAATTTGCTGGATTTTCATTATTTCGAGATTGAGGTAAACAATATTCAGTTTCTTGTACTTAAAATGAACTGCATGCATGAATTTGCGTATTTCTCAAATTCCACAGTTTTGTCAGTTTAAAAAAAGCTACCTTATGTGAGTCACAGAAGGTAACATACTTACTCCGTACATCAAAAATTACAACTACCGGGTAAGATATAATTACCAAAGGTAATAAGTTTTTCAGACACCTTTCTATGCATATGTCTCACAAATCAAATATTAAATGACCTTCCTACAGCACTTGGTGTCTTATAAGACCCCAGCATATCTTTGAGCTTTGGTAATTATTGCTCGCTGTGTATTTTTTAATGCCATTTTGTGACTTTTGTTTATCTAGTATGGGGCACAAAACCCTTAGTGATTATATAAGTTTTGAGTAATTGATAAGTGTTACATGTTTTACCTTGGGGTTTATATGACCCCAAAGGTATACTGAGTGTACCTAGGATTTGAGGGACTTGGGAAGGTTAAAGAATGTTTCACCAATACCCACCAAAATATCTGAAAACATTTCTAATTGTAAGTAGCACTAAATTTTGCAACTGGAACACCAAACATTTAAAAAATGCTTACCTATATAGAAACTGAAATAATCCAGATTTTCAATTTCTTCAAAATTTGAGCAGTCGCAAATTTGCACCCGTCCTCAAAATACTTGTCACAGAAAAAAATTACGATCGCATTTTGCGCCTTGTGCCCGCTAATTTCCCACTCTGATCATGTACAAGCTAGCGGGGTATATCTTTTGGAAAATTGCCTCTAGGCTAGTTTTGATGGGAACCTGTTGAGAACATTGTGTGGGGCCAGTGTGACTACTAAGTAGGACATCTGAGCGAAGTAACCAAACTTGACTTGTCGGTGCATATTGTTGATCACAAAGCAACAGTGCTGAAACCCAAACAGGCGACTGCTTGTAGCCCATTGAGATGCTCACAGTGGTTGTTAAACCTTCAACCACCACCACTGCCCTAATTGAACACTGCTGCATGTGTTTGGAAACTTGTTATTCTGCAAATGGGAAGGCATTCATTTTCTTTCTTTTTTTTAATAGCAGCTAGATTTTATGCTTTTCATTTATTATTGCCGCCCCGGTGGCACAGTGGTCTAAGGCGTTGGCCTCTGATCATTCGTCCGAAAGGGGTCCGGGTTCGAATCCCGGTGAGGCATGGGTGTTGTGTTTGTCTTACGGCACTGGCTCTCTCCCTTCCCTGGAACCAGTGACCCTAAATTAGGGACGGGCGACTGCTTATAGCCCATTGAGTTGCTCACAGTGGTCGTTAAACCTCCAATCCAATCCAATCCAATCCATTTATTATTATTGCCTTTGCCTACATAAAAGAGTACAAACTTATAACTAGGTACAAATACGTGTAATCATGTTTTTTTTTAGATTTTGGTAAATTTAAAATTTGAGGTTGCTTCACTGAGCGTTAAGTTTAATGCTCGGGATAAAGATGGAGGAGAGGCTCAATCCCCATGGTTCTGCACCTCTGTCTTAGTCAATCCTTATAATATTTCATTTTTGTTGAGAATTTTTGTTTATATATGTAGAAACCTGCATATGCCCATCATACAAGTTGGCTTTTTAGCACTCCACTTCCCTTTTTTAAAGTCTGTGTTCTGATCGCCTATGAAAATAACATGTAAATATATTTGTAAATGGACAACAAATGTGATCTAAAAAGCTCGGTAAATTTGTGAAATTGTTGGATTTCAAATTGAAAGTTAATGCTGTTGACCATATACATCGTTCAAATTACCCAGTGATCCGCTGGCCAGTAAAACTTCCACCGGACAACTGAACTACAGATTTTACTGTCCTGGATGGCCAGTAAGTTTGTTTTTTTTCTAAATTGTCACAACTTAAAAAAATAATTTGTATTTATTTCACCTTGCTGTACAGTTTTTTTAGGCTGCAAACTAATGATAGGTTCATGAAATGCTATTGGATAACAGCTATTCTTTTTATTCCTCATGATTTGTAAAGAGTGGAAGAAACAACAAATATACAGAAAGGCAGTTTCTCAGTCCTTGTCTTGTAACAGCAGCAGCCATGTTTTGTTACCTCGTTCCGCACCATTCATAATTAGCAGAAGTAAGTACAATAAATATCGTGCTCTTCTTTGGATTCGCCCACCCTAATGAATGCAACAGATACTGACACCAGAATTTGTTTCTGCCCCAAGAAAACACAATAACGGAAAACGTCAATTGGATGCGTGAAGTTAAATTTTGTAAAAGAGCAATTCACATGAAACAGTGTTCAATGGGGGACTGGAACTAACTTAATGGGAAAGTAGGAGGGATGAGCAGTAAGACTAAAATAAGGAAAAAGAAGCTAAACCCTATACAATAAAACATATAAAAATGGTGCTAATGTATGTGAATTTCTATACCCTTCAAGTCTCCTTATTCCTTTCTTACTTAAAAACAGATTGGTATTGCGTTCTAACTCTGCTGTATCACCAACGTATCGGAATCTTATTCTGGAAACATCCTTTGCTCTGTGAGTTTTACTGTCAAATTAGATGTTTAAAAAAAAACCTGGAGATAATTCCATTGAAATAATACATTATTTTCTGCATATATTGTAAATGTCTAATTTTTTGTTTTATTTTTTACGGACTAGTGGTTTGCAAATTATAGTGGTCCACTGGGCCAGTAAAAGATTCATTTCTAATTCTAACACTGATATAACTCTCAGGTAATTTTCCTGTTCCATTGCCGTTGTAAATAATTTTCATTTTTAGATCTAAATTCATGTTCGATAATATAACAAAAAAAATGTGTTAATATATGTATCGTCTTCAAATTTCATTCGTTTTCCTGTCTCAATAATACGGCCACTCACTTAATTTGTTTTAAATTCTGCTTGGGAACATACTAAGCCAACCCAGTAGTGCAGTGGTCCAAGCACTGGCTTCTGACCGTTTGTCCGAGTGGGCCTGGGTTCGACTACTGATGAGGTATGGGTGTTGCATTTGTGTTATGGCACTGGCCCTGTGCCTTCTCTAGAAACAGTGGCTTTAAATTAGGGACGAGCGACTGCTTATAGCCCTTAGTGTTGCTCATTGTGAACGTAAAAGAAAGAACATATTACATACCAACAGACCAACTTTTCACTTCATAATAAACTTGGTCACCAGGTAAACATGAGTGAATATTCATGATTGGAATAAATCTACACACACTGCCCAGGTAGCCAAGTGGTCTGAAGTGATGACTTCTGACCGTTCGTCCGAGATGACCCCGAAGAAGCATCTGTGGTGTGCCGTCTGATGGCCCTAGCTCTGTCTCTTGTCTGAAGTAAGGACATGTGACTGTTTATAAGCCATACATATGGGCTGCAGGTGGCCTGGTGGTCAACGTTCGTGACTGTCACGGAGAATACCTCTGGTTCGATCCCAGGCAGGCACGAAAGCTTGAACCACCAAATATCCGCCTTGCGTTGGATGGGCACGTTAAGCTGTTGGGCCCCTGGTACTGGTCCCCCAGACCTGAAGCAGAATTTTTTTCAGGAGTCTGCAATGCAAAAAGGAAAAGCTAAAAACTGTCTGCAAGATAAAGGGAAGCCTAAATATTATTTTTTTTATAACATTTATAGTCAAAACAATAAATTTTATAAAAAAAATTAATATTAGTTAAATCTTTTTTTCTTATCAGGAAAAAATATTTTATTTAATTCAGAACATCATTCCTTAAATGCTTTTGAATTTTTTTAAATAATCTGGAAGTATAAACAATAATAAATAATTTGAAATTCGTAAAATGATTTTTTTTGTTTATTTAATCGATTGAACTTTAACTCCCTCCTTTAAAGGATGTTCTACCATGATGCACATTGTGCTGTTATTATTTCCTGCAGCAATTAGGTTGTATGGCCTCATCAGCTGATAATTTAGACAGTTGTGCAAGAGAAATGATCATGTCAGCTTTGGAAATTATAAATCATATTTCATTTGTTTGTAAAACTGGTTCCCATGCAGGATTTTTGTTTGAAATCTTGTTTATGAATTGGCTGCAGATCTTGAGAAAAATTTATTGAATTTGTAAAAAAGTGGTGGGAACGTTCTCATTGATACTATTAAATCCCAAAATATTCTAAAATTAAAGTGGGAAACAAGGCAAGAGTTCTTGTAAAGAAAAAAAAACATTCCCCTGGTCAATCTGAAATGAAATTATGCGGAAGTAAACGATGAAAAAAAATATGACCGTCAGCTACTGGAATGCTGCGTAATGCAGCCGTAGAAATACAACGGGAAACATTAAAAATGCGTAGAAATATGATTTTACTAAAAAAAACTTTTACCTGAATTTAACTAAGATGCAGTTATCTGAAGAAAAAAAAAAAGAAAAACTTTCGACTGTCAACCGGAATGTCACGGAAACGGAGAATGAAACGTTGCAAACGCTAAAAAAATATCTCTTGAAAAAAAAAACACCTCTTTAATCTAACTGAAATAACACTATCTGGAAGCCAAAAAAGGAAAATTTGCGACTGTCAGCTCCCGGAATGCCGCGCCGCCCCGGTGGCGCAGTGGTCTAAGGCGTTGGCCTCTGATCATTCGTCCGTAAGGGGTCCGGGTTCGAATCCCGATCAGGCATGGATGTTGTGTTTGTCTTAAGGCACTGGCTCTCTCCCTTCCCTGGAACCAGTGACCCTAAATTAGGGATGGGCGACTGCTTATAGCCCATTGAGTTGCTCACGGCGGTCGTTAAACCTCCAATCAAAAAAAAAATGCCGCATAATAATACGCCCGTGAAAAAGGAAGAGTGACGACATAAAAGCGTAATAATATGATTTTTTTAAAAAAGAAAACAAATGAAAAAAATCATAATAACAGGTAAAGCCATCTGGAAGCAAAAAAGAAAAAAAAAAAATTGGACGTCTAGTTCCGAAACACCAACGGCCGCGAAAACGGAGGAAACGTTGAAAAATCTTTAAAAATACTGTTCTTGTAAGGAACGGGGATGGAGGGGGGAAAGGGAGGGTGGATCATATAATCTAACGGACACGATGCTATAAGGCAGAGGGGCCAACCATAAAATCAGATACCTCATAACATGACCCTTCTATTTTAATGGTTAATATTTTTTAATAATCCAAGTGGGAATGGATATCGAGCAGATATTGGTAATGACTCCTAAATGTCGGTTAATGACGGACGCATGCCTGCCAACCGAAATTTTCCTAAATCAAGAAGATTTACCACAAAATCAGGAAGATTTACCATAAAATCAAGGAGCTTTGCGACAGTACCAGAATTGCTAATTCACGATTGTTTATTATTAGGGGAGAGTGGTACTGTATGGGATGTGCTAGCAGTGTGTTTGATGATACTTGTTTTCAATTACTTTTCTGTAGCAGTCACTCATAGATGGAGTTCAGAAATTGTGGTGATTTTCAAGGTTTTGAATTTTTTTAAATTGAATGACGCAATTTTAGAAATAACTTGATTTCATTTAAGCAATGACAAGACAGACCTTTTTTTTAATGCCCTTGGATGACAAATTTATCCATCATGAATGCATGATAGCACTATTTTAGATAAAGGATGAATAGTGTAACTTTGAGAATATGAATACTTTTGAACACCATGCATCAATTCTTGCCGGATCATTTACTAGGGTGTCCTGCGACATTTGACACCCTATAGTTCCATACCTCTAGGAGTCCATTTTCTTGCTATTAAATATATAAGTAATTGATGTTAAATTTGCTTGCATTTGGTAGGTTCAATTAAGTACGACTTTTGTTTAGCACATTTTTTCCAATTTAAATTTTTCTTTGAAATTTCAAAAATTGAGCATAAGAAATTGTGAACATTTGACGTCCTCGGTCAGTTTTTACAGAATTGAGGACGAAGCATTAAAATTGAGGACTGTCCCCAGAAAATGAGAACGTCTGGTTACCTTACTACACTGCTGGCCACCCAAAATGCAACACCAAAAAGGAAGCATCCGATTGGCCTGAAATTGCGCCGCCCGCGAGAGGACATGCAAACGATTAGCATTGCAGGGCATATGCAAATCATGTGCGCCCGTCACGCCACCGAGAAGCACTATAAGAAGGGTGCACAGAAGGCGGGGTCTAAGTAGTAGAAGTGTGTTGTGCTGCCGGACCTGTGCGTGGGAAGCTTCCTTATGCCTCGTCACAGAATACGGCAGTCATTCCAGCATGTTTCGGAGTTCGACCGAGGACGAATAGTGGCTTATCGCGACAGCGGTTTATCGTACCGAGACATCGGCGCCCGTGTGGGACGACATCCAGCCACAGTGAGGCGAGTATGGATTCGGCGGGTACAAGAGGGACGGACGTACCGACGTGAGCGATTGCCGCAGCCGCAGCATACAACCGAACGAGAGGACCGACATGTTGTGCGGCGGGCATTGACGGTTCGCACCGCCACATCACGAACGTTAGCGCAGGAATTAGGGTGTGTTGCACAACAACCTGTATCAGCAAGTATCGTTCGACGTCGTCTGCAGAAGCGGGGATTTGTCGCATGGCGCCCATATCTCCGATTACCATTGACGTTGCACCACCGGTGAGTGCGGCGGCAGTGGGCCGTTGAATGCCGCACCTGGACTACGGAATGGAACGACATTGTCTTCTCCGACGAATCCCGCTTCTGCCTGCAACACCACGATGGTCGGATCCGCGCGTGGCGGCACCGCGGCGAGAGACTATGATGCCTGCATTATGCATCGCCATACCGGTCCGTCGTCTGGCGTTATGGTTTGGGGCGCAATTGGATATGACACCCGTACCCCTCTGGTACGCATCGCCGGTACACTCAACAGCCACTGCTACATCTCCGATGTTTTGGAGGCTGTAGTCCTCCCTTACCTGCACGACCTGCCAGCGGCCACGTTTCAACAGGATAATGCGGGCCCCACGTGGCACGCATCGTGCAACAATTCTTCACGGCCCACCAGGTGTCACTGCTGCCCGATATGTCGCCCATCGAACACGTCTGGTCGGTGATCGGCAACCGAGTGGCGCGGAATGCACCACCCACGGCTACGCCTGATGAACTGTGGCAACGTGTGGAAGCAGCCTGGACCAACACACCCCAAGCCCACATTTAAAGCCTCTTTCGTTCGATGTCGCGGCGTGTAGCAGCCGTTATTGCCAGCCATGGGGGCCACACGAAATATTGATGTCTGTGTGTTCCGCAAGTCGCACGGGCCTGTAAGCTCAATCGTTTCATCTTTGTATCTGTTGTTATGTGTCAAGTAAATCTGGTTTTGCTATCTCGTGTCCTTGGTGTTGCATTGTGGGTGGCCAGCAGTGCATATCGAGTATTTCCTCCTAGGAAGTGCGTTGCTTGCTTCACCGTAGGAAGATTATTAAAATATCACTCGGAAGTCCAGGAAAATTAATTGTTCTCCACTTTTCCAAATCCTTAGCTTAAGGTGGACGTCAAGTAATTTCCTATACTTCCAATGGAAAAACTTTTGTACACATTTCCTTCACAATTAGTGTGTTCCCAAGGATGAAAATTTTAACATCAATTAAAATAACTTCATATTATAACTTGGAATACTTAATATTTTCTAAAACATAACGGTAATTATATTAAAAATCAGTAACTTTTCCTTTGGTGGTGTTGAAACTAGAAAAAAGATGGCGCGACTTGTACTTGCATACCCTTTGATCCCCTACTTTGATGACTTGTACTTTAAGCAAAAATGCATGTTAGAACGGGTCACGGACGAATGATAAGGATGAATAGAAATTCACTCAGAGGGGTTTACAAATTGCTCTGCTGTGTAGGTATTTCAACATGGATAATTTAGTCTAAGGCTATACCATCGTTTTTAAGCCTGTACCAGGGCAGTGAGGGAACGGGACGTGACTGAGGAATGCTTTCGAGGTGAGGAGTGCAAAGCAAGGTCGATGGGGTTTAAAGGAATGGAGTTGAGGAGGGAGGGGGAGGTGTGTCGGGGCGTCGAAATTTGATTCAAGTGCAAATAAATAGAGCATTTTTCTTATAAAAAAATGAGTACGGTACTACAATATTTCCATAAGCAAAAATGCAAAATTTTGAAAAGCTATTAAGACTGCATTCACAGCAAGAAAAAGTTGAAAGGAATATTCAACTAACACTTAATCTTACACCACTAAACCACTAGTCATTGACATGTTATTTTATTGGTTTACCAGCTGCAAAACTTGTCACATTCAGTTATGTGTGTGTGTGTGCGTGGAGGGGTAGCTGGTAGTAAAAAGCATTAAGGTTGTTATCAAGCCTGTCCTCAGCAAAAATACTTGCCCACCCTGATTTCAAAGTATCGACGCCCTTGCAGGCAACAGACAGCCAATGACGTAAGACAAAGTCATCCATTCCTAAGGCGAGATCCGAACTAGGACGAACGGTCAGAGGCTATTTATTTTTATTGGGATGAACACCATTGTGAGCAACTCAATGTGCTATAAGCAGTCGCCCGTCCCTAATTAAGAGTCACTAGTTCCAGGGAGGGAGAGAGCCAGTGCCGTAAGACAAACACAACATCCATGCCTCACCGGGATTCTAACCCTGACCCAACGCGGACGAATTGTCAGAAGCCAGCTCTTAGACCATTGCACTATAGAATGTAAATATATTGTGCTGATAAAATCAGTTTGAAAAAGACTTAAATTATGAAACTGGAAATAGAATGCTATAAAGCAGTCCGGTGGCTCAGTGGTCTGAGTTCTGGCTTCTGACCCTGGGTCAGGTTCGAATCCTGGTGAGGGCTAAATGTTGTTTGTTTTGCGGCATTGGTGCTCTCCCTTCCGTGCAATCAGTGGCCCAAAAATTAGGGGCGGGCGACAGCTTATAACCCATTAAGTTGCTCACTGTGGTCGTTAAACCTCAAAAAAAAAATCAATCAGAAAAAAAAAATGATTGTAAGTGTAACGACAATCGTGATCAGCTCGATCAGGTATAAGTAGTTGCTCGTCCCTAATTTAGGGTTATGACCGTGTATGGTCTAGTGTTCAACGTTTGTGGCTGCCTCGGAAAAGTGTCAGGATCGATCCCAGGTAGGTACGAACGCTCGAACTACTAGATATCCGCCGTGCATCGGGTGGGAATATTAAACCTGGCCGCCCCGGTGGCGCAGTGGTCTAAGGCGTTGGCCTCTGATCATTCGTCCGTAAGGGGTCCGGGTTCGAATCCCGGTGAGGCATGGATGTTGTGTTTGTCTTACGGCACTGGCTCTCTCCCTTCCCTGGAACCAGTGACCCTAAATTAGGGACGGGCGACTGCTTATAGCCCATTGAGTTGCTCACGGTGGTCGTTAAACCTCCAATCAAAAAAAAAAAAAAATATTAAACAGTTGGACCCCTGGTGCTAGCCTCGCGGAAATCGTCTTCGTCTCCATTCTACGTCGCTTCCATGTGATTTTCCTGTAGGGCACTCAAGCTCAAATCTCCTAAAGGTTTAAGATTGGAGGTTAGGCACTCCCTAAAGTCCTCTACATAAATCTGTAGTTTAGGGTCCCTGGTTCGACAGGGTCAGTGCCGTAAGACAAACACCACATCCATGCTTCACCGGTATTCGAACTCTGCCCCATCTCGGACGAATGGTCAGAATTCAGCGTTATACCACTGAGCCACCTGATCGGCCCAATAACCAAAGATGGCGATGACATGGAATTCTATAGAAACAAACGCTATGTAATCAATGCATTTCGTTGAAAATTTATTTTATAAAACCGCCGCCTGTGTTATTCTATAGAACTTTAATAAAATTCTGTGGTGCTCTGTAAAATATTTTTCATAAGGGTTCGAATACCTGGGATGAGGCATAGGTGGTTATCTTGTGTATGACTGCGCTATAGTTCCGCCTCTTTCTTGGAACCAGTGGTATAGCGTCTAAAAGGGGAAGTGTGCCGTGCGAACTCAAAATCTGCGTTCGAAATATGTCCCACGCCGCATCGCGGCGCTGCAGACGGCGTCTGTGTCAAAGATTGTGTGTACTGTTGTGCAATGTGAACCAAACAACAGGGGTTGGATTAGGATATGTACGATTTTCTTAAGTGTGTGATTATGGAAACACATTTTATGGTTCAGTGAAATGTCTACGTCTGGCGCAGAGTGCAGCGTCGGCAAATGTAATTGAAAGTATAATTATGCGTGATTTAAATTGATATGCTACCTCCTCGAAGAATGCCTACCAAAAGGCTAACAAATGGCTTGTATGTGCCAAGTAAAGAAGTGCTGTTTGGAAAATTTAAATGTATGTCACTTAGTAGCGGCTAGTGGTAAGCTGAGTCGAATCTGACGAAAAAGACAGGCTACGGTGCGAAATAGTCACGTGCACAACTTAGTGCTGTCGCCAAGTCAATCGGTTGAACAGCCATTGCGTTTCATTGTTGGTTCACATTTGTTTGTATTGAGTGAGTGTTCCGTTTATTGCCATTTGGATACACGTATAGTTTTGTAAGGTAGGTATTATTATATTTCTAAGGTAAGGTTAATTCTTAGTAAACGTTTTATTTAGTTTTAGTAATAATTATAGGTTTAATGAGTAGATCTTAGTTTCACACGTGTTGAAATCTGTTCATGTCTCGTGAATAGTGAAGTATAAAGAAGTGAGTTATTCTGTAGTGTTGAATTCTTATTTCAAATAGAATAATTAATATATTTTGCCAATGCCGATTCACATAGAGCTTGAATATTACCAGAAATCAGGGCAACTTTTCAGGAAATTAGCCTTCGTAATTTGTATAACATTTGCATCTCCAACAATCGTTAGCCCTTTCTTTACGAAATTAATGCTTGAACTGTTGTTGCATTGTAATGTGTCTCTGAATTAAAGAGTACATTTTTTAATTTCGTAACTTAATGCAACTGTGATATAGCATTTGTCTGATTGAATTTACTAAAGCTGTCTGAACAGTGTGGACAGATTATGTTGAAAAACTTGCATGATCAACTTTATTCTAACTGTACAAAACATAGGGAACTACTTTCGATTAAAAATTTCATATCTAGTTCTTCACTTGTATTAAAAGGTGTAATTCTTTTTACAGGAATTGCCAAAATTTGCCATGCCACAGTGTTGCAGTGTTAGTGGCTGCTAGTTAAATTATAGAAGTCAAAAGGAGACTTACAACTTTTGCCATACCAATTGTCTTATACAAAATCTGCTGCATACATTTAAACAGACAAAGTTCTGATTTTAGATTTCCTTGTTCATTTTCCGTGGAATGTTTGTGTATGAGTAGCTTGAAAACTAAATAGGAAAACATAACTCTCCTCAGCTGGAAAATACTCTTGAACAACTTAGTGAAAGCCAAACATGACAACTGAAATTATTTGAAATCACGTGAAAGGAAAA
Source organism: Macrothele yani (assembly GCA_039090855.1). Classification (NCBI taxonomy): domain Eukaryota; kingdom Metazoa; phylum Arthropoda; class Arachnida; order Araneae; family Macrothelidae; genus Macrothele; species Macrothele yani. The sequence goes on from CM076994.1 coordinate 140,257,547, forward strand.
TTAAGAAGTTGAAAGTCTGAACGCTTAGTTTTGTGTGCCTCTCCTTAGTGCATAGTGTGCACAGAGTAAGTCCTGAGATAGGAAAAAGAGTTCAAACTTATCAAATATTTTATATGCAAAAGTGTATAGCCAGGTTGGTTAAAGTATTGAAATGTATTTTTCTTCTGTAATAAATGAAGATAACATTTCTGAAAAGTTATCTTTGAAACTGGAAAGTAAAGATCCGTCATATTTGGTTTAATTTTATTTGAAACTTGTATACCAGGAAGCAGTACTTCAGTTAGCTTCTCGTAACATATTTCCAATCTTTTTTCTGCTTCATCACATATTCACACAGTGATGCGGAGTGGTTGGTGGCATTCTGTACTGAAGATTTGTATTTAATATTTGGTGGTGTCTTTTTTTTTTCAAATTGGAACTAATACTGTTTGTGCAGTGGTTGCCCGTCTTCAAAATGGACCAGAGGTCCTCATTTACTAGCAGGTTTGATTTCATCTGTCAAAATTCATTTGAAAATCTATGGACTATTTTCTTTCCGTGGAAGATGATGCTGTACTCCTTCGCGTCATGGGGTCCGGCTAGTCCCTCAACGACACCATACCCGTACGAGTTCCATGTCACTTATTTTCAGATTAATAAATGTTAGCAGTAATATTGTAGCATTTTTGTTTATGTTTCAATACTGTACCAAAAAATTCCAGGAAATTTCTCTTATTTTTCATACTTACCACTATGACTTCATTGCCATAAAATTTTTGATAAAAACACCTGTGAGAAATTAACTGAAGTGTTACTGTGTGTGTGTGTGTCAGAGCTGAGTTCGGGCTGAATTTCAAGATCCTGAGCCTGAAGTATGTCAGCTCGAACGAGCCCGAAAACTATGATTAACCTGTTAAGCATTGAAAAAGTCTTCCAGACTTCCACTCTTTCCTACCCATGCAATTAACTGATGTCTTTCTCAACTGCGGAGTGGAGAAGGGATGTCTATCTATTTCTATAGTTACCTTTAACCATTCATTTATTCCCGAAATGTTTTTTTGGGGGAGGGGGGGGGGACATCTGGAGGCACAACAAACTATGTCGTATGTTGCTCAATAGAATTAGCAGGGAGCTGCCCCTTTGAGGTAGGGAGCAAAATTCCGTCAGCTTGCTATCTACTATCTATGCTTCTTAAAACTTATCCTTGGCAGAAATCCTGTAATTCATGGCCTATGGTATTTTGTTATCCAAGCCCGGAATGGATAGCCCTGCAGAATTCCTACTCCCCATTTGACCCAGTTGCTGAAGAATTCTCTTTCACAACTAGAAAGTGTAAAAAAAGTCTCGTGTGCTAAATTATATAAAATCACATTAAAAGAAAAAGGAAGAAAATTCTTCCCCTCTCTCCAAGCCCGAACTCCAGTAAGTATTACACAGCCAGCGCCCGGTTCGGGCTCGGCCCGTCTCAGCACTGGTGTGTGTGTGTACTAGTGCTTAGCTTGACATTTATAGTAGGTATATTGAAAGTAAAAATTTAATTTTACTATAATGAGCAAATTTGGCTTCTAGTAAAGAATGTTAGTAAAATGTATAAATTCCCTAGTGTTATGAAAAACTACTAACCAATTCTGCTTAATTCCTTTAGAAATGTGTGGGAAATATTTATTTATACTGTTAAAATGTTGTCTAATCTAAAAAGTGATATCAAATATGTTTTATAAAAAAGTAGATCACAGGTATGAACATTACAAGAGTAGATTTTAGGTAAAGAAAATAATTGACATAACTCATACATAAAATATTCAGATGGTAACACACACTGGAGGATCTAAAGCTGAGATAATTTTGATGTAACTTGTGATGATTCAAACTATTTGAAACAGATGTCTTAATTTCTGCCATTGGTTAGCAAGAATTCTTTTTTATTTTGTTGTGTGTATCTATAACTTTGTTGCAGATGCTATCACATAAAGGAAGTTTGGGTAACAATCTGAAGCTGAATACTGTTTAGCTTGTGATGACTTCCTTCTTTCAAACTATTTGAAACAGACATTTGAGGTACATTTATGTAAAAGAATGGACCCATTTGTTTATTTTTAATAGTATTTTTTACTTTGTTCCGCTTGAAGATACAAGACAAATTCATAGTCAATAGGTAAGTTGATACTTTATCCAAATGTAGTATTTATGCTAATTTTTAAAACAAACTAAAAAATTAATTTCTGAATTGTAGCAAAGTGCTTTAATAATATGAGGGTGGATCAAAAAGTTAGTTACACTGTTGAATAAAAAAATCAAGGATATACTCAGGGGATGTATGTTGGTTTACAACATTAATTCATTTTTCGACATAGTCGCCTAAGGACTGTAAACATTTATCGGAACGTGCGATTAACTTTCCCATACCTGTACAAGAAAAGTCCAGTTTGGTGCAACTAGTTAAGGACCGCACTTTTCACAGCCTCATCCGTTGGGAATCATTGTCCACTAAGCTCCTGTTTCATTTTACCGAACAAATGGTAGCCGCATGGGGATAAGTTGGGGCTGTAAGGTGGATGCTGCCACAATTCCGACTTGAATTAATGCAGCAATTCCCTTAGTTTTCCGTGCTGTGTAATGTTCTTGGACATCAGTGTGACACCTTCGCTCAACTTACCCCGGCATCTGTCCTTAATTGAATTTCGCAAATTTAATGGTGTTTGGCAATATGAGTCACTTGATGGTTGTCTCTTTTGACAGAAATTCTGTGTAAACAACAGATTCACAGTCATCATGACCACTCCCGCAGACAGAGACAGTTGGACTTTTCACGTCTTCCTTGTTGGGGAGGTGACATGTTTCCATTCCATGGACGATCGTTTGATTTCAGTTACGTAACAGTAAATATGTGATTTCAGATTGCTTATAGAGATATATTTCCCACGTATAATAAGAAGAAATATTTCTTCCCCAGTGTTTACCTGTATAACTGGGAATTTGCTAAGCATCGACCTGACTCTAAATAGCTGAGCTATGATGAAGCAAGGCTCGCTTTGACTGGCGAAAATCTGATATGAAATGTAAACTAGAACAATCTGTAGGATGCATAATGCTGTATTTAGTTCCAGAACAGTCTGCTGATATACCAAATGTCTTCCACATATTCCTGGTCCAAGAAGCCCCATCACACGTAATGAAATTAACAAACAGACCTGCATTTTCAGTGAGAATAACAGCTTTAATAATTAATTTTGCTAGCAAAGTTCCACTTATATTGTTACTTGTGGCAAAAACACCAATTATTTGGGTCCAATCTCCATTTAATGGCTGAAACACCATTACCAGTCCGTGATTACATGGGGTATACTTAACAGTTTTTGAAGTGTATGGCCCAATATGAACAAACCCTAATATTTCACCAGATGATTTTGCATGCAGTTTTTCTGTAAGCTTCACTTCATCTATTAATATACCACCATGTCTTGCAAAAGGCTCCATTTCACTTGTTTTCTTTGAAATAGTTTCAAACGTCAGTGCATTGAATCCAAAACTGCTGTTGTAATTTGAAATATACTTTCTAATAGTTGTTCTATTAGGTAGGATCATGATTTTGTGTTTCCGTATGTGCTCGTACAATTTTGGACTTTTTATGTGCATTAGTAAGCATTCAAGTAACCATTCTTTGGTATATGACATACCTCTTGCAGATTTCTTTTTTGCTGCCTTATAACAATGAATAACCATTTGCTGCTGCTTAATGCGTAATTCTGCTATTTTTTTCATTAATGGAAAGTTCTGTAAAATTCCTTTTTTTTTTTATTTTTTTTTTTTTTTTAAGTTTAATTAGAGAGCGAAATAACTAGTTTCTTCAGCCTGTTGATTTTCCGAACTGTATTTTGATACTTATTTTTAAATGTAGCCTTTCTTCTATGATAAGCTATTTTGTGCAAAAGTAAGCCCTGCAGATACTTACATCTGAGGCAAGTCTTTGTTGTTCCTTTCGTTACACAATTTTTGCTGTACAAATTATTCTAAAAAATAACTCCACTTTCAAGGTACTTCATGTTATTTTCAAATTCTGAAATGGAGCCTGTGCCATGACATACTGTTAGCCTATCAGTGTCTCGAATAATGGATTTTGATTCATCTTTAGAAGTAATATTAGAAACTGAGTTAATTTTTATTCCACGTAAATACACTTTACAGGTAACCTCTGGTTAACTTTTGGTAACAACAACCAGTTTTTCTGTTGTCAATGAATTTGACAATTCACATTTGAATGAATGAACATGGAAAATTATGCACTTTGAATTATTTGCAGGAATTTGCTTACCCCAAAATACTGAAGGCTGTGATATTCAGAAGGCAGTTCCGTGTAACTCTTTGGGAAGTGAATTCCAAGCTATTTAAATTACCATCAGGCTTATCATCGGTTTCCCTAACTTTCCTGTATTTTGCCAGAGTTTTTGACAAATAATGGGGAAGGTTTGGAAATATTGTTGGAATTGCATCTGGTGTCAAGATGGGCCGATCTCTGGGTATTAACACAGTCTCCTCATTTATTTTATGCACAAAATTTCGAACCACAAATCTCTCAAAGTGCAGTTCACATACAGCACTAAATTTGTCGTAAGTTTTTATCTGCACATCTGCACCGGGAATCAATCTTTGCCACTGCTGTAAAAGTTTATCATTTTTGGGTATTCCAAAGAGTGACGGCTTACTGTTTTTGTACTGAGTATTGCAACCTGGCACAAAACTATGGTTATTTCTCTTCCGCATAATGAGCTAAGTATAACTTATATACAATATTTAGGTAATCCACATTCCTTCTAAAACCTAAAACATAACACGTTTTCGTCTAAATTACCGTTCTTTTCACAGTAAGCAACACGAATTTAGTTTCCCGCTCCCATCACAGTAAGAAAGAGGGAAGGGAAGGCGATCGAAGCGCCATCTACGAAGGGGACAAATTTCGGTATCCACGCCAATCATTACGTACGCTAGGCGCTCGGCACACTTTCCCTTCTAGACGCTATACCAGTGGCATTAAATTTGGAACTGCCAACTGCTTATATATTTATCCCAAGAAGGTTAGAGTAGATGGAGTAAAGGGCCAGCCGCCCCGGTGGCGCAGTGGTCTAAGCGATGGCCTCTGATCATTCGTCCGAACGGGGTCCGGGTTCGAATCCCGGAGAGGCATGGATGTTGTGTTTGTCTCACGGCACTGGCTCTCTCCCTTCCCTGGAACCAGTTACCCTAAATTAGGGACGGGCGACTGCTTATAGCCCACTGAGTTGCTCACGGTGGTCGTTAAACCTCCAATCAAAAAAAAAAAGGGCCAGCCATTCCCCTCCTATAATCGAAATGAAGCCATCGAAGCCGCCCCGGTGGCGCAGTGGTCTAAGGCGTTGGCCTCTGATCATTCGTCTGAAGGGGTCCGGGTTCGAATCCCGGTCAGGCATGGATGTTGTGTTTGTCTTACGGCACTGGCTCTCTCCCTTCCCTGGAACCAGTGACCCTAAATTAGGGACGGGCGACTGCTTATAGCCCATTGAGTTGCTCACGGTGGTCGTTAAACCTCCAATCAAAAAAAAAAAAAAAAAAAAAAAGAAGCCATCGAAACATCATGATCCTGACGTCACAGCCTCTGTCACCATGTTGGTGTGACGATTGAGAATTAAACATAACGCTCAAAAAGTACAAGCAACGTGGCCATCAGCTTTTGCGTTGTCTGCTCAAAGCAAAGACCTTGGAGGAGAATAGACTGGCAAATACTTAGCTACTTCCGTCAGCGTTCAAAAACCGGATGTTCCGCCATTAGCGAGGACGGAAAGCTTTTTTTTTTTTTTTTTTTTTGGTTGGAGGTTTAACGACCACCGTGAGCAATTCAATGGGCTATAAGCAGTCGCCCGTCCCTAATTTAGGGTCACTGGTTCCAGGGATAGAGCCAGTGCCGTAAGACAAACACAACATCCATGCCTAACCGGGATTCGAACCCGGACCCCTTACGGACGAATGATCAGAGGCCATCGCTTAGACCACTGCGCCACCGGGGCGGCGACGGAAAGCTGTTCACGAGTATAGGACGGAAAGATGTTCACGAGTATACCTTCCAACCTCCTTGTTTAAGAGCTGCGATCTGACCATTTGCGCAAGATGGATCAGGGGGCGAATCTCAGTGAGGCATGGATGTTGTATTTCTCGTGTGGTACTGGCTGTGTCCTTTCTTTGGAGCCAGTTGCCTTAAATTACATATATATTCAATCAGACACAATGAGGATGCAGGATTTGTCATTTTTATGTAAAAATTCCGTCCACAGGGAGTAGAGTTTAGGTCCCAGCCGCCTACAGCGAGATCGCCTTTTGGGCAGGACAGAAACGGAAGGAATGAGAGCAAGTCTAGCGACTTTGACAGAACAGTTTGTAGTGAGATTAGAGTACAGTAGATGGCGCCACCATACAAGTACGATATTGCACATAGATGGGTGAGAGAATTTCAGGTAGGACATAGGAAAGGATACCCATTTTACCAGTGGGTCCAGCCTGGGGGCCGTCACTTTACGTGCTCGTCCGATGCACGGCGGATATTCAGCGATTGTTAGTAAATCACACCATCTCTGAAAGATCAGCCTAGGCTTGAACCTGGGGACCCAGCATCGACAGTCTGAAACACTAACCACTAAGCCATCCGCGGCTAGTTGCCTTAAATTAGGGACGGGCGACTACTTATAACCTATCGAGGTGTTCACGGTGGTCGTTAGACCCTCCCCCTACCAAAAGGGGGAGTCCGGAACACGCTCCCAGACAAGCCCGTCTCGATGGCTTTTAGTTTTTGTTTAGATTAGGGATAGGGGTGGGGGTGGGGGTGGGGTGGAGGTTTTACGACCACCGTGAACAACTCAATGGGCTATAAGCAGTCGCCCGTCTTAGAGTATATCTCTACTCTGTGCACCCGTCCTTAATTTAAGGCCACTGATTCTAGGGAAGGGAGAGAGCCAGTGCCGTAAGACAAACACAACATCTATGCCTCACTGGGATTCGAACCCGGATCCCCTTTCAGGCTAATAATTAGAGGCCATCGTTTAGACTACTGCGCCACCGGGGCGGCAGATTGGGGATTTAACGACCACCATGAGCATCACAATCAAAGCAGTCTCCTGTCCCTAATTTAAGGCCACTGGTTCTAGGGAAGGGAGAGAGCATGTGCCGTAAGACAAATACAATATCCATGCTTCATCGGCATTCGGACCCGGAACCATCTCGTACGAATGATAGCCTTAAACACTACGCCAGTATTTCGATGGCTGCTGACCATTTGTCGGTGATGGGCCTGAGTTCGAATTCCTGTAAGGCATGGATGCTGTGCGCATGTTACGGCACTGACACTCTCCCTTCCCTGAAACCAGTGGCCCTGAATTAGGGATAAACTCTGCTTATAGTCCATCGAGTGGCTCATTGTAGTTGTTCAACACTTAAACAATTAAAAAAAAAAATGTATAGCAAGCGATCGTGACTTCACAAGATTTCATGACATAATTTTCGACCTAGTTTGGCAACACTTCTGTGAAGCGGCATGATTGTGTTATGCCGGCATTTTGCTGTCAAACGTGATGTGGCACTTTGCAATTCTCCGATAGCTGTGCAATAGTAAATAAATACAGTGGTTCGGTATTTGTGGTTTACAGTACACTTGTCAGAAGGAAGGAAAATGCTGGTGCTTCCGTTTGTTTGATTAAAGTTCAGTTTTTTTTTGTGCATACCATGGCCAGCTTAGTTAAAAACAGACGGACAACTTTAGAGCGTATAGAGAAATTTATATCACCACTTTACTTCACAGATATTAATCTGTATGGAAGGCTATATTCACAAAAAACTTCTCTACCAACACTGCTTCACTTCGCTGCCAGTGACAGGGTACCTTTCAAAGAAGCAATGGAAATGGGGAATTTCACACCAACAAAAGTGGGAGCCTCCTTTGGACCAACGTGGACTACACATTGGTTTAAGGTGTGAACAGCTGTTAGCTATTTACTGGTAGCGATTTTCTTGAAATGTAACAATTCATTCCTGGAGTTGTGAACGTAAAATACTAAGCATAATTTTTTTTTTGTAGGTTTTGATTTGTTAACATTAATAGGAATAGTTTAGTGTATCAATTCAATACATAGATGAGCATTTCTGTACCTATTAATTAGTAAAGTAGGGGTGGGTTGCTTTTTTGTACATTCTCTCTCGTAATGTTATGATCAGTATGCACAAGTGTGTAAAGTGTGCTATGTTAATATAATAAGTGGCAATTTTATTACAAATACAGTATAGTGGTGGAGAATGGTGTGAGTGCTGGGTTCTGACCATTTGCCCAAGTGGGTCTGTGAATGGTATGTTTGCATTGCAGCAGTGGGTTTATCCATTCCCAGGAACCAAACAAACAGAAAATGTCGGTGGGTGGAAGGTTCTTCCGGGGTAAGATGTGTGCTGCATGGATACAAGACTTTTATCATGTAACAAATTATTGTAATAAGTGTTTAAATAATAGTGAAAAAGAGTGGCATTGTTTTTTATTAGGACATTTTGTAATGAAGTGAGTTTTTCCAATTTTTGCTAAATTGACAGAAAAAAAGAACTTAAAGCAGAATTGTAACAAAAGTCCAAAATCAGTACTTACCTTAACTGCTGTAGAGCCAGAGTTCTTTTTCTAACTTATGTGTTTTCATGGCAGAGCAAGCAACGGAAGTGCTGATTTTTGAATTTCAGTTTTGTTTAAAATGCATGTTCTTCCACGTTCTAAGCTACTTTGTGCTGCATCAAGGAACAGAGAATGCATTTTTGTTTATTTAAAGCCTAATTAAAGTTCAAAAATGGTAACAATTTCATGGAACGATGAAAACTATTGTGTAAGTCACAAAAGTAGATAATGCCAATTTTGAACTGATTTTTTTGTAAACAAAATGAAAAGTTTCCTCCATGAGGGATCATGGAAGAATGGAGTGATCATGGAAGAAGAAACTAGGGATTGGGATATGTATTTCTTTAGGAAAATGGTAAACCTTCCGAATGTGGCCCAAAAATAGTTTTCTGAAGCGACGATAGATGGCGACACGTTAGTGCTAAATCGTGAAGAGTTGCATTACATTGTGAAATTGTCCAAGGAAGTGAATAATATGGATGAAAGGTGGCCCGTAAAGAGACCTTTATAGAACGTACATTGTGGCATATGTCTGAAATATTTATTATGACGGAAGAGTAAGTTTTCCTAATGAATATGAAACTGTATACCTAGCAGAATAAACGCCAGAAAAGTTTTATCTGCCAGGGCATTTCATGTGAAAGTGCGAGAAGAGAGGTGGAGATGTGAAGTGCTACCGTGGCGCCATCTATTATTGCTTTTGGAACTAAGTCTCAGCTGAGCGGGCCACTTTCGGAAGGTTACCTATTTTTTCAGAAACTGAAATTTTCCCATCTTGATCAGTCTCTTTGCTCTCATCCATTGTGTGTCTATACTATGCTTGCCATCTTGTTTTAGGGGGGGAGGTAATGATTACATGAGCATCTATTAGGGCTATAAGCAGTTGCAACACTTGAGAACCCCAACTTGGATGACTAGCCAGAAACAAGTGCCTCTGAAAGTGCCTCTGACCACTTTATCAATGGAGTAGTATCAGGGCTGGCTAGACCGTCAGACCTCTGTGCCCAACACCTTTATGGGGCCCTGCAGTTTAGGAAACAAAAAGATAAACCACTACAATTTGCAACCACTTGTCCTCCAAAATGCCCACTGGTACATAAAAAAAAAATAAAAAAAAAATAATTGAAGATGAAGATATTTACAATATACACTGACGGAAAAAAAATCCCAACACCAAGAAGGGGTTGTGTTAGATAAACGACTGTTGGTAGGCGGTGAAAGTACATCTGTAAGATGACGTCTATGCAAATTTCGCGCTCGGCGCATACGTGTGGCGCTAGTAGCGCCCCTCGGAACATGCAAAGTAGGTTTGCAGTAAATACGTGCTGTAACGTTCGTGAGCGTTAGTTATCGTTGAGATTCGACGTAGTGTGTTGATATTAGTCAAGAATGCCTTTAAGAAGACGAAGAAGCCATTATCAACAGCTCACGGAGTTGGAACGAGGTCGTGTAATACGGCTACGAGAAGGTGGATTTTCTTTCCGCAATATTGTAGAACGACTTGGCAGGAATGTAGCCACTGTGCATGATTGTTGGCAGCGGTGGTCAAGGGAAGATACTGCCTCAAGGAGACCAGGTTCCGGCCGGCCACGTGGCACTACTGAGAGGGAAGACCGCCATGTACAGCGTATGGCCGTGGCGCATCCTACTGCGTCTGCGGCAGCAATTCGAGCTGCAGTTGCCACCACAGTGACACAACAAACTGTTACAAATCGGTTACTTGAAGGACAGCTCCGAGCCAGACGCCCTGTAGCATGCATTCCACTTACTCCAAGCCACTGCCATTTGCGACGTCAGTGGTGTCAAGCTAGAGCTCATTGGAGGACGGAGTGGAGATCTGTTGTGTTTTCTGATGAAAGCCGGTTCTACCTGGGTGCCAGTGATGGCTGTGTGTTGGTTAGAAGGAGGCCAGGTGAGCGCCTGCAACCAACCTGTCTGCGGTCGAGACACACAGGACCTACACCTGGAGTTATGGTCTGGGAAGCAATTTCCTATGACAGCAGGAGCACTCTCGTGGTAATCCCACGCACCCTGACGGCACAGTTGTACGTCTGTCTGGTGATTCAACCTGTTGTGCTGCCATTCATGACCAGCATCCCAGGGGGTGTTTTTCCAACAGGATAACGCTCGCCCGCATACCGCTGTTGTAACCCAACGTGCTCTACAGAGTGTCGAAATGTTGCCGTGGCCTGCTAGATCACCAGATCTTTCTCCAATCGAGCACGTATGGGACATCAATGGACGACAACTCCAGCGTCACCCCCAACCAGCATTAAGCGTCCCTGTATTGACCGACCAAGTGCAACAGGCATGGAACTCCATCCTACAAACTGACATCCAGCACCTGTACGACACAATGCATGAACGTTTGCGTGCTTGCATTCAACATTCTGGCGGTTACACCGGTTATTAATGTACCGGTATTTCACATTTAAAATGGCTCTTCTCGCGCTTACATTAAGCTGTGATCTTGAAACCTTAATCGAATAAATATGTTACCTATACAAATGTATTGCCGCCATTTCATTCCTCTACAACTATTTTTTCGTGGTGTTGGGATTTTTTTCCGTCAGTGTATGTAGAAAATGTATGATTTCAATGGAACTTTCTCCAATATTTGTTTTTAAACCTATCATTAGTTTGCAGCCTAAAAAGAAAACGATAGAACAAGGTAATAGAAATTCATTTTTTAACTTGTGACAAATCAGAAAAAAACAACAACCCCAAACTTACTGGCTATCCGGGCCAGTAAGATCAATAGTTCAGTGGTCCGACTTCAGTTTTACTAGCCAATGGCCAGCAGACCACTGGGTAATTCGAACGCTGTATATATATATATATATATATCATCATCATCATCATTGTCAACCATTATCAATCCACTGCTGGACGAAGGTCTCCCCAAGTTTCCTCCACAACGGTCTGTCTTGTGCCAGTCTCCTCCATGTCACCCCTGCATACTTTCGAATTTCATCCACCCATCTCCCATGTGGTCTTCTTCTGGGTCTTTTCCTGTCCCTTGGAATCCAATCTAAAATTTCGGCTGTCCATCGATGGTCTGTCCTTCTGGCAGTATGTCCAGCCCGTTGCCATTTCAGGGATTTAACTCTGATCATGATGTCTTCCACTCTTGTCATTTTTCGGATCCACGAGTTCCTCTTCTTATCTCTCCTGGTTGCACCAAGTATGCACCTCTCCATGCTTCTTTGAGTTGTCTGCAGCCTTTGTATGTCTCTTTTAGTTAAGGTCCACGTCTCTGCACCATACGTAAGCACTGGAAGGATGCATTGATCAAACACTTTTCTTTTAAGACATAATGGCATATTGCTCTTGAAAATTATGCTGTTTCTTCCAAAAGCTCTCCAGGCAAGTTTTGTACGCCGATTAATTTCTTCATCAATGTGACCCTCACTTGATATCTGCTGTCCAAGATAAACGTACGTGTGTGTTATCTCCAGCTTTTCTCCATCAATCGATAAATCTTCATTTCTTGTAAAAACATTGAACATCACTTTTGTCTTCTGAAAGTTCATTTTTAATCCCACTTCTTTACTCTTGTCAGCAAGTTCCTGGATCATACTCTGCAGCTCTGATGGGCTAGTTGCAAAAATGACTACGTCATCAGCAAAACGAAGGTGGGTTAGATAATCTCCATTAATCTTTATCCCCTTGTTTTCCCAGCTCAGTGACTGAAAAACACCCTCCAATGTGGCATTAAAGAGCTTTGGAGATATGGTGTCACCTTGTCTCACTCCCTTTCCAATTTTTATGTGTGTTGTATTTTCAAACAGCCTAATCTTTGCACTTGCATTTTCATAGATGTTATTAATAATATTAATGTATGCATCTTCAATACCGCTGGTTTTCAGAGCCATTTTAACTGCTGATGGTTTCACCGAATCAAAGGCTTTTTCATAATCGATAAAAGCCATGCACAATGGAAGTTCATATTCCCTCGCTCTTTCAATTAGTTCTCTCACCACATGGATATGATCTATTGTGCTGTAGCAACTCCTGAATCCAGCTTGTTCTCTCGGTTGAGCCATGTCCAGTGTTACCTTCAAGCGGTGTGAAAGAACTTTATTGAAGATTTTATAAACTACTGATAGGAGGCTGATAGGTCTGTAGTTTCCGAGATCCTCAATGTCACCTTTCTTATGTAGCAGGATCATTGTAGCGGTGTTCCAATCCTCAGGAATCTTTCCTTCATTAAGGCATCGAGTGAAAATTTGGGCGAGTACTGTTTCGATTTCTCCACTTGCTTCTTGTATGATGTCTACAGTAATTCTATCTTCTCCTGGAGCTTTTCTCCGCTTCATGTTCTTGATTGCATGTGCAACTTCTGCTGGAAGGACTGGAGGAACTCTGGTACTGGTATCTTTCATGATGTCTGGAGTGCATGTATCATCCCTTTCATATAATTTGGAGTAGAAATCTTTCACTATTGTCAAAATTTCGCCTCTATTTCTTGTTACAGAACCATCTTCTTTTCTCAGTGCCATAATCTGTTTTCTTCCTTTACTGAGATGTCCCTTTGCTATCTTTAGGCTTTGGTTGTTTTCAATTGCTTTCCTTACTAGTTCACAGTTGAATTTTCTTACGTCTTCAGTGATACTTTTTCTTACTGTCTTGCATAGCTCTATATATTCCACTTTGGAAGTCACATCTTCTTTAGTTGTCCTCATCTCTCTTCTTTTTTGCATTAACATTTTCGTTTTTCCTGATAATTTATTTACATGCAACTTGTTCTTAGACCCAGCTAATTTTGTTGCTGTTTCCATAAGAGCTTTGGTTACTTTTCTGTTAACTTCAGAGATGTCCACTTCTTCTGATGTTAGGCCTTCTAAAGCAGAGAACCTGTTCTTCAGTTCCAACTTGAAGGTATTATGGTGTTTTTTAAGGTTGGTTATGTCAATAGATTTTGTTTGTCTTATGAGCTTGCCACGTTCAAGTTTAGTGTTGAGGTGCATCTTACATCTCACCAATCTATGGTCACTACCTGTGTTGAACTTGTTTAGCACACTGCAGTCTTCTATGACGAATTTTTTGTTACACATAATAAAATCAATTTCACTTGTCGTCCCATTTGGATGTCTCCATGTCCATTTCCTGTGTGGCTTTTTCTTGAAGAAGGAGTTCAAGATGAAAAACCCTTTCTGCCTCTGCAAACTCAACGAGAGTATTTCCACGCTGGTTTCTGTTGCTGTGACCGAATTTACCTACTGAAGTTTCATTCTGTTGCCGTTGCCCTATTTTTGCATTGAAATCTCCCATAATTATTTTCAAGTGCTGCTTACCTTTATTATTTAGATGACAAATTTCCTCATAAAATTCTTCGATTTCTTCTTCAGGATGACTTGTGGTGGGTGCATAAGTTTGAATAATCTGAGCCTGGTATCTTTTCGAGAGTTGGATAACAAGCCGTGCAGCTCTGTCAGAGGAACTTTCAACTTTTACAACTTTATCCTTCAGTTTCTTGTTTATTATAAATCCAACACCACTAGTTCTGCCAGTATCTGTCCCACGATAGTAGAAGAGATGTCCACTTTTCAGTTCGATGAGATCTTCTCCTTGCCTCACTTAGCCCCACGATGTCCCACTTGATCCTTTGTAGTTCCTCTTCCAATTCAAGAAGCCTTGAATCAGAAGATAGGGAGCGTCCATTGTACGTGCCAAGGGCGGGATGGAGCTTTTGCTGGGCCCGGGGCGAAATTTCATTGCGGGGATCCGGAGCAAAATTTTATTGCTGGCACTAGGAAATAAATCTCATATTTTAATAAAGTCGTTATGTGAAACATATCGTCTGTAAAGAACATTCGCAGAAAAACTATCGTACAGAAACAATTATTTTCTCGAAGAAATATTTGTTTTAAGCTTAAGAAAAAGGCCATAATATGGACTTAAATTTCCGGGAGAGAGGCACGAAGAGAGAAAGTAAAAAGTGTTGAAATCTAAGATTTTCTTTCCGGGGAGAGGGTATTGTGTGTTTGTGTGACTCTTATAGAAAATTCCTCACAAATTGATAAAAATATACTTGCGAGCGAATATTTTTACATTGAAAATATTTTTCTGTAGGAAATAATATCAGGATCCCTCTAAAATAAATTCGTACAAATAATTTTCCACCCTGTTATATGTTTTAGTGATTGATTTTTAATGCAAAGGGGAGTAATTGATAAATTAGTGATTTAAACTTTTATACACGCTTGTCGCTCATATATAAATATATTTTTTTTTATTTCTAGTAATGTTTTTAAAGTAACTGAATAATTGGGCTTCACGTGTAGCCCTAAATCAACTTTGATTTTTGTTATTTTTATTTCTTTAAGTTTTAGTGTCTGTTTTGAACACACACTGTTGAATGAACAAACGTAAGGGCCACAAAGTGATGAAATTTAATTTATTTCATGAATACGGAAAATATTAAGGTGATGGTTACAACACAGCAGATATCAGTATTTGTACGGCAAAGAGCGATAACCTATTCGAAATGGGGCTGGGCATAGAAACTAAAAAAAAACTTACAAAAAATTACCATTTTAGGGCCTCTATTCCCAAAACTGCCGAGCCCCTTGAAGACGAGGGGCCCTGGGCGATTGCCCCAGTTGCCCCTATGGTCCAGCCGGCCCTGTATTTACACACAGACACACACATAAGAAGGCACGTGTTGTGAGCTGGCTTAGAGGGTATATAAAGTGTGGTGTAGGCATTCTGAAAACATATCACTCGTTGCTGTCGTAGATAAAAGGAGTCATTTATCAGATTTCCAAAAAGGGATGACTATCGGCTTTCGGGCCAAGGGTGGCAGTATTTCTGAAACAGCACCGTTTGTGAACTATTCGCGTGCTGCTGTGGTTCAAGTGTATCGTGATTGGAGAAATGTCAGCATTGCGAATAAGCGATGTGGAAACGAGCAACATGTACTATTGATGTGAGAGGTAAACGTTGGCTGTGAAGGTGCATTAGGGCGACTGACATGCTACAGTGGAGCAACTCACTGGCCAAATGAGCCAGGGGGCTACCGGAAGTTTGTCTAAAACGACAGTTCAGCGAACCCTGCTGCGTATGGGGCTCCGATGCAGATGGATAGTCACTGCATCTATGCTAATGAAGGTGCATCGGCAGAAAAGGCTTACATTTGCGTGGCAGTATCCGAATTGGACCTCCGCTGATTGGCAAAGTCACGTTTCCTGCTTCATCGAATGGATAGACGTTGGCATATAAGGCGAGAAACATCGGAAAAGAAACACTTCAACCATTGCTGGAAGAGCACAAGCTGGTGGGGGACAGTGTTATGGTCTGGGGAATGTTTTTGTGGCCATTTTCTGGGTCCACTTATACCTGTGAAATTCACTATGGACTGAATTTGTTATGAATCCATCCTTTCAGACCATGTACACCCATACATGCTGATTGTCTTCCCTGGGGTGGATGGGGTCTTCCAGCATGACAGTGCGACGTGTCACATAGCTAGAAATGTTTGAGAGTGGTTAGAAGAGCACAATGAAGACTTCAAAATACTTACTGGCCCCCTATTGTCCAGACCTAAACCCAATTGAGCATCTGTAGGACCACTTCGATCATTTGTTCGCTCTATGGATCCTCCACCACGCACCCTTCAGCAATTGTCAGATGCACTGTAGTCAGCATGGCTCCACATACCTGTGAACACCTTCCAGTACCTTATTGAGTTACTCCCAGCCCGTCTAGCTGCTGCCCGCACTGCACACGCCTGTTAGTCTGGATATTAGCTGGTGGTCACAATGTGATTTGACCGTGTATATATTTATATGCACTATATTGACAAAAGTCACTGGACATCCTGTCAAAAGCAAATGAACGGATCCACTGCGTTGTTAAGATGCGTGGTACATCTGCAAACGGTATAAAAACAAGCCTTCAGCTGACAACGATCATATCGCACTGTGAGATTGAGTGAAAATGTCACGGCGGGAGAGAACTGACTTTGAGAAAGGAAATATTGTTGGATGTTGTATTAGTGTGTTGTCCATAAGAAAAAACGAGAGGCGTTTAAACATACCTAAGTCAACTGTTTTGGATGTACTGAATAAGTGGAAGACACACGGCATGCCTGAAATAGCAAAACGTACCGGCAGATGAAAGAATCGGTGATAGAGGATGTTGAAGCCTCAGGAGAGTCGTAACATCTAATCGACGGAGTACTGCACAAAACCTCAGTGTACAGGTGAGTAAAAATGCTGGAACCTTGGTATGCACACATAGCATTCGCAGAAAACTTCATTCCATTGGTTACTGTGGTCGTGCAGCTGCTGTTTCATCTCCACTTGCAGTGTTACTCGTAGTTTAGCATGGTGTAAAGAAGATATATCGTGGACCATAGATCAATGGAAACCGATCCTATGGACTGATGAATCCAGATACACGATCCATCAGTCTGGTTGCCGTGTGTGGGTATGGCGGCAGCAGAGGAAATGGTATTTACCTCAGTGTACTGTTCCTACAGTCAAGTTTGGAGCTGGCAGTGTACTCGTGTGGGGGTGTTTTTCGTGGTATGTTCCCAACCCATTGGTTATCGTGGACAAACCTGTTAACCAGCACATCTACCTCGATATTCTGAACAATTATCCCCCACCAACTCTGTGGCAATACTATGGAACCGAGCCTTGTTGGTACCAGCAGGATAATGCACCGAGCCATAAAGCAAGGACCGTTGTGGCATGGTTTGACAATAATTTCATATCGTGTATGGACTGGCCAGTACAGAGCTCTGATCTTAATTCCATAGAGCACATATGAGATGAATTAGAGCGCCATATAAGAAGTTTGGAAGCAAGGCTTACTACTAAGCAACAGTTAGCGGCTGCATTATGCACTGAATAGAAGTGCATACCTATCGCTGTGTTCCAAAACCTTGTTGAAAGCATGTCTCGAAGGGTCAGTGCATGCATATTAAGGCCAAATATCAATAAATGCTATGTAGTGTTTCTCTTCTAGGTGTCTGGTGACTTTTGTCAATGTAGTGTGTGTATGTATGTGATATATACCCAAAAGCGGAGTTAAAGACAAAATTTAAAGACAAAATTTTTTGAACTTACTTTCTGAAAGATCATGACACGCAATGCAGCAGTGACTAATATTCAGAAATTACAAACTATAAAGCAGAGTCTGAAACAAATATATAAGCAATAAGCACTCATATTGAAACAAGAAACCCCTTACATAAGATAAAAATCAGCCCTTCCCCAACCCCCTTCCTGTTCATTCAACATAAAAACGAACAAACCTCCCCAACACACCGAGTACTTGAAAAGAACTAGAATAGAAACACACTTCCAAATTAACTGAAAAACCAATAATTACAAATTGAACCTAATAATAATAATAAATATAAAACGCAATACCACCTACTCTAACAAAATGAAATACAAAAAGAACGGGGGCCATGACCACTCTTCAGGAGAAAACGTCCCTGACTCCCGTTCAGGTTTCATGCAGGCTTATAATTAACTCCAATAAGTTCCAAACAAGGGCTAGCAAAAATTTAGAAAAAAATGCCTGGTTTTCACAACCTGAAACAGGAATTTACAAAACTTGCATAGACCAAACATAGCACTTACCACAAATAAAACCCAAATGAACACTACTCTTCCAAGTACATGTGCACCCCTAACCACTTCATGACAATTGACAAGGTAAAAGCAATTTGAATGAAAAGACGTAAATACTAAAGTGGCGACATCTAGTAAATTATAATAGCAAAGGAAACAGAACGTGTATACATAAGTGAATGTAAAGACATATATTTTGTTATTTTTCTGGGGCGTCTCGGAAGAAGTTACTATAAATTGTGGCTCGAGGGATAAGGTTATTTTACAGAGAGATTAAAACGATATTGCAAAGTCTGATTTTTGAATTATTTAAATTATTATAATGAGACGTTAACTGTTTGAATTAAAAAGACAAAATTTTCTTGGATAGTTATTTTTAAGACAAGATGAAAAAAGATTTCTTAATTGCTTATAATCCTTAAAAACTGAGAAATAATATTTCTATGAACACTGTTTGAATTACTTGAATGCCAGTTGCTTAATACATTAGAAATGAAACCTAAATAAATTCTTTTGTCATAAATGTCTATTTCTATACCATATTTGCAAATACATATCCAAATCAATGAAATTAATATTTTTATTAGAACTGGTTTTTACATAACAGTTCTGGAGGGTAAATGTCTTTCAACTCAATAACATAGCCTTTGAACGTAAAAATAATTAAATCATCAACATACCGAAAACGACAGGTGTTTTTTCTAAATTTTAGCAAAATCGCTAGTCCTCATATGGAACTTGTTGGAGTTAATTATAAGCCTGCATGAAACCTGAACGGGAGTCGGGGACGTTTTTCCCTGAAGAGCGGTCCACGGCCCCTGTTCTTTTTGTATTTCATTTTGTTAGAGTAGGTGGTATTGCATTTTATATTTATTATTCTTAGGATTAATTTGTATTTATTGGGTTTTCAGTTAATTTGGAAGTGTTTCTGTTGTAGTTCTTTTTAAGTACTTGGTGTATTGGGGAGGTTTATTTATTTTTATGTTGAATGAACAAGAAGGAGGGTGTAGGGAGGGCTGATTTTTATCTTATGTAGGTTTCTTGTTTTTATATGAGTGGTTATTGCTTATATGCTCTGCCTGTGGTTCCTGTAGCTTCACGCGGTTTCCGGGACAGATATGTAGAACACCATTGCAAGGTTATTTACTTTCTTATATATATATATTTATTTATTTAATAAGTTTTGGGATGTGAGGCCTTTAGGAAGATACAGTATATATATATTTTCCAGTTTCCCTACTTTCAAATAGGTTATCACTACTCATCGTACAGATACTGATATTTGCTGATTTCAAATGATTTTATATCCACTTTAATCTTTTCTACAGTTATGAAATAAATTAAATTTCATTGTGGCTCCCTACTTTTATATATTCAACAATTTGTGTGTAAATTAGATCCTTAAATTTAAAAAAATCAAAAGATCATTATCAAAATTGTGTTGAGGCTATATGCTTTCCCCATAAGTTCCAGGTGTCACACCACCGTGGCCTGATCACAGGTTCATCTCAGTGGCCAATTCTCATGTGGTTTGATGTAGATCCAAGTGGATGAGATGGTTCAAACAATCCTCATCGAAGTGGACTTGAGTGCGGAGAGTTGTTGAGGTCAAAATTGCCACCTTTGAACCACTCAAACCATTTGCGGGCTGTCCTCGGAGCAATAGCATCCTCCCCATATACAGCACAAATTTGTCGAGGAGCCTCGGCAGCTGTGGATCCTTTGTTAAACTCGTAGAGGAGCAGATGCTGGAAATGTTCATTCCTCTCTAGTTGACACTCCATACTTCCGGACCTGAAAACCAAGAAACCATTAGCCCCAATCATACAATGCAGTATGATTTAGATACACGATATTACAGGCTACATTTTGATATACAACTGGCCATCTGCACCATCACTATTGACTTGGGAAACATTCGTGAAGTAAAACGGACTTGTGCACCAACCCAGTACCATATAATGATCTCTCCTGACAGTTGTGACATGGATTTGTTTAAAAATGAAATTGCTGCAAAAATATTTATTTTTTTAAAGCAGCGTGTAGTTAGGAGAACCTTAATTTATAACTTTCTAAACATTTAATCCACATATTATATGATGAAAAACCAGGTAGTAAGGTGCTGCCCTGGCTACATGAGTAGCATTTTGCTAAAAAGGGAAGGAGCAGGGTGACCAGATGTCTGGCTTTTGGAGGACATGTTCTCCTTTTCTTACCATGTCCTCCAGGCACTAAGAGAAATAGCCCAAATGCCCAGCTTTTTCAATATGGAATAATTCATATATACATTTTGATTCAATTCTTCTATTGTAATCATATACCATATCAAGCCATCATTAAAATGTATTCATTCATTTCTCCTCCTTGCCCGGTCAGTTTATTCAATCCTTGCTCCCTCCTTGCCTGGTCAGTTTATCCTATTGGGTTGTTGGAAAAGTCATGACGTATTTTAGCCTTGTTTTGCAAACGTCATTTATTGATAGAAAGAACAAAGATCAATCAACGATATAATGCCCGTTTTGTTCAATAACCTTTTTGCCATATTTTAGTGAGCTGCAGAATGCCTCGTTCATAGAAGGACCTGTCTTACAAGGTGAAAAACTGTACAAGGTGCTGAATTATAGTCTCATCTGAATTGAACCTTATACCATGCAACAAGTAGAAGTCTGACGGCCCAAGGTCGGGCGAGTATGCTGGGTGTGGCAACACATCCCACCCAAGCTCCAATAATTTTTGGCGGACGATCAAACTTGTGTGTCGTCTCGCGTTGTCGTGATGGAACAAGACACCTTTACGAAGAACAAGCTCCGGACGTTTCTGGATGATGGATTCGTTCAAACTGTCGAATTGCCAACAGTACACATTTGAATTGATTGTTTGGTTCCGTGGTAGGAGCTCGTTAAACACGACACCTTTAAAATCTCACCACACTGAGACCAGAACCTTCCGCTGATGAATGTCTGCTTTGGATGTTGTTTGAGGCGAAGCAGCACGTCGGGACCAAGACCGTTTGCACAGCACATTGTCATACACAATCCACTTTTTGTCACCAGTTATCAGTCGCTTTAAATAAGGATCATTTTTCCTCACGTTTAATGAGCATATCGCATATGTTTATACACGGCGTCAATTGAACTTCTTTGAGTTCATGAGGAAGCCACACATCGAGCTTGCTTACGTATCCCAGCTTCTTCAGGTGGTCGTGAATGCTTGAATGATGGATGTACAATGTGTCTGCAATCTCTCATGTCCTGTAACGTGGGTTTGACTCGATCAATGCCTTGATTTGATCGTCATCAACCTCGGTTGACCTCCCGGACCGAGGAGCATCGTTGAGGTCAAAATCACCAGCACAGAATTTTGCGATTCACCGCTGGCACTGACGTTCTTGTAGAGCATTATCACCGTACACTTTATGCAACTTTTCACAAGTTTGACGCGCGTTCTTCCCTTTACGGAAGTAAAACAGTAAAATATGGAGAAAATACACAGTTTGGTCTTCCATCTTCAACTTGATGTCGAATCTCCGCAAATCAACCAAATCACTCAGCTAGAACTGTAGCTAGAACTGACACCTGTCGAATGCCATTACAATAACAGAGCTGTGCATGCTTTTAGTACTTCCAAAACCGCCCAACCTCCATCAGGTGCCAAAATACGTCATGACTTTTCCGACAACCCAATACAATCTTGCAGGTGTCTGCTGCCGTGCATCACTTGCAAGTCAGCAGCGCAGGGAAAACCCACCAGTGCGTATTTGTCTCTCTGTCATTTATTGCATGTGGATGGCAGAGTAGCAAAATGTAGATGTACGTAGATAGTTTCCAAATTATTAGAAGATTTTACAGATAGTTTTTGCTTGTAGATTAAAACTCTTAATTAAAATGTTATTTACACTAATTATAACACTTGAGGCTTTTCTCAGATTAATATACTTAATTCAGTTTTTAACTTACAATTATTTTTCACATCTGAGTTTTGTTATTACAGATGTTTTATGGCCTCTAGATTTTATTGAGGCCTGTTCTCAATGTACAGGAGCTGTATCAAATGTTTCGCTTACACAGAAAGAATTTAAATTTTGTTGTCAGGTTCCTCTTGCAGTTGCTAGTTATTAAATTAAAATCTTTTCCTTATGTATTTTTAAGTCTACTGTTTTTGAATTAAGTTGTTAAAATGCTATTTATAAATTTTGAAGTTTCATTAATGGAGCTATTTTTCTGAATATTAAAACTTTCTTTAATTAGTCTCTTGTTTTTATGAGGTTCATAGTTCAATATATTTATATTTCGCCAGAAAGGTCAATTTCACACACATTGCTGCACATTCAGATGTAATGTACGTATTTTGTTCTCTGTAATGTTCTAACATTTATTTGTTTTATTATTTTTTCTATAAATTATCTTATTCTGTTGTTTTCATGGTTCGTGCTTCGCCATTTTGCGGCAAGTTTTCTGTTTCAATGGTTGTGTGCGCAGATACATTTTATTTTTTATACAACTCTGGCGGACGGTGCTATGCAGTGTTGTTGTATAAACAGTCAGCTCATACTGCTTGTTTTGTGTGTTGTGAATTGTTGCTTTGAGTTTTTTTTTCTTTTTTAGTTTCTTAATCAGTGAGGGGTATACTGCTAGTTCAATACAATTTGAAAGTCATGCTCTGAATTTCACAAATATTTGAAAGAAACCAGATCTGAAGGAAATCTCTTGCAGTGAAAAATGTAATTAAAAATGTCCAGCAGACTAAAATCTTTCTTTTTTAAAGTTGTACATGCTGCATAAACTCTCAAACTGAAAAATTTAATTACAGAGTGTGTGCATTAATTCATATTCATTTTTGTACAGATTTATTATGTTCTCCTTTTCTTCGAAATGTCCTGTCCTTCCAAAAAGTCATCTGGTCACACTTGGAAGGCAGTGGCGGCTTTTCAAGTGAAGTAGGTGAAGTGCCTCTTCACCTATTTTACTCAAAATAAAGTTTTATTCAGTATTTTTTTTATAATATATTCTTTTTTTGGCTTTATTCAGTTCCAAAATACTCAAAATTTTGAATAGATATTAATTCACATGGCACGCTCAATACGGTAAACAAATCCTTATACGCAAAACAGCGCAAGTGAAGAGCCGAAATGAGAATGCTTGGAAGTCTGCAGTTTTCCGCCGAGTTGCCATGGTAACCGTGACGTCACCCTCCCCAATCTGCTCGCTCAAGTGAAGTGTTTCAGCTTCAGGCGCCTCAGCTTTGCATCTTTCAGTTTTTGAGCGTAAAGTCGTGAGGGATAACGGTGGAGCGGGCGGACTAGCAGGGTACCTTGCAATCTGCTAGGGCTTTTTCCTTGTAGTGCTGAGATACATTATTTTCCGAAAGGAATTTGTTCTTTTGTGCTTATTTGTTGAAAGCTTTAACTGATATTTTAGGTTTGTGAACAATTTAACTGATAGTGATAGTTTTTAGTATGCATCCTGTGGACGACATTGTTTGTAATTTATTGCAAACTCCATTTAATCTGTGGAAAGATGAAGATAAAAGGGACATTTTGCTTCAAGGACGACCGACGGATTCACTGACAATTGTTGCCAAGAACGAAATCAAGAAGAGCGGTGAATCTAACAATAGTAATTTTAAAAATTATTGGTTTACTGAATATAAATGGATTTGCAGCACTTCTGTGTTGTTATTTTTTTTTTTTGGCCGTGCTTACTTTTTAGTAATAAACATTTGGCGTGGAATAAAGACGGATTCTCAGATTTATTAAGCGTAACAAGGCCACTTCATAAACGTCGTGATTCTAGCGAACACCTGAAATGCGGATTAATGTTAAGGAATTTTGAAAACATTCAAAACACCATTGCCGTTGCCCTGAAGAAGAATGCTAGGCTTTTGAAAACACATTTTAACGAAAACGTTCGTTTAAATAGACTTTTCCTGCAGACAGTGATTGATGCAGTATTAGTCTATACTGTATTTGAGCAAACAAGAACTAGCATTCCATGGCCATGACTAAAGCATGGGCTCGATAAATCATGGAAATTTCGTTGAATTACATTCATTGTTGATATGAAGAAGTTCTTTAGAAATTGAAAATCAATACGAAAGGATAAACTATTTAAAATGAATTAATTGAATGTATTTCTGAATATATAAACGATCACATCAAAAATTAAATAAGTTTTGATTGTTGATTCGGAAGGTGTATTGGTTGAGGGATTTTTGGGTTTCCATGATGTGAATGAAGATAGAATGTCAGGAGCTTTATACAAAATGCTAGACAAAATTTTGGAACAGTCTGATTACCAACACAAATAAATAGGACAATGTTATGATGGGGCAAGTATAATGTCTGGACACTTAAATGGGCTACAGAAAAAAAGTCAAGGATAAAGCTTCTCAAGCTGTTTTTGTTCATTGCTTAGTTCATCGTTTGAATCTTGTATTACACCAGAGTTTTTCTAAAATTTCGAAGTGTCGAATGCTTTTTGCAAGCCTCAGTGGAATTGCTTTGTTTGTTCACCATTCTGCGAAGCGGTCTTATACACTTATATCAACAACCGCAAGACGCAGACCAACCATAGCAGAAACTCGATGGTCCTCCACTTCAAAATTAGTAAGTGTAGTTGTTGAAGATTGGGATAAATTGAAGGAAGTGTTCGGCTTTCTGACGAATAGCTAATAATCAGACAAAAAATCAATTCATCTTGTCAAGGGGTTTTTGAATGATATGAACACTTTCGAATTTACATTTTTGGCTCCACCGATCTATTATTCAAACTTTTGAAAAAAAAATAACTAAACATAAACTACTGTGTAATTCAAATTAAAAAAAAAAAAAAAAAAAAAAACCTCGTGAAATTTTGAGACATAAAAGGAATAATGAGTTTTTTAAAACACAGTTTGGAAAAGCTAGCAAAATCATAGAAATAAGCAGGGTAATATGCTGCTCTTACACAGGAAACAATTTTTCAAAATTATAAACAATTGTATTTTGAAATTTTATGCCACATTCTTCTGGAAATGGATATAAGATTTCAGGACTGTAAGAAACTTCAATTTGTCTGACTTGCTGACACAACCAAATTCGAATAATTTAATGCATGCTTTCTCTCTCGCGCTCTTGAAAATCTGCATTTGTACGGAAACATATTTACTAAACACCAGCACCTTAAAAATGAACTGAGTCTTGTATATGCCGATGAAAAATTAAGGAATATATTGATTCAAGAACTCCTTCGAGTGTTTCACGGAGACAAAGACATTTTTACAGAAGATAATAAATTGGTTTTCCTCATTTTAACAATTCCATCTACAAGTGTGCCAGTGGAAAGAAGTTTTGTTAAAAGAATGCAAACTTGCTCAAGAAACAATAGTTCCCAAGATAGACTTGCTTCTTTGGCAAATATTTCTATTCAGGAAGACATTTTATTGATGCTCACGAAGAAACAACCATCTAACCATCTTATGACGACATAATCGACAAATTTGCAGCTTTAAAAGGAAGAAAAATTTATTTAATATACGAAAAATAGGTAAGTCCTCATTAAGGGATTTTCATTGTAGACAGATATTTTTTCATACTGCTCTTGTACCTCTTCACCTATTTTTCCAACCACGAGCCGCCACTGTTGGAAGGAGGCCATTTTTACCAGTGGTAGTAATACATAAGCATGTTTTGTTGGTAGGGTGCTAGTTTACTTTAGAGTAGGGGGTCTGCATGGGTGGCCTGCTGAGCTATTTCATGGCAACCAGGCAAACAATCTATCGTGGGCGACATTTCGTTTGGGGGAGCGAGATTTGTATGTGCGGAAATCCACAATGGAGAATAAATACAATGTTTGTGGGGGAGATTGAGTTAAAAAAAAAAAAAAATCACGATTGCTGACATAATAATAGTAATTTTCAAAACATAACTGACTCGTGTGCAAGCTGACCCCTACACTGCAAAAATAGATTTTCTTCGAAAATTTTTAAACTTATAAAAGCACATATACTTGTTGATTTATAATCGTGTGCTTCTGTCCAAATTTATCATTTTTGAAAGAGCCATGTTTGAAAGACATATTCGAGGGGTGTTTTTGCAGGGTGCATTAAATACCGATGGCCATCTGATGTTTACTGCACATCTAATTTTTGGAGAAGGATATGTCACTGATTTTGCAGGCTGCTGTTTATTTATTTTTAGGGTAGAAATGATTGTGCAAATTTTTGCAAAAGAAATGTAAACTGTATTGTAATACAATCAAAGTGTTGAATAATTTGAACATATGCAATTCAAACTCATGGTTATTTAAACTTTTCCCTTGGTCCCTTGAACGTTCTATTAAAACAATGTAAAAAAGTCTCCTGTAAATCTATCTTTTGTTAGATAATTTGACGTACAAATGACATGTAGACCGCAAAAAGCAGCCTGTAGTATCGCGTAGGCAAAATGTTTTACCGCTAGGCGAGCAATACTCTCACATGGCATGCATGTGTACATGGTTCGTATGCTCCTTGAAAATTTCTTGAAAAATAAAGTTCAAGTCCTTGAAAATGTTCGACTCCGTAAATAGTACTTGAAAAAACTTTGTTTGGTTTTTTAAGTAATGATATGAAAGAGCATGATTGTAAAATAATTATTTGTGCTAAAAAGTCGTATAGGAACTTTCTGTGTAGTTCTGATAAAAACAGCAAGCTGATCAAATAGTACAGAACTTGCGCTCAACTGAGGGGAGTACATGGACAGCTGGTACCATGACTATGACATCACTATGGAATAAAACGTTAGCCATGGGAGCAAAATAAAGTGGAATGATGTGTTCATGAATAGTGATGGGCTTATGTTAACTGGGGTTAGGAACACATTCTTGCCGGAGGGTTAATACGAAAACAATGTACCCTTTCAAAATATTCCACTAAATAAAATTATTTTGAAAAACTCCAAAACAGAGGACTAGGCCATTCAAAGTTAATGAAATAAACCAACAGGGTGTAACAGGCAGGTTATTGAAGGTGTGCCTGTCCCAGCTAAGTTTAATGGTTTGAACTTGCTAAAATACCTACCTACTGACTGACTGATAGCACACACATGTGATTATTTGGTTTTAAAAAGTCCTTGAATTTATTTTGCTTGGAAGAGTACGAACTTTGGTGTAGCGGCAGTGTCCGCTATTGTTCTGTGCCATGCCCGTTGGACCACCTGTTGCTTGCATTCATGAAAGGAGTACACTGCCTCAGTCTTTTTTACCATATTGTCACTGTTGTGTTTATTTTGCTATTCCTGTTGTGCAGTGTATTATGTTGTAAACCAAAATGTGTGCAGTACAAAATATTGACATTTGCCGAAAAGGTGGCAGTTATTTGGGATGTGGAAAAAGAATTAGTTGTTTCGGGAAGTGGTAAAAGGATTGAAAAAGGTTTATGCCACATCAAAGCTGAAGAACAAAATGTAACTGTTAAGGAGATCATACCCACTGTTGACAACTGGGAAGATGTTGGACATGATGTAGGTGTTTCTTATGAGGATTTTGTGAATTTGGGTGAGAACTTAGTTTGTGGTGAACTGACAGATGCAGAAACTTTTATTTCTATTGTTATGAACAACAGAAATGACAGTGCGTCTTCAGATGAAGAGGGTGGACAGCCGGAAGTTCCAGAGAAGCCAATCCCAACATCTGCACAGTCTATGGACCATATCCTAGAGTTGAGACTGTTGAAGGACAGCAGAACATAAGTGACTATTTTCCAGGTGCTCAATAAACTAGAAGAGTTTTCTACAACTCAGTGTATTAACTCCAAAAAACATCAAACACATCTAGCTTCTTTAAAAATCTGTAAATATGCTGTACTGCACTTATTGCCAGGAAAAATCTTTGAATAAAATGATCTTGTATCTTACTTCACTAAATTGATGTTTGAAGTCCTGTCTCTAGCCCATATTTTTTTCTAATTTGAATTTTTTAGTGGACCCTTCAGCTTCGAATTGGACAAGTTTGCCTATATTTTTGTTTATGAGTAGGAACAGTAAACCAAAATTTCATTGTTTATTATTTTTCACAGGTTCGAGTGGACATTCCTGAGAACTGGCTTGGCAAGGAAGTACACTTAAGGTGGAATGCTGGTTGTGAGGCAATGGTGTGGACCTCTGATGGTTTACCTCTTCAGGGCCTTAATGGTAAGTAAAAAGTAGCATTTTACTTGGGCAATAGTGCTGATCACTGAATCTGTATTGGCTGCTTTAATGTTTAAATGTTCAATACTGTTTATACTTGATGACTTAAGAGTTCCTGTCCAGTTTTGATAGAACTTCTGAAATACTAAATGGAAACAAAAATTGTAAATGATTGATATAATTAATTTCTTGAAGTTTTATGTTAACTTCTGTGAGTCTGTTTTTAAGGTTCAAAAACTGCAGAGTACATAAGGTAGAATATGATCCTTTATCTCAGTTAGCTTCAAAGGCAATCTTGATAATGGAATGCGAAGTTGATGTGCATGCATTTCTATTATTACTTCTTGTACTTGCTCATCATCCTGAGCATATCTGCTCATTCATAGTTCTTATTTGAAGCTGTGCTTCCTAAAATTGGACAGTAAGCAACCAGACAACTGAAAACATTAGCCCCTGTGAGACTTGTTACATTGAAATGCTGCAGTGGCCCAGTTGTGTGAAGATATTTCACTCTTATGGTTTTAATGATGGTATTATTTCGCATGTTGCAAGTATTCTGTTTGCTATCTTATCATTTTCATCATATAGCATATAATCTGCAGATTCTGTTTAAAAAGTTAGAAATTTAGGTTCCACAGATTATATGCCAAGGCAGATAATACACCCCTTCAGAAAAAATGTGGCAATTTGATTAAAAAAAAAAATCTTTGTCGTAATTGTCAAGATATGTCGTATATTTAGAAAATAACCATAAATACTTTAATAGCAGGTGAACTTAACGCAGTACAAAGGTGCAGGTCTGCAAACAGTTGGAAATTTTATTTTTGTTTCATATACAAGCATTTTGACCGAACATGCATTGCAGTGAAGGCAATATTATTTGTTCTCATGGACGATCATGTGCTGTGAGAATATTGGCATCACAGTGTGTTCATGGGTGGCGCAGGTCTAACTATGGAACTGTATACTACAGAATCCAACCATAGAATTGTGAAGTATAACTAAGGAACTGCTGAAATGGAGAAAAAACTTAAAACTTTTGCTCTTTTTTAACTTAAAAAACAAAATTATTTAAAAATGACAGTTTTTGTTTCTAATAAGATCACCCCTCCCCCAATTTCTTTAGACTGCCCGGTCATCCTGTGAATCGTGACTTTTCTGTATGAAATTGTGGTTCAGGATCAACTTTGCTGGTATGAATTATATGGTGATTTATTTCCTGAATTTCACGGCCTGTGGAGTAAATGAGAAAAAAAATATGGTAATTCCAAAGGCGAAGAATTGATGTGTGAAAATTCTTACTCTGTTACCACACTTGGTCTCATTAAACTAAGCTGATTCTTCAAAACACACATGAAGATAGAACTTATAACCTAATATTGCATAATTATATGAAAATAATGACTTTATTTTTTCTCCTTTTTAGTCTAAAGGGAAATGATCCATTAGTTAAGTAGACATAAAAACTTCTATTTTTCACTTGCGTTTTGAGTTCTGAGACTGCTAAACAATATATCAACACATTGCTCATTCTTTAATTCAAACTCATAATTTACTGTCAGCCTTTTACAGTTGTTTAGAAAATTTCTCCACTTAATTATAACACACACATAAGATTTCAGTGTAAATGCCTCACGATAGAAGCTAACCATCCAGAATTTCTTTCCTTGCTGAGAAACGTAGAGCTCAACAAAGTCTTTAGTGAAAAAAGGCTTCAAAAGCAAAATATGCTTTCACTAAAACTGACAAAACAAAATTTTCATACATTATTTCACATCTGTACATAATTACAGTGTAATAATTGAAAAATTCAGTTTCACCAAATGAGATAATTATTTTTACTCAAAAACAATTGGAGGCATAAAACAAAAATTTCCTTCTTCGCTTCTAAAACTTCAGTTCTTACTTCTAAGTATTATTACATTCATAAATTCAGCACATTAGCTGTACCACAATAATTTGTGAGAGATACATAAAAAGGAAAATGTTTACGATCTAGGCAAAAGCACAAAACTTTTGAAAATCTAATTTTTCTGTTTCCAAATAGTTTTGTTTGGCAAAATTTACTAAGTGCAATGAACTGGACTTTTAGTGAGGCAATATCATCACAGTATTTCAACAGTTTGTGCAGTTGCATCGTGAACACTTAGGTATCTAATTCAGTCTTTTTTTTTTTTTTTTTTTTTTGATTGGGATAACTTGTGTTTTTAGCATTCGTTGAAGATGTTACTTCTTCTTTCTTATGTGTTACCTTGGGTAAAAATAATTTAAAGCAGAGCCTTTTTTTTTTTGTTACAGACGTGAGGTTTAGTATGAGTTTGAGCCTTAGAGGATTTTATTTTTGCCCATAGTATTTTTCTATATTTTATGCATGTGCTGGTATGAATGAGGATGTAACCCCTAATAAAGCAAGTACACTTCTAACTTTTAGGAGTGTACTTGTTTTATTAGGGGTTCAATTACACTCCTAACTTTTGTTGAATGGCTGGCTGTTTTGTGATTGAAAATTTGTGCAAAATGTGGACATAAAACAAGTCCAGCTATGCAAAGAGTATTGGTGTGAAGAATATTTGAGATAAGATTCTGAAGTACATGTTAATTAAAGGGGTTAGACCCATTCTCTTTAAAAGTGTGGGTGAGAAATGTGTATTAATCCAAAAGGACTTAAATAATCGTAAATGGGAAGATCAATGAAAAAAGTATGGTTATTAACGTTGGAGGTAAAATGCATACCTGCCAACCCACCTGCTATAGGTGGTAGTCGCCCTATTTTAAGTAATTTCGCCTGCCTTCTTAACTGTCTTTTTGAATCTTTCACTTTTATATTATATTGTATTTATGTGGTGAAATTTTCTGTGGTTAATTGTGGAGATTAACTGGCATATTTTTCAATCACAGTTCTCTTGGTAAGTGTATGTGTGTATATCCATGGGTAAAAGTTCTCTGTTCTTTAATAAAATTCTGAAATTAGAAGTCAGAGTGAAATTTCTCCAGTAACCATAAATTGTTTTCTTGCTATGTTTCTTCTGTCCTGTATCATAGTTAAATGTTGTTTTCTCCCATAAATGTTTATATTTCAGTTTGAAAAAAAAAAAAAAGAAATCCAAAAATGGAAGTTGGATCATGTGAAGATTTCTCGGTCATTTTGGCTGAGACTAAAATATTTTTGCTGTGACTGAAACCGACTCATTTTGGCTGAGACTGAAACTCTAAATATTTTTGTAATTGGGTTAAAATTTTGAGCTTTTGGGTATATAATAAGCTTGTAAAATTTGTGTACTAATTTTAATACACTGCTGGACAATTGCTAAGGACGGATCATAAACGGCTATATAGCGCATAAAAAAGTAAGTGTGGTTGGATGCCAAGTGAAATAAAATAATGTCAGAATGCCAGGACATTACAAGAAAGAAAATTTATTGTGCTCTGAAATCCAGAAGACTTTGGAACGTGTTCAAGGGACAAACAGGCCATTTTGTGCAGAATACGTAAACGTGAAAAAAATGCAATTACCGTCCGCAGGCGTTCCGGCGTAAGATGTCAATACTGGATATGGCCACCATGGAGGGCGATGCAAGATTCCACACGTCGTTTCATGCTTTGCACAACATTATCAAGCAGCTGTTGGGGTAATTTATCCCATTCCTCTGTCAGTGCACGGATGAGGGTGTCCTTGTTTATTGGAGGGCATTGGCGACCAGCAAGACTCCTCCCCAAAGCATCCCACTCATTTTCAATGGGATTCAGATCTGGAGAACGTGCTTGCCATACGAGGCATTGAATATCCTCGCTCTCAAGACACTCCTGGACAGCAACTGTTCGATGACATGCTGCATTGTCGTCCATGAAAATGAATCTATCACCGACAGCACCACGGAACATGCGAACATGAGGTATCAGAACATCATTAATGTATCGCTGGCCAGTCATAGTCCCAGTTGGAAGCACATAGAGGGACGTACGGCCATTGATCATGATGCCAGCCCATACCATGACACTACATGTCGGATATCGGTCCCTTTCCTGTATGTTTGCTGGACAATATGCAGTACCACTATCACGCCAGATCAGTTGTCGTCGACAATCAGACGATAGACTGTATCTACTCTCATCTGAGAAGAGGACAGCAGACCAGTCGTTATCAGTCCAATTGCGATGTTGATGGCACCATTGCAAACGGGCGGTACGGTGGTGTCTGGACAATGGGATGCACACAGCAGGACGGCGGGCTTATAGTCCTCCTTCATGCAAACGTCTGGCGACAGTTTTTCGGGAGATACGCTTGCCAGTAGCAGCCATAAACTGATTTGCTACCTCAGTAGCTGTGCTGCGCCGGTGTCTTTTTGTTGATAGCACTATGTACCGATCTTCTGCAGGTGTCGTACCGCGAACACGACCTCCCCCGTGACGTTTGCTACACTCTCCATTTGTTTGAAATGATTTCCAAAGCCTTGAAACAACACTGTGGCTGACGTCGAACTCCCTGGCAACATCTGTTATTTTTCGCCCTTCTTCAATCTTGCCAATAATACGGCCACGCGTAAAATCTTCTAGGTGATGTAGGGAAGACATACTGAAAATTGCAAGTTCGTCAATTGATTCTTTCCCTTTCAACTTTGCGTTTAAACAACAACGGTCAATACGCGTCAAATCCTTTATATCTCTTATCAGCGCTATAACGTCACGAACAAGTTCGGCAATCCAAAATTTGCATACGTACAACACGTCTTACTGTATCCCGCACTTATGCTAATTTCCACTTTTTCCTGCCTTCCATTTTATGGTTGCTATCGTTGCTATTGTCATCCGTCCTTAGCAATTGTCCGGCAGTGTATAACAAGGTGGTGTTGCATCCAAATATTATGTGTGTGTGTGTGTAAACACAAGTATAATTAGGCAGTATTACCTTCCACAATGATTGAAGATAATAGATAGATGTAAGCATAGTGCCTAGTTTGTTCTGGTTGGTTGTGGGGGGTAGAGTGAAAAAAGATTTGTTATTGGCAATGCCTTCCAGCCATGTATATCTACTAGGCTTGCATTGGTGAGTATATGTACATCTATTAATATTAACGATGTGAAGTTGTAAATAGTGGTGCAATAATATGATTTTTATGAGCCTCTGAATAGTTTTCTCAATCCATTATTCTGGAATCATTGTTATTAACATAATCTGATGTGAAATTTGTCCTTAGATATAAGGATTGTTCAACAAGTAAGACTTTTTGGCTGGAGTGTGTTTGAGCTTCCTAATTTTGTCAATGGGTGACGCTAGTGTACAGGAGATTTAGAGACTATGCAACTGCATTGCAGCTTGTTTTTCACAGAAGCCGTGCAATGTGCTGGACTAATTTTATTGTTCTCTCGTAGGAGATGGATCCGTCTAAAGTCGCTCAACATGTGTCATTCAGTTTTTGAAATTGGAGAAAATGCCACCAAGCGAAATTCTTAGACGAATGAAGGTGGTGTATGGGCCTGCTTGTCTTCCATGCAGTACTGTAATGTGGTGGTGCTAGCTGTTTAGTGGTGGACAAACAAGTACTGCAAACCAGCCAAGATCAGGAGCACCACGTCGTGCTGTTTTAGTGACAACCAACTGCACATGTGGATGGTGCAGTAAATGCCAACCGAAGAATCACAATCTGGGAATTGGCTAACAGTGCGGGTGTGAGCATTGGAACTGTAAGTACGATCATGCATTTGCACCTTGAATATCATAAGGCCTGCATCACGTGGGTACCGAAACATTTGTCCAATGAACAGATGAGTCAACGAATGGGACTATTGCTACAGCCTATGTTCTGCTACCATGAAGAAGGTGAAGATTTCCTGCAACGCATTATTGCTGGGGATGAAAGCTAGTGTCATCATTTCCAGCCAGAGTCGAAACGCCAGAGCATGCACTGGAAACGTGCATCATCCCCACCGCCAAGGGAATAACAGTCCACCATTTGCGAAGGCAAGGTGATGTTAATCCTGTTCTTCGACCATTAAGGACCATTCCTTTTTGAGTGGCTACCAAAAAGGAACAACCATCAGTGCTGAACGATATTGTCGAACTTTAATGAAGTTTCGACAAGCCATCAAAAACAAGAGACCTTGCAACCTCACTCAGGGTATTGTGCTTCTGCATGATAACTCCTGGCCGCATATGGCAGTAACCACTCGAAGGACAATGTAGCATTTTCGCTGGAAGTTCCTTCAACATTCGGCTTATTGTCCTGACCTATCATCCTGCAGACCTATGAAAAAATTTCTCAAAGGCAGATGTTTCACTTTGGATGATCAGGTGCATGAAGCTGTAGATAACTGGTTGCAGCAGCAGCCTGCCTCCTTCTATGATGTAGGAATACAAGGACTTTTGCAGTTGTCTAAATTGCATTGCTTATTTTTAGGTATGTCAGGTTTTGACTCTTTCAGGCAGGAGGTCTCACTACTCATTGAACAACCTTTATATGTATGTTTTGTGCCGTGTACAAATGTTTGCAGGAACTTTTCACTGAAAATAGAGGTTTGCATTTTGTGTTGTGAAAACAGCTTTGTTTGTTTGTTTGTTTGTGTGTGTTTGTGTGTGTGTGTGTGTGTTAGAAATTCTGCCTTTTCTAAAAATCTTTGCAAGTTGGCAGATATGGTGAATTTAAAATTGTCCCCATAGCAGAATCAGGGTGACAGACATCACAGATTTTATTTCATTTTATCAGACATAAATAATGCAGCTGGAAAACACTTTTTAATCTTCTCTTGCAGATTCTTTATCATGACGATGATGGGCAAAACACGTAACAATATTAACAAGTAAAAGTAACTTGATCACGCTAGTTACGTTAAATGAAAACTTTTACAAAAAGTTCGTAAGTTGGAAGCTTTCGACCTTATCTTAGGTCTTCATCACGCCAATGGAGGACTAAGATTGTTGCCAGATTCTACAATTGAATTTTTCCTATTTTTGTTGCCAAAACTTAGAATTTATCTCCAGATCATCGGAATGTAGAGAGGAGATTCGGAATTGCAAGTCATTGAGTTGAAAATAATTTCCAGGCTTTCACGGTAACGGAGGGCAAAATGATTGTCAAAAGAAGCAATTCGTTTTGCTTCGTTCCAGTGGGGAACTGCAGAAGTGTCTTCCATTGTCAAAATAGACAAAGGCAGTATTAGGATTGGCTTTCAAAACATCTTTTTTATTGTGGAATAACTTTTTTACGGGTCTTATAGAGGTTATTTTTCATCAAAGTTGGTTGTCAAATTTTCGAACTAAAGCCTAGTTCGTCATCAGGACTATGTCACTGGAGTAGTTGCTGCCACTCAATTGGAAGAGTCCATCCGCAATTATCGTTAATTGTGGTACATTTCTTAAGAAAATAAAGTTGTGACTTACATTTGTCGCTTTTGCACTTACTCCTTTCTATCTTTCTGATGTGTTCTAAAATTCTATGGTTAATGCTCCTGTATGTGCTTCCAATGTATAAGTTATCCCCAGTAGAAGAAGAGATAGGAATGCAGTAAACTCCTGGGAGGTTCAGGCTTTCAACTTTGTCCCTATCCCTTTGTAGAATTTACAAGATGTTTGGGGTAGATTTAATGGCAAGATGGTAACCAAAACTTCTAAAAAGAATCTGTAACTTATAAGCATAGGAAGGATGGTAAGGAACAGAACCACAGAATTTCAGGTCTTCTTTCTTTTGAGGAAGGAGGCATTCGATTTTCGAATGGTTTTCATATTTCTTTATGAGAGAGTTGACTGTAAGAGCAGGGAAACCATGAGAGAGGGCTATTGTAGAAATTTTGGAGAGTTCTTCTTGAAGAGAGAGTTGGTTGTTGCAAATGATATGAGCCCTGTGGATGTAGGACTTCAATGCTGCAAGCTTGTAGAGATGCAGGGTGAAAGATTTGTAGGGAATGATGTAGAATCTGGCAACAATCTTAGTCCTCCATTGGCGTGGTGAAGACCTAAGATAAGGTCGAAAGCTTCCAACTTGAAAACTTTTTGAAAAAGTTTTCATTTAACGTAACTATCGTGATCAAGTTACCTTTATTTGATTCTTTATCATGCATGTACGTTTTCCATCTAGGGGCAAAATTCTGTCTTTCAAAACTTTCCAAAAAATGGAAGTTAGACGGAGTGAAGATTTTCCCCAGTAACTGTCATTTCACTTTCTCGCAATGTTTCCTCTGACCACATTATTGTTAAATAGAATTTTATTCCATAAATATTTTGGTTTGAAAAAGCAGGCAAATTATACGTTCAGAGGGCAGAGTAATCTTAATTTCAGTTATCATTGCATTTGCTGTGGTATATTGGCTAGGATTTTTAGGTAGAAGCAATCCATTTTTTTTTTTTTTTTTATCTCTGCAAAAGTTTGTTTTCACACTCAGTAGTTATCTTACCCTGTGATCACTGCACAGATTAATTTGTGTTTTAAGTTTGAAATGAAAGTAAAAATTTCAATTTGAATTAGTTTGCTATGAAATATTTTGTTGTATTTTATAGTTTTGACAGAATTCTTAATGCTTTTATAAAGTAGCTATATTTTATTGGAACTCCATAATATTGAAACATGCTTTAACATTTTACTTCAGGGAGTGAGAGGCAGAATTTCATCATAACTCGAGGGGCAACTCTCGAAGATCTCAGACAAACATATTACATTGAAATGGCTTGTAATACCATTTTTGGTGGTGGCTCTCCCAACATGATTTCACCTCCAGATCCCAAAAAATATTTTTCACTGCAGTTGGCAGACATTGCTGTATTTGACCGGCAGGTATGTATATAGAGATGAGCACTAATTCTATGAATTTGCTGATATGTTTTGGTAGCTGTTGAATTATTAAGAGCCGTAAAAGGCAAGTTTGTGTGAGAAAAATTCTCATTGTTTCAAGATGGAATATCTCACAAACTTTCACATTAAAAACAATTTGCTGTTACTAAAGGACAATCATTAACTTAGATTTTCATGAAACTAAAGTAATTGTTCATTATTTTAAATTTCTTAATGGATTTAATTCTTCACACATTTTTCTGACCGCTAAATTTCCACTTCTATTTGCCTTTCTATGGCAAAATGTTGTGACACTTAGAGCATCAAAGTTCTACAAAATGTAACATATTCAAGTTGTTAGTTATTTGGACAGATGTTGAACATATTTGTGGTGCTGATAACAAATATGATTTTAGTTAGTTTTATTTTATCATCTAAGGTTTTTTCACAAAATGACGTAACATTTTGGGCAGAATATGCACAAAATAGATTATCAAATAGGAAAAATGTAGAAGAAAATAATTTTATTTATTAAAGGTACATCCTAGAGGCCCGCACAAAGCAAGCCCCCCCCCCCCCCCCCCGCCCTCTTTAATTAAGTGAAAATTTTCAGGCTCGGGCCAGGCTGGTAAAAGTTTAGCATTTTGCTCCTGGACTAAAAAAAAAAAAAAAAAAAAAGGCCCCCACAACGAAGACTGACATGTTAAATAATCAGATGGTGAAGTTCATTGAGTGAAATGATAGACCCCATCCACCACCAGATGCGCTGAATAAATACAGCTGAAATCAACATGCTGCTGCCAGGCTGTGAGACGAGAACTTGGAAAGAGATGGTTTATTTCTTTTAAGGTTGAAATCAAATTCTTTTTTCACTTCATTGCCTTTAGTGATTAAAACACATGGCTTTTTTCTTTTTCTGAGAAATATTACATAAACAGATTTTTCAGCTTTATGAAACGAAAACAAGCTTCTGGTGCGATTCATTGCTGCAATGGAGATGAACTCCCAAGTATCTGTTTACATATTTGGGAATCAATGGCTACCATGTTTATACGTTAATGTAGAAGAGGAAAAGCCTTTATGTCTGTAACATAAGTATGTAGTCAGGTCTAAAACTGTGGGAGGAATTATAAAAAATGTCATGTTTCTCTGTATTACAATCTCTATACTACTAAGTTAGTTCAATATGTGAGAAATTCTTTCTCCCAGTTCCAGCACCATGTGAATGATGTATCAGAACCCCAGTTAATTTTTGAACTCCAGTCTGGACCGAAATCTGTGCAGAATTTTCACTTTGAAAAAAAAAAACTAAACTTGGAGTTTTGTGTTATAGCTATCACACTGAAACTCTGTACTTTCATTTTCAGTGTTTTTGTTTTGTTGAGGTGGGGGTGTAATGATCTCTGTGAGCAACTTGATGGACTGTAAGCAGTCACTCGTCCCTAATTTAGGGCCACTAATTACAGGAAAAGGAGAGAGCCAGTGCTGTAACACTGGCTCTCTCCTTTTGAACCAGGAACCATCTCAAACAAATGATCAGAAGCCAGTGCTTAGACCACTGTGCCACCAGGGTGGCTTATCAGAGTTTACAGGAACATCTATCTTCAGGGGTTCAGGTGGTATTAGCACAGATATACCTAGTCCATGAGCAAAGATCATGTAGCAAATGGAAGGTTTGGATTCAAATTCTTGTTAGTTTTAGTGTTGTATCATTGTGCATTACAACAGCAAAAATAGCAGTCATTTCATCACCTCCAGTAGCACCTTGACTTGATGGTCAGGGTCCATGTCCTTGTGTGGTCTACTCCATGTACACACCCCTCATAGTTATGTTATAGTTGAAACCTTGATTCTTGGACTAATCTACCAGTTTCCAGTCTTCCATAGTCTAATGGCATTGCTTCTTTCCCCCGTGGCATCCTCATAGTCAAATGATGTGCTATTAACAAGGGTACTAGATGTGGGTATCAGCTACTATTTCCCAGTCATGCCATTGCATGTCAAGTGGTCATTGTACAAATCTTTATAGGTGCCCTGTTGTTGAGTGTCGATGTTATCCTCTTAACTGTGGTCTTCCATTCTGATGTTACTGTACTAGATAGGCGCTACTCACCATAAATATTACCTGCCTGTTTACACCCATGAATTTTCCTGTTTTGATGTAGTCCTGGTACATGTATTTGACCGTCGCGCATGGAATACCAGATGTTCTGCAGTCACGGTTATGTTGAATGCCTTCTTCCTCACACTGACTATCTGCGCACAATCAAATTCTCTTAGAACATCATACATCTGTTTAGCTTCAGTTGCTTGGAACTTCCTTGTCCTGGGTGGTGTAATGGATAGCATGCTTGAACGAAAATCGGGAGATGTGGGTTCGATTCCCGCTCCAGGGCAATGTAATTTTCAAGTTTTCTGAAGGAGTGGCTACTTGGAAACAATAAAAATATCACACATTTATGCCAACGATTACATTTAAATTATCTCAGGTTGTCATGTTTATACATCGTCACTGTCACATGCATGTTATACAGCAGGTAAGTATCTGACCTATTTATAGCTTGTAGGAGGTTTTTGCTGGCTGCATTAATGTGGCAGTGTAGGTCAGGTTTGTAGATGGGTGTGATGTGTATGTGTGATATATTGTGCTTTCAGTGTATATATATTGCATCTGATTTTACTAGAATTATTTGCTAGAATGATGTACCTTTATAATACAGATACATTTCCTTCCATATAGTCTGAAATTTACTTTAAATGCTTGGGTTTTCTATCATTAACTAGTCCATGGCTTCTCTTCATCAAAAATGTAATGTTATTAAAATCTTTAAGAGCACATACATAGGATGATCAGTCAGCAGCTACAAATTTACACTTCTCTTTGCAGTCATCTCCAGCAACCAGAATTTCAGTTCTTCAGTGATGTGTTTTGTTAATCTTCTGACATCTTCAAATCACGTGGTCCATTATATGTTCAAAAACTCTCTTTCCCTGAGGGATCTTTCTCTTGTCCTTGTTTTATCACTGTACATTTTTGTGCAATAGCTTTGGTGTAGTGGTGATCTCTACCACTTTTCTTGGATACTTTTTTTACTTTTGTTTTTATAGGATTTTTCCATAGCTGAGAGTTACATTTTTTTATGATTACAGTTCAGGTTCTGGATTTTCTCTGTAATAGCAAATTTTGCCATTCTGATATCTTTTCACCCAAAACCCAATTATGAAACTATCAGTCACATTATATAACATGCTTATAGAACCACAGGTAAGATTGGCAAAATATTTTATTATAGAGAGAAGACAGAACCTCAGCTGTAATCACAGTGGAAATATAACTTGATCTCAACCGTGGAAAAATATTCAAAACAAAGTAAAAAGTATTCTAGAAAATCAGCAGATTGCCACTACAGTGACGTTATGGCAAGAGACAGACAAATGCTTAATTAAAATGTTTTCTGCAGTTTTTTTACTGCAAAATCGTTGAATATATCTGACAAGAAGCTGTAAAGTTGGCATTTTTGATGCATGTGATATTCAACACAAAGTTTTTGTGGCCGCAGTTATGATGTCTAAAACTCATTTTTTGTGTGTTTGAAAAGCAAAAAGACTTTTCTCCTTCTAAGTAAGTTAGCAACTGTGAGACCCAAAAATAGTTGCAGTAGTGTTTTAATTTTAAGGAATGCCAACCTAATTTTATTACGCACGTATTTCTCGATGTATCGAGATTTAAAAAAACATTCTTACCTTATTTTTTCAGGTAGAACCATTTAATGGTGGTTTTAACTGTTGTAACTTTTTACATGTTATATTTCCTTTGAGTGGAAAGCAATTTCTCGGTTGGAAGTTATTAATATTCGCTGCGAATATATATCGCGGTAATCGAATGCGATTCAAGGAAAAAATCTTTCATGTACCTCTCGGTTGTAGTTGGTCGATGTTCAAATCTTTGCACTGTTGTTCTCATCAGGTTCTTGGGTGTAGGCTTTTTGACTAACTTCAAAAAGTCCACACGTTTCTTGAGTAGGATATAATTTTTAGTTGAACTACGGGAGGCACATGAAGACAAAGGAGATGTGAAAATTAAGTTGGAAAACTTGAAAAACGGAAAAATGAATCACTGGAAAAAATATTGGCATGAGGAATTGCAACCACCAGTAAACTTCGTCAGACTTCTTGAATGTATTGCTCGATGCATTTCGGCAGATCTGTCTGCCATCTTCTGGGACCTCTGGTCATCCGTTCTCTCTGCAGTTTACGTTGAATATGCGACGTGCTCAGTTTGGGAATCTTTGTGTGTTATACGTCATCGGATGTGCTGCGTTGCCACTCCTGTGATATGAAGACTCAGGAATTTTTTTTTATGTCTGCGTGTTTACATTGTTTTTGTTCTGTTTGCCTTCCAATTTTTGTTCTCTTCTTCTATCAGTATCTTCCATGGAATTAGCATTTCTACTCCACTACTAATGTTGCAGTTTTTTTTTCAATTACGATTGCTTCGGCAAAACGGATGGTCTTTTCGGTTGGTTGTTTGTAGATAATTTCGATATTTTCAAATTCTGGCAATATTGTACAAGTGCTGTTTTTTTCTCCTTTTTTTCCCAGTTCTTCATATGTTGTGTCAATCTTGTTTTTAATTTGTTTCTTGTGCTTCCTATGTATTTCACTCTGTTGTTGTTGTTGGATGGCTTAATTGGAATGCTTTATACTCCTGCACTGTCCAATAGTTTTGTTTTTTCTCTGTTATTGATTATTATACGCTTGTAGTCTTTTACTGAAATTCCAATATCTAGATGTTGTTTTTTGCATTCCTTTTTGATTACATTTGTAACCTGTTTTTTTGTATTAAAACAAAAATGGGAAGGCAAATAGAACAGAAACAATGCAAACATGCAGACATAAAAAAAAAAAAAAATTCCTGAGTCTTCAAATCACAGGAGTGGCAACGCAACACATCCGATGGCATTATAACACACAAAGATTTCCAAACTGAGCACGTCGCATATTCAACGTAAACTGCAGAGAGAACGGACGACCAGAGGTCCCAGAAGATGGCAGACAGATCTGCCGAAATGCATCGAACAATACATTCAAGAAGTCTGACGAAGTTTTTTGGCGATTGCAATTCCTCATGCGAATATTTTTTCGAGTGATTCATTTTTCCGTTTTTCAAGTTTTCCAACTTAATTTTCACATCTCCTTTGGCTTCATGTGCCTCCCGTAGTTTAACAAAAAAGTATATCCTACTCAAGAAACATGCGGACTTTTTGAAGTTAGTCAAAAAAAGCCTACACCCAAGAACCTTAATGAGAACAACAGTGCAAAGATTTGAACATCGACCAACTACAACCGAGAGGTACGTGGAAGATTTTTTCCTTGAATTGCATTCAATTACCGCGATATATATTCGCAGCGAGTATTAATAACTTCCAACCGAGAAATTGATTTTCACTCAAAGGAAATATAACATGTAAAAAGTTATAGCAGTTAAAACCACCATTAAATGGTTCTACCTGAAAAAATAACCTAATTCTAGTAAGGTTAGTATTGCCTTTAGGCTGGTCTTGTGCTGCAGTTCTTGTTTCTGAAATCATTCATTCTTGTTTTTGAAATCAGTGCACTTCTAGATTGGAAGTTACCAAATGAGGATTATTGGGTATGTTGTAGTTGTGAAAGGTATGCTGAAAGTGTGCCAGACATGGATGTGAGGCTGCAGTTGTACATTGGAATGATAGAAATTCTGATAATTATGAAATAAAGAGCATACTGAAGATTCACTCCTGGTTAAATTTTAACTCTTAGTTGTTTTAGCCTGACTGAATTTTCATTTTTTAGCATGACCATTCGAAAAAGTTTTTTTTTTTTTTTTTTTAATTTCATCATCAAATAGCTTTCTAAAATCATATAACATTTGATGTTAAGCTTATATGATGACAAAAAGGAACATAAAGCCAGTCTCAAGAACCTTGGGTAAGCCTAACTCCCTATTTTTTAAACTACTTGTGAAGTTCTGATATCTAAAATATGTACTTCTGCACTAATAATTTTTATTGTCTTTTCCCATAAATCAAAAATATGGTAAACAGAAAAGTACAGTATGAAACTCATACTTGCAAACCTCAGCTACAAATAATCAGCTTTTGAAATTGAAAAATTTAGGGAAGCATAGTACGTTAGGTGACAAACTAAAGCCAAAAAGTTGAGATGTCTCTTACTTGGGGGCATGTCTGTCTCCTATTTCCACATGATTCCATGCCCATTGCTGAATATGAAATTATAGGATACTGAAACAGGTTTCTTAACTCCTACAGTTGCCTCTGAGTTGGAACCTTATGATATATATTGTTTTAGACACCACACTGGCTGCAAGCATGAGAACTAT
Source organism: Macrothele yani (assembly GCA_039090855.1). Lineage (NCBI taxonomy): Eukaryota > Metazoa > Arthropoda > Arachnida > Araneae > Macrothelidae > Macrothele > Macrothele yani. The sequence goes on from CM076994.1 coordinate 140,301,066, forward strand.
TCTTGTCAAATAGCTCCGTCTGCTGCTATTTGCATGCCCAAGTCTCAAGTACATTTGAAAAACCTTGCTAAAGAAATTTGTCCTGTGTGTAATGATTTAAAAGTGCAAATTGAAATTCAAAGTATTAGTCTTCATTTGTTAGTTTCATGTAGTGAAAGAACTTTGCACCAAAGTAACTTATTTGTGGATTGATTATATATGTGTTTGGTCATTTTGATGCTGATATTTATATACATATTCATTGAAATGCAAAATTTTGGGATTGTTTGCTGTAATTGGTATTAATTGTAAATAATGGAATTTTTAGGTTTTTGAGTTAGTAATGGATCTTGAGATATTGCATGGTATGGCAGTCAAGTTACCTTCTGAGAACCCACGAAGTTATGAAGCACTTTATCTAGCCAATGAAATGATTAACATCATCCAGATAAATGAATAGTAAGTTTAAAAGCAGAATAGCATTGTTCTGAATTTTGCTGTTTGACTAATGTTTAAATTCTGCTTGAAACAAAATATTTTACCAGATAGTTTAGCTTAGTACTGATTCCATGCTGAGCCATATTCAGAAGGATTTTTGTCTTGTTTATTATATACCCAACTGAAGAGAAAAAAAGTACTTAAATTTTCAGTGCAAGTAGGTTTTAAAACATTATTTCTTATGGAGTATTTTTCATTTTAACGTTTCATGCTCATTTATTTTTCGTTTTACAGCTTGTTATTCTGAAATGTCTTCATACTTGTATTGTTTCCTTATAGCTTCAAGTTGTTTTGTTTGTAGAGAATTGTGTCAGTCATGAAAATATCATTTCTCTCTCTCTCTCTCTTTTCCTTTTAAAAGGAAAAAGAGAGAGAGAGAAAGAGGTGAATATTATGATGAACACTTAGTAAAAGCAGTATTGACAAAAGTATTGTTACTTCCTGGAATAGGTCTACACGTGCAGTTTTAAGGAGTTGAGACAGTTGGTGACTGAAAGAAAAGTGATTCTAAATGTTCGTCAAGGAAATTTTCTTAATAAAATGTTTACTTTTTCATCTGCAGTGCTTTTGAAAATAAGCAATATTGATCAAAATTTCATAAGTATTTTTAAGGGCCATGCGCAGAGCATCTTGCTTTAAAAGGGTGCACACAGTAAGTGAAAAGTGAAGTGCTGTAATTAGCAGACTGTGTTAAGTATAGTGAAACAACAGGTTACACAGGACTTCTCAGTAAGCACAAAAAAACTGGTTTGATTTCTAATTACTGGCGAAGGTAAATCACACTGCCAGTTTACAAGAAAGAACAAGAAAAACTGCAATAACTGCGAGAGAAATTCATTAATTAGTGTTCCTCTTTGCAAAATTCATGCAGCCATACTAGATGAAAAACTTCTCAAAGTGGTAGTAAATTAACTGAGTGAAGGACAAAATCACTGTAGGAATGGTACAGAATGTTAGGACAATATCTTTTTATTCAGACACAGCTTTCTGAAAAGTGTCAAGAGGAGTACAAAGATCTATATGGGAAGTTTAATTTTAGAAACACTTTTGGCAGGTTCCCCAGGAACAAATCGTTTAGTGTATTTTAAGAAGTTAAGATTGGCGGTCGTAGTGAGCGATGGGTTTGCCTCCTCGGGCATTCCGTGGTAACAATGGCACACACAACAGCAACTAGGGCCTCTGTGAATCTTGGAGAGGTGCAAGCTAGTTCTGTGTGACATTGGCGAAAAGACCCCAACTCACTGGGTTTTGTTCCAGAATCCTTAGGTTGAATGACCAACTGGAACCCTCAGCTGTGGGCTAATCCCCCACACTGATGTACTTACCTGGTTAAAAAGACAAAAAGAAATATTAAGAATGACTCAAGTGTGGAATATGGTGGACCTACCACACTTGAGAAGGACGGTCCACCACGGAATCGACCTGGACTTCCTAAACAGCGTATGAGAAAGCGATCTCGGCTGAGTGAATGTAAGATTGGTGTATGGAATACTAGAGGTATAAATGGCAAGATGAGTGAGGTGATTGAGGAGATGAATAAGTATAGACTGGATGTGCTGTGTGTAAGTGAAACCAAAAAGAAGGAAATTGGGGTAGAAGAAGTGAATGGCACGGTGAGTGTGTGGTCTGGAGTATTGGATAATATGAGAGGACAGGCTGGTGTAGGTGTGATTTTAAGTGAAAAGACGAAGAACAACTTGATTCACTATAGTTGCGTAAGTGAGAGAATTCTCTGGATTCATTTGAAAGTGAAACTTCAGAGAATTGTAATTGTTGTAGTGTATGCTCCTTGTGACTCGGAACCTTCTGATAAGAAGGAAGATTTCTGGAATGAGCTAAAAGCTGTTTTCAGCCAGTTTGGTGCTAAAGAAAAAGTTATAATAGCAGGGGATTTCAATGCTAGAGTAATTGTGCAGAATGCAATTTCTGACAATGTTCTGGGTAAGTTTAATGATCCTTGTGTGAATAATAATGGTGAAAGATTAATTGAACTCTGCATTGAGAATTGTTTGTGTGTATCTAATACATTTTTCAACCACAAGTATATACACACATATACTTGGGAAAATTGTACTCTTGGTCAAAAGAGTGCGATAGATTTTGTTGTTTACGATCAGCTTTGAAACACTTAGTTGTTGACACCCGTGTGATGAGAGGTGCAGATGTTGGTTCTGATCATTACTTGGTAGTGCCACGAGTGAAACTTAATGTTGGTTGGAGGAAAAGGAATAGGAAGAGACCCAGGATAGAAAGAATAAAGGTTGATAGGCTCCTTGAAGATCATCAGCAGTATTCTGACTTACTCAGAGAACGACTGAAGGATTTGAAATCTTGTGAGAGGGATATAGAAAAGAAGTGGGAATGTTTTAAGAACTGTGTTGTTACTGCTGCTAAAGAGGTCTGTGGCACCACAATAGTGGGTAACAATAAAGGTGATGCTTGGTGGAATAGTGAGATTGATGAGGCAGTGAAGAAAAAGAAGGAAGCCTATTTGGGGATGTTGCAAGGTAGAGTCTCTGTGGATGAATATCACTGTAAGAAGCGTGAAGCTGCTAAGCTAGTTCGCCACAGTAAGGCAAAAGATTGGAAAGACAAAGTGGAAAGGCGTGAACTGACTTTTTGGAAAGATAGAAAGTCCTTCTGGAAGTACATTAGACTGAGGAAAAGTAGGGGAAACAAAGTTGTAAGTTGTGTGAAGAATGAGATTGGGGAAATGATATGGGAGCCCAATGAGTTAAGTGACAGATGGGGCAAATACTTCTGTGAGTTATTAGATCAGGAGAGAAAATGATTCTGAGACAGATGCAGATGATGTCACAATGAGGGATGAAAGCACAGGAGGGATCTCAAGAGAAGAAGTGTGTAAAGCTCTAAAATCTCTTCAGAATGGTAAGGCTCCAGGAGTTGATGGCATAACTGCAGAGATGTTGAAGTATGGTGGTGACTCTATAATTGACTGGTTAGCTGAAATTTGCCAGTTGTGCTGGGAGTTGGGAATGGTCCCTCGGGATTGGAAGGATGCTATCATTGTTCCCTTGTATGAGGGAAAAGGTGATCAGACTGAATGCAAGAACTATCGTGGTATTAGCCTATTGAGTGTGCCAGGGAAAGTGTTTGGTAAGGTTGTTATTGAAAAAGTACGGGGTCTTACATCAGAGAAAGTGTGGGATGTTCAGAGTGGTTTTATGCCTGGTAAAGGCTGCACTAACCAGATTTTTGCATTACGCAGGATGATTGAAAAGTACCTGGCTGTTGGGAAGAAAGTTTTTACTGCCTTCATAGATTTAGAGAAAGCTTACGACCGAGTCAATAGGACACTTTTGTGGAAGGTATTGAATGAATATGGTGTTACTGGGAATCTACGTAATAGTGTAAAAGCCATGTATGCTGGTAGTAGAGCTTCTGTACGCGTGATTGGTGTTTTATCAAAGTGGTTTTCCATTGGTGCAGGAGTTAGACAAGGTTGTGTATTGTCACCATGGCTGTTTAATATATTTATGGATGCATGCATGCGTGAGGCCAAAATAGATAATAGTGGTTTATGTCTTGGTGATATCCGTGTGTGCAGATTGCTGTATGCTGATAACACTGTCCTGTTGGCAGAGAGCAAAAGTGAGTTGCAGAGTATGTTGACTCGGATGCACGAAGTTTGCATGAAATTCAAACTGAGTATAAATAAGGGGAAAACCAAAGTTATGATGTTTGAGAGAGGAATGGGTAGCACTGAATGCAATGTAAGTATAAATGGCACTGTGATTGACCAGGTGAGGGAGTTTGTGTATTTAGGAAGCATGTTTGACAGAGAGAACAAGTTGGATGGTGAAATCAGTAGGCGAGTGAATTCTTCTTTGAAAGTCATAGCTGCTCTGGGAGGTTTTCACAGGAATGATGGGTTCTCTAGAGAGTCCCGCATGGCTGTGTATGAAACTGTAATTGTTCCTACTCTGATGTATGGCAGTGAAACCTGGGTACTGCAGAAGAAACATAGGAGTCGTTTGTGTGCTGGAGAAATGCGTTACTTACGTGGTGTTTGTGGCAAGACACGATCTGATTGTGTGAGGAATGAAGATGTATTGCAGTTGTGTGATGTAAAGCAAAATGTTGTTAGCAAGGTGGAGACCAATATGCTTTGGTGGTTTGGCCATGTTGAAAGAATGAGTGATGAAATGCTTACTAAGAAAATATTTTCAGCCCAAGTGGCAGGAAGGATAGGCAGAGGAAGGCCAAGGAAGACATGGGTGGATCAGATTCAGGAGTGTCTGCAAGAGAAAAAGATTATGAGTATGAAGTATAAAAGATCTTGTGTACGGCGTGTAATGGATATCAGTGAAGCACGAGTTGTATGTCAAGATCGCTGTAAATGGTGAAGTTTGATACAACAACAATAAGTAAAAATATCTGGAAGTTTGTATTTCTTTTTGGAGCTAACCTCTGAATCTCAGAGAACAGCTTAGTGATATGTATGTATGATAAGATTGGGAATGAAAGTTACATTTATCCTCATTACAGATTCTTGGCTGAAAACCTTTGAGGCAAAAATTTGTAAAGAGGATACATGTGTTGAGAATCATTGGTTTTGGGTCAAACTGCTGAAGGTATTGTGAATTTCAGAACAAGGTGCTTGAACAGGTAAATGATTTTAACTGTTTAGTTATTATTAATGAAGCAGAAAAGCTTTAAAAGGGACTTGGACAATGGTATTACCAAAGTAGAGAGGTTCTGTTTAGGATTGATTTCTCAAAGAAGGAATTTTGCCAAAGAACAAAGCTGTTATGTAACACTGCAGTATTTAGACCTACCTTCTTCTGTGTAACTGTGAGAGTTTGGCGAGAAGTAAAGATTCTCATTATGAGGTTGAATGTGCTCAATGTGAGAGGGGAAAGAAGAATATCAGCGGAAAAAATAAATGCATTCAGGATTAATAATGCAGATATTAAATAATATCCAGGTGGCTCCAATTGATATTACATTGGAATGACCAAGCATTAGTTTAGAATTAGAGTCAGTGAGCAATAAAAGAGACACAAAGAAAGTAAAGTAACTATGACCATATCTAGAAAAAACAAGTTCAAGTCCACTGCTCCTATGTGGAGCACTCCACGTACTTAAGACCAGCATGTAGCCACATGGTGAAATTACATCTGATGAAGGTGTCAATGTGACACCGAAAGTGCTCATGTGTTTTTAAACTGTATATAGATTTCATTTTTTAGCTGAATAAATATAATCGTGCAACAAGACGGATTTCTTTTAATACTGGAGCATAAAGAAATTAACTTCCTACTCTACCCCTAAATCTTCTGCAATTTGAGAAATCTTGGAGATCCGTTACCAACAGTGAGTTTTGCAATGATAGCATCCCGCTAGATCTGCCATGAATTTGGAATCAGTTCTTCAAATAATGAATGTTTTTTTTTCTTTCCTGGATACAGCATGCTAAACAAGCATGACACGTCATGTCTTTGAATGAATAATTACATTCACATCTATTTGTTTATTGCCAAGTCACAGCATTCAAGTTGTTGAAGCGTTCTGTCATTCAATTTGCTGTTTACCTTCCTTAAAAAGCCATCTGGTTGATGTGTGAAAGCTTGGAAACTTTCAATTCTATTTTATGCCAAGGATTTCGAATTACTGGTATAGTTTTACTATTTTAAGTATTAGATATGAGTTGGGTATTTCTTGTGTTAGAGACAAAGTTAATGAACACGTACATTAGTGGATTGAGTACATTTGTCATATGGGACAAGAAAGACTTCCATGGCAGGTGTTACATTCTGAAGCAGCTGCTTACAGAGCAACAGACAGAACAAGATGAATATGATGGTGTAAAATCGGCCATCAGTAGTAATAGAGGTAATGATTTGTCAGAGGCAGAAAATCTTGCTGTGGAGTGAGAGAGATGGAGAAGTAAATGAAAAAAGATGAAACATTGAATCACCTTACCAGTATATGCAGCAAAATTTCCCAGACTGACTAAAAATAGAACAATTGTTAAATTTAAAACAGAATAACAGAGCTTTTGAATGCATCTTTCCAACTTTAGATGAAATCATAGTAACATCTACCTGAAAAAGTTATTAAAATCTTGACAGACATTAAAACACAATATGCCTGACATTGCTTAATGAAAATATATATATATATATTGATTACAGATGTAGCAGTTCATGGAGATGGCAGAGTAAAAGAAAAAAAATGCAACATCTCTGCAGTAAGTGCTGTTCATAATCAGAACACTGCAGTAATACCAAAAGTATTATAGCTTTTAGAAACACGTACAAAAGCATGGCCTCTTCATAATAACACCAACTCTTTTGAGAAAGATGGGGGAACACATTTTTTGGAACTTCATACATTTTACATTGATGATTAATTAGTTGTTGGAAAGGAATTGAGCAACTATTACCAGTTAAATATATTTTGAATCTTTTTTGTTTTCGACTGTAAAACATTTTTGCTAGGCTTTAAAAATAATGGTTATAAACCATAACACACTGCTTTAACAGTTTTTTAAACTTTTTGTTTTCTTTTAAGAGAAAACATTTTCAGATATGTGACATACATTGTTGTTAATATTTTTTTTCAAAGTTTTAAACTTTGAAATATATAAATATCGAAGCACTGCATATTAAAATTTACATACACATTTTGTGTTACTGCTGTTCTCTCTCATTTTGGGTGATCAGCTCTATCATGCACACACAACAAGCAGTGAAAGATGCACTACTGTATGAAGTAATTTTATGTGAAAACCTTATAGTCACATTTTTTTTGTGTGTGAATGTTGCAATTGCCATTTGCTTAAATTTTGTGTCTGAATTATGTTTTGAATTGCATGTGTAACACAAGACAAAAAATCTTTACAGCTCAAGGGAAAGTTACGAAAATGCTCGAGATTTGAGTATTAGGTTCTTCTCTCAATCTAATGGTGAAAGTCAGCATAAAATAATTGCTGTTGGACATTGTCACATTGACTGTGCCTGGCTGTGGCCATATGAAGAAACAGTTAGGAAGTGTGCTCGAAGCTGGTCTTCAGTGGTTCAGCTAATGGAGAGATATCCAAGTTTTCGCTTTGCATGCTCTCAAGTAAGTTTATTCTTTAATTTTCTCTCTTTAGATTTAAATGTTTTTATTCTGCTGAATATGCCTTCTACTAGGACAGCTCAATTTATTAGCTGTGGCAAGTTGAATGGCTTTGACAAATAGTCTTTTTTTCATATTTTACTGAAATGTATCTTGTTTCCCTCAGTTGCATTTGAGTAGCCTACAGTTAACACAGCTTAAGTCTACTTCTTCTGCAGCAATAATTTTTTTACCATTTGGACTTCATTCATATTCAGTATGTGTTGTGTGCTTTTGAACCAAAGTAATTTATTATATATAATTTAAGACTACACACTTATAATGTTGATTTAAAATAAGTTATCAACATTCATTCACAGTTAAATGTTTAACATCGACTATAATTTCGCAGAGCTTTTGGTTTGGCATCATCAGGATGAATGGGATCATCATAGAATCAACTCGGCATCATCATGATTTCGTCCTGTTGATGCTGAGCCAAACACTCTGCAAAACTATAGCCAATGTTAATAAAACATTCAATTGTGAATGAACGTTTATAATTTATTTGAAGTCATTTATATTTGAAAATCTTATGTAATCTAGCTGTAGTGTTTTGCTTGGAAAATTGCTTTCACAAGGAGAGGAAAATGTCAGATGGGTGGTCCTTTTACCCCTGGCTTCTGCTAAACATTAGGAGTTTGTGTACTGCAAGTATAAAAAATGACAAAAAATGAAAGAAAAGAAAATGAGAACATAAAAAATAAATTAAATTTTAATATTTTTTTCATGAACAGAAAAGACACTAATTAAGAAGGTAGTGTAGAACACGCTAAGTTACGTATAAAAGTTTAATGCAAATATATTTCAGCCATTACTATGGCCTTCATCAGTGCGATTGTAGTCGCACTAATGAAGGCCATAGTAATGGCTGAAATATATTTGCATTAAACTTTTATACGTAACTTAGCGTGCTCTACACTACCTTCTTCTTAATTAGTTTGTTAGTTACGTGCATTGCCTACCACTCATTTAAGAAAGGACACTTTTAAAAGTAACAGTAGTGGTGGTGTTTGCGCACCTTTGCTTTCTGGGGAAGTGTAGTTCACATGAGAAATCTCTCCCTCCAGAGTTATCTGACTTGTTAAAAGCCTTAAGTTTTTCTGCCAGTAATGCTACTTTTTCAGCTGAATCAAAGGTTCTTTTGGCTGGATCTAGATGCAAAACTTACTTGTTTCTTGACAGCAATTGGTGAAATCACATGTTTTATATTACAAATCATTAAAACCTAGTGATGAAAAAAATAATCTTAGAATAACAAAATTAATCATGTGTATTATAGAAGAAAACTCAATATTTACTGAGTAGCTGAGTGATGCTGCAAGTTACAGCAACCAACTAATGTTAGCACATCATAAAGACAGGCAGACAAGGTTGCACCTGCATTATGCATTGTTGCACATCAGTCTGGCTCCAAATCTCTTTCCAATTGCATTGCTGTTGAACAGTTTACTATAACAAAGTTTCTTTGGTCAGAAGGGTTCAAACCTGCTGAAATTCACAGAAGAATAGTAGCACAGTATGATTTTATAAGTGCATGGTCCAGAGAAAAGGGTAAATCTGGCAGAACAAGTGTAATTCATGAAGCTTGATCAGGGCGTCCCTCAGCATTGTGAACTCTCTCATTCAAGGAGACGGACAGATCTCTGAGTCTGCTTTAGCTGACAGGTGAGACAAATTCTGCCTATGTAGTGGTGCATATGATTACAGGATAGTGAAAACTGTGTGCTGGGTGGGCTCAAAAGCAACTGACTGATCAACTCAAATAACAGCTATATGGAAATTTCCACTGAGTTTTTGTAGTGTTAAGAGAATCCAGGTTTACTAAAAAAGACTGTCACTGCGAACAAAACCCGGGTGCATACTAAATATATTCGTGCAGCAAACGTATAAGCAAAGTCAAAGGTAGTCATCCTTGATGCACAATATCAAATAAAAGATGACTATAGTCTAGATTAACTCGTGAACCATGAAGCATAGTAGTAGGTTTATTAATGTACTACACAAGTCAAAACTAGATGATATATTAAAAACAGATAAAACACATTAGATCTTTCTGTTCCACCTTGAACCCGTCCTCAGATGTATGAACATTCGTATAAAAGATGGAGCTGTATATATAGAGATGATATACATTGACAGTGACACACTGTGGGTGTGCAAAAATGATTGTGCCTCAAAAAGATTAGTAACCATGAAAAGTAGGTTAAGTAAGAGGGGAAGGGGTGCCATACACGATGTAATAAACGTAAAAGTAGATAAAAGATAAAAAAAATAAAAATATATAAAAGTAAAGTAGTGAAATCATATTAATATAAGAAAAGAAAGCAAATAATGAAGTGTAGAAAGAATACATGCAGAGCATTAATGCAAACTAAACCTAAAAAAGGAAAGGAAGAACATAAAATAAGAGAACAGCTAAGGCATTATAATATAGTGGGAATACAGTAACACATGTAATCTGGCAAAAATCAAAACAAGGTGCAAAATCAAACAGTATATTAGATTTTACAATGTGACTAAGTATTAAAATTTAAGCCCTCAGGTCTCGGTAATTATAAGGTCCCGGTAGAAGATGATTGAAGTTTTTAAGTCATAAAATGTTTCCATTGATTGGAAATACATTGTAGAGAACTGTTATTACAAGTCGATCCATGGGAAAAGATGCAAGGCTCTCAGTGAACAACATTAGAAAATTAGTGCTGGGTGATATCAGGATAGAAGAGTCATCCCAGTAAGGTACATACATACTCTCATGAGGATATGTATGTGACCAAAAAAGTAGTATGATTTCACTACTTTACATTTTTATTTTATTTTTATCTTTCATCTACTTTTACGTTTATTATGTCGTGTATGGCACCACCTCCCGTATTGCTTAACCCTACTTTTCATGGTTACTAATCTTTTTGCAGCACAACCATTTTTGTGCACCCACAGTGTCGCTGTCAATGTATATCGTCTCTATATACACAGCTCCATCTTTTACACGAATGTTCGTACATCTGAGTACGGGTCCAAGGTGGACCAGAAGGATCTATTATGTTTTATCTGTTTTTAATATACCTAGGTTTAACTTGTGCAGTACATTAATAAACCTACTGTACTTCATGGTTCACGAGTTTGAAACATCTTAAACTAGGTCTAGAAACCTGAGCTCACAGCGCGCTGCGCATCTTGGCAGGTGAAAATTGGAAATAAATAGAAGCAGGAACAGGTTGCCCTGATAGGATAGTATGACAGAAAAGTGCGGAAGGATTAGAGTTCTAGAAGTATACGGTAGCCTGTTAAGATCAAAAGTTATAAGCTGCCCTACATACTTACCTGCAACAGCAAGGTCAATCCGAGCAATAAATCTCCCCACAGAAAATGCCTGGCAGCACACCGCTGCCACAGATTAGTTCAGGGGAAAGGCTAGGGGAAAAGGGGGAACTTGAAATAAACAGTACAGCACACACATAATAAGTTTCCCAAAGGAACATCATAATTTAGGCACCTGGTACTGAAAATTGTTGTTTTGCTCGGTGTTCTGTCAGGAGTCTGCATTTTGCATCGTAACTCAGGAGTCAATCGGAAAAAAGATTTTTTTCCCATTGGCTGGGGAGAGCTTGGTACCTTTTTTTTTTTTTTTTTTTTTTTTTGTTTGTTTTCTTCTCGCATGTGAAGAATACCCTTAGATCTGTAGTCCCAGTTATTACTTTTTTTACAAGAGTAGCTATGAATTGGGTTCTTTTCAGGAACTTTATTCAAATATTCAAAATAGCTTTCGACCTTTTGAATCTGTCAGTATCACTAACAGTATAATTTAGGACCTCCCTAACAAGAGGGTTGGGGTGATCTTTGGCTTTTTAATAGTAAGTTTTAGCTAGATCATACATAGTAAAATGGATGGAGTTAGCATTTAACATGCTGCGGATAGCATTATTTGAGGTTCTACCATCAAGTCTAACCATCATGTGTAGGGTTTTATTTTGAAATGAGGTAATATTATTTTTTTTGCTGCTTGTTGCAGTTACCCTAGATGGGACAGCCATAAGTGATAACAGGGCTTCCATAGCAAAGTTTTATTTTTTTTGCTGAGCATTTTATTTTTTATTATGGGTTGTAGACACCCTCTAAGCTTTTTAGGGCTTTGGCCAGGGTTTCTTTGATATGTTTGTTCCAATTTAGGTTGTGATCCATAATGAGGCCTAAATATTTAACATCTTTTACCCAAGGACTTTTTTTTCCATATAATTCAATTTCAAAGTCGGGATTATATCTCCATGTTCTGCACGAGAACAGAATTGCTTGGGTTTTATCAGTGTTAATTTTAATTTTCCAGTCAAGGAAATACTTCTCTAATTTTTCTACATGGTGTTGTAGCATAAAAGTTGCTTTATTTTCATTTTTGGAAGTATAAACAAGAGCAGTGTCATCAACATATAGAGCTGTAGTCAGATTCCTGTTATTAAAGTTAGGAAAATCTGACGTAAAAATAGAATACAACGTCGGTGCGAGTACACTGCACTAGCTAATCCAGACTATGGTAATCTTTTACTTGATATCGTGCATCAAGGATAACTACTTTGGACTTTGCTTATAAAAGCTGGGTGTACCGTTTTGATGCTTAAAGCAAAAGTCAAAAGCATGGAGTGAAAATAACCTTTGTCCTCAGCAAGTGAAAAAAAAAAAAAATTGTTAGCCTTATGCTGACAGACATGGACCTAATTTGAAAAATTATCAGGAACATGGACAAATTGTTAACAGTGGAACATATTCAACAATGCTTTAAGACAAGCTGAGACCTACAATATGCAACAAAAAAGGATTGCTGTGAAAAACTGTTCTTTTGCACCACAGCATTGCTTGCCCTTATACAGCAGTAGTAATTGTGGCAACAATTTGAAACCTGTAATTTAAGATTCTTACACATCCACCTGAGAGCAAGAAGCTTGCACCAAATGATTTTCATCTCTTCAGTCTGCTTAAAGATACCTTAAATGGTTGGTGCTTTGATAGTGATAAAGAAATGAAAGAAGTAAAGCATACATAACATCAGGGACAGCCAAAAACATTCTCTGGTGGGAACAAGAAGCTTCCAGATTTACATATAAAGTGTGTGGAACTTCAGGGAAAGTAAATTGAAAATGAATGCTACAGTTATGTAAGTTTCACTATGTTATGGGGTAATACACCTTTTCTTTTAGATTTGCCCTCATCATTAATCAGAAAAGAAAAAACCAAAGTTACGGTTTGTGAGCAAACAACTGTTAGTACTGAATGCAGGATCAGTCTGAATGGTACGCAGAGAGACCTGGTAAATGAATTTGTGTATTTATGAAGCATATTTGACAGAGAAAACAGATTCGATGGTGAAATTAGTAGGCAAGTTAACTTGTCTTTGAAAGTTATAGCTGCCTTAGGTAGGAGGATTTCAATGAAATGTCAGTGTTGTAGGTTCTCAACCCATCACATTGACACTTCTTTATTGACTTGCTCTCCCAATAAATACAGACAAGAAACATGTTTGGGTATGGTTAACCGGGAGGACATCGTTAACGCGTACAATCAGCCTCCCGACAACCAACCAACTGAACTAACCCTGGAAAATCACAAACCTGACATGCTCAACATTTAAGGGCGCAATGAGTGCACCAACAAGCATTGAAGAGCAACATCTGCATGGCAGTGGCAGCGATTACACCAGAGCAACAGGCGCAAACTTTCTGAAATGTCTCTTATGATATGATTGTTTTCCATGGATGAAGGTATGTTCTTACCAAATATCATTCAATTACTGTAATTATTCACAATGTTATTAATAAAAACTTGGGTAAAGTAGCGAGTGGGGACACTCTGCATGTATCACCAAAGCCTCAGGAAGCTTGAAAATAATGTTGTTGTTTTTTTTTAATTGTAGGCTCAGCAGTTCATGTGGGTAAAAGAAAATTACCCTGCACTTTATGAAAAGGTCAAATATTTTGTTGCCAAAGGACAGTTCATTCCTGTTGGTGGTACATGGGTGGAAATGGATGGTAACTTACCTAGGTAAGTGTAAATGAGCAAAATTATCCAACTGTATGCTGTTCTAAATATCTAGCCTAGTGTTTAAATTTGTTGCCATTTCTTATATGTGGGAATAATCATAATTCCCTTGTGATGCTGTGAAGTATAGTTTTGTTTTCTTATGGAGAAAAAAATATTTAAAAAAAAGTTCTAAACTTTGCTTAAGATTTCAAATATAAAAATATTTTATGAACATTTTTAGTAATTCATTATATTTTAAGCAACAGTCATATAACCTTTCAGATTAACCAAGTTTCCTGTTTGTTTAGCCTCTCAGATTAATCAGGTTTTCTATTTATAATTAACCAAGCTTGCTGCTTATTTAGTCTTTCAGATTAACCAAATTTGCTGTTTATTTTCATTGTTTCTACCCCTACAGAAAAAAAAAAAATCCTCATTTAATTGGATTCTTAGAGGTTAGAATTGTGTTAGTGACCTTTGCATTTTACTACAGACAATATCAGTGCAAGAGTTACACACGCAGACTATTAAACAGAAATATATTATTTCATAACTACGTTACACTTTAAATTGTTGGCTTTGCTTATGGATTTAAGGATTTAGAAATGTCTGAGTTGCACCTTTCAGTCTAGTGCTGGAACAAATTTATTTATTGTTATTGCAAATAGTCTATATGGTTCATCAAGATTAAAAAAAAATATATCTTGGCATCTGTGAAAAGTGTAAGTGAGCATAAGTTGCACTGAAATGTGATGTCATTTTCTGGTGGTGTGCTATTAAAATGTGTTACAAATGTCATTGTACGTGCAATTTTTTTTTTTTTTTTTTTTAGATATGGTGAACAGAATTACTTAAATTTTACCTAGTTCTTAACTATTTTGTCATTGTACATTTGTGTGTTTATGAAATTTTACATGCTGATAACAAAGGAATTTTTGTCATTAAATCTGACTTGCATGTGTAGTAACTTATGTGTTACTTACGGGTGTGGTGGCAAGACATGCTCTGATTGTATGAGAAATGAAGATGTGTTGCGGTTGTGTGATGTGAAACAAAATGTTGTTAGCAAGGTGGAGACTAATATGCTTTGGTGGTTTTGCCATGTTGAAAGAATGAGTGATGAGATGCTTACTAAGAAAATCTTTAGCCCAAGTGTAAGGAAGGAAAGGAAGAGGAAGGCCAAGGAAGTCATGGGAGGATCAGATTCTGGAGTGTCTGCATGAGAAAAAGATTATGTGTATGAAGTATAGAAGGTCCTGTATACGGCGTGGGATGGATGTCAGTGAAGCCCGAGTTGTATGTCAAGATCACTGTAAATGGAAAAGTTTGATACAGCAACAGTAAGTACAAATTATCTGGCAGTTTGTATTTCTTTTTGGAGCTAATCTCAGAGAACAGCTTAGTGATATGTATGTATGTATGTATGTATGTATGTATGTATGTATGTATGTATGTATGTATGTATGTATGTATGTATGTATGTATGTATGTATGTATGTATGTATGTATGTATGTATGTATGTATGTATGTATGTATGTATGTATGTATGTATGTATGTATGTATGTATGTATGTATGTATGTATGTATGTATGTATGTATGTATGTATGTATGTATGTATGTATGTATGTATGTATGTATGTATGTATGTATGTATGTATGTATGTATGTATGTATGTATGTATGTATGTATGTATGTATGTATGTATGTATGTATGTATGTATGTATGTATGTATGTATGTATGTATGTATGTATGTATGTATGTATGTATGTATGTATGTATGTATGTATGTATGTATGTATGTATGTATGTATGTATGTATGTATGTATGTATGTATGTATGTATGTATGTATGTATGTATGTATGTATGTATGTATGTATGTATGTATGTATGTATGTATGTATGTATGTATGTATGTATGTATGTATGTATGTATGTATGTATGTATGTATGTATGTATGTATGTATGTATGTATGTATGTATGTATGTATGTATGTATGTATGTATGTATGTATGTATGTATGTATGTATGTATGTATGTATGTATGTATGTATGTATGTATGTATGTATGTATGTATGTATGTATGTATGTATGTATGTATGTATGTATGTATGTATGTATGTATGTATGTATGTATGTATGTATGTATGTATGTATGTATGTATGTATGTATGTATGTATGTATGTATGTATGTATGTATGTATGTATGTATGTATGTATGTATGTATGTATGTATGTATGTATGTATGTATGTATGTATGTATGTATGTATGTATGTATGTATGTATGTATGTATGTATGTATGTATGTATGTATGTATGTATGTATGTATGTTTGTTTGTTTGTTTGTTTGTTTGTTTGTTTGTTTAGTTTTCGCCAACATGTTAAACACTATGAAAAGGTAATCACCAAAAGCTTTATTCCATTGCCAAAACAATTTCTTTTTCACAAATTGCGAAGATGGCGATCGGCAGCGCTACCCCTGTGTGTAGTAATCTTAACATTAAGAATCAAACCACTCTCCAAACTGTAGTATGTTAGAAATAACATGCCTCTGGTATGGCAGAATAAAAGCAAGTTCAGTGGCATTATGAGTGACCAATGCTGGAAAGATGTATTTCTGATGGTTGGGGAGGTTGGGGGAGACACTTTCTGATCATGTGATGAGAGGATCAGATTCTGGAGCTGTTCTCTGAGATTAGGAACAAAGATGTGTAATGTGATTCAAAATGTTAATAAAGTGGTCACAAATATTCTGAGATGGTTTGGCCATGTTGAAAGAATGAGTGGTGAGAAAATAAAGGTAGAGGGTGCCAAAGAAATCATGGGGGGGGGGAGATTCAAGAATGTCTGCATGAGATAATCATTATGAAATACAAAAGCTCTTGTGTGAGATCTGTGATGGATGTCAGTGAAGCAGGAGTTGGGGGGTGGGGGGCAGAGATTGCTGCAAATCGCAATGTCTGATACATCAACAATGAGTAAAATCTTGCACTATCAGTTTTGAACTTTAATCTGGCAGATGAGCTTTCTTTGAGGAGTTAACTTCTGAATATCAGAGAAGAGCTTGATGATATGTATTGCTATTATTAACTTCTGAATTTAGCGAAAAGGGTTTATGTATGTAAGTAATTTAGTTTCAGATGTTGAAGTAGGTGGTTCTGGTACCATGGTACCAACACTTATTGCTACATTAGTACTTTATAAACCATTTGCAGTAATAAACCTCTATCACTTGAGCTGAGGTAGAAAAAAATTTGAGATGAAGACACATTATTGGGAATCTACATCAGTGCTTCTAAGTCCCAAACAGTTATAAGCAAATTCATCATCATCATCATCATCATTAACCATTATCAATCCACTGCTGGACGAAGGTCTCCCCAAGTTTCCTCCACAACAGTCTGTCTTGTGCCAGTCTCCTCCATGTCACTCCCGCATACTTTCGAATTTCATCCACCCATCTTCCATGTGGTCTTCTTCTGGGTCTTTTCCTGTCCCTTGGAATCCAATCTAAAATTTTGGCTGTCCATCGATGGTCTGTTCTTCTGGCAGTATGTCCAGCCCATTGCCATTTCAGGGATTTAACTCTGATCATGATGTCTTCCACTCTTGTCATTTTTCGGATCCACGTGTTTCTCTTCTTATCTCTCCTGGTTACACCAAGCATGCACCTCTGCATTCTTCTTTGAGCTGTCTGCAGCCTTTGTATGTCTCTTTTAGCTAAGGTCCACGTCTCTGCACCATACATAAGCACTGGAAGGATGCATTGATCAAACACTTTTCTTTTAAGACATAATGGCATATTGCTCTTGAAAATTATGCTGTTTCTTCCAAAAGCTCTCCAGGCAAGTTTTGTACGCCGATTAATTTCTTCACCAATGTGACCCTCACTTGATATCTGCTGTCCAAGATAAACGTACGTGTCTGTTATCTCCAGCTTTTCTCCATCAATCGATAAATCTTCATTTCTTGTAAAAGCATTGTACATCACTTTTGTCTTCTGAAAGTTAATTTTTAATCCCACTTCTTTACTCTTGTCAGCAAGTTCCTGGATCATACTCTGTAGCTCTTATGGGGTAGTTGCAAAAATGACTATGTCATCAGCAAAACGAAGGTGGGTTAGATAATCTCCATTAATCTTTATCCCTTTGTTTTCCCAGTTCAGTGATTGAAAGACATTTTCCAATGTGGCATTAAAGAGATTCGGAGATATGGTGTCACCTTGTCTCACTCCTTTTCCAATTTTTATGTGTGTTGTATTTTCAAACAGCCGAATCTTTGCACTTGCATTTTCATAGATGTTATTAATAATATTAATGTATGCATCTTCAATACCACATGATTTCAGAGCCATTGCAACTGCTGATGGTTTCACTGAATCAAAGGCTTTTTCATAATCGATAAAAGCCATGCACAATGGAAGTTCATATTCCCTCGCTCTTTCAATTAGTTCTCTCAGTACGTGGATATGATCTATTGTGCTGTAGCCACTCCTGAATCCAGCTTGTTCTCTCGGTTGAGCCATGTCCAGTGTCACCTTCAAGCGGTGTGAAAGAACTTTAGTGAAGATTTTATAAACCACTGATAGGAGGCTGATAGGTCTGTAGTTCCTGAGATCCTCAATGTCACCTTTTTTATGTAGCAAGATCATTGTAGCGTTGTTCCAATCCTCAGGAATTTTCCCTTCATTAAGGCATCGAGTGAAAATTTGGGCGAGTACTGTTTCGATTTCTCCACTTGCTTCTTGTATGATGTCTACAGTAATTCCATCTTCTCCTGGAGCTTTTCCCCGCTTCATGTTCTTGATTGCATGTGCAACTTCTGCTGGAAGGACTGGAAGAACTCTGGTACTGGTACCTTTCATGATGTCTGGAGTACATGTATCATCCCTTTCATATAATTTGGAGTAGAAATCTTTCACTCTTGTCAAAATTTCGCCTCTATTTCTTGTTACAGAACCATCTTCTTTTCTCAGTGCCATAATCTGTTTTTTCCCCTTACTGAGATGTCCCTTTGCTATCTTTAGGCTTTGGTTGTTTTCAATTGCTTTCCTTACTAGTTCACAGTTGAATTTCCTTACGTCTTCAGTGATACTTTTTCTTACTGTCTTGCATAGCTCTATATATTCCACTTTGGAAGTCACATCTTCTTTAGTTGTCCTCATCACTCTTCTTTTTGCATCAACATTTTGGTTTTTCCTGATAATTTGTTCACATGCAATTTGTTCTTAGACCCAGCTAATTTTGTTGCTGTTTCCATAAGAGCTTTGGTTACTTTTCTGTTAACTTCAGAAATATCCACTTCTTCCGATGTTAGGCCTTCTAAAGCAGAGAATCTGTTCTTCAGTTCCAATTTGAAGGTATTATGGTGTTTTTTAAGGTTGGTTATGTCAATACATTTTGTTTGTCTTATGAGCTTGCTACGTTCGAGTTTAGTGTTGAGGTGCATCTTACATCTCACCAATCTATGGTCACTGCCTGTGTTGAACTTGTTTAGCACACTGCAGTCTTCTATGACGAATTTTTTGTTACACATAATAAAATCAATTTCACTTGTCGTCCCATTTGGATGTCTCCATGTCCATTTCCTGTGTGGCTTTTTCTTGAAAAAGGAGTTCAAGATGAAAAACCCTTCTGCCTCTGCAAACTCTACGAGAGTATTTCCACGCTGGTTTCTGTTGCCGTGACCGAATTTACCTACTGAAGTTTCATTCTGTTGCCGTTGCCCTATTTTTGCATTGAAATCTCCCATAATTATCTTCAAGTGCTGCTTACCTTTATTATTTAGATCACGAATTTCCTCATAAAATTCTTCAATTTCTTCTTCAGCATGACTTGTGGTGGGTGCATAAGTTTGAATAATCTGAGCCTGGTATCTTCTCGAGAGTTGGATAACGATTGGATAACGAGTCGTGCAGCTCTGTCAGAGGAACTTTCAACTTCTACAACTTTATCCTTCAGTTTCTTGTTTATTATAAATCCAACACCACTAGTTCTGCCAGTATCTGTCCCACGATAGTAGAAGAGATGTCCACTTTTCAGTTCAATGAGATCTTCTCCTTTTCTCTTTACCTCACTTAGCCCGACGATGTCCCACTTGATCCTTTGTAGTTCCTCTTCCAATTCAAGAAGCCTTGAATCAGAAGATAGCGAGCGTCCGTTATACGTAGCCAAGGTCAGCATCAGATGGCAGCCTAGTCCGGTCCTCCGGGGATTCTTAGCACCCTCTGCCTTCATGTCGCACTGGCCGCTGCCTTGGCCAGGTACATTCCAGCTGCCGGAGACTGAGGGCCAAGATTTAAGTTGTGGAGTCATTTTGGAGGGGTTTGGCCATAACTCACCACGCTGGCCAAGTGGGTTGGTGAGTGTGGGATAGCATTTCCTCTAATCCCGATGGTATAGTTATACCGCTATTGGCGGTCGTCAGAGCCCCTTTAGTGGGAACAGGATGTACCACGAGAAGGCGGGGTTGACATTTGTCAAGGAGAGGCTGTGATGTTACGCATCACCTGACCTTACATCCCATAAGCATATTACGTAGGTGTAAGTTGTGATCATTAGACATGTGCATCATATATTCTCAGTTGTGTCACCATTTCTTTTGAAATTAAACCAAAGGATGTTTCATTGACTTCTGCATCTGTTTTTTGCATTAAAAAGAAAAGAAAAGTTTAAACCAGAATGCCCAGCTACCTAGTTTAATTTTGCAGGATGTCTAGCATAATGTACTCATGTAATTCTTTCTTCATTTGGGTGACATTTTTTCCTCTCTGTGTGTCTTCATGAGAAAAATTTGGTGCATTTAGAAACCTAAGTTGATTCATCTGTAGTGAATTGCAGGAAAAAAAGCTTGTGAATGGTAGAAAGTAATGTGTAAATATATTGTTTTTGACTTCTGTTGTTTCTTGTCGAAGAAGGCATGTCGACCTGGAAATTTTTCTGTGGTGGCCTGGAAAACCTGCATTATTGCCAGTTATTGTGAATGCATTGTTTTAAAGGAATATACATAAAATACATAATTTTTTTATAAATTAGTGTAAATACGTTACATAATACATGCTTACATTTTTTATTTTGTAGTGGAGAATCTTTTATACGCCAATTTTTATATGGACAAAGATTTTTTGAGCAAGAATTTTGCAAACGATGCAAAGAATTCTGGTTACCTGACACTTTTGGTTACTCTGCTCAGCTGCCCCAAATAATGAGGTTTGTTTCAGTTTAATAAAATGTGTTATGAGAATTTCATTTGTACCAGTACTTGGTTCTGTTAAAATTCTATGCTTGCTATGATTATTAAATATTATTTAAAACACTTTAATCATTCTACATCTGATAAGTTTTTGAATTTTTTTAAAGATTTGTGTAGTAGACTATACCCATTTTCATATATTTTGTTCATTAATGATGAATATCTTTTAGTTGTGGTAAAAATGAATATCCCTAATGATTCTTTTACACTATTTATCTTGGTTTCATTGTGTTTCATTCTGATTATGTAGCTTCATAAATGCATTTCATTTCCTTCAGAACTTGATCCATTATTTGGAGTGGCCAACATGTTTGGGATTGAAAAAGTAGTAGTATGATGATAATGTGTTCCAAATTTATGGGATTTCAGAACCACCTATTAAAGTATATGTGGATTAAAGGAGTTATGTATGATAGTGTGCATTTAATAATTACTCTCTGTGCCATTTGAGTAGCTCATGTAGGAAATCAGTTACATTTAAAACAAAGAGGTGACTGTATCGTGCATTTGTCTTTGATTTGATGTGTAAGATATAAGTATAAATAACTCAATTTTATGAAAGATGTCAGCTTGATTCTGTATCATTTTCATTATTGAAGCAGCGATGGATTGAAGTGTTTATCTTTTTTCTATTTTTTTAATGGAATGAAGTGGAAAGAAAGGCATTTGTAGAATGCGTAGTTATTGGTAATGAATGCTGGCAGCACTTAAGTTAAATCATGAGACCAAGTAGACATTTAAAGTAGTTCCATGTCATCTTCCTTAGGAAATTCTATGAAATAAAACGCATTATGTGGAGTGGTTACTGTAAGTGGCAGAGAGACAATTGTAGGCATATATGGTTGGAAGAGGATCCATTATGAAAGGCAGCCTATTGTGATATGCTTTATGAGCTATTGAAAACCAGTAATGCTGAACAAATGTCAAAGTTTGCCATTCAGACATATTCCTGCAGTTTTGCAGCTTATCATCATCATCATCATTGTCAACCATTATCAATCCACTGCTGGACGAAGGTCTCCCCAAGTTTCCTCCACAACGGTCTGTCTTGTGCCAGTCTCCTCCATGTCACTCCCGCATATTTACGAATTTCATCCACCCATCTCCCATGTGGTCTTTTTCTGGGTCTTTTCCTGTCCCTTGGAATCCAATCTAAAATTTCGGCTGTCCATCTATGGTCTGTCCTTCTGGCAGTATGTCCAGCCCATTGCCATTTCAGGGATTTAACTCTGATCATGATGTCTTCCACTCTCGTCATTTTTCGGATCCACGAGTTCCTCTTCTTATCTCTCCTGGTTATACCAAGCATGCACCTCTCCATGATTCTTTGAGTTGTCTGCAGCCTTTGTATGTCTCTTTTAGTTAAGGTCCACGTCTCTGCACCATACGTAAGCACTGGAAGGATGCATTGATCAAACACTTTTCTTTTAAGACATAATGGCATATTGCTCTTGAAAATTATGCTGTTTCTTCCAAAAGCTCTCCAGGCAAGTTTTGTACGCCGATTAATTTCTTCATCAATGTGACCTCACTTGATATCTGCTGTCCAAGATAAGCATACGTATCTGTTATCTCCAGTTTTTCTCCATCAATCGATAAATCTTCATTTCTTGTAAAAGCATTGAACATCACTTTTGTCTTCTGAAAGTTCATTTTTAATCCCACTTCTTTACTCTTGTCAGCAAGTTCCTGGATCATACTCTGCAGCTCTGATGGGGTAGTTGCAAAAATGACTACGTCATCAGCAAAACGAAGGTGGGTTAGATAATCTCCATTAATCTTTATCCCTTTGTTTTCCCAGTTCAGTGATTGAAAGACATTTTCCAATGTGGCATTAAAGAGCTTCGGAGATATGGTGTCACCTTGTCTCACTCCCTTTCCAATTTTTATGTGTGTTGTATTTTCAAACAGCCGAATCTTTGCACTTGCATTTTCATAGATGTTATTAATAATATTAATGTATGCATCTTCAATACCGCAGGATTTCAGAGCCGTGGTAACTGCTGATGGTTTCACCGAATCAAAGGCTTTTTCATAATCGATAAAAGCCATGCACAATGGAAGTTCATATTCCCTCGCTCTTTCAATTAGTTCTCTCAGTACGTGGATATGATCTATTGTGCTGTAGCCACTCCTGAATCCAGCTTGTTCTCTCGGTTGAGCCATGTCCAGTGTTACCTTCAAGCGGTGTGAAAGAACTTTAGTGAAGATTTTATAAACCACTGATAGGAGGCTGATAGGTCTGTAGTTCCTGAGATCCTCAATGTCACCTTTTTTATGTAGCAGGATCATTGTAGCATTGTTCCAATCCTCAGGAATCTTCCCTTCATTAAGGCATCGAGTGAAAATTTGAGCGAGTACTGTTTCAATTTCTCCACTTGCTTCTTGTATGATGTCTATAGTAATTCCATCTTCTCCTGGAGCTTTCCCCCGCTTCATGTTCTTGATTGCATGAGCAACTTCTGCTGGGAGGACTGGAAGAACTCTGGTACTGTTTATTATATACAAGAGTTCGAAAGGCTTTGTCTTTGGATATTTGGAGTTTGTGTAGCTTTGGTCCAGGAAATAGAAACCAGCTTTCTTTATTTATAAAAAAATAAAATCTTTGAAACAATTGATTAACCAAGGTTTACTAATTATCAGTGGCTAAATTCAGCTGGGGCCCTTCGTGGCTCGGCCCAGAATATTTATCTATTTTGTGACTTTTCTCCCTTTACCATAATCATGCCTACATTACTGTGTTATTCAACCATTGTTTACAGTTTTGAATGTGTATATAAACATTATAAAGTCAATATCCAACAGTTGCCTGATTACAAATGCATGATGAAAAGGGACGGGGAGGTTTGGAGCTTCCTGTAATGCGTTATCTTGCAGCGATTGTCAAGCAAACATTATTGCAGCATCACATAATGTAGTGTAGTGGAATTTGGACAGACTTGTAGCGATATTTTGTCTGTTCTGGTTGGCAACATTGTCAGTAACAGTCAGTAACCATAACCAACAATAGAACAGCAGATTAGCAGTTGTTTGGATTTAACCTTTGGATTTAACTACTATAATTAATATATAATCAGTGACATTAATGCCCACCAAATGGAGATATCTCTAAAGCTGGGCCCATCTTACGGATTTATGATGTCAGTAGTTGACAGAAAAACACACATAGCACCGTGGATTGTTGGCCACCGTGGTGTAAGGCTAACACGCTCAGCTAGATATCGAGAGATCTGGGATTCAGATCCCCAGCAGTGATCGAATAAAATTTTTTCGGTTGCTATGTGTTGTTAAAACATGGGAAGAGCGATGGCTTTGTTTATTCACTGATACCACGTATTTGGAGGATTTTCACTTTGGATCTCGCCCTTTGGATTTAACTGCTATAATTAATATATAGCCAGTGCCGTTAATGTCCACCAGATGGAGACATCTCAGTAGCTGAGCCCATCTTATGGATTTATGATGTCAGAAGTTGACAGAAAAACACACATAGCGCCGTGGATTGTTTGCCACCGTGGTAAAAGGCTAACGCACTCGGCTAGATACCGAGAGATCTGGGTTCGGATCCCCAGCGGTGACCGAATAACAATTTTTCGGTTGCTATGTGTTGCTAAAACGTGGAAAGAGCAATGTCTTTGTTTATTCTCTGACGCCATGTATTTGGAGGATTTTCACGTTGTTTATCAGAGCTTGTGATTGTGAGAAGCACAAAGAAAATCATGTAATATTTTTGTGTTTATGGACTACTTCAACTATGGGTAAGTACATTGGCACCTTCTTTAAACGGAAAAATAGCTCGCATGACATTGATAATACAAAACGAGTTTGTAATGACAGTTTGTGTGTAGTTTCTGAAGAGAAAGAAGTCTGTAACGCATCCACAGAAATGCAGCACTCCCATCAGTTGCAATTCGATAATATTAATATGTTGAACGAAAGAAAAGGTTTGCCGACTTGCTGGACTGTGTGTCCAGTAGATAGCATTTAAAGGTAAATGCAATTGGCTCTCTTGTAAGGATGGAGGTTTGGGGTGTATAACATGTGCAGAGGTACAGAACAGTGCTGAGACGAGATGGGCTGGGCCTGAGCCCGAAGTCAAGCCTGGGCTGTGTAATAATTACTGGAGTTAGGGCTCGGGTTCTGAGAGAGGGAGAGAATTTTCTTCCTTTTTCTTTTAATGTGATTTTATATGATTTAGCACATGAGACTTTTTTACGCTTTCTAGTTAAAGAGAATGAGGGCGGTCATAGTGAGCGATGGCTTTGCCTCCTCGGGGCGCTCCGTGGTAACAATGGCACACACAACAGCAACTAGGGCCTCTGTGAATCTTGGAGAGGTGCAAGCTAGTTCTGTGTGACATTGGCGAAAAGACCCCAACTCACTGGGTTTTGTTCCAGAAACCTTAGGTTGAATGACTAACTGGAACCCTCAGCTGTGGGCTAATCCCCCACACTGATGTACTTACCTGATTAAAAAGACAAAAATAAATATTAAGAATGACTCAAGTGTGGGATATGGTGGACCTACCACACTTGAGAAGGACGGTCCACCACGGAATCGACCTGGACTTTCTAAACGGCGTATGAGAAAGTGATATCGGCTGAGTAAATGTAAGATTGGTGTATGGAATACTAGAGGTATAAATGGCAAGATGAGTGAGGTGATTGAGGAGATGAATAAGTATAGACTGGATGTGCTGTGTGTAAGTGAAACCAAAAAGAAGGAAATTGGGGTAGAAGAAGTGAATGGCATGGTGAGTGTGTGGTCTGGAATATTGGATAATATGAGAGGACAGGCTGGTGTAGGTGTGATTTTAAGTGAAAAGATGAAGAACAACTTGATTCACTATAGTTGCGTAAGTGAGAGAATTCTCTGGATTCGTTTGAAAGTGAAACTTCAGAGAATTGTAAATGTTGTAGTGTATGCTCCTTGTGACTCGGAACCTTCTGATAAGAAAGGAAGATTTCTGGAATGAGCTAAAAGCTGTTTTGAGCCAGTTTGGTGCTAAAGAAAAAGTTATAATAGCAGGGGATTTCAATGCTAGAGTAGGTGTGCAGAATGCAATTTCTGACAATGTTCTGGGTAAGTTTAATGATTCTTGTGTGAATGATAATGGTGAAAGATTAGTTGAACTCTGCATTGAGAATGGTTTGTGTGTATCTATTACATTTTTCAACCACAAGTATACACACACATATACTTGGGAAAATTGTACTCTTGGTCAAAAGAGTGTGATAGATTTTGTTGTTTACGATCAGCGTTTGAAACAATTAGTTGTTGACACCGGTGTGATGAGAGGTGCGGATGTTGGTTCTGATCATTACTTGGTAGTGTCACGAGTGAAACTTAATGTTGGTTGGAGGAAAAGGAATAGGAAGAGACCCAGGATAGAAAGAATAAAGGTTGATAGGCTCCTTGAAGATCATCAGCAGTACTCTGACTTACTCAGAGAACGACTGATGGATCTGAAATCTTGTGAGAGGGATGTAGAAAAGAAGTGGGAATGTTTTAAGAACTGTGTTGTCACTGCTGCTAAAGAGGTCTGTGGCACCACAATAGTGGGTAACAATAAAGGTGATGCTTGGTGGAATAGTGAGATTGATGAGGCAGTGAAGAAAAAGAAGGATGACTATTTGGGGATATTGAAAGGTAGAGTCTCTGTGGATGAATATCGCTGTAAGAAGCGTCAAGCTGCTAAGCTGGTTCGCCACAGTAAGACAAAAGATAGGAAGGAGAAAGTGGAAAGGCATGAACTGGCTTTTTGGAAAGATAGAAAGTCCTTCTGGAAGTACATGAGACTCAGGAAAAATAGGGGAAACAAAGTTGTAAGTTGTGTGAAGAATGAGATTGGGGAAATGATATGGGAGCCCAATGAGTTAAGTGAAAGATGGGGTGAATACTTCTGTGAGTTATTAGATCAGGAGAGCAAAAATGATTCTGACGGATGCAGATGATGTCACAATGAGGGATGAAAGCACAGGAGGGATTTCAAGAGAAGAAGTGTGTAAAGCTCTAAAATCTCTTCAGAATGGTAAGGCTCCAGGAGTTGATGGCATAACTGCAGAGATGTTGAAGTATGGTGGTGACTCTATAATTGACTGGTTAACTGAAATTTGCCAGTTGTGCTGGGAGTTGGGAATGGTCCCTCGGGATTGGAAGGATGCTATCTATCATTGTTCCCTTGTATGAGGGAAAAGGTGATCAGACTGAATGCAAGAACTATCGTGGTATTAGCCTACTGAGTGTGCCAGGGAAAGTGTTTGGTAAGGTTGTTATTGAAAAAGTACGGGGCCTTACATCATTGAAAGTGTGGGATGTTCAGAGTGGTTTTATGCCTGGCAAAGGCTGCACTAACCAGATTTTTGCATTACGCATGATGATTGAAAAGTATCTGGCTGTTGGGAAGAAAGTTTTTACTGCCTTCAGAGATTTAGAGAAAGCTTACGACCGAGTGAATAGGACACTTTTGTGGAAGGTATTGAATGAATATAGTGTTACTGGGAATCTACTTAATAGTGTAAAAGCCATGTATGCTGGTAGTAGAGCTTGTGTACGAGTGAATGGTGTTTTATCAAAATGGTTTTCCATTGGTGCAGGAGTTAGACAAGGTTGTGTAATGTCACCATGGCTGTTTAATATATTTATGGATGCATGCATGCGTGAGGCCAAAATAGATAATAGTGGTTTATGTCTTGGTGATATCCGTGTGTGCAGATTGCTGTATGCTGATGACACTGTCCTGTTGGCAGAGAGCAAAAGTGAGTTGCAGAGTATGTTGACTCGGATGCACGAAGTTTGCATGAAATTCAAACTGAGTATAAATAAGGGAAAAACCAAAGTTATGGTGTTTGAGAGAGGAATGGGTAGCAGTGAATGTAATGTAAGTATAAATGGCACTGGGATTGACCAGGTGAGTGAGTTTGTGTATTTAGGAAGCATGTTTGACAGAGAGAACAAGTTGGATGGTGAAATCAGTAGGCGAGTGAATTCTTCTTTGAAAGTCATAGCTGCTCTGGGAGGTTTTCACAGGAATGATGGGTTCTCTAGAGAGTCCCGCATGGCTGTGTATGAAACAGTAATTGTTCCTACTCTGATGTATGGCAGTGAAACCTGGGTACTGCAGAAGAAGCATAGGAGTCGTTTGTGTGCTGGAGAAATGCGTTACTTATGTGGGGTTTGTGGCAAGACATGATCTGATTGTGTGAGGAATGAAGATGTATTGCAGTTGTGTGATGTAAAGCAAAATGTTGTTAGCAAGGTGGAGACCAATATGCTTCGGTGGTTTGGCCATGTTGAAAGAATGAGTGATGAGATGCTTACTAAGAAAATATTTTCAACCCAAGTGGCAGGA
Organism: Macrothele yani; assembly: GCA_039090855.1. Classification (NCBI taxonomy): domain Eukaryota; kingdom Metazoa; phylum Arthropoda; class Arachnida; order Araneae; family Macrothelidae; genus Macrothele; species Macrothele yani. The sequence goes on from CM076994.1 coordinate 140,329,291, forward strand.
AGGAAAGGCAGAGGAAGGGCAAGGAAGACATGGGTGGATCAGATTCAGGAGTGTCTGCATGAGAAAAAGATTATGAGTTTGAAGTATAAAAGATCTTGTGTAAGGCGTGTAATGGATATCAGTGAAGCACGAGTTGTATGTCAAGATCGCTGTAAATGGCGAAGTTTAATACGACAACAATAAGTAAAAATATCTGGAAGTTTGTATTTCTTTTTGGAGCTAACCTCTGAATCTCAGAAAACAGCTTAGTGATATGTATGTATGTATGTTAAAGAGAATTCTTTGGCAACTGGGTCTGGATGGGGAGTGGGAACTCGGCAGGGCTATTCATTCCGGGCTTGGGTAACAAATACCACAGGCCATGAATTACTGGATATCTGAGAAGGAAAAGTTTCTTTAAGAACTATAGATAGAAGATGGGGAGTGGGAACTCGGCAGGGCTATTCATTCTGGGCTTGGGTAACAAATACCAGAGGCCATGAATTACTGGGTTTCTGAGAAGGAAAAGTTTCTTTAAGAACTATAGATAGCAAGCTGACTAAATTGTGCTCCCTACCTCAAAGGGGCAGCTCCCTGTTAATTCTATTGAGCATGTACGGCGTAGATTGTTGTGCCTCCTGATTTTTCCTGCTGCCCTCTCCCGAAACATTTAACGAAGAAATGAATGGTCAAAGAAACTATAGAAATAGATAGACAAGATAACATTTAATTGTATGGGGAGGAAAGAGTAGGAGATTTTTTTAATGCCTAAACAGGTAAATAATAGTTTTCAGGCTCGTTAGGGCCCGGGCTGTATCTTGCAATATAATATTTGGGCTTGGGCTAACATACCTCGGGCTCGGACTGGCTCAGGCTATTAAAATTGAGCCCAAACTCAGCTCTGATACAGATCCTGGGTGCAAGTTCTTCACATCAGGGTATTCACTTAGCATCAGAGTGAATAAATGGAATACTACTTATTAAAGGGAAAGGGTCTAAACAATCCCAACAAAAGCAACTCAGGAAGAAAATTTACTAACGTAGAGATACCAAATCTCACAAAAGTGCAGAAGCAATTATTAGAAGTAAAAGTGAGAATTCATTGTGTCACATTGTAGAAGAACATAAATCTTTAGCTCATGAAATCACGTGCCATGTGTTTCGCACTGCATATCATATTGCAAAGCATAATCGTCCTTTTGTAGACCATTCAAAATTAATTGATCTTCAGATGCAAAGCATAATCGTCCTTTTGTAGATCATCCAAAATTAATTGTTCTTCAGATTCTTAATGGGTTACATGTTTGGCGTACTTTACATAGTAATGTAATATGCACTGAGATAGTAAATCATATTGCAAAAGAAATGAAACAAAATTTTGGAGAGCATTATAAACCATAGAACCAAAATTTCTATTCTTCTGGATGAAAGTACATCCATATCTAACCAGACGGTTCTGATAGTGTACATATCATCATCATCATCATCATTGTCAACCATTATCAATCCACTGCTGGACGAAGGTCTCCCCAAGTTTCCTCCACAACGGTCTGTCTTGTGCCAGTCTCCTCCATGTCACCCCTGCATACTTTCGAATTTCATCCACCCATCTCCCATGTGGTCTTCTTCTGGGTCTTTTCCTGTCCCTTGGAATCCAATCTAAAATTTCGGCTGTCCATCGATGATCTGTCCTTCTGGCAGTATGTCCAGCCCATTGCCATTTCAGGGATTTAACTCTGATCATGATGTCTTACATATAGGGCACAATAAATGGTGGTGATGTTACAACACTATTCTTTGATTAGTTCAATTAGAAAGCTCCATAGCAATGGACTTTAAGGACTCACTTATGAAGTGTCTTGAAAAGCACGGTCTGAAAAAAGAAATCCTGCAGGAAATTTTAATTGGATTATGAACTGATGGGGCCTCAGTTATGCTAGGAAAAGGAGCAGGTTTGGCGACATTAATGAAAGATTTTCCAACAATTTTAACATGATACTGTATAAATCATCGCTTAGAACTTGCAGTACATGATTCAATGAAAGATGTTATGACCACACATCATTTTGTGGTGTTTCTTAATAAGGTATGTTTAACTTTTAGTATGTCTCCAAAGAAGTTACATGAACTAAGGAAATGTGCAGAACAGTTGTTCTGCAGTCTCACCAAAGTGGGAAAGATGTTGTTAACTTATAACTCGTTAATTTGCATCAAATTTTCGTCAACAGCATTTTGGAAGAAGATTGATGGTAAACATCTGAAGAGATTGCATATGAAGCAAACGCGTATCGTTTGGATTTTCAGAATCCTAACTGAAAAATTACAGAAGAGAAAAGTGGCTCCCAAATGGGTTCTGCATAATCGGAGTGAAGAGCAGCAAGCAGTTCGTAGAGGAATCGCAGAAGAATTGCTTCAGCAGTATGAGAGAGAAGGCAAGCAGTTTATGGACAGAATTTTTGCTGTAGATGAAACCTTGTTACGAGATTTGGAACCAGAACTGAAATCTCAGTTCGCTCAGTGGAGATATCCTGAATCACCTTGCCAGAAAAAACTCTGCCGCCAACAATCAAAGGTTAAGCTGATGGTGGTTATAGCCTATGACAAGGTTGGAGTGATAGCAACAGACAGAGTGCCCAGGGAACCCACTGTAACAGCGGAATACTACAGAAGGTTTCTGAAAAATGTTTTGTGTCCAAAGGTTTGCCAAAGAAGGCCCGACATGCTTGGAGCTGGTGTCATCATTTTGCACGACAATGCGAGGTCGCATGTTGCCTGTACAGTAAGAGGCATTCTGGAAAAGTATGGGTAGGAATTGCTTCCCCGTACGCCATACAGTCCTGGCATGAGCCACTAGACTATGACGTGTTCCCGAAACTGAAGAAGCCTTTCCGCGTGAGACGATTCAGGACGTTTCTAATGAAGTGATCCAAGTAATCTGATGCCTTAACATTGGAAATGTCCTGACTGGAGTACAAGACTTGCCCAATCTTTGGTCTGCTGCCGTAAAGAAACTTGGTGATTACTTTGAATGCCTGTAAAGGTATGTTGTGAAATAAATTCGTTTTTAAAGAGATTTCCCACAGTGTGCAAAACTTTTGAAATGACTCTTGTATGTATATGAAAGTGACCACCCATCTATATAGTTAGCTTGGTGTTAGGACCATCAGGCAATAGTTTTTCCCTGTTTTGCTCTAGTCACTGAAGGAAGGAGGGGCCAGGGATAAAAAACATGGTACTACTTGTTAGCAGCTTGAATGAGATGAATGCAAAGCAACTGGGGTTTTCTTTGCTTACAACACTGTGTTTGACAGGAAGCACTGGGTATTAATGCATTGCTTCCCGTCGTAGACTTGATTGTTTAACATATAGTGTAAAACTATGTACCTTGTACAGCAAATCCCTTTATCACAGTCAGTTCTGTGTTGTGACTTATATGGCGAGTATATGTTTATGTAATGTTTAATATACATTGTAACTGTTAACAGTTTTGAAGAGGTCACTATATATGTACAAAGATTTTATTTCTACTTTTGCATAGTTAACATTTTCATCGAAATGTGGCTAATTGCAACAAAACATTCTTTTAATGTAGGTTATGTGGTATTGAAAGGTTCCTCACCACAAAATTAAGTTGGAGCCTGGTAAACACTTTCCCTCATGATAACTTCTTGTGGGAAGGTATTGATGGATCAACAGTGCTGGTTCATTTTCCTCCTGGGAAAACATACACATCCACAGCAACAGTTCAAGAGGTTAGTACGAAATTAATTGTGTGTCTGATGTCTAAACAGAAATGATTACCACCAATTTTTCAGAAGTTAGCTTATTTTTTCCCAAAAAATTCCATGAGTAATTTTTGTTTTTCAGCTTAAAACTTTGATTTATTGCACTTCTTGGCATTTATTTATTCTGTAGTTGTGCAATTTTTTCTTGCAGTTTTTTTCCTGAAATTCAGTCATTTTAGTACTAATTTCTGTGATGTTTAGGTTGTTGAATCAGTTGAAAAATTGCAAGATAAAGGCAGAGTCTCCTGTAGTTTGATGCTGTACGGCCATGGAGATGGAGGAGGAGGACCAACAGAAGCCATGTTGGAAAGGATACAGCGTCTCCACAATATTGATGGTCTTCCTAGGTGAGCTATTTTCAAGGGGATGTGAAAATGCAAGGCATTTTTCTCACATAGTTTTATCATTTTGACACTGTTTACCAAGAAAAATTTTGCTTTCATGATTTTCTTGCAATTATCTGTTTAGTATTTTTTAATAAATGTGGTATATGTGATTGTTCCAGTATTCAGAAGTGACATGAACTTCCCTGCAAATTGAAACACACCTGTCGGATATACATCGATGAGCCATTACATTATGACCACCCCCAGCCTAGAGAAACGAGCGCACCTGGAGACCAAACATTGGTTCAGTTGAAGTTCACAGAGCAGTATATATACAACCCAGGGTCTGCCTTTTGGTTAGTAGTGTTCGGAGTCAGAATGGGAAAAGCTGCAAATTTATTGGAGTTTCATAAAGGACAAATTGTGATGGCACAGTGCCTCGGAACTACAATATCTGAAACGGCGTGGCTTGTGGGTTGTTCACGTGCCGCTGTGGTGGTTACGTATCAAAAGTGGTGCACATATGGCCAAATGACAAACCATCATCCAGATGTGTGTCATCTGTAGCTCACTGATGCCAGAGGAAAGTGGAGACTTGTAGTGCTTTGTTCAGAGTGACCACAGTGCAACAAATCACCCGTAGCTACAACAGTGGTGATCAGGGCAATGTGTCGCAGCACGCAGTTCATCGTAGCCTTCTGCGCACGGGCCTGCGTAGCCGAAGACCCACCCAGGTCCCCATGCTCACTGCACGTCATCTCCAGCAATGCATTAAATGGGCCCAAGATCATCAAGATTGGACCGTGGGTGATTAGAAGAAAGTGGCCTGGTCTGACAAATCAAGATTCCTGGTGCATCATGTAGACAGCCGAGCACTGATACGCCAATTACCAACAGAAGCTATGGCACCTGGATGCACTGTTGGGCAGAAACAGGCCGGTGGCGGCGGTGTTATGCTGTGGGTGATGTTTTCTTGGGACACTTTTTAGGCCTTATTATCCCAATAGCACAATCCCTGACAACTGTCGCGTGTCTAAACGTTGTTGTGGACCATGTTCACCCATTCACGGCAACTGTGTTCCCTGCTGGTGGTGGCCATTACCAACAGGATGATGTGCCATGCCACACTGCTAGAATTGTCAAGGTGTGGTTCGAGGAACATGCTGGTGACTTTCTGTTAATGCCCTGGCCTCCAAATTCACCTGACATGAACCCAATCGAACATTTGTGGTTCGATTTGGAAAAGCGGGTTTGCGCTGAATCACTACCACCCCAAAATGTACAGGAACTGGAGTACCTGCTGTTGACATTATGGCACCAGATACCCCAGGATACCTATCGCCACCTCATCGAATTGATGCCTCGCCAAGTGGCCGCTGTTTTGTGGTGGTCATAATGTAATGGCTAATTGGTGTATAAGGACAGGGATTTTAAAACACATTTTTTAATTGGATTTTAAAACTCTTTAAATGGGCTTTTTAATCCTTTCCCCTCTTAAGACTCCTGGAAAAGTCCTTAAATTTAATCATGATTTTTGGAAATTATTGTACTAAGGACTGTCTTGATGTTTCTCAATTCTTTGATTCTTTGGGTCATTCATTGTTCATTCAGCAGCAGGCAGATTTTTCTTTTTTTCTTTCAGAATTCATGATTTTTCTTTTGTCTGCTGGAAGCCATTTTTCCAGGACTCACCTTGCCCAGCTGATATTCATGGTAATTCACAGTTGCATGTTCTCTCTTGGGGTGTGTAACATTTGCAGTTGGCAGAGATTTGTCACATGCCTGGACATCTCTTCAAAGAAGCATCCCTCCTGTCCCATGCTTGCTTTGCAGTCAGATGGGCAAGGTAAAGCTCATGAAACAACTTTCTTTCTTGTCAGTAATTCATACTACTGTTAGAAAATACCTTACCCGTTGAATCATGGGACACATCCAGCTTCTCACATTATTTCTTTCTGTGGCTCATATAAACAATGAATTGAGAGCAAGATGTCTTTGCATACTACTGTTACAAAATACCCTACCCTTTGAATCATAGGACACATCCAGCTTCCCACATTGTTTCTTTCTGTGGCTCACATAATGAGTTAAGAGCAAGATACCTTTGCATACTACTGTTAGAAAATACCCTGCACCTTGAATCATGGGACACATCTAGCTTCTCACATTGTTTCTTTCTGTGGCTCATATAATGAGTTGAGAGCAAGATGTCTTTGTATACTACTGTTAGAAAATACCCTACCCCTTGAATCATAGGACACATCCAGCTTCTCACATTGTTTCTTCCTGTGGCTCATATGAGTTGAGAGCAAGATGTCTTTGCATACTACTGTTAGAAAATACCCTACCCCTTGAATCATAGGATACATCCAGCTTCTCACATTGTTTCTTTCTGTGGCTCATATAATGAGTTGAGAGCAAGATGTCTTTGTATACTACTGTTAGAAAATACCCTACACCTTGAATCATAGGACACATCCAGCTTGTCACATTGTTTCTTTCTGTGGCTCATATAATGAGTTGAGAGCAAGATGTCTTTGCATACTACTGTTAGAAAATACCCTACCCCTTGAATCATAGGACACATCCAGCTTGTCACATTGTTTCTTTCTGTGGCTCATATAATGAGTTGAGAGTAGGATATCTTTGTAGCAAATTTTTGTGTTCTACCTGATGATACATGGACCAATTATGATAGTACTGGCCATATTCCCTCCCCTCTGATGGTAATGAGAATTTGCTTATGATTTCAGTAAAGTTTCCACCATTTTGTGAGTTCCTAGATTTTATTTCATTGAATGTTTTTGACCTATATTTTCCCCTTCAAATAATTATAGTTGGGGGAGATTATATTTATATAAGTTATATATAAACTGATTAAATCACTTACTCATTGCTTTACCTCAAAACCCCTGCACACACACACACACACACACACACACACACACACACACACACACACACACACACACACACACACACACACACACACACACATATTTTAACAAAGGTCAAAACAGTGTATTAGCAAATCATATGCAGTTTTGCAAATGTGAGCCTTTATGGGAAGAAATCAAAATATTGGACTATGAATCTCATAAAAACAAGAGACTAATTAAAGAAAGTTGTTACATCCAAAAATACAGTGCCATCAAATGAGCCTTCAAAACTAATAAGTGGCATTTTAAACAACTTAATTACAACAACAGCAGCAAGAGAATTACAAAACACACAGTAAAAACATTTCAGTTTGGTAACTGGCAAAGTTTGAGGAACTTGGAAACAGTATAAGGAACCGAGCAACAGCATTCAAATTCTTCAGAAGTAAACAAAACTTTTGTTAATCCTTCTATACATTGAGAACAGGCCTTAACCAATATCAAGAGGCCAGAAACATCTGTAAAAATTAAAAAAGAGCTTGGAGGGAAAGAAGGTTAAACAAAATTTCTTCAAGTGGAACTAGAACCAAAGGAATATATCTGGGTAAAGCCTTAAGTTAGTGATTTAACAGATATATTCATTTGGTTCTAGTTCCAGTTGAAGAACTTTTCATTTAATCTTCCTTCCTTCTGAGTTCTTTTGTTTTTTTACAGACGTTTCTGGCCTCTTGATTTTAGTCAAGGCTTGTTCTCAGTGTATAGAAAGGTTAACAGAAGTTTTGTTTACTTCTGAAGAATTTAAATATTGTTGCCAGATTCCTCATACTGTTTCCAGGTTCTTCATACTGTTGCCAGTTACTAAACTGAAATGTTTTCTTGTGTATTTTGTAATTCTGTTTTTTTTTTTTTTTTTGATTGGAGGTTTAACAACCACTGTGAGCAACTCAATGGGCTATAAGCAGTCGCCCGTCCCTAATTTAGGATCACTGGTTCCAGTGAAGGGAGAGAGCCAGTGCCGTAAGACAAACACAACATCCATGCCTGACCGGGATTCGAACCCGGACCCCTTACGCACGAATGATCAGAGGCCAGCGCCTTAGACCACTGCGCCACCGGGGCGGCAGTTCTGTTGTTGTAATTAAGTTGTTTAAAACTCCACTTACTAGTTCTGAAAGTTCATTAATGGTACTGTGTTTTTTGGATGTAATAACTTTCTTTAATTAGTCTCTTGTTTTTGAGATTCATACTCCAATGTTTTAATTTTTCCCCCATAAAGGCTCACATATTTGCATAACTGCATATGATTTGCAAATACACTATTTTGATCTTTGTTATTAAATAGCCCTTTGATGTTCCTTAATTCTGATTTCCAGTTTTTGAGACGTTTGTCCAATGTAATTACTGTTGCAGCTAAGTGGAATTTGATATACATTTTTTCTTTCCATTTTGTCTATTGTATTTCTGCATGTTTCATTATTAGCTAAATATGCTACTTTGTTTTCTGCTGTAGTGGCTAAATTTTGGACTATAAATCTCATAATGACAAGAGACTAATTAAAGAAAGTTATTACATTCAAAACAACAACAGTGCTATCAGTGAGCATTCAAAACTAATAAGTGGTGGTTTAAACAACTTAATTACAACAATAACAGAATTATAAAATACACAATGAAGACATTTCAGTTTAGTAACTGGCAACAATATGAGGAACCTGGAAACAATATTTAAATTCTTCAGAAGTAAACAAAACTTTTTGCTAATGATTCTATACATAGAGAACAGGCCTTGACTAAAATCAAGAGGCCAGAAATGTCTGTAAGAAACAGAAGGAACTCAGAGAGAAGGAAGATTAAATGAAAAGTTCTTCAACTGGAACAAGAACCGAATATATAAACTCAATAGACAAAACATTGGATATAGGGGTGATGGGCAGTTGACATGGGCATCCCCCACCCAGAGTGGAACAGACTCAAACTGAAAGTAGGCAATAAATAGGCAGACAGTATAGCTTCCCAACAGTGTACCATAATTGGTGAACATGGGTAAATGTGACGATCTGAGCGACTTTGATCTTGGACGCATTGTTAGCACAAAACGGCTATGGGTCTTTCTATTGCCCAAGTGGTAAGGACCTTAAGGTTCCTGAGGGCAACCATATCAAGGGCGTATAACATTGGCAGACGTGCCAGTGCCCAGGGAACAAACAGTGGCCAACCACATGCCATCGATGTCCAGAGTCGACGTAAATTATCCAGGCTTGTACAGACTGACCGCTTGACAATGGCAACACAAATTACATCCAGGTTAAATGTTGGTGGCCCATGCAGTGTCGGGAAGTGAATGGTATGGCACACAGTGCCTACACTCGGCTACGGGTGCCGACACCCTACTCGTGTGCCACTGTTGACGGCTCGTCATCCGAAATTATGCCTCGCCTGGTGCCGGGGACCTCAAAACTGGATCTCTACAGAGTGACAACGTGTTGTGTGGTCAGATGAATCCCATTTTTAGCTGTACCGAGCTGACAGGAGGGTGCGTGTGTGGCTTTGACAACATTAGGCCATTGCCCCGTGGTGCCAGGTTAGCTCTGTTCAAGGTTCAAGATGGTGGTGGCTCTGTAATGGTTTGGGGAGCCTTCTTGTAGGAGAAATTAGGTCTCTTAATGTGTCCGGATAGGTCCTTAACACCTGCTTGCTACCAGCATATGCTGGTTAATTACCAACGTGCTTTCATGGCCTTCGCACATCCTGCCGCCGAGGGTCTGTTTCAGCAGCACGGTGTGTTGCCCCACTGAGCCGCAGCACCGAGACATGGCTTGAGGAAGTCATCTGAGTTTGGAATAATCCGGTGCCCCCCCCCCGCCCCCCAGGACTCCGAATTTAAACCATGCCTGAGGAAGCTCTCTGGGATGGTGTGAAGTGGAACAGCAGACCCATGGATCCTGGACTGATATTTCAGGCGAAGTTGTGGGCAATTCTGCAACAGCCATGGTTGGCATCACCTTCAGAAACCCTCTTCCAGCATCTGGTGGAGTCTATGACTGTGCATGTAATTTATTCTCCAGAAAACAGTTTACCCAAAATTTGATGAAATAAAAATTTTAAAAAGCTGTAAATCAGAAAGGCACCTCAGATTGGCAGAAACCGTTTTAATACAAAAAAATATAAACAGGTTTTGCAACTTGAATGATCCTAAACAACTATCGAATTATTGGAAAGATCTAGTACAGTTAGAGACAAAACATGAGGGGAAAAAGAATATAATAATAATAATAATAATAATAATAATAATAATAATATATAAAGCAACCATATAAAATAAATGCAGTTCAATAATTGACGATATGTAATGTGAGTCCAACATATAGAACCAGCATCTCACTGCATGTTGCAATCTCCAACTTACCTGACAGCGTGAAGATAGTCAATTGCTGGCATTTGATGTGCTTACAACTCTTCCCTGAGAATGCCCACAGCAGCTGGGCAAAAGTGTTTGGAAGCTCCTGTATGGTTTGTGTCAGCTTTTTTTTTATTTTTTAGATGTAAATACGTTTTTTAATTATCTTTTTAATCTTTGTAAATTTCAGCTTGGTAAATTAGTGTTTTAAGAGGAAACAAATGAAGTGGAGCTTGGGGTTAGTGTTAAAGTTTAAAGTTTTTAGTTTTAGCTTTGACAAGTAATTGAGTTACAGTTTAGAATTGATTTCTATGGGTTGGATGTTCTTTTGAGGTGAATTAATGAGTACAGGTAAGAATATAATAATTATTATTATTATTGTAACTATTATAACTACTATTGCAGAGTATGTATGTGTCTTGGATGTACGAAGTGTGCATGAAATTCAAACTGAGTATAAATAAGGGAAAAACCAAAGTTATGGTTTTTGAGAGAGGAACTGGTAGTACTGAATGTAATATATGTCTAAATGGCACAGTGATTGATCAGGTGAATGAGTTTGTGCATTTAGGAAGCATGTTTGACAGAGAACAAATTGGATGGTGAAATTAATAGGCGAGTGAATTGTTCATTGACAGTCATGGCTGCTTTGGGAGTTTTCACAGGAATGATGGGTTCTCAAGAGAGTCCTGCATGGCTGTATATGAAAGTGTAATTGTTCCTACTCTGATGTATGGCAGTGAAACCTGGGTGCTACAGAAGAAACATAGGAATCATTTGTGTGCTGGAAAAATGTGTTACCTACACGGGGTTTGTGGCAAGACACGTTCTGATTGTGTGAGGAATAAAGATGTGTTGCAGTTGTGTAATGTGAAGCAAAATATTGTTAGCAAGGTGGAAACTAATATGCTTTGGTGGTTTGGCCATGTTGAAAGAATGAATGATGAGATGCTTACTGAGAAAATCTTTTTAGCCCAAGTGGCAGGAAGGAAAGGTAGAGGAAGGCCAAGGAAGTCATGGGAGGATCAGATTCAGGAGTGTCTGCATTAGAAAAAGATTATGAGTATGAAGTATGGAAGATCTTGTGTATGGCGTGGATGTGAGTGAAGCCCGAGTTGTATGACAAGATCGCTGTAAATGGAGAAGTTTGATACGAAGACAGTAAGTAAAAATTATCTGGTAATCTGTATTTCTTTGTAGAGCAAACCTCTGAATATCAGAGAACAGCTTAGTGATATGTATATTATAACTACTGAACACGTCTTTCATGTGCAAGAAATCTAATAAATGAGCTTCAGCAACTTTGATTTATCTAAAGGTAGGCTTATCGTTAGGCTTATATTGATTTTGAGCTGCACACATTTAATGAAACATCTGGTTGAGTATTTGCTCTCAATCAGCATATCTCAGTTTTGAGTATGTGGTGAGGCGTTTCACAGTAAAGCATGTGCTTTCAATTCATTTTTGTAACTTTTGGAAAACTGAATACCTCAACAACTGTTCTTAAAGTAAAAATGCAGGCAGGGATGAAGTAAAGTTGCTAACCTGTCTGTAAAACTGAAGATGTGTGTGTGTGTGTGTGTGTGTGTGTGTGTGTGTGTGTGTGTGTGAGAGAGAGAGAGGGGGGGGGAGGCTACAAAGTATACTGACCATTTTTCACATGAACCCTTTTAATTTTACATATTTTCTAAATTTTTTTGCAAAAACAAAACCCTTGTGAAATTATGTTCCCACATTCCATTGTAATTGAAATTTAGAAAAGAGATTTTACAGCAAAATTTTCACAAAAAATGCAGCTTTTGAGGATCTACTGTTTTTTTTTTTTTTTTCATTTTGAAAAGTTGGCAGCTACGAAAAGGGAGGATTGTTTTTAAAGTACTTAATGCAATACTGTTGTAGTTGTTTAACTTTTACACAAAACAGTTAGTGCATTTTTGTATAAGTTCCATGGGAAGGCAAAATTTGCTTTGACATGCTTCATACACATTCTGTTGGATAGGATTAAGCATGACAAAATGATTTTCCAATAAATTAAGATAATTACACCAAAACCAGATTTATGTGTGTGTACAGTATATAGCCAATGTTTTCCTATGATCTACTGTGGTGGCACAAAACTTATATTTTGTTTATTTTTTTCTTCTTTTTCCCCAGAGTTCAGCATGGCACTCCAGATCAGTTTTACACAATGATAGAAGAACAGCATCTCCATCAGCTTTGCCGTTGGAGTGGGGAATTATATTTGGAGCTCCACAATGCTACCTATACTACCCAAGCAAAAATGAAACGTTTCAATCGTCAGTGTGAATTTCTTCTCAGGGATACAGAGATGCTGCATAGTGTTTTACTAGCAGCATGTAGAGATGAAGACAAGAAAGCTTATCCAGAACTGGAGCTAGAACGTTTATGGAAAATTCTGCTGTTAAATCAGTTCCATGATGTTCTTCCAGGCTCTTCCATAGAGGATGTACATACAGAAGCATGCTATTATTATAGAGAAGTTGTGAAGGGCACCCAAGGGCTGCTGGACACTGCTGTTCGACGGCTTTTTGGTAAGTTATATTCTTATCATCACTGGGAAAGGGGGGGGAGTTAAGGCTATAAATTTTTTCTTTATGGTGTGGCCATTTAACTTTATTTGAAACTTAGCTGTACCTGTATGTGATATTACTTGAAGGTATTTAACAGAAAATTGGTGATGGTGTATGTGCAAACTAAATATTCAAACCATTGTGAAAATATTTGATATCTTCTAGGCTAAACAACCTTCTTATTAGTAATTATAGAACAAGGGAAAAATCTTGTTATCTCATTATTTCTATTTGCAATGTCTTATATCTTTTTGTCACGAATAACGATAGCAATTACAGCCCAGAATAAGATAGGAATAACAGAAAGCAGAATCTTAATGCCAATGGTATAATAAAAGAAAAGAAAAGAATGCTATTTAACAAATTTCACTTGATTACAGGTATATTAGATGAATAGTAAGAAAATTGAAATGGAAGTAAAGGACGCATAATTGCCATACGAGCAAAGTGATCAGAACGGTGCAATAAACAAACACATGGGAACTTGCAAATGCAAGCCACTTTGGGACAGTATTTAAATTTTGAGTTACAAACCCCAAATAAATAGTAAATAAAATGCAGTATACCTTATTTAAAAAAAGAAAAATCTTTAATGACATCAACTAGCATTCAGAAAGCACCATAGGCTTATATTTAATTATGCTACAGATGATATCTTATGGGAAATCTGGCAACTCTCTTTTTCAAATTGCATTGAGTGTCAAAAAACTTCAGAAGTAGTGTCAAAGCACTGAGAACAGGACTTGATGGTCACCAAAAGGCCAGAAATACCTGAAAGAAAACAAAAGTTGATTTCTGTACTGAATACCAATACCTGGTGTAACAAAAGTGGTAATTTTGCCAGGTTCTGCTGTACTTAATATGTAATTTATTACATGTGCAAAATCCTATATTGGATAAGTAGCACTGTATTTGCTTGTTGCTTCTTCAGGAGCTATATTGTAAATATATTATTAATGGGTTTGTTGCCAATTGTCATATGTAATTTAAAAAATGAGTGGATGCTCTATTGTTGTCATCTGCTTTTGAGTGGTGAACAAAAGGGGTTTTACTTTTGGAATTTAAATATCATAGTGAGAATAATTGGCAGTGAGACACGAAACACACAAAACATTAGAATAATTCTTGATGACAACATATCACGCTTCAGTTACGTAAAAATGACAAGTGTTGGGACGACGTTTCATCAGCGATTTCTACCTTCATCAGCCATGGAATGAAACACGTGGTATTAGCATCAGCTGAAATTTTGAAATCTGGCAACAACTGATGCTAATACCATGTGTTTCATTCCATGGCTGATGAAGGTAGAAGTTGCTACCGAAACGTCGTCCCAACACTTGTAATTTTTACGTAACTGAAGCGTGATATGTCATTATCAAGAATTATTCTAATGAATTTAAATATGTGTTAACACTTTTAATAGGCATTTTCTTTTATTGAAATATTGTTTGGGGCTTTTAGATAGTTGATGGTAGTATTTCTGTGAGAAGAAACTGATTTTTGTTCCTTGAACTTCCCATAAAGTTAACTGAAAGTGCAATTTTAAAAAGTTTGCCCTGTTTCTTACATTTCTGGACTGGACTAGACTGGTTTATTTCTTTTTTTCATTTTTTCATATTTCTTGCTCTGTTGTACTGATGTGACACCCCCCCGCCCCCTTCTCCCATTTCTGTGATGATAGTTTCTTACATTTCTGGACTGGACTAGACTGGTTTATTTCTTTTTTTCATTTTTTCATATTTCTTGCTCTGTTGTACTGATGTGACACCCCCCGCCCCCTTCTCCCATTTCTGTGATGATAGTGGTGTTTGATTGTGTATCATTGTGAATCAGTTTTTGGGAAGGGGAATATATTTGAATATATGTATTACAGTTGTGTGATTATTTATGAAATCAGGTTTATTTTTGCCTTAACAGTTTTCAGTTTAAAATTTTTTTACAAGAAAAAAATGACTAATAAGCTTCAGATTACTGTACTGTCAAGTGGCTGTTTTGTGAACATCATGATATAACAATGTGTTATTACAACTATTTCAAAAATTTTTTTTTTCAAAAGAATAAAGGAGATTTTTTTAATTCAAATTTTTGGGTAGTGCCCTTACCCTTTTCTCAGGACTACAGCTGTAGTAGGTGTTCTAAAGAAAGAGAAGGGTAGGGTATTACCAAAATAGTACCCTACCCTTCTCAGAGAAGGGTAGGGAACTACCCAAAAATTTGATTTAAAAATCTCTTTTATTCCTTGGTGAAAAACTCTTAATTTTGAAATAGTTGTGATGCATTAAGAGTAGAAATGCCATGCCACCAATTATTACCAACTGTATGTTGTTTTTAGTAACAGAGATCATTGACAAAATTTTCCAGAAATCTTTTACCTTCCTCGTGCATTCTTAAAATTTTACTTTCTAATTTTTTTTTTTGGTATTTATTCCTGTGCTATATTTATTAAGTTATCATGCTAACTAAGTAATACAACTTAGTGTTCATTTTAAAATTTTATGCAAAAAAATAAAATTTTATTTTCCATTATTTCACCCCCTCCCATCATTTAGACAAAAGGATACAAATTGCACTAATGAGAGTGATGAATTTATAGTGAAATAAATGCCATGTGCATGCTAATGTTTATGTTCATCATTTGAAAACTACATTGCTAATTGTTTTGTAGTCTATTGAGTCGAGTGACATTAATTCACCTTACAAACCATCTGCTTTGTTACAAACATATATTCTGAAATATATTATCTCCGATGATCCTCTAGGCCATAGGAAACTTTGCATTATTTACAAACTTTTCAAATTAAATATAATTGTGAACCTTAAAAACTCAATGTACACTTCAAAAAACAAAACAAAAAACCTCTGAGGCACTTAACATAATTTTCAAACTTATATACATTAATCAAACCTGCACAACCACACACAACATACGTGGCTACACTCAAGGCACCCAACCTTCGATATCTAAATGTCAGAAACATTTAAAAGTTATCACCTGTTTTCAACAAGTAAGTGTTGGGGCATAAAATTCTTAACTTAAAAGTATGAACACATTAAAATGTACTACTATTGTACTAAAATTCTATTGCAAAATAGCTAATTTTAATATTTTCTGTACTTTTTAAATATAAGAATTTTATGCCCCATCATTTATTGTTGAAAATAGGTGATAACTTTTTAAACATTTCTGACATTTAGATATCAGGGGTAGGTGCCTTGAGTGTGTAACCACATAGTTGTATAGATTTGGTTAGTGTAAATAAGTTTGAAAATTTTGTAAGTCAAGTTTTTTTTAGTGTAAAGTCGAGTTTTTTAAGGTTTGTAATTGTATTTAATTCAAAAAGTTTGTCAATAATGTACAGTTCCTATGGTCTGGGGAATTGTTGGAGTTAATATGTGTGGAATATGTGATTGTATTGTAATAAAGCAGTTGGTTTTTGAGGTGGTTAATGTTGTTACTCAATAGAACAGAAAATAATATTTTTGCAGCATGTTTAGGTATTTTTAGGCTTGATAAAGTGCCAAATTTTGCATGCTATTACATTGCTAATTGTTTATAACTGTAGGTGTTCCTGAAGGTCGTGGTGAGGAAGAAGAACTGGTGTTAGTGAATGTACTTTCTTGGCAAAGAACTGAACTTGTCCATGTACCTTGGGTCCAAGAAGAGATTTCTCGAAGAATGTGGATTGAAGGTGTTGGAAAAGCCATGCAAATTATGAGCACAGAAGCTGGCGGAGGAACACTTGTTCCTGTTGTTGTTGGACCCATGGGATATCAATTATTGCGTGGCTTGTCAGCAGTAAAAGTTCCTGTCTTTGCTGGTAATTATACTTTTTCTAGGTTAATTTATAAAAATGAAGTACTGTGAAGTTAAAAAAATTGCATCATGTTCATTTCTGTTTGTTAATGTTTTTATAATCGGCCTCTTAATCAATGGTGAAAGGTACTAACCTGTAACATTCCTTTTGTAATTGATACATTCACAATTATTTCTTTCAAAGCACAGGAATTGGTATAGAAACCATTACAAGTTGATGTAGTGGTTGCTGTAGTTTTCATGGCATTCAACGATTCTGCAAAAAGATAGCTGTCTTGGAAGCCTAAATATTTCTGTTGACTTTGTGGAATATGCTGATAAAGTAGTCAGACCAAAGAAAAAAGTGGTTCTGTTTGGGTATCAAACTTGTATTACTTTTCTCCACATCTGATTACGAAACAAGAATTTCATACTTTCAAATGTCGTAATGCTAACAAAGCTATCAAAAGGCCTGAAATGGAGATCATGTTTTGATTAAAAAATAGAAATAAAATGGGAAGATGACAAATTATCTGGTGTAATGAGCTTATCTTTTGAATAAAAAACATGTGGGATAATATAAACTAATATTTATCGAATGTTTATTGGCATATGAAATTTTAAAATGAAGGGTTTATGATAATTAATAACTTTTATATATGGTTACATTGAAAGTGCATATTTTTTTTTGTTTTCCAAAAGACAGCATAAAAGATCCAATTTTAGAATAATTGTTTTTGTAGTTGAACAATTCACATAAGTATCTAAGGCTATGAGGAGTCCATATTCCTCATTACCTATTCATAATGTAGTTTACAAGAATTAAAGATTTAGTCATTTCTGAAGCAAATTTGGAAGTAACCAATATATATGTTTACCTTGGACAATAGATATCAAGCGAGGGGCCACAGAGAGGAAGAAATAAGTATGGATGTAAAACTTGGTTTGGCAAGATTTGATTTGCTGGAAAATTTGAGCTTTAAACATGCAGGCATAAAGAACAGGTTGTTGAAAATCACCAAAGAGATTTTTGAACTTATTGCATGTTCTGGGCTTTGGAATAACCAAATCTCTGTGCCATTTAGGGTAGCCCTTTTAAATTAGAATAAATGATTAAAATCACAACTTTTTAAAGCAACTGGACATTAAAAATGATAATATGACTTGGTTAGGTACTTACTTTTGATAACTAAGTGCTGAACCAAGTCAGTATCATTTTTAATATTCAGTTGCTTTAAGAAATTGTGTTTTCAATAATTTATTCTCATTTTAAAAGGCCAGCTTGAATAGCACTGAGATTTGGCTATTCCAAAGACCAGAACGCACAAAAAGCTCACCAATCTCGTTGGTGATTTTCGACAGCCTGTTAATCTTTGTTTGGAGAGCTTTTGGAAGAAACAGTACAGTTTTCGAAAGCAATTTACTATTATGTCTTTAAAGAAGAGTATTTAATTAACACATACTCCATTTGTTACTTATGAATCAGACACAGATCAGAGACATGGACTTTAACTAAGAGAGAGATTCAAAGACTGCAAATAGCTCTTGGAAGATATTCATGCTTGGTATAACCAGGAAAGGTAAGAATAATAATAATACATTGCTTAGGGAAATGACAAGAGCTGATGTCATCATAGAGAAGATCCTCAAGTGGAAATGGGCTGAACATGTTGTTAGAATAGGTGACCACTGTTGTACAACTGCAATACTTGATTGGATACTAAGAGATAGGAAAAGACCCAGGAGACCACATGGCAGATCTTTCCAAAATTCTGCTCTTGCTACTTTTCCCAGATATGCTATGTTGTCAGTTCTGATAGCAAACTATTCTGTTGTAGGACTAGATGTTTAGCTAAACACTGAAGAAGAGATAATCTAGTATTAAAAATAAATTAGATTGTTGAATACCAGGGATCATAGCATACTTATAGAAAATTTTAGGTAGGAATTTTTAGAAAAATTTTAGGAGTGTATTTTAATAAAAACTAAGATGTATAGTTGTTACCTGCCCTCTTTTCATTCAAGTATATGCTGAATCCATACACACTACTAGTACACTATTACGCTCTCCTTTCTTTTTCAGATTATTTAAAAAAGTAAAGCTATTATTTTTATACTTTAGGTGTTACGTGAAAACCTTTCATACAACGTAATGTGCTTCACATCCAATTTTTTTTGCATCTTAGGTTTAAGTATGATTTATTTCACATGTTTGGTTCTGTTCTTTTCATTTATTATTTTCAATCTATAAGTAAAAGATACCAACCATAAATAAACTGAGATTAAAAAGAAAAAAAAAGTACCATTTAGTTCTAGAACATCACACCTTAACATTTTGTTTTTAGGATGAAACCTGGATTAAAAAGTTCAAGTTGAAACATTACATATTCAAATTCCAGTTTAAACATTAATATATTGTTGAACCAGAAGCATTTCACTATTTTTGTAGTAAAATTTTCCACTAAAGTTGTGCCCCAGCGCATGCAGCTCAGTGACATCATTTTATCTTGTTTCTGCAGAAGAGCATTGGGTAGGCTGCATTTCTGTATAGAGCAGGCAGACAACTGCTGCATTTAAGCTTGCAGATCTATAACATGTCTTTTTACCTTACAACTGCTAAGCTGTGCTCGATATAGAAACGATAAATTTATTGGCGTTAATAAATTTCGGAGTAATATCAGTTGTATTTTTAATAAATTAGCTTTTTATGAAAATTTTAAGAATAGTACATTTTAGGTACAATTTTAGGAATTTAAGGAGGGTCACAAAAATATTAGGAATTTTAGAAGGAATGCGATCCCAATGAATATGAATGCTTAGGCATTTGGTGTTATTTTCTTCAGCTGATGAATTTGCTATCTGAATTTGCTTATGACTCGAGCAGTCGGTATCTATATTTGCTTTACCATCAGATAAAGTCACTCTGATAATGACATGGATTCTTTCTTTCCTTTGTTTTTCCAAATTAGGTAAATTGCACTTGGGTCTGACACTTGTAAGATAAAAATATGGTAATTTGATAAATACTTTTATATTAAATAGTAAAATGTATTCGAGGTCAAAAATTTTTTTCAACATTTGTATGTCTGTAGTCTGTCTGATTAAAGAAGAGCCACGTGTCTCATTGATGTCAATGAGCTTCTTGGTTCTTCTTTAGTTGGACAGTATGAAAAGCAGCGTCTGGAAAATTGCAAGACTGCTTCCGTTCCTAACACACAAAGAACATTCTGTTGGTCCTCCATTCTCAAAACCAACTGCAGTAATTGTAAGCTTAGTAATTCCCTAAGACATTTCAACATCCTGCATCTTTGTCATTCAGAATTTGCTGTAAGGGGAAATTATGCTCATCCTAGGGCCAGAGTTTGCATGGCACCTGGAAAAGTCCTGGAATTTGATTTCCCCTTTTTTCCAGGCTTGGAAAACCCTTGATTTTTCATATTTTTGCAAATGGTCCTGGAATACTCCTTGATTTTTTTCTTGTGCTGAAAAAAATAAAAAAATGATTGAAATGTGTAGTCTTATTTTGTCACTTTGTTCTAGCAGCCTGTGGTGTCTGCTTGCGACGACATCACTTCTTTCCACGGAGTGTGGAGATGGCATCTTTTTCATCTCATGTGATGCTGAAGTACAACGTGTTTGAGTGCCATGTTTCCAATTGTACTTCAGCATCGGAACATAGCAGTTGTGTGGAGTCACAACAGCATATAGAAACCTTCCCGTGAGTCCAAGATGGCTGTTACTTCTAGCACACGCTTTCCTCACTGTAGAACATTGGTTCCCAAACTGTGGTTCACGAACCCCCAAGGGATAAAAATCCCCAAGGGTTTTCGCGGCCTTGGCGGTCCTCCAAAATATTTAAGTAATGGCAGAATCTGACAGGTTGTGAAACTTGTGAAGCACATTTACAAGATTCTATTCTAAACTTGACGCGATGTTTCTTTCCATTATCTCTTCAGAAACCTATGCTTACTTTTTCTCCCCCTTCTCCCTCAATAATTTGTTATGCTTTCCACAGCAACCTGAGTCTCCATGGTGGGAATTCCTTTGTGATGGAAATCATGTGGGGATCTCTTTCTTTCCCCTCCCTTTATGGGGTATTTCCGGTAGTTCACCGGAAAAGGTGTAAGCAACACCTCTCATGTACGTGGCTATTGAAGGCCACGTCTCTTCAATGGATTGCGTCAACAGCACGAAGTCAGTTTTTGCTGTGCGAGTACATACTTTTTTGTCGTGCAGTTGTGTGTGAGAAATTGTTCAAATAAAGCTGTATTCGTCCACATCTGAAATGGATAAGTGGGTTGAAAAGTGGTAGTTTGAAACATGAACACAGAGTAGCAAATTCGGTGGTTAATGTTGCGTCCAGCTCATCGAGTGATACAACACCTAGTGAAGTGCTTCAATCCGTCAATAGTCAGCCATGTATAAAGAAAAGAAAGTACGTTGATAAATATATTACGTTTGGATTTACTTATACAGGTGACAAGAACTGTCCACGACTGCAGTGTGTTGTTTGCGGTGACATTCTTGCTAACAGTAGTCTGAAACCTTCTCTACTTAGGTGCCATTTAGAAACTAGACACTCCACCCATGTAAAGAAGCCTGTAAATTTTTTACACAAAAAGCTAACAAGTGGAAAAAGGATGTAACTTCTTTTGTATCTGTTTCAAACAGTGACAATGAGAATGCTTTAGAAGTGTCTTATCGCATTAGCTACAGAATTGCTAAAACTTCAAAACTTCATTCCATTGCAGAAGATCTAGTGCGCCCATGCATAAATGATGTAGTGAAGTGTATATTTGAAGAATCTTTCACCAAAAAGGTCAATATAGTACCATCGTCCAACAACACGGTCTGCCGCAGGATTAACGACATGGCAAACTATATCCAAAATTTACTTTTCAAAAGAGTTCGTAGCAGTCTTTTTTTTGTGATTCAATGTTGCAAATCCACTGATGTTGCCATAGCCATTTTGTCCCTTTTTGTCAGGTATATTAATGGGGAATCTGTTGAAGAGCTCTTGTTCTCCAGACCTTTAAAAGAGAGAACTACCAGAAAAGTTATATTTAAGTTAATTGACCAATACTTTCACGGAAATGCAATAGACCATACTCACTGTGTAGGCATTTGTTCAGAGGTGCAAAATCTGTGAAGGACTTATACTGGGTTTGTTACCAGAGTGAAATCACTAGCACCTAATGCTTCTTGGATACATTGCTTCATTCATAAACAAGTTCTTGTTTCCAAACACATGTCCGAAGTATTGAAAACTTTGGGCATGCATTTGGAAACAAGAGCTTGTCTATGAATGAAGCAATGCATCCAAGAAGCATTAGTTGCTAGTGATTTCACTCTGGTAACAAAGCCAGTATAAGTCTTTGTCACAGATTTCACACCTCTAGAGATGCAATTAAAATAGTTAATTTTATTAAGGCCTGTTCTACAAATTCCCACATATTTGCAGGACTTTGTGAGGAAATCAGAAGCATTTATAACTGTTTGTCTCACACTGAAGTTAGGTGGTTATTTCGAAGTAGAACTCTTACAAGATTGTTTGAGCTTAAACAGGAAGTTTTCATTTTTCTTATCAACCATCCCTTTCACAAAGCAAAGTGCATGCAGATCAAATGTGGCTCCAGGCTTTGTACTATTTGACAGACATTTTCTCCAAACTTAACAGTTTGAACCTATCTCTTTAGCAGTCAAATATTAACGTTTATATTGTGCAAGACCATATCGAATCATTCATAAAAAGAAATATAAGCTTTTGGGCAGCATGTTTAATTAGCAATCAAACTGAGTGCTTTGATATCCTTCATGACTTCCTGTTAGAAAATCAGCTTTCTTTGAATGAAAATGTTAAGAACATGGTTATAGAACACTTAAAGGGTCTTGGAAAAATCTTCAGAGAATATTTCCTATATGACCAATAAAAACAATTGGATTTGCAATCTCTTGGAAGTAATAGAGGTTTTGGAGTCCTCCACATTAAGCGTGAATGAAAAAGAAGCAGCTACTTGGAATTTCCACTGATTTTTAATTACAGAAAAGTTTTAAATCTTTGTCATTAATTGGTTTCTGATTAAGTTTAAAGGAGGAGTTCCCAGTGTTAGTGAATAAAGCCATTTCAGCTTTGTTACCATTTTCTTCCATGTGTTTGTGCGAGAAATCTTTTTCTTCACATGCCTATTTAAAAAATAAACACAGAAGCCAACTCAGTGCTGAAAGTAACTTGAGACATTATTTATCTTCTGTGGTTCCTGACTTTAAAGCTAGCTCTGGGCCATCCAAAGAAAGCACATCCTTCTCACTTGAAGTCGCATGAAGGGGTGAGTAACTCTTAAAACTTTTTGAAAGCAATTTTGAAACTTAAACATGGAACTTTGATTGCAGAAAGTATCTCAGTAATGTCAAAGCAGCAATTTTCAGTACCACTTAAAAAAACATATGAAATGTGATAATATTGTGGCAATAAAGATAAGAAAATTTGGAAGGTATTAAACATTTTGATTGCAATTAATAACTAAATTTCTTAAAAGTGAGGTATAAAATTACTTGTGTTGCTATGGATATTTTTAAGGGGTTCACAGAACTCAGATCTTTGTGAAAGGGGTTCACGAGTCAAGAAACTTTGGGAACCACTGCTGTAGGAAATTGATTTGCCCTTGCTGCCAGTATGCACGAGAATAGATTACTACCAGGGCTTAAAAAGTACCATGCCTGAGATACCCGAGGCATGTGCCTAGGCAGGTAAATAAAAATCTAGTTGCCCGGAACGGGTAAATAAATTAAAAAAACTTTGGAATAAAATTTCCTACAAGAAAAAAGGCACAGTCATTGCATTTCATGTTTCATTTCACTGGTAACGTCCAGAAGTTGTATTATTGTTATGGAGTGCCAAGAGCAGAAGAGCATCACTTCTTTAATTATATTATGCTGTTGGTCCAGAAATTGGAACCTTATGTAATTTTGCTCCAAATGATGTTTATAGTCAGCAGCGGGATGCATGCCTCTGATGGAATTAGCGTCCGATGTCATGACAGAATCACTAAAATTTTCAAATACCGATCTCATCATACCACTTCATACCAATTTCAGCATCAGCATCTTAAAACTAGAGGTACACGCTTTTGTCCATTGAACATTTTGAATACCGACCCTTAAAACAAAAATGCAAAACATTTAAAAAAGTTAACATTTTTTAACTTAATAAGGGTTCTGATTTTAGATATTATGACATAAACTGTTAAATTTTCTGTTCATCACGTTTTATTTGACCTTCGTCGGAGGATTCACAGAAGTTTTTTTGGTTCTTATAGCTCTTGTGTTATTGTTTTAAATAAAGAAATGCATTTACCCTGAGTCTTGCTTCTTGTTGTTTCTAGTTTCTTCCATATGTCATCAATTCGTCCAAATGCTATACATTTTCGTTGAAGGGCACATCTTTCGTGCGTACATTATTAATTACATGAAAAAATAGCAGAATATTTATAAAGAAACATGTTTCGTCATATTCATTTCGTGAAAAAAAAGATCCAGTCTAAAGTTTAAAAACTTGTTGTTGTAGTTAAAAACACTTCATAGTTACACAGCTTCGTCTGTCTCCTATAGAAAAACTTCACAAAACTTACGTTTAGTCGTTATTAAGAGCTTTTTAAAGTTAAAAAGAAAGTTAAAAAGTTTTACATTAAAATTTGCACTATGAGAGCAACGTAATGACTCGTAAAATTTTTTTTCACTATAGTTACTATCGTCAGTTGTGTGTACATGCGGGTTGCTGTTGAGTCAATATTCATGGTTATTGAATATATTTGGAGCTTGGTAGTCTTCTAATAATTTGTTTTTGTTATTAGACTCAAGTCTAGCTGCCGTTAAAAGTTTTATAGTTAAGAAGATGAAGTTAAAATGCCAGTTATTTACCTTGAAACATCCACTATATGAAAAAACAACTGACTTGGAATACTATTATGTACATCTTAGTTTCAAACCTCAGGTGTATGTACATACGTGTTGTCATTGAGCCGATATTTCATAGCTATCTCTGTACAAACTAAAATCCTGCAAGCATTGAACTTGGTCTCAAATGGACTTCATGAACTTCATAACACAATAGAAACTTTCTGTTTCAATATATGATACACAGACTTATACATTTCCTCATCTGAACACAACCGCTGTATATTAGCTCTCACCAACTAACTCCTACGCATTGGGCACATTTCGCAGTGTGGTAACCACAGCGTCTTCAGAAAAACTGATGTCACCTCATATCGGTCAACCACAAGCTCAATAGATGTATTCCTGTGCAGGGAGTTCAGTCCGTTCCCCCACCTTGTGCTTCCATCTGTTGCTGATTTTCGTAAGTAGATTCCATATTATGCTTCTGTTTGATATTGTTATGTTTATTTTTAGTTTTATGAGTTAATTTCTTTTCTGTTACTATTATATTTTTCCATGGGTCTGGTAATATTATTGGGTTATTATTTCAGTTTTCAGTTTTTTCGATGAGTATAGCTGCTGCTGTTAATATGGATTTCCATGTTTTTTGTTGAGCCAAAAGATGTATATTTTCCCAAAGCGGTATAGCTTGATTTTCTATACAAAATTCTATTAATGAGGTTTTTATTTCTTTTTTTATTCCAATTTGAAAGATGTTCCATCATTCATATTTTAATATTTTTTTTTGTACTTCCTATGTATTTTGATATTGTTTTATTTATTTTGATCAAGTATTGGAATGGATTAAACTCCAGCTTTCTTCAAAATTGAGCAATTTTTTCCCTTCGTCGTTAATAAAGCTGTAATATCTTGTACATGGGTGCCAAAGTTCAGATTGTATTTTAAACAAGTTTTTTTCAAAATATTATTGACTTCTGGTATATATGGCAGTGATCCACAATATTGATTTTTATTTGTTTTTCAGAAGACCT
Source organism: Macrothele yani (assembly GCA_039090855.1). NCBI lineage: Eukaryota > Metazoa > Arthropoda > Arachnida > Araneae > Macrothelidae > Macrothele > Macrothele yani. The sequence continues at coordinate 140,354,971 of CM076994.1, forward strand.
AATAGAAGAAATCAAAAAGTTTAATAACATTAAAAATAAGAAAGAATTTTTATTTTAGCCAGTATTAACGTTAACTTGTTTTATCCAAATACCCCTGTTAAACAAGCAATAAATTTGTTTGAAGAGAAACTGTTACAAAAAAGACATCCCTATGCTGAAATAGAAGGAATAAAAAGCACACTGCAGTGTTCATAAATAGCAACAAATATTTTATTTTCCAAAATAACTTCTACAAGCAACAAAAAGGAGCGTCGATGGGGTCCTCCCTTTCTGGGCTCCTAGCCGAAATCATATTACAAAATACTGAAACTATAATAATGAACAATCCAAATATAATGAAACCTATTCTCTTCAGAAGATATGTCGATGACATTTTTATAATATGGGGTGAATATCATGAAAAACTAAAGACCTTTGTTGAAGGATATAATAGTATTTATGAACAGATAAAAGTTACAATAGATTTAGAACAAAATAAGCTTCCTTTTTTAGACATCTTGATATCAAAAAATAATAATTTGGAACTTATCTTATCAAGTCTACAGAAAACCTAATTTCACAGCGAATATAATTCCTGAAGTTTCAGCGCACCCAATGAATTACAAATTGTCAGCATTCCGAGCCATATTAATAGAGCATTTTCACATTCCTCCAATTCTGAATAAATTCAAGATGAACAAAACTGGATAAAAAATTTGGCAACAGATTTTGGATACTCAATAAAAATTGTTGATAATTTAATTGAACATATCACAAAAGACTATCAATTTCCGAACAACAAATAAATATTGTGGATCACTGTGCCATATATATATATACCAGAAGTCAATAATATTTTGAAAAAAAAAAAAAACGTGTTTAAAATATAATCTGAACTTTGGCACCCATGTACAAGATAATTACAGCTTTATTAACAATGAAGGGACAAAATTGCTCAATTTTGAAGAAAGCTGGAGTTTACTACTCCATTCCAATAGTTGATCAAAATAATAAAACAATATCAAAATACATAGGAAGTACAAAAAGGAATATTAAAATACGAATGATGGAACATCTTTCAAATTGGAATAAAGAAATAAAAACCTCATTAATAGAATTTTGTATAGAAAATCAAGCTTATACCGCTTTGGGAAAATATACATCTTTTGGCTCAACAAAAAACATGGAAATCCATATTAACGGCAGAAGCTATACTCGTGGAAAAAACTGAAAATTGAAATAACAACAACCCAATAATATTACCAGACCCATGGGAAAATATAATAGTAATAGAAAAGAAATTAACTCATAAAACTAAAAATAAACATAATATCAAACAGAAGCATAATATGGAATCTACTTACGAAAACCAGCAACAGATGGAAGCATAAGGCAGGGGAATGGACTAAAGTCCCAGCGCAGAAATACATCTGTCGAGCTTGTGGTTGACCGATATGAGGTGACATCAGTTTTGCTGAAGATGCCGTGGTTACCACACAGCGAAGCATGTCCAATGCGTAGGCGTAAGTTGGTGAGAGCTAATATACAGCGGTTGTGTTCATATAAGGAAATGTATAAGTCTGTGTATCATATATTGAAACAGAAAGTTTCTATTGTCATGAAGTTTATGAAGTCCATTTGAGACAAAGTTCAACGCTTGCAGGATTTTAGTTTGTACAGAGATAGATATGAAATATTGGCTCAATGACAGCATGTATGTACATACACCTGAGGTTTGAAACTAAAATGTACATAATAGTATTCCAAGTCAGTTGTTTTTTCATATAGTGGATGTTTCAAGTTAAATAACTGGCATTTTAACTTCCTCTTCTTAACTATAAAACTTTTAACGGCTGCTAGACTTGAGTCTAATAAGAAAAACAAATTATTAGAAGACTATCAAGCTCCAACCATATGCAATAACCATGAATATTGACTCAACAGCAACCTGCATGTACGTAAAACTGACGATAGCAACTATAGTGAAAAAAATATTTTACGAGTCATTACGTTGCTCTCATAGTGCAAATTTTAATGTAAAACTTTTTAACTTTCTTTTTAACTTTAAAAAAGCTCTTAATAACGACTAAACGTAAGTTTTGTGAAGTTTTTCTAGAGGAGACAGACTACACCTTTTCATTAACATCGACAGACGAAGCTGTGTAACTATGAAGTATTTTTAACTACAACAAGAAGTTTTTAAACTTTAGACTGGATCTTTTTTCACTAAGTGAATATGATGAAACGTTTTTCTTTATAAATATTCTGCTATTTTTTCATGTAATTAATAATGTATGCACGAAAGAAGTGCCCTTCAACGAAAATGTATAACATCTTGAGGGATTGATGACGTATGCCATGGAAGAAACTAAAAACAACAAGCAGCAAGACTCAAGGTAAATGCATTTCTTTATTTTAAACAATAACACAAGAGCAATAAGTACAAAAAAACTTGTGTGGCTCCTCCGACGAAGGTCAAATAAAACGTGATGAACAGAAAATTTGGCAGTTCATGTCATAATATCTAAAACCTATGTACCATGTAATAGAAATACTTGATGAGTTTAATGAATAAGGAACTCTCATAGGGTTATATACATCAGGTTCTGATTTGTTATTTTAAAAGATAAATTTTTCTGGCCATTCAGCTTTTACTACTTGGGCGGTAAATAATTTCTGTACATGCCCCACATATAACTTTTTAAATTTTTTTAAGCCCTGACTATTGAACAGAAAATTTTCAGTTCCTTGGCAAAATCGTTTGAATTGTCATTGTGCTAGGTTCCAGATTGCTTCATATAAGTTCTGTATGTAGTAATTTTTATATGGGGAAATTTTGCCACATAATTGAAGGTGTAATGCACACACGAGCACTCTGTAGTAGCGGAACCCATAGAACTTGATAAGAATTCTATGCATAAGTAAATTCCACCATAGTTTGCAAAATATAAAACAAAGCACTATGATTTTAGGAAAAACTTAAGCTCCTGAATTTTTTGAACTCCTGTAAAACCCCTGAAATTTATTTTCTGCAAATGTGTATGAAACACTGCAGAATGAACAATGCACATTCATGTTTGCTGCCCCTCTTGATTGTGGGAGAGTCCAATTTTGCCAACTGTCAAGTTCTGTGGGATGACTATAGTTGTGCATTCTGATTTAATTTTGCATTTTACATTGCTGATCAAGATAATACATGGAGTATATATAGCTTGTACAGCACCTATACATCAGTTAAACAATTAGGTGTGACTCTGAAAGATGCAGAGCGCTACTTTAGTGGAAGTGACTGGTTTTGAAATTTGTTTACATCATAAATCATGCACCTTAGAAAAGAGCTTAATCGGTGTATCTAGAAACAGTTAATTACAATAGTTGCACATTTTGTCTTTACTTTTATTTGTGATTTTTTGTTGTGCATTTTTAATTCAATTTGCATAAAATTATTCCAGAGCTGAAGAAAGATGGGAATTTCCTTCTAAGGAACCAATATTTGGAGGCTACTATAAATCAAGAAGGCTGCATTGTGTCATTGATTTTATTGGAGTGTCGAAAAGAAGCGATTGCACCAGGTGGTTTCGGCAACCGATTTGTTATTTTTGATGACATCCCACTGTACTGGGATGCTTGGGATGTCATGGACTATCATTTGGAAACCAGGAGGAATGCTGTAAAAGAGGTAAACAAATTGTAATATTTCCTGTCTCTCTATTCAGTGAGAATGCAACTTTTGATTCTTTGTTGCAGTCATCATCAGAAGGCACCTGTGCTGCTTACTTTGCAAATGGAATTATGTGACAAGTTAAGCTCATAAAGCTAGTGTTCAAAAGGATGTGAACTGAACTGAACTGCGACGAGAAACCATCATAATATCTTGCTATTCTTCTGTTCTTCATGTTTTTTAATGAGGCCGTTGAAAATCACAACGTCCGGACTCCACAGCAATATAATTATTCATCGGACGTCAAACTTAGAGTTAATAATCATGCACAAGATTCTTCCGCAGATTCGTGGAATTCTGCTTTTTCATCATTTGGTTCATACTCGAGATCAATGCAAAACTGAAGATAAATTTGATGGGGGGGGGGGGGGGGTATTTGGGGAGACGGATCAATTTCCTGTCAGGAAATGATATTTCATCCTTTTAAAATTTTTGAAAATGGAAGTTAAACGGAGAAAAGATTTTTCCCTTTATCGTAATGCCCTTTTCTCACGATGTTTCTTCTGCCCAGTATTGTTCTTAAATATTTTATTCCATAAATATTTGTATTTCAACTTGAAAACGGAAGTTAGACGGCACGGAAATTTTCTTGTAATCTTCAGACATGAGATTTTTTTGGCGGATTCGAGGTATTTCGTCGTTTTCATCGTTGTTTGTGTGGTACTCGAGATCGATACATAACTGAACAGAATGGGGGGGGGGGTCGTTTTCCGTCGAAGGACGGAAGCACGACTTTTGAAATCTGAAGTTATACGCAGTGAAGATTTTTGCCGTAATCATAATTTTTTTTTTGTCTTGCAATGTTTTTTTGCTCAGTATTGTTATTAAATATAATTTTATTGAATAGATGTGTATTTCGGCTTGAAAATGGAGGGGAAAATTCCGAAAACGGTAGTCGGACAGTGCGAAGATTTCGCCCGTAATTGTTACCCCCCCCCCCGCACAATGTTTCTTTATATTTCGAATGCGGTCAAATTTAATATTTACATAAATGAATTAACATGAACAATTTCGTCTTGCTCTTACTGTGTTTTATTTACACTGTTTCGCCATCCATTCTGATTTTTTACCCAATTAAAAAGTTCAGCTTTTTTTTCTTCTTCGACCAAATATAAAGCAGCCCTTGAAATTGAGGACTGAATAGAAAATTACCTTTCGTCGGTCAGTAAAAGTTTTTTATTGGCTAGTCCCATTTGGCAAAATATCACTATTACCATTCACATTCAACAGACACACATTCATCAGGAGCAAAATGAGTAATTATGAGAGTTTATTAACCTGAAGTATCATTCGGACAGTATGTAGCCAAAAGGGTGGTAGACACTTTGCCATGAATCACAACTGATGACGTTATTAAAATACTCATGATAGCTAAAACCTGTATTAACTAAAAGCGAAAATTCTACCTTCCGATAAAGACATAAAACCAATCCAAGAGAATAAAATCTGTCTGTCGAACACCGTACCATCAAAGGCTTGTAATGGTATCTTGGTGACTAGCGTTTAATCCCTTAACTTGTGGTGAGACCTGAATTAACGCTAGTCACCAAGATTCCATTACGAGCCTTTGATGATACGGTGTTAGACAGACGGATTTTATTCTCTTGGATTGGTTTTTTATGTCTCTATCGGAAGGTAGAGTTTTCGCTTTTAGTTATTACGGGTTTTAGCTATCATGAGTATTTTAATGACGTCATGAGTTGTGATTCATGGCGAAGTATCTACCCCTTCCCCCTTTGGGTACATGCTGCCCGAATGATACTTCAGGTTAATGAACTCTCATAATTACTCATGTTGCTCCTGATGAATGTGCATCTGTTGAATGTGAATGATAATAGTGATATTTCGCCAAATGGGACTAGCCAATAAGGAACTTCTGCTGACCGACGAAATTTCATCCGATGTTCAGAGATTTTTTTGTGGTGTCGATACAAGTCTGAGTTTCTTTTAACTTCTCATTCAAAAATTTTTTAAGACTTCATTGATTTTAACTATGTCATAAAAAATAAGACTTGAGAGTAGAGACTGTTTTAAACATGATAATATTATCGAATTGGAATACTTGTTCATCATTTACATTATGATTACAGAGTGTAAGAATGACACATATGAGACAGCACCAATACTGGAAATGCATAATGGAAGAGGAGCGACTACTGATGCGAATAAAACAAGGATAAACAAGTTAGTAAAATCATGCAATGCACTGATTATGATACACTTTCCAACATACCAGAAATCATTACTCAAGTTATGAGGATAATGGCCATGGAATCAATCTCGCTCCTGTGCCCTGATCTCCGACCCCATTTCTATGATATTTAACAGAACCGGTTCAGTATAACTTCGCAACAACATGATAAAGTTTTGTCACAATCTAAGCATTTTTACATATGTTATGACGCATGAGGGCAATGGAATGGATCCCGCTCCTATGTCCTGACCTTTGACCCCATTTCGCCTATTTTCAATAGGGTTTGTCCCCAGGTTGTCTTCTACCACATACTAAAATTTCATTGAAATCGAACCATTTTTATGCAAGTTATTGTGTGGACAGACAGACGGACAAAGCTGGAGCATATACACTTCTTCAACTTATATTTGGAAAGTGCAAAAATGCGTCAGAACTTAAATATTATTATTGTTCTTTGTTTTCAGTATATTGAACCAGCCAATGGCTCACGGATGGACATGGCAGATGAGCATGGCCGCACCGTGACGAAGGTTGGTTTTTATGTGTTGTACAGAAGTTAAAGACAGCGATAAATTTGCTGTTATACTCGAAGGTTACTTTCTATTCAGTCCTCAATTTCAAGGGTTACTTTGTATTTGGTACTTATTTTATTGTTTGTGTTACTAACTCTTTAAGTTTGATGCCCGATGAATAATTATATTGTGGTGGGGGTCTGGACGTCGTGATTTTGAATGGCTGCATAAAAATAACGTGAAGAACAGAATTCATTATATCTGACCTAGTAGTGTTTATGAACTTACAGTGTTTGCTCTAAAAAGCAATTTTTTTCAATTCCAAGGCTGCTTCTATAAGCAAAGATGTGGGCTAGCAATGGGTTCTTCATTAGCACCTCTCCTAGCAAATTATTACGTAAGTAAAATAGAAGAGGTTTTCCTATTGAAACCTTCAATTTTCTGCATATATACTAGATACATGGATGATATCCTTTTCATCATAGATCAAAATTCGAGTGGATACTCATAAAAAATTCTAGAAGGTTTTAATTCCCAAGATGAATCCCCAAAATTCACTTTAGAAGAGCAAAACGAAAATAAGCTAAATTACCTAGATATTATTTTGAAGTGGGAAGGAAAATATATTACCACATAATTATACAAGAAGCCTACAAATACAGGAAAATTTTTAAATTTTAAATCGGATCACCCTAATTATATAAAGAAAAATGTAGCTTTACAATTTAAAGAAAAAGTTGAAAAGCTGAATTCATCTTCAGAAGCTGAGGAAAAACATAAAAATAAGTTAAAATAAATTTTATTAGAAAACAATTACCCTTCAAAAGAAATTTGTGAACTACTGGAAGAGAATCCTACTAGGAACAGTTAAATGAAATTCCATATTTTATGAGGCGAAGAAACTCTGCTGTGCATTGGCCTGAAAAGAAGAAATAGAAATGGTGGCATACAGAACAGAATTGCAACAGTGCAGGAGGATCCTGGTGTGCCAATGAAATAATGTTGATAGAAAAGCAATGGGGAGGTGTACTTTAAATGCTCAACATGCAAGTTGTGCAAGAGAATCTCCCTGCCTCACACAGCAACAGGCTATGGCTTGGGTGTATCATTTCAGCAACAGGCTATCTACTTCTAGGAAAAGAGAGAATGAGTGGGGCCCATGCACATTAAAGTGCATTTCAGGGGACAATTGCAGAGATAAGCATAGCTCAGTAATGAAATGGGGATGTTGCCGGAATGGAAACAGGAGATAATTCCTGGAATTGTGTCCATTTCCCCTTTCACCCTCCTAGTAAGCATAGCATTGGGAGGATTGGTGCTACTTTTGCTTCATGCGTGCTCTGTAGTTAAACTATGGTCAGTCTCACATGGCAGTAAAGTTGAATATACTTGAAAGATTTCATTAATTAACTGTAGTTAATTAAATATTTCATGTACACATGAATACACGTATCTCTAAATAGCCCACCATGTAAAAATATGTATTAATGAAACTTACACTTGAATACATGTACCCATGAATAACAGTTGGATACACTTATCCAATTGTTATGGATACATGACATAAACATATATGCAAATTTTCACTTGTGCATAGTTTTACGTGATGGGGAATTTTTACCCAGAAACAGATTTAGTGATCTCCCAGATTTAACAAGGGATTCTGTGTGTCCTGAGGTTCTCATTATAAGCGGTCTCTACTATATTTAACTTCCCTTTCCCTCATAACTGAGATAGTTTGCATGTAGGCATCTCTGTGAGGTTAATTACAAGAATGAAGATTACAGGTGGAACAGCAAATAATATAAACTGATCACTGTACTTAAATTGGATGAGGGGTGTCCTGATAATAAAAATGTTGACCAACACAGCATTCTAGTAAAAAAGATAGAAGTATTTGTAAGCTCAAGCAGGGATACAGTCAGGGCAGGTCACTTTTTTTAAAGGTGTGGCTCCTCGATGATGCTGCTTTTTGTGTATCTAAATTAGTGTTTCAGTTTCTTTTCCGCAATAGCTGTCCATCTAAACAGAAATTATTTTTTTCTTATGCTTTTAACTTTTAATAAATCTGAACCCAGTTTTTATATCCATGTGTTTGCTGTGCTGATAAATAGATTTTTTGATTGAGGAAACTCCAGAAATATTTTAGCTGATGAATTTCGACAGACAGTCGGCACAAGGTGAGAAAGCAATTGATGACGAAGACTGGTGGATTTGGGCTGCCTTTTCAATGGTGGTGAAATTACTAAAGTGATGTATTGTTATATGCAGTTGAACAACCTCAGGAATGACTTGATCTGAAGCATTTAAGGAAACAGCAAGTGAAGCAAATACCTAGTGAACGAAAACTTTAGCAAATATCATTCATTGCAGTTAAATTCTGTTACTCATGATAATGGTATAGTGTGTAATACTTGAAAGACAATATTACTCACACTGGTAAAATAAAGTAGACAATGTGTTACAAAAGATTGTTCGACATACCAAGGCAGGATTGCTGTACACTGAACTAAATGCAATTCTTTAGTGGTATACAGGTAATTATACTGGATGGTAAGTACTATTGCTGCAAATGAAGCCAACAAAATAAAAATAAAATAATGATGGAGCCAGCCTGAGAGTCCAGTTGTAGACAGTCAAAATGTAGGTGAAATTCTAAAAATAAAATTAAGTATGAGAGCAACAAAGTAAAATCCTTAAAAAAAAAAAATGGAGTTCAAGAATGATAAAATCCAATAAAATCAGCATAGATCACCCCTTTCAAACTAAATACATTTTGGCATCACTTTCTGGACCATTGTCAGTAGTCAGGGGTGCTTGGCTCCTGCCTCACACTGCAGTTGTATCAGTTCAAATGCATGTGCCATTGTTGTTGCAGTCTCTTCATTACTGAGACATTATGTTGGATGTGTGCATCATTTATCTGTTGGCTAACATTTGTTGATATTGTTGTAGTAGCTGCCTCTTACATTTTTGATGTCTGCTTCTGTTTACTTCCTGAATATGATAGTGCCATGCATATGATTATTCATAAGGGGTATTAATATTACAAATACATCCTTTGGATTTTTCAAATGCAGTAGATCCAGCTGTTAACATTAGACAATGTTTAGGGTGAGTACAGATAAGAGTGACATTTTTCCAATCAGGGAATGATTGGGAAAATATCAAATTTAATGTTTGGGTGTTGCAGTAGTATTTCTTCAAAGCAATGCCTAACGTCCTGGAAAACCTTTTTTTTTTTTTGGAATGGAAGAAAAAATGCCTTATCCTGAAGCTGTTGTAAAACTAATTGTTCCAATATATTAAGGTAAACAATCCTGCTTACTGTCTTTTCTGTGAAAAAGAAGGCCCATATTTATCTGGTCATGCATGACACCACACCGGACATTACTTTTTGCACTGCTTCTATCATGCTCACGGACAGCATGTGTTAGTTCAGAACCCCATATTCGAATCGAATGTTTTCATGGTTAATATTTCCTGACGTGTGAAATGATTCTTTTTTTTTTTTCAAAAACATTACTTGCTGCTTTCTGGATGGATTTTGTCCATTCAGGTTTGTCCTGTGTGTGGAGAGCTTGCAAAATTTGTGCTTCGTAAGCAAGCAATTTTGGTCTCTTACGGAACACTTTGTGGGCTGTTGAATGTGGTTTATGAAGTTCCCAAGCTGCCTGTCTTGTTGAATTGCCTTGGCTGCATTAAAATTCTTGCCTAATGGATTCCACCTGTGAGTCAGTGACACATTGTATTCATGAGTTGGAATTCCTTGAAACAGTATTCATTGCTATATCGTGATCCTACCAGTTTCTTATGCGACGTCTTAGTGGTGGATTGCACACTGTGTATGTTTGAGTAAAATTCCACTGTACTTGTGTTGTGGATTTAGACTCAATTATTTCACAAGCATGGCCTTCTGCTGCATGGATAATGCCATTTCTCATGGAATGTTTGTCAGCTTCTTTACTGTTTGTCTGATACATGCAATGCCTTCTGTTAGCACTAATAGAAAACTCCCATTCTTGCTTTATTACTAGCAAAAAAACATAACAGCTACAACTTTATTTAAATTTTGTTTTTGTTTTTTTGTGAAATTCTTTTATGTTACCCTGTATTGTTAATAAAGATTTTGTGCCATGCTGCAGCTCTTCAGTGTAACATGTTTCAAAGATAATGAATTTCAGGAAGCTGTTGAAGTTATTATCAAGTATGTTGAAAAAGTTATACATTAAAGCGCAGATGTGTTGGATGTATAACTTACTTAATGACTCTCATATTTCAAATATCATATATCTACTAAAACACTTGCATGATATGTAAGTTAGTTTCATGCACATCCTGTTTTTTTTACTTACAGATAACAGAAGCTATGAGGATTGTAGAACAAGGTCCACTTAGAATTTCTCTTTCGTACAGGGCAAAAATTTCAGAAAACAGTGAAATGACCCAAAGGATCATTATTGATGCTGTTCACCCATATCTGCTGTTTGAAACAGATATTAACTGGAAAGAGAACCACAAATTTCTGAAGGTAAGTTTTCAGTTTTTACAACAAGCTATTGAAGTAAGAACAGGAAAATAGCTGTAATGCTCAATTCTTGATATTGTAGTTCTCATGTTTCGATGCCTGAAAACCTTTTTCACATCATGTATTACGGGCATTCAAATTTTATCTGGACTTTTGTTTCTGCTAAATTAGTTTGAAAAATTGTGCGTATTATTATTATGCGTTTGGCAACACTGGTATCTCATGCTACCAGAATGCCACTTGTTTCGTAAATTTTCGTTGCCATCACAACTCCCACATTGCAGAAAGAGAAATGGCTAGTGAAGGTGTTTTGCCTTCTGTGCAGCAGCGAATAATTTTCAAATTTCTTTGCAATGAAGGTGTGAGTAGCAGTAAAATTCACCCGAGACTTCAAACTCAGTTTGGTGATTCGTGTCTGTCCCATTCAGCCATCTTCGAATGGTGTAAGGTGTTCAAGGAAGGCAGACAAAGCGTCGGCAGCGAACCGCACAAGGCACGACTGGCGACTGCTGTTAATGATGCCATGACTGCACTCATAAACGAGCTCATACGGAACAACAGGAGGATTACTTTAAGTGATCTGATCTGAGCTCTGCACTGAACATCAGCGCTGGCAGTGTGCATATCATCATCCATGATAAGCTGCACTTCAGCAAAGTGTGTGCCAGATGGGTGCCGAAGCAGCTGTTCGATGAGCAGAAGGCTAACAGGTTGCAAATTGCGAACATGTTGTTCCGAAAACGTCGGGGAGAAGGAGACAACTTTCTGAGATGTGTGGTGACAGTGGTCGAGACATGGATTCATCAACATATGCCGGAAAGCAAGCGTTCAAGCATGGAGTGGAGACAGTGATTCGGCTGCACCCAAAAAATTCAAGATCAGCACATCAGCCATGAAGGTAATGGCTATGGTGTTTTGGGACATTAACAGTATTATTCTTACAGATTTCCCGGAAGATTGTCAAACAATCAATGCCACCTATTACAGCGATCTCCTCAAAAACTCTCTTAAGGCGAGAAAGAAGAGACCAGGACTCCTCAACAGTGGGGTATGCCGTCTCCAAGACAATGCCAGGCCCCACACCACTAAAGCGACTATGTAGACATTGGAGGAATTGGGATGGAACGTTGTACCACACCCTCCGTACAGCCCAGATATGTCACCATGTGACTACCACCTGTTCGGCCCATTAAAGGAATTTTTGGGAGGGCAGAAGCTCAGATCAAATGAAGAGGTGAAAAGTGTCATCCTGAGATGGGTTAAACAACATAATTAAGAATTCTATGAAACTGTGATCTGGAAGCTTCCAGAATGCTGGAAAAAATGTATGGACCATGACTGAGATTATTTCAAGATGTAACATCAGCTGTATGGTAAATAAATATCTGATTAAAAAAAAAAAAAAGGTTCAGGTCAAATTTGAATCCCCCTTGAATTATTCATGTTGGGGATTATTAACATGTTAAATTTCTTACATTGAAAAAGTTGGATTTACAGATTTTATAGAAGTAATTTGTTTTATTTTTAATAGTCAAATGATGCAACATGTTTCAGATTAAAAAAATTCCTTCCGTTCTCAAAACAACAAAAAGGAGATTCCAGTTACAAGAAGGGATATTTTATAGCATAGACTATTCCTGCAGATTAAGTTATTTATTTGAAGCAGGGAGAAGTATAAAAATTCATGTGGAAGAACATAAAGCAGCTATTAGGAACACAGCAAACAGGACCAGATTAGACAGACATGTACAGGTGACTAGGCACACCATAAATTGGGACTTAGTAAAAATAACAATCTGCCAATCACAGGGGTCGTGCCAATGATCGCATTCTTTGCAATTGGGGGGAGGGGGGATCGTTTTGGTGATTACTTTTTTGTACTGTTATTACAGTTCGGAAAAAAAAAATTAGCAAAAATTTAAAAAAGCCAGAGCAACCGCTGCAATCACACTTAACAAAGAGCAAACTTGGAGAATGGATGGAAATGGCAAAGTATCATGGTAAATGGTTGTTGCAGTTGGCTGTCATGACTGATTAACAACAACTATTCCTATGATGTAATACTAATGATAAACTACGAGGGTAAGTCAAAAAGTAAGGTCAATGTTGTCGTATATTAAAAAACTCAGCGACATATAGATAACAATTACCTTATTTCTCAACATAGTCCCCCTGTCGTTCAACGCATATTTTATATCTGTCTACAGGCTTCTGGATTCCTGCAGAGAAGAATGTTTTGGGTTGTTCCTGCAGTCACGAATGCACCACTTCCTGTACCTGGACATCATTTTCAAAGCGGCGGCCTCGCAAGCGCCTTTGAGGCCCAAAGATATGAAAGTCGCACGGCACCAGTTCGGGCTGTAAGCAGGATGTGGTACCACCTCAAACTTCGACTCAGTAACTGTTTGTTGAGTTGCCAACACTGTATTTGGATGAGCGTTGTCGTGCAACAACATCACTTTTTTGGATAAGATTCCCAGTCATTTTGTGTGAATTGCTGGTTTCAATTTGTCTTTCAGCAAGTCACAATATGACCAACTGTTAATTGAGCCACCCTGTGCTTGATAGTGTTCAATGACCGGTCCTTTTGTGCGAGGAAAGAGTTGGCATTGATTTTCGTGCTGAAATGATGACTTTGAACTTTTTGCATGGGGAGCTCGGATGTTTTCACTCGATGGTTTGCCTTTTGCTCTCGGGGTCGTAATGATAGACCCATGTTTCATCCCCAGTGACAATCTGCTCCAGAATACTGGGATCTGACTCGTACCATTGCAAAACAATTCTGCCAATTTCCAGGTGCTGCTACTTGTGCGTATCAGACAACTGCTGTGGTACCCATGTGGCACACACTTTATGATATCCAAGATCATCATATGCACTGTTGAGAATGCAGAACCATAGCTAATGTTTACCTTTTGGGCAGTCTCGGACAGAGTAACCCAGCGATCTTCTTTAATGAGCGCGTCGATGCGATCCAGATGGCCCTTTGTGTGAGAGGTTGACGGACGGCCCGAGCGAGCTTCATTAAAAAAAAACATTCATTCTACCGGCTTGAAACTTTTCTATCCACTTGTACACATGTCTCTGGCTCATACAATTGTCCTTCCCATATTACACAAGTATCCTACGATGAATTTCAGCGGGTTGCACACCCTCAGCCCATAACAATCTCGCTGAAATTCGCTGCTTGACGATGGAGCATTTCGACAAGCGAGCAGCCATGTTTAAGCCCTTACAACTGCTGGGTAACTGTGGTTAGAAGATTAGCGATTGCATCCATCACGTGTCAAGGTCGCTTGCTCTCCCCAAATAGCAATCTGCCGCAGTTATGCTTGCCTACGTAACACGAGCATTGACCTTACTTTTTGATTCACCCTCGTAGATTTTAGTTTGAAAATTTGACTATTAAAAATAAAACAAATTATAAGAACTAAAAAAACATCCAACAACCCTAGCCAAATTCACCCACATTTTATGTGAAAGCACATTAAGCATGTAATTACTTTTAAAATGCGTTTACAAAACACTTTTTCACTGGGGCAAAACTTTCAAACCGAGCAGAGTTTTTCAAGAAATTCCTTACATACTTTGTAATATTGAAATTAGCAGCAGACTGGGTGTACTGTAACTGGTATGAACAAGCTTTTATTTGCATTTGATGGTGCTAGATGACAACACATCCATTCTTCATATCCTTCTCAATAGCTGTGTTATTCGTTGCTAAGAGGAAGTCTCCAATTCAGCCAAATGAAGTCTGCAACCAGCTCCACAGGCATTAACATGGTGTTTCCATTGTGTTGGCTCATTCTCATGAAATTTTAGTGTGTCATCTGTTCTGTTTTAAAATAGGTATGTGATTTATATAAAATGTGAAGTTTCAAACATGTATTCAAGGAAATTTGTGGAGATGAAGTTACTTTCATTGCATGGTGTAAACAATTGGGTTTGCTTCTTGCTACCAGGAGATGTTTGCTATGCTATGAAATGAAACTTGGGGTAGAGCCAAGCACAGAATTTCAGTGGTTAAGGTGTAAAAGGACTTTCATGTAAAAGAAAATTGAGCAGTCTGTCTGAAGTGTGGATACATGGTTTCAGGAAGCTGGCATTTCTGTTGGTACAACAATGGTTCTTACATTGTTTTGCGGGAAACTCCTCACAAGACCATCAGCTCTACTACAAACAACAAGTAAACCGTAACTAAACACAGTTGTGATAATAATGGACAAAAGTCATTCACCCACAATGCAATTAAATTGTATGGAGCAGTTATTTTTAAGAAATACCAAATCCGTACCACATCAAAAAGTTGTAACAGTAAACAATAGCTAAAATAAATAATAAGCAATAGTTGAAAAAAGTAACTCACCGTGCTGTTTACTTAATCAGGTATACATCGTTGTTATGAGTGACATCTAATATATACTAAATTCAGTTGTTAATTTTGTCATGATACTGGGTAAGCACGATTTCATCTAATGAAAAACAACAAAGAGCTGAACACTAAACATTATCTGATAGTTAGGTCAAAAGTGGTACACTTTGGACCTGACTCGGTGCTTCTTAAAAAGTGGTACACTTTGGACCTGACTCGGTGCTTCTTAAAAAGTGGTACACTTTGGACTGTACTGATTTGGTGCTTCTTAAAAATAACTTGTGAAACAGTATAATAAACGGCAGAATTTATACGCTGCAATAACTTTAAATTAATCGTATAGCCATGTTGATAAACAACATTTCGATGTTGTTAAAAATACTGTATGGAGCAGTTTGGAAAATACAGAAAATATATCTGCACATTCACTAGTATCACTAAATAAGCTGGATCCAATAACTGTTTTATGAGGGTTAGTCCGAAAATAAGTTTCGCGGTTCCGTTAATGGCAGGAATGTGCATGCTGGTGAAAAATGACACTGTGGATGTGAAGATCATCACTTATCTATTTTTCAACGTAGTCCCAATGAACATTGAGGCGTCACACCTGTATACCAGGTTGAAGAATCCCCTATCGTAAAAGTTCGTGCCCTGTGTACGAACGAATTTGTGAACTGCGCATTTCATGTCCCCATTGCTGGTGTAATGGTGTCCAGGAAAGCGCCTTCTTCAAAGCTGGGGAAAAGTGGAAGTTGCTGGGCACAAGGTCAAGACTGTAAGGGTGGGGATGGGGGTCCATGCATTCCCAACCGAACCTATCCAGAAGAGCTACTGTTGCCGCCGTCACAAGGGGTCTCACGTTGTCATCTAGAAGCACACCAGAAGTGAGAAGGCTTGGCCTCTTTTGTTGAATGCTGGCTCTCAACTGTATCAGTGTTTCACAGTACCTGACAGCATTCACTGTTCCACCTTCAAGGAAGTCGAGCAACAGAACCCCCTTTGGTGTCCCAAAAGACAGTCAGCAGGATCTTGCCGGCAGACTGGGTAACCTTGAACTTCTTTTTGCCTGGGGAACTGGGGTGCTTCCATTGCATGGCAGGCTAACTTTGACTCCGGGGTGTAATGGTGGATCAAGCTTTCGTTCTCCATCACAGTGCGGAACAGAAACGGATTGCCTTTCTGCTCGTAGCGCACGAGATGTTGCAGACTGCTTCCCATTCTGTGCGCCATGTGAGCGGCAGTCAGTTTTCGAGGCACCCACCGTGCTGACACTTTGCGGTAGTCCAGGATATCGCGGATGATGTGGTGTGCTTGGGCATGTTCAATTTGCAATGCTGAGACAAGCGTATCTACAGTGATCTGTCGGTTGGTGCGAATCATGGCTTTCACACATTCGACATTCCCCTCTGTAGTCAACGGCCTTCCAGGTCGTTACTCATCTGACACACTCGCACGCCCTTTACTAAACTGCTGACGCCATCGGCACATCATTTGCTTTGATATCACATCCGGAACATAAACCTCAAAGTGCCTCTTGTGGATTTCTGTATCACTCGTGCCACAAGCCCACTCGTATCGGACAACAGACCTCACTTCAGCTTTCGTACACTTCTGTGACATGCGACTGCTCACCATCATGACTCCTCTTATGACGAGGGCATGCTCTGTGCGGAGGTCGCTCGCTTCCACCTACTCCTGCGCATGCTCGGCATTGACCCTGCAGACTAAACGAGGCTCAGTGGAAAAGTAGGTTTTCCATAAACTGGGGACGGTATAATTTCCCCCATCGTTACATTGACTCCAAAAATATCACACCTTGAAACTTATTTTCAGACTATCCCTCGTATAGGATGTACATCCTTCCATACTGAGTAATTTGTGAAATATAAAAAACAAAAACAAAAAAACTGTTTGGTTGTCGGAAAAGTCATGACTTATTTTAGCCGTGTTTTGCAAAAGTAATTTATTGATAGAAAGAACAAAGATCAATCGATCATATAATGCCCGTTTTGTTCGATAACCTTTTGCCATCTTTCAGTGAGCTTCAGAATGCCTCGTTCATAGAAGGATCTGTCTTTCGTGGCGAAAAACTGTACAAGTTGCTGATTTACAGCCTCATCTGAATTGAACGTTATACCACGCAAGGACTGTTGAAGAGAGCGAAACAAGTGGAAGTCTGATGGCGCAAGGTCAGGCGAGTATGCTGGGTGTGACAACGCATCCCACCCAAGCTCCAATAATTTTTGGCGGGTGATCAAACTTGTGTGTGGTCTCACGTTGTTGTGATGAAACACAACACCTTTACGTTGAACGAGCTCCGGACGTTTCTGGATGATGGATTCGTTCAAACTGTCCAATAGTGGACAGTACACATTCGAATTGATTGTTTGGTTCCGTGGTAGGAGATTGAAAAACACACCACCTTTAAAATCCCACCACACTGAGACCAGAACCTCTCGCTGATGAATTTCTGCTTTGGATGTCGTTTGAGGCGAAGCAGCATGTCGGGACCCAGACCATTTGCGCAGCACATTGTCATACACAATCCACTTTTCGTCACCAGTTATCAGTTGCTTCGAAAAAGAATCGTTTTCCTCACGTTTAATGAGCATATCGCAGATGTTTATGCGCCGTCAATTGAGCTTCTTTGAGTTCATGAGGAACCCACACATCGAACTTGCTTACGTATCCCAGCTTCTTCAGGTGGTAGTGAATGCTTGAATGATGGATGTGCAACGTGTCTGTAATCTCTCGTGTCGTGTAACGTGGGTTTGACTCGATCAATGCCTTGATTTGGTCGTCATCAACCTCGGTGGGCCTCCCGAACCGAGGAGAATGGTTGAGGTCAAAATCACCAGCACAGAATTTTGCAAACCACCGCTGGCACTGACGTTCTTGTAGAGCATTATCACCGTACACTTTACGCAACTTTTCAAAAGCTTGATGCACGTTCTTCCTTTTACGGAAGTAAAACAGTAAAATATGGCGAAAATGCACAGTTTGGTCCTCCATCTTCAACTTGATGTCAAATCTCCGCAAATCAACCAAATCGCTCACTATTCCTTTTAGACTGCAGCTAGAACTGGTACCTGTTGAATGCCATAGCGATAACAGAGCCGCACATGCCTTTAGTACTTCCAAAACCGCCCAACCGCCATCTGGTGCCAAAATACGTAATGGTTTTTCCAACAACGCAATGTATAGGTTCAAAGGTCCATTACTTTTTTCATTACTAATATAAAAAGGCCTTATTGAAGTGAATGGGCTCTGCATAGGCTACACAGGTGAACAGCAGCATGCTGATGAAGCCTCTGAAAGAGATCCTGGGCAATAGAGAGAAAATATTCAGAAACATGTAGCATTGTTAACCACAAATAAAAACATGTTCCTGTCAGCTAAATGATGGCAACTGTTTTGTCACTAATAAAATTTGAGTGATAAAAGGGAAGACATTTGAGCTCCAGCAATAATTCAGGAGCAAAAAAGTAGTAGAATATTGTGTGGTGATAGCGATTTGAAAATCAGTGTTGTCCTTGAAAAGATTTAGCAATATATTGTGTAATATTATTGCTGATGTTGTTTCTCCAGCTTATTTAAGGTAATGAAAATATTTTTGGTACACTTACTCGACATTCAGTTTTTGTTATATGTTGGATTTTACATTTGAGTATTTTAATGTTGCATTGTACATATTTCAATCCAGTAATTCAAACTCGTGACTATTAAGTATTGAATATTATTAAGTCAATTGACTTTAGAAACTGTGAGTTCTTTATTGATATGCGAATGTTTCAAACCCTTTGCTGTCATTCAAAATGTGTTTCTAATGCTTTTTTATGTTTTTACTTTTTGAGTCAAAGTAAAAACAGCATAAGAAAACACTGAAAATGAATAAAAAGTCAAAGATAAGATTCTATATACAGTTGAAACTGTACATAACAAAGTTGAAGGGAGAGTTAAAAACATTCGATATATGAGAACGTTGCAATCAAATAAATAAAAAAGGGCTATTTATAGTATCGTATTATGCCAGGCTAAAACTTGTCATTCATAAACTGTTTATCAATTAACAGAAAATAAATAATGCTCATAAATTAAAAACTATGGTTAGCAATAAAAATATGAATGACATCTGCAATGAGCAATATACTTCCTTAATGTAAATATTTAAAATAACTGCAAAAACTCTGGAAAATTTATCTGTTAACTTTGATTTTGCTGTGAACACATTACTTAAGTGAATTCACTTGCTTAACATCTGTTGATGAAATTGGGGCCGGGCATTTTTTTCTCTTTGTCAATGCCAAAGAGAAAAGGTATCTCAATTAGAAATTTCATTGCTAGCATGAACTCCCTCATTGACTCGGTGTCTGGGTTCATACAAACATAAGGCTCGGAGTGCTGTCAATAGCAAGTAATCCCTACAGACCTGTTTGCTGTTCGGGTGTAGCTCAGAATTCTGAATTTTTGTAATATTCTGAACCCAGAAATCTGGATTTTCAAGTTTTGTGTAGAAATTTGGGAATCCCCAATCATTTGTCTTCTGAAAATGCCATGAAGTGATTTAATTAGAAGTGCCTTTCCAGATTCAAATCTGTTTTGTATGCTGAAAGGGGAAAGCTACTTTTATAATTTTAGCAGCTGTATTTGTATAGTGGACATCTCTTCTATTATCGTGGGACAGATACTGGCAGAACTAGTGGTGTTGGATTTATAATAAACAAGAAACTGAAGGATAAAGTGGTAGAAGTTGAAAGTTCCTCTGACAGAGCTGCACGACTCGTTATCCAACTATCGAGAAGATACCAGGCTCAGATTATTCAAACTTATGCACCCACCACAAGTCATCCTGAAGAAGAAATTGAAGAATTTTATGAGGAAATTCTGTCATCTAAATAATAAAGGTAAGCAGCACTTGAAGATAATTATGGGAGATTTCAATGCAAAAATAGGGCACCGGCAACAGAATGAAACTTCAGTAGGTAAATTCGGTCACGGCAACAGAAACCAGCGTGGAAATACTCTCGTTGAGTTTGCAGAGGCAGAAGGGTTTTCATCTTGAACTCCTTCTTCAAGAAAAAGCCACACAGGAAATGGACATGGAAACATCCAATTGGGACGACAAGTGAAATTGATTTTATTATGTGTAACAAAAAATTCGTCATCGAAGACTGCAGTGTGCTGAACAAGTTCAACACAGGTAGTGACCATAGATTGGTGAGATGTAAGATGCACCTCAACACTAAACTGGAACGTGGCAAGCTCATAAGACAAACAAAACGTATTGACATAACCAACCTTAAAAAACACCATAATACTTTCAAGTTGGAACTGAAGAACAGATTCTCTGCTTTAGAAGGCCTAACATCGGAAGAAGTGGATATTTCGGAAGTTAACAGAAAAGTAACCAAAGCTCTTATGGAAACAGCAACAAAATTAGCTGGGTCTAAGAACAAGTTGCATGTAAACAAATTATCAGGAAAAACGAAAATGTTGATGCAAAAAAGAAGAGAGATGAGGACAACTAAAGAAGATGTGACTTCCAAAGTGGAATATATAGAGCTATGCAAGACAGCACGAAAAAGTATCACTGAAGACGTAAGGAAATTCAACTGTGAGCTAGTGAGGAAAGCAATTGAAAACAACCAAAGCCTAAAGATAGCAAAGGGACATCTCAGTAAGGGAAGAAAACAGATTATGGCTCTGAGAAAAGAAGATGGTTCTATAACAAGAAATAGAGGCGAAATTTTGACAAGAGTGAAAGATTTCTACTCCAAATTATACGAAAGGGATGATACATGTACTCCAGACATCATGAAAGGTACCAGAGTTCTTCCAGTCCTCCCAGCAGAAGTTGCTCATGCAATCAAGAACATGAAGCGGGGGAAAGCTCCAGGAGAAGATGGAATTACTATAGACATCATACAAGAAGCAAGTGGAGAAATTGAAACAGTACTCGCCCAAATTTTCACTCGATGCCTTAATGAAGGAAGATTCCTGAGGATTGGAACAATGCTACAATGATCCTGCTACATAAAAAAGGTGACATTGAGGACCTCAGGAACTACAGACCTATCAGCCTCCTATCAGTGGTTTATAAAATCTTCACTAAAGTTCTTTCACACCGCTTGAAGGTAACACTGGACATGGCTCAACCGAGAGAACAAGCTGGATTCAGGAGTGGCTACAGCACAATAGATCATATCCACGTACTGAGAGAACTAATTGAAAGAGCGAGGAATATGAACTTCCATTGTGCATGGCTTTTATCGATTATGAAAAAGCCTTTGATTCGGTGAAACCATCAGCAGTTACCACGGCTCTGAAATCCTGCGGTATTGAAGATGCATACATTAATATTATTAATAACATCTATGAAAATGCAAGTGCAAAGATTCGGCTGTTTGAAAATACAACACACATAAAAATTGGAAAGGGAGTGAGACAAGGTGACACCATATCTCCGAAGCTCTTTAATGCCACATTGGAAAATGTCTTTCAATCACTGAACTGGGAAAACAAAGGGATAAAGATTAATGGAGATTATCTAACCCACCTTCGTTTTGCTGATGACATAGTCAT
Source organism: Macrothele yani (assembly GCA_039090855.1). NCBI lineage: Eukaryota > Metazoa > Arthropoda > Arachnida > Araneae > Macrothelidae > Macrothele > Macrothele yani. Next base: position 140,376,859 of record CM076994.1, read on the forward strand.
TTTTGCAACTACCCCATCAGAGCTGCAGAGTATGATCCAGGAACTTGCTGACAAGAGTAAAGAAGTGGGATTAAAAATGAACTTTCAGAAGACAAAAAGTGATGTTCAATGCTTTTACAAGAAATGAAGATTTATCGATTGATGGAGAAAAACTGGAGATAACAGACACGTATGTTTATCTTGGACAGCAGATATCAAGTGAGGGTCACATTGATGAAGAAATTAATCGGCGTACAAAACTTGCCTGGAGAGCTTTTGGAAGAAACAGCATAATTTTCAAGAGCAATATGCCATTATGTCTTAAAAGAAAAGTGTTTGATCAATGCATCCTTCCAATGCTTACGTATGGTGCAGAGAGACGTGGACCTTAACTAAAAGAGACATACAAAGGCTGCAGACAACTCAAAGAAGCATGGAGAGGTGCATGCTTGGTATAACCAGGAGAGATAAGAAGAGGAACTCGTGGATCCGAAAAATGACGAGAGTGGAAGACATCATGATCAGAGTTAAATCCCTGAAATGGCAATGGGCTGGACATACTGCCAGAAGGACAGACCATAGATGGACAGCCGAAATTTTAGATTGGATTCCAAGGGACAGGAAAAGACCCAGAAAAAGACCACATGGGAGATGGGTGGATGAAATTCGTAAATATGCGGGAGTGACATGGAGGAGACTGGCACAAGACAGACCGTTGTGGAGGAAACTTGGGGAGACCTTCGTCCAGCAGTGGATTGATAATGGTTGACAATGATGATGATGATGATTTGTATCAAATAATTTCATTACATAAGATTCAGTTAATCCAGTGAGCTAATGGCAGAATTGACTATTGACTGTGCGGGCGGTCGTAGTGAGCGATGGGTTTGCCTCCTCGGGGCGCTCCGTGGTAACAATGGCACACACAACAGCAACTAGAGCCTCTGTGAAATTTGGAGAGGTGCAAGCTAGTTCTATGTGACATTGGCAAACAGACCCCAACTTACTGGGTTTTTTTCCAGAATCCTTAGGTTGAATGACCAACTGGAACCCTCAGCTGTGGGCTAATCCCCCACACTGATGTACTTACCTGATTAAAAAGACAAAAAGAAATATTAAGAATGACTCAAGTGTGGGATATGGTGGACCTACCACACTTGAGAAGGACGGTCAACCACGGAATCGACCTGGACTTTCTAAACGGCGTATGAGAAAAAGATCTCGGCTGAGTGAATGTAAGATTGGCGTATGGAATACTAGAGGTATAAATGGCAAGATGAGTGAGGTGATTGAGGAGATGAATAAGTATAGACTGGATGTGCTGTGTGTAAGTGAAACCAAAAAGAAGGAAATTGGGGTAGAAGAAGTGAATGGCACGGTGAGTGTGTGATCTGGAGTATTGGATAATATGAAAGGACAGGCTGATGTAGGTGTGATTTTAAGTGAAAAGATGAAGAACAACTTGATTCACTATAGTTGCGTAAGTGAGAGAATTCTCTGGATTCGTTTGAAAGTGAAACTTCAGAGAATTGTAAATGTTGTAGTGTATGCTCCTTGTGACTCGGAACCTTCTGATAAGAAAGAAGATTTCTGGAATGAGCTAAAAGCTGTTTTGAGCCAGTTTGGTGCTAAAGAAAAAGTTATAATAGCAGGGGATTTCAATGCTAGAGTAGGTGTGCAGAATGCAATTTCTGACAATGTTCTGGGTAAGTTTAATGATTCTTGTGTGAATGATAATAGTGAAAGATTAATTGAACTCTGCATTGAGAATGGTTTGTGTGTATCTAATACATTTTTCAACCACAAGTATATCCACTCATATACTTGGGAAAATCGTACTCTTGGTCAAAAGAGTGTGATAGATTTTGTTGTCTATGATCAGCATTTGAAACACATAGTTGTTGACACCCGTGTGATGAGAGGTGCGGATGTTGGTTCTGATCATTACTTGGTAGTGTCACGAGTGAAACTTAATGTTAGTTGGAGGAAAAGGAATAGGAAGAGACCCAGGATAGAAAGAATAAAGGTTGATAGGCTCCTTGAAGATCATCAGCGGTATTCTAACTTACTCAGAGAACGACTGAAGGATCTGAAGTCTGGTGAGAGGGATGTAGAAAAGAAGTGGGAATGTTTTAAGAACTGCATTGTCACTGCTGCTAAAGAGGTCTGTGGCACCACAATAGTGGGTAACAATAGAGGTGATGCTTGGTGGAATAGTGAGATTGAAGAGGTGGTAAAGAGAAAGAAGGAAGCCTATTTGGGGATGTTGCAAGGTAGAGTCTCTGTGGATGAATATTGCTGTAAGAAGCGTGAAGCTGCTAAGCTGGTTCGCCCCAGTAAGGCCAAAGATAGGAAGGAGAAAGTGGAAAGGCATGAACTGGCTTTTTGGAAAGATAGGAAGTCGTTCTGGAAGTACACGAGACTCAGGAAAAATAGGGAAAACAAAGTTGTAAGTTGTGTGAAGAATGAGATTGGGGAAATGATATGGGAGCCCAATGAGTTAAGTGACAGATGGGGCGAATACTTCTGTGAGTTATTAGATCAGGAGAGCAAAGATGGTTCTGAGACAGATGCAGATGATGTCACAATGAGGGATGAAATCACAGGAGGGATTTCAAGAGAAGAAGTGTGTAAAGCTCTAAAATCTCTTCAGAATGGTAAGGCTCCGGGAGTTGATGGCATAACTGCAGAGATGTTGAAATATGGTGGTGACTATAATTGACTGGTTAACTGAAATTTGCCAGTTGTGCTGGGAGTTGGGAATGGTCCCTCGGGATTGGAAGGATGCTATCATTGTTCCCTTGTATGAGGGAAAAGGTGATCAGACTGAATGCAAGAACTATTGTGGTATTAGCCTACTGAGTGTGCCAGGGAAATTGTTTGGTTAGGTTGCTATTGAAAAAGTACGGGGTCTTACATCATTGAAAGTGTGGGATGTTCAGAGTGGTTTTATGCCTGGTAAAGGCTGCACTAACCAGATTTTTGCATTACGCACGATGATTGAAAAGTATCTGGCTGTTGGGTAGAAAGTTTTTACTGCCTTCATAGATTTAGAGAAAGCTTACGACCGAGTGAATAGGACACTTTTGTGAAAGGTATTGAATGAATATGGTGTTACTGGGAATCTACTTAATAGTGTAAAAGCCATGTATGCTGGTAGTAGAGCTTGTGTATGAGTGAATGGTGTTTTATCAAAATGGTTTTCCATTGGTGCAGGAGTTGGACAAAGTTGTGTAATGTCACCATGGCTGTTTAATATATTTATGGACGCATGCATGCGTGATGCCAAAATAGATAATAGTGGTTTATGTCTTGGTGATATCCGTGTGTGCAGATTGCTGTATGCTGATGACACTGTCCTGTTGGCAGAGAGCAAAAGTGAGTTGCAGAGTATGTTGACTCGGATGCACGAAGTTTGCATGAAATTCAAACTGAGTATAAATAAGGGAAAAACCAAAGTTATGGTGTTTGAGAGAGGAATGGGTAGCACTGAATGTAATGTAAGTATAAATGGCACTGTGATTGACCAGGTGAGTGAGTTTGTGTATTTAGGAAGCATGTTTGACAGAGAGAACAAGTTGGATAGTGAAATCAGTAGGCGAGTGAAT